>CM062817.1:225507738-226107738 GCA_031772625.1 Pinus tabuliformis | reverse complement strand
TCCCCTCATGAAGCAGGTCCACAAATTTGAACAACCCAAGGGGTTTGAGATTCATGATTGGGAATCTCGCATATGCAGGTAGAAGAAATCCCTTTATGGGTTGAAGCAAAACACCCTAGGCGCAGTATGAGAGGATTGATAGTTGTCTAATGAACATGAGGAGTGAAGCCGATCCAAACCATTTCTTGAAGGTTGTGGATGTTAGAGCTCTCATACTGGGACCTTATGAGGAAAACCTCTTTCTGACAAGTGCAAACCCTCTCATTTGTAGAAATAAGAGGAATTTGGATTCCATATTTGGAATGGTGAACTGCAAGCCCATGACTACCTCGATGGAGCTTAAATTTCAGAAGTTATGTCGTAGTGATGTCGGACCAGATTTGGGAAATGCCTCTAAATTTCATAAACTCATTCGCGTTGATGTTCTTGGTGAACTTCCGTCCGGACATATGATTTGTAGTTAGTATGATGAGCTCATATATGGTTGAGCCACACTGGATTGGTGCCAAGAATCTTCTGAGATATCTTCAGGGAACAATCTCCCATGGATTGAGATACACTACCGGAAATATGATGCTGCATGATTATTTGAATGTTAACTGGGCAGGCAGTGTGGAGGATCATAAGAGCACTTATGAGTGTCGATCCTATTTGGATTCTGCTTCGATATCCTGGATGAGTAGGAAGCAGAAGTCGATTGCTATAAGCACCGCTGAGACTGAATACATAACTACGAGTATGATCTCATGTAAAGCTATCTGGTTATGGAAGCTCTTCAGTGAGGTGTTTGTACACATGATGGATACCACTGTAATCCTCTGTGTCAACTAGGGGGGGATTCGATTGTTGAGGAATCTCGTATTCAATAATTGCTCCAAAATATAGATATCAAATACTACCTTATCTAGGATATGGTACGTCGATGAGCGAGGAAGCTTCATTGCATTGAGACTAATGTACAGGTCACAAACATTCTGTCTAAGCCCCGGGGAAAGGTCAAATTTGTGACTTTCCCAAACGACTTGGAGTCGTTGAGCGACCTTCTTATGAGGGTCCTGCATGATGCATGCATTGAGCTCTAGGAGCTCCGTGGGGCTTGGGGTACTGCTTGGAGCAACAAGCGACCATAAGGCGACTCACCCTCCCCTAATGGTGTGCTGTGTACAGGGTGAATGGTTCAGCCTTCCCCTTTGATACCCTGTGGCAACTTAGGGACAGGATGAGTTGTTCTTCTATTGAGGCGTCCTGCCCATGCAGTTTGGGACTCATGGGAAGTACCTCTCATCTGGCCAATGAGCAGGGAAATGGGGTTAGGGACCATAGTAGTACTATCGATAGACGCATCGTTGTATCTACCATACTCCCTATTCTAGGATGACTTCCATTGATCTGGGATCAATATGAGTGGTTTGAGACACTCTCTTGTGATATTGATTTGGGATCAACAAAACTGACTTTGGGTCAGTGAGAGTGATATGACACACTCTCTTCATATGGAACTGACTTTGGGTTAGTAGAGAATGGTATGAGACATTCTCGACCAATTCTTCTTCTTCATGGTTCAGCAAAGCAGAGCAGAGCTCAACAGAGTATAGCAGAGCAGAGCATAGTAGAGCAGAGTAGAGCAATGCAGGGCACTGATGGCAAAGATAGTAAATTCGGACAGATGGATCAACGAATGGAGTTCTCCCTAGTTGAGAGGGAGTGTTAAAATTGACAACTAGGGCCAAACTCCATGTGGGTCATCTTATTTATGGCAGTTGGTATTTTTCTTAGATCCCTCTCATCGAGAGGTGTAGGATTGATCTAAAGATCATCCGATTCCGATAAGTATTCATAGAGTTATGAATTTATTTGTGTTATAAGACAATTCATCAAGGTCGGCCTGCAACCAAATAAACCCCACATGTGCTCAACGTTTTAGTATAAAAAGAGATGACTTGAGAGTCATTTCACACACACTTCTATCTTGATTTCTCTCCACTTGTCTTAGGTTTTAGTGGAAGAGAAATCTAGGAGTGGAAGCCCTAGACGTTGGAGGAAAAGAGGATGCCCTAGCCACAGTCAAGAAGGACAAATACGTTACCCTAATCTAAAGGACGCAGTCATGAGGAGCCCTAAACCTATACATTTGTCCCTACTAAAATGTAGACCTAAAGGTTGCCCTAACGCAGACCTAAAGGAAACCCTAACACAAACCTAAAGTCAGCCCTAATGAAGACCTAAAGCCAGCCCTAACACAGATCTGAAGGCAACCCTAACGCTATCAAAGAAGGAACCCTTACCTAACCTAGAGGACGCAATCATACCCCAATCCTCCACGCTCTCTCAAGGGTAATCAAGAGGAGGATATATGATGCCCTAATAGGTCCTAGTTGTAGAAAAAGTCATGGGTCTTTTGGAGGACCAAGCTGTTGTTAGGAGGACCGGTCTGCTAGGCTAGAAGACCGCAATACAAGGTCTACTTCAGCAAAAGAAGAGGGGATGTTAAGGTCACCATTGTGACTGTTGGAGAGCAAAGGAAAGGAGCTCAGATTTTCTCCCTGAGGACTGTGTGAAGAGGCAGCAAGGTCTGTGTGAAGGTTGCCCTCATTGAAGGTTGTTCTGGATGATGGGACAGTAATGAACAGCAACAGCACAATGATGGGGCAACGATGACACAATGGACAGAAGCATGTTGGGACAACACAATGATGGGACAACAATTTCATTATGGACAACAGCATGTTGGGACATCACAATTAGGATAACATGACTTTTAGGGACAACAACTACAACAATATAACTAGGCAACAATGGAAAGCATGAAGCTGCAAGGGACAATTGCATGAGAAATAGGACAATAATGACATTGTGCAGCAATGACACTGTGCAACAATGACACTATGCAGCAATGACATTGTGTAGCAATGACACAATGGGATAGCAGTGACAGCAATATGCAACAAGCAAATGGGACAACTAGGCATGGTGCTTAGTATAGTATGGCACATGGGACAACAGTGCATCATAAGGTGCAGCAGTATGATGTGTACAACATGGTCATGAGGTCCAAAATTGTGATGATGGGTGCAACATGGTGCAACATGATGACGAGATGCAACACAATGGTAGGTGAAAGAGTCACCTTGGAGAATCAGTGGAAGCAGCATGTCTTCAACTGATCTCATGCATCATCTTCTTAGAGATGATCTACGCTCTTATCTAGATAAGTCAAAGTGTTGACTTTTGTTGTAAATGTACTATCTCTCACTCTCTCTCTCTCTGCTGAACTATTGAAGAACATATACGAAGAATTGTGGGTTTCCCCATATTGGGGTTTGTCCCTGGCTAGCGCCACATCTTGTGTCCTCTTGTCTTGGCTTGTCTTCTGCGATTTATGTTTATCTTCTATTTGCAGTTTACTTTAATTTTGATGTGATTGCTAATCTGGAAAAGATATTGAGCTAACTATGAAAATTGAAATAAATCACTGTAAGCATAGAACATACCTAAAATTAACAAAGAAGAACAAGTTGTTTTTCATCCTACAGATGATAAACACAGTATTTATAATCTTACATCCCTTGGAAGCACAACACCAGAAACTCCAAAAAGGGATAGATACATTTTTTAGGAAGTATATGAGAAGTTATTTTTAGGCACAATACAACAAAGCGAAATTCTCCATGATTTTGAGGATCCTTTGGAAAACCTATTGGAACCTTTAACAAAACTGAACTTTGTGTTGATTGTGGATTACGAAGAAGGCTCCAACCAGAATTTTCAGTTTCCATTTTTTGAGCTTATTTTTCTATTTGGAGAAATGGAATACAAGATTCGAATCAGTAGTCATCTGCATGACTGGTTGCACTGGAAATTTGTTATTACCTGATATTACAGTCATTTCATCAAATTAGAGTGAGTAGGTGTGTGCAAATAAGCTCAGTTCTCTGAGCATCTTTTTCAAGTATTCTTTTCAGTGTCAGTTTGTGGTACAGTTTTCGGTTCATTGTATATATTATATTTCAGTGTGCATAATGGTTTTGATTTCAGTTTAAGAGTTTCAGTCACAGAGATTTTATCATAGAACAAGTTGCAGATTTAGGATCAACCCAATGGATCAGGCTACTAGTCTAAGGTGTTCTTAACACCTCACAAGGAGAGTTCCATCCCCAGCTAGAGCCATTGTTAGGGTCCTATAATTTTTTAATAGGATCGTTTGATTATAGCTGATCATTATTATGTTTGAGATGTTGTAAATAATATTTCGTCCCGCAAATTATTTCCAAATAAACACCAAGTATTGGGATTTAAGTAGATTTTTGCATGAAAATGTTTGGATCAAATTAGACTGCAAGTGTTTACATCAAAAAGTGCTCAAAAGAAACTTTCCAAAGGTATATCTTACACTTAAATTTGATTCCTGGATTGAAAGATAGGCCAAAGCGAAGTTGAACTTCAAAAGAAGAAAAAGGCCCGGGAACTATTTGCTACAATTTTAAATTATATTTGTATCTATCCTTTGTGAAAAAAAATCCCCCATTTGAATATGAAATATGATTTTTAACTCTAGTTGGAACCCACATAACCATTGCCTCATTTCCAGATTTCCATTAACTCAATCATGCTCATTTTACGTTTGTTTTCATAAACTCTAGCCTTAATCCATCTACCCTTTGTATATCTAACTCTAGTTGTGTTCCCCATTTCCCACCATATATCACAAACCATGCCAAAATCCCTTTTATTATATCGCATCATATTATATATAAACCCACTCCATATATTATAACATGAACTGGGCCCGCACGGCACGTGTCACCAAGCCTCATGGGCAATCACAAACACATTTTCTTGATAGAATCCGCTCTAACCCCATGGCCTCTTTGTGTTGCGCAATCGCAATATGCGCAGACACAAACCATATCGCTATCGGTCCCTTTCCTTTTGTGATACAATAGTCACTCTTCTCCCTTTCCCTATTGCGATTGCAATATCACATATCGCAAAGACCCGCTCACCGATTGTGATAAGTCTCCCTCTCATTGATTATGATAAGCCCCGCTCGCTGATTTTGATAAACCTCTTTCGCCGATTGCGATAAGTCTCCTGCTCGGCAATTGCAATAAGTCTCCCGCTCGCTGATTGCGATAGTAATTGCAGCTTCTATAGGGCAAATCCTTTGACAGTCCCCCTCCGCAATGTGACTGCGATGCAATCAAAGCCCGACCAGACCCGACAGGATTATATGCTATATTCTAAAGTTTTTGGGTCCAGGTCTGTGTTAACACCCCGTCTCGGATGCAATGTGTTATGTATTGTGCTTTAAAATATTTCACACCCATTCATCATATGCCCCCCAATTAATACACAACCCCCTTACGGACCTGGTGGGATTACAAATTCTATTTTGAAATATTTCAGGTCCAGGTTTGTGATTAAGTCCCAGTCCGTATGCGATATGTTATAGGGTGTATTTGAAAGCCTTTCGGGTCCGCATTTGCATTAAAGTCCTATGTTCTCCCCTCCAATGTGATTGCAATCAAGCGAAAGCCCACAGTGGATGTGTTATGTTATAGGGTGGATTTAAAGGGTTGTCGGGTCCGTCTCTTTTCAAAAGTCGCGTATTAATTAAAATCTCCTCATCTTTGAACGACCCATATTGACTCCGCCCAGATCAACAATCGATAGTGTTTTTCGCCCCCCCCCTTGCCATCCTACCTTTATTGACAGGGGTGCTCCGAAAAGGTGGTTTTCCCTGCTGGGCCCGCTGCTATGTGTCCCTCTTACCTTATTTTGCACACCCCCCCTCACTTACTACTTACCGCTCATACCCCCCTTTGAAAACCACTCATCTTCACACCCTCCTGCCATCATCTCCCACCCCCATGTCACCTTTCGCCTCCACTATCCCAATAGTATGTTCATTTCCTCCAATCCTCAACTGCCACGTGGCCCCTCCACGTGCATCCATTCACAATTCGAAAGAATCGGTCCCCCTGGCTTTCATTGTTAAAATGGATCACAATAGGATTTCCAAAAGAATCACCCCCTTTGCTCCGGATATATTATGATTAAAAATTATTTCCCCAAATTTCCCAATAGTCCGTCAATGGAATTATGTTAATGTAAAAAAAGGGGAAAATGATGAAATTGAAATAGTAGAGAACAAAAAATGGACAGCGAGGACACTTTCAGCACGTTTCAATCAGCAAGTAGCAAAAAGACACAGCACAGCTTTGCTCATTCATCACAACAGTCATAAAAACATAAAGCAATGAAAAGTTGGACAACACAGCACATCTACCAGCAAGACAACAACATTGCACATTTGGAGGGCCAGTCACCATCAGGATTCCTAAAAAACCCTGCCATAACTCAGTCGACTAATATTATTAGCAGTTTAATCTATTTTTATATAATTTTTGTAATAAATTTTGAATTTTGTTTCAAGATATTTGTAACAAATCTTGATACTTTTCAAGATATTTTAGTTTAGGATTTGTATAAATACTTCATTTTTTGAAGTAAGGCAGGTTGATTTTTGCATTCCAGAACACTATTGTACTTTTTCATTTGATGGGTTGATCAGTAATAAAAAAGACATTCTTCACAGGATTCATGTGTTAGACTATTTGGTGAAGTGCTTCTCTCACTGTTTATGTGTTTATTTCTTTGTTTCCACACTTATGTGTTCTTAAATCTGAATTATTTTACAGAAAGTTGATGAACAGAGTTTGTTGAAAGATACACTCTGATTCTGGTTGTGGAAAATTTAAATGTCTTCTTCTGATATCATGCTAAAGAATTCTTAGTTTATCTTTAGCTTCAATTGAACCAGTATATTTTCTTCTATTACATTTCATTTAACTCTAAAAGATCCAGTTAGTTCAACTACCTTGCCCTGTGAAACCCCTTTGAAAATCTGAGACAAATCCCTGTTGAATTAGTAGACTCCATAGCCCAATGGAAGTTTCAGTCATTTAATCAACCAAACCAATTTGAAATCAAAACCTGAACTTAATAGCTACCCTAATATTATTTAGAAGAGCATAGCTAAATCAAATAGAGATATCCCTCTCTCGAGTTGGAAGAGCTCAACTCCCAACTCCCAAAGTGGTTTTGTGGTTATCTCTGTGTTTTCTTCCACAACCTCGGAAAACTACAAAGTGCTAACAGATTCTTCCCCCACTAGAAAGTATTTTGGCTTGTTATTATGGCATGGATTGGTGTAGTTACTACTGAAAATGAAACTATGATATTTCACAAGTGTTGGAAATACTGAAGGGGGGGGGTGGTGATTCGGTATTTCACTTAGTTTTAATTATTTTTTTTCCTTTCATAGCATTAAATATCATTAGCACAAATCTAATCAAATGATAAAAAAACACATCACATCACATGAATAATACATAATAAATTTGTACGTGGAAACCCTTCCGAGAGGAAAACTACCAAACAATTTCTAATATAAATTAAGAGTGTAATAATTTATCAGCGCCAACTAAAGAGTTAAACTAACTCCCAAGTACTTAGATAGAAAACATTCAGTTTTATCAGGAAGCCCCAACTCCTTGAAAGGATGCTCCAACACCCTACTAGCATCAATCTGTTGCCCTAACACCACCCTGCCACCCTGAAGTGTTCTCACGCTCCAACTTAAAGAAGACTTCAATCTCCACCTTGCAACACCATGCCACCCTGAAGTGTTCTCAAGCTCCAACCTGAAGGAGACTTCAATCTCTGCCTTGCACCACCCTACCACCCTAAAAATGAAAGATAGAAGAATAAATTGTGGGCTCCCATACCAAGAATAATGTCCCACTTACAATAGTATTCAAACACCACCAATGATACTTTTACTGCCTTTGTCAATACATGCTCCGATCATGCAATGTTGCCTAAATCATCACGTTATCATTGTCTCATCGCTACTCGGGTCTAAGTTTAGGCTTGATCAACATACTTCAGGTTTGTTCCTTAAACACAACTTAACATTATGTCCAGAATCTTCTCACAACATTCATCTAAACATTTCAAGTACATTCCAAACAATAACAAAGGTAAAGGCTTTGCCTCATACCTCAAATTTTCATGAAAAATAGAAGATCAAAATAAGTTTGTTGTCACAAAGTGTGCTTCCTTTGCCACTATATGCTTTAGATTTGTCCTTTAGTTGAGGTTTGAACATACCTAAATTATTCTTTAAACTATAGCCTACACAGACCTTGAACCAACTCTTCCTTTATGGCCTAAACATTCCTTAACTCAGCCCCAATTCAACCAACCCTAACTCAATTCTTCAAAAGCCTCAAATTGTGTCAAAGTTGGTCCTTAAACAACATCATGAATGAACCTTGGAGCTCAGCATTCTCACAAGAATTTGACCTTGACAACGACTTATAAATTCAAATTGAGAGGTCCTCAAACTTAGCCTGATATTCTTTTCTTTGTGGCTTTAACTAGGCCCAAAACTAGCCTCTTTATGTGATCTGGAAAGATTAAATTATTCTCCAAAAAATCCCTAAGATACCCCTCTAAAAACCCTCACACACTCATCCTAATTAGCTCAAACATGCCCTTAAACAGCTTAGCCTGATTTCCTCAAGGATGGCCTCCTAAAGTCCTCAAAACAACCTCAAACTTGAGCTCAAAAATGCCTCATATTCGACCTTCGAACAACGTGAGATTCAACCTCAGAACAACCTAAGATTTGGTCTCAGAGCATCATGAGATTTGGCCTTGAGACAAGTCAGAATTTCACCTTAGAATTCCCTCAGAATAGGCTAAAGTTATACTCCAAAGTAGGCCTCAAATTTTCCATAGACCAACAAATTATTATAGAAACAAAAGGATAGAAGAAAGGAACAAAAACTCTTGAAACCTCAACCAAAATTCAAAGAACATATCAAAGCAAATTTCACAAGAGGTGATGATTAAAATGGCATAATTTGAGGGTAGATGGGTGCCCTATTTATACATGAATGATGGGGGTCTAGAGGGAGGCTAACTTTCCCTAAAATACCCTACAATAGCAAGCCAAGTTGATCTTAATAAGAAATTAAATTTACAAAAATCAATTGTTTTTTATGGAGCCAACTTGAAACCTCCTTTTTAAAATCATTTTTGTAATACAAGTTTCTCCTTTTGAGGCTGACTTAGTCAATGATTTGTAAAAACCATGACGCATAGTATTTCCGTCAAATTCCAATATATTTTCATTTAATTTTTTATGCCAAAAATGGACCAATCATAGGGTCACCTTTTCCATTGATTTGGGGCACCTTAACCAAAGTTCAAGACTTCAACTTTTTAGAAGGCATACCTCCTCAATCGTGAGGAGTTACAAGGCATCCCACATATTGATGGAAAGGCCCCGATAAGAGCTATCCAACCATCATACCATTATGCACCATAATCTGATTCACTATATACATAAAACTCATTGAATGTCGGATATTGATGATCTTCATCTAACCTTCCATCAATCGATTCTTCTTTGTTCCAATTTGTAGGATACTTGAGACAACCTTCACACTGATAACATCAATGACAACCTGATTAATAATCCTCCCCTTTGTCATTGATGGAAACACATATACTCCCCCTAGGATTATTGCTACCCCTATATCCATGCTTTTGATCTTCCTCCCCTGATTTCTCTCCCCCTTTGACATAAATGGAAAAGGGTAACTCCCCTTGACAAAGTATCTCCCTCTATCTTCCTACAATTTTCCTTTTTCCGCTTGACAATTTCTCTCCCCTTGTCTTGTTATGCCTCTCATAGCTTGTCATTCTGATTCCACCTATCAATATGCTTTACTAAATATTCACTTATATGATAATGGCAACGAGTCCTTTTGCAATTCTTTCAAGCTCGATCTTGAAGTACCACAAAATTTTCCATGACTGGTTTTCAAATCTGATGCTCAATTGTACACAATGATGACTAATTCATTTTGATGCCTTCTTTACATCTTCCATCAAACCACTATGAGACTTCCATTCCAAATCAAATTGCTCAAAGGATAGATATTTAAATTTGTAATATCTGCTACTTAGACTTCCCCTCTTCAACATTCATAGTATTAGGAGTCTCCAAGCTAGATTTCTTAGAATTATTTATGAACTTGCTCTGTTACAACATCAATATTTTGAATCTTCATATCTTCCTTTTCATCTATGGATTCATCGTGATCTCGCAACTTTGTGATTTTGTGATTATGATCCTTGGGATTTCTTCATTCACCTATTTTTTTCTTTTTTTCTTCTCCAAACATTCTCATATATCATATCAATGTTTCCCTTCATGTAAGAATCCATCCTACTTCTACAGTCACGAGCTATGTTCCCATAGTTGTGAAATTTGTAACATTCAATGTGGTACTTGAAAGATGGAGCAGACATATACTTTCTACAAGCCCTCGCCTTATGCCCAAAATTTGTACATGAAAATCAATAACCATGAAATATAATAGTGTACTTGGAAGTGGAAAATCTTCTAGGTTGTGCAACTCTCCAGAAATCTTGAGTCATCTGCACTATTGGTTGTTGATTTTGCGCTCTCTTGAATGACTAACCTTGACCTTTCCTTGATTGAAAATTCTCTTATGAGGGATGTCCT
Organism: Pinus tabuliformis; assembly: GCA_031772625.1. Lineage (NCBI taxonomy): Eukaryota > Viridiplantae > Streptophyta > Pinopsida > Pinales > Pinaceae > Pinus > Pinus tabuliformis. Next base: position 226,097,132 of record CM062817.1, on the reverse strand, counting down.
TCCTCCTTAATAGAAACCTTGATGATACCTGCATAAGTCTATTGTTTTGCTTCGTTTCCTGTCGTCATGGAGCTTGAGCCTTTCTCAACAAAGGTTGGCTTGTAATTCTCATCGGCACTTTCAGATTTGCAGTTCTAGAAAAACATGTCGGGTTATGATTTGCGGAGAAGCCATTAGATAATACGGAAAGTTCAAAATAGAATTCGCTGGCTTAGCTTATCATCTGGCCCTCCTTCTAGCACCAGAAATGTTGACAGTGTTGGACCCGCCAACATTCAGGGGATCTCCCCAATATGAAGTCTCAATTATACCTCACATTGTTTGGTGTAGGAGTCCCATTCGAAATACGGCCCGACTGTCAATGCAGTGGGTTTTAATGATGTGCCTTGGCTGCAATAACTAATGGAGTGATGTATACTGACTTTGGTGAGAACAAGTGGGTGACCCTGTGGAAAGTCAAGTGTGATGCATGAAAGTTCTAACACACGAAAGGAAAATGAATGAGCCCCTTAGAATCCTCTAAGAGTATGCAACTAGAAAGGAACACACAAGAATAAATGGAATCACAAGCTAATATGCGAAATAGTTCACAAGTTAACAATGATGGAATTAAACAACAACACACATTCAACGAGATTCGTACCGATGTAAACGAAATGGTTCATAAGCATAAGTGTAAGTTAAATAACATACATTGCAAATGTTATAGAAATATTTGGGCACTGCAACCCCAATCACATATGTCCATAAACCAAGGGCTTCTAAACCCCTAAAAGTGTTGTTTCATACCCTAAAGGAACAAGGTCAACTGATTACATCATTTCCCAGAAATTCTCACTAAAAAACTGGTCAAAACTGGACCATACAGACTACTCCATGCTGAGGGTGCGATGCATCTCACCTGTTACACACGGGGGGTGCGATGCATACTGAAAAGCCCTTCTGTAGGGTGCGATGAGCAAGAGTAGACAAATGGCAGAAGCAGTTTGCTAGGTGGAAACTCAAAGAATCTTCTAGAAACTCCTCATATGACACTTGCCTCTTTGAATTCGCCCAGGGATGAATAAGAGATCATGAAATATCCAAATGGAACCAAGAAATATCAGTGAAATGACACTAATCAAAATCCCAAAAGCTGACTCACACTCCTGCAAACATCTATATATAGATCCCTCATCCTAGAGATCCATAGGCTGGAATTTTGTAATTTGCAAGGAAGTGTTGTTGGTTTCTCTTTGAAGACATTGTTGGGTGATCTTGCTTCGTATGAGGTGAAGAGGGCTTTCATGTTGAGAGGATGATGCTGGATCAAACAGCTTGGTTGTAATCCTCTCTTCTATCACTTCTATCAATAAAGCTATTTGAGTATTCCTCCATATGCTTGTATATCTCTGAATCTTGTATTTGTATATGCATTTATATGGTTAATGTACATCTGATCCTACATTGTTTATGGTTATAGATCTCTATGCTTTGATGGTATTTTGTTGCTTTGACTCTACAAGTGTTCTTTGAAGCAGGAAAAGTGAGAAAGGAGTGGCGAAAGCTCTATCAAGGGAGAGAAGAAACAAGCAAGGAGACTAGCGAAAGATTGAAGTTGGTACTCTCTGCTTCTCTCTCATCTATCTCTCATAAAGGAAAACACAAGTAACTTTAATTTGTTTGTTTCTAAGATAGCTACCCATCTTAGCGTGACTAGCAGCTTTGAATGGACACTAGTTTTCCTGATAACAAAATGGCGACTCCACTGGGGAACGAATAGTTTGTTTGTTTTGTTACTGTTGTTTGCTTTATAAACCACAGACGGAGCTTGAAGTTAAGCCAGCTAGCCTTCGAACTACTTTTGCTATGCAACTGCAAAGTAGATCAACGCTACTTCAGTCAATCTCTGGGTTGGTTTATGAACTGAACATCTGACTTGAAAACATCCTAAGTGCCCTGGTGGTAGCTCAAATAACCTCATTAGATCAGCCCCTATACTTTGTGTTTACTGACTATCATTAGCTCAGCCTAAATCCCTGAACTTTGCTACAAACTGTGAGAGAAAACCAAGCCCAGTCTCGTGCCTGGACCATCGCACTGTCTCTCAATGGAAATCTGGATGCATTGCACCTCCCATGTGTTGCAGGTGAGATGCATCCCTGTTTCCCTATGTTACAGGTGCAATGATTGAGTGAGACTGTTTCTGCCTCCAGATTTTGGTTTTTTCTTCATTGTCTTCAGTGTTATTCAGTAGTTTTGTTGTCTATGATCAGTGTATCATTGTCGAAACCATCTTCCTTTGCATTATTCAGTCTCCACTGATAAGAAATTGTGAATTTTTTTTATGTATTTTCATCATTTACAGTTCTCCTTTGCAAATAGTAGCTTAATCGAACTGTCGTCTTTTGATTTGAAAGTGTCGCAAGTGTCGTTTTCAGTCAAGAAAAAGAGTGTCATAAAGCATTCCTCTTTTAGATAGTCGATTACACTTTTGCCATTGTATTTGATTTGAATTAATAGTATTTCAAGTGTCGAAAGCAATTTTAAGTTCAAAATCGCAAAGTGTCGTCTTAGCCTTCCTTTCGCTTTTTGAAGAGAAAATTGTTAGTATTGTCGCTTTGAAAGAAAATAATTCAGATCTGTACTTAGTTTTCTTTTTTGTCATTCTCACATTAAGGAAACTGAAAAAAAATACATGCATGTGCATTTGCATTTAGACTGCATGCTGAATTTGATTTAGGAAAAGTGCATCTAGTGTGTGCTCTCTGCTGTATGTTGAAATAATTTCATTTCTCTTTCCTTAGTAGCTAGGATTTTCATTGCAAAAAGAAAGTAAACCACTGTTTATCATCTTAGATTGCACATTTAGGAATTGTATATCTACATCACGCAGTGAACCTCAAAGGCAAACTTCTTAAGAAAGATCAACTGTAAAATAAACCTCAATGAACATAAAAACACTTTGGAACCTAACACACAACCTCTAGAAGTCTAGGCTAGAGACGTATTCCGACGTCATAAAGCCTGGTAACTATCACTTTCATCGTAGGTTGGGTGATTCCTCCTCTTTCAGACGACAAGTGCCAGTATGGACTTGTACTCCCACGTACCGTCGAGTATATATTGGGAGACCACAATAGGCTACATCCTTTATCCTTAGGAAGTCGTGTCTGCCACCCTATCGATCGCAATGCATTGAACACAGCATTCAGGAAGATTGACTATCGTACTGTAAAAAGTATTTTGCAGTTTTGTGATTGGTTTGGTAATCCCTCTGTCTAGATTTCCAAAGTAGTCACTTTCGTTCATTTTCAGACTCCTTAAAAGAAAAGGTCCATCTGAGCACTTGTCACTTCAGGCTCATTAAAAATCGAAGGCGACTAGAGTCATCTTTAGCTTTTTCTCGACTCTTAAAAATTGAAAAAGCAAGTTGTGTCAAAGCGTCATAAAATTTATTTTAATCGGAATAACGTCATTGTTCCCTCATTGGTCTTAGGTTGAGAAAATGGAGTCTACTAATCAATGATTTACCCTTGGGGGAAATCCTAGTCCCTTCTCCTCTTGGGGGGATGTTGATGCTCCACACATGGCTACATTGTTCCTTCCAGGACTCACAATTGGCCTGCCAATATGGCTTTTCTCGACCTCTGTCGTTCAAAACACTGCAATTCCTCAGCAATCAAATCAACAACTAGATGATCCTGAAGTTGCTCCCCCACCTTCTACTTCGTTTGTTTCTCCCTCTCCTTCTTCCTCTTTGCTTGGTGAAACTAGTAACACTAAAAACCAAGTAACTGAGAAGAGGAAGAAAGGGAAGGAGAATAAGAAGAAGAAGCCAACGGCGAAAGGGGGCAACCATGCATCATTGGGCGAAAATCCACACACTGCACCTTCCAAACCTAAATCTCCATGTGTCATTTGCAAGGGAGACCACTATCATCAAGATTTTCCCTGCATCCCAAGATCCTAAGGGATTGGTCTCCCCGCTTGCACAATCTAGTGTCTTCAACCTTTGACGATCATGTTGAGAGCACACCATCAACTAGTGAAAACAAAGCCAATGGAAAGAAAGGAAGATCTAAATTTCCTTGCAGACTGTGTGAAGGCGACCATGCCCTCCACCATTGTCCTTTCCTAGACGAAGCTAAAAGAGTCTTGGATAATCGTCCTGCTTCACCGCAACGACTTCCTCCTAGATACAAGAAACTCTTGCCGAGTCCATCGCTAGTTGAAAATCTGACTCACACACCATTTTTGTCGGTTGAAGCACCTATCATTGAAGATAGACCCTCTGAGTCCACACCGGACCGAAGTCAACAAGTCGAGACGGCAGTCGACACAGTCTTGTCTTCAGAAGGCCCACCTTCAGATGATATAGTCACCAAAGAGGATGAGAACGACACCGTTCAAATTCTTTTCGTTAACACAGAATCCGATGAACATGGGGGCAATCTGCCCGTTCCTTTACCGCAGGAAGGAATTTCTTCAGAGATTTATCTGGTCGTTTATTCGGTCCCTCCTCCAAGCAATCTAGTCATTTCCTTCGATTGGAATCTACTAGGGAGACCCCGCCTACCATCAAATGTACCATTCGGAATCATAGTAAAAGCTTACAGAATGATCATGGTTAGTACTATCATAGATGAAGGGGCTTCTGTGTGTATCCTTTCCTCAACTGCTTGGAAAGCGCTTGGTTTGCCATCGCTTATGCCTGAGATTCGAAATCTAACAGGTTTCAACAAAGGAACCAGTCGACTATTTGGGATCCTTCCAAATTTGCCTATAACTTTGAGAAGGAAAATTATTCATCTAAACGTGATGGTAGTCCAAGGGCCTCTAGATTACAATCTGCTCCTTGGGTGTGACTACATTTATAGCATGGGAGCTATTGTTTCCTCACTCTTTCGAGTGATGTGTTTCCCGTATGAAGGCAGAATGGTCCAGCTTGTAGACCAACTTTCATTCCCTAGTTCTAACACGGCTACTAGCCAAATGCCATCCCTAAATGGTCTTTTTGCACAAGGAATGTCTCATCAACCTCCAGTGCGTCCACCTGATGAGCACGAGTGATTCGGTGAATGTGACTAAACCCAGGAGGCATGCACCCTAGTTTGCTTCGGCAGGAAAACCCCAGATATAAGGTAAGTTTCCACGTAGGAATATGACTAGTTTAATACCCCTGTCCGTTTAGCAAAATGGATTTAGATTGGAAAAGGATTCCCCCGTCAAAGGTTATGTGATTGGCACTGACAAGTCACCCTTGTCCATTTCGATGGACGAAGCCAAGGAAGTGTTTTATCTGCTACGTGGATGGAACAATCTTGCTAATGCAAGAACTTCTGTATGGTAATCTGGAAGCTCTATTTCGTTATACCTGGGAGCATGCAAACCTTTTTTCATACAAGTGAAAAGCGACCATTTATTTTCTTAGTTTGTAGGCTCTTAACCCTTTAAACTCGTAGGTTGGTCGTTCCTAGCTTGCATAACAAAAGGCTTCGGAGCAAAGTTTCGAATGGTGCAAGTTGCCTAAAAAATGAACCTATCAATGAAACACCCTTATTATACGACTGGCACGAGCAGTTTTACGCAAAGTTCAATCTCGTTAAAAAATAAACCTGGCAATGAGCACATGTTCCCCCAGAGTTCAAGCTCATTAAAAAATGAACCCACCTTCGGTAAATAACCATTGCAATCGCATATTTATCAACTTTTGAACCTTGGTCGTGTTCTTACCATCATCTCCACTCTTTTTTAGTCGATCATATGCCTCCATTTGATTGTTTACCCTTTTGAGGAACAATTGCGACGAGTGATTCCATTAGCCACCTTATTTACACTACCATGATTGAAAAGTTCCAAACCTTACCTGGAACCAGTTGCTATCCAAAAACATCACTCGTTCCTCAAAAAATAAGTCTCCTTTAAGCTCTTTTCATCTAACTCGTAAAATATGAAAAGATTGTCGAGCAATTGGCCTCTCCAGCTCGTTAAAACGATCAGAAGTGCCATCCCTCCTCTAGATTTTAATCTTTTTGGACCTGAGGGATCATTACACAAAAATATTAAGTGTTTGTCTTGTTCAGCTCATTAAAACTATCAAAAGGTCATCCCTTTCATATTATTTTATACTTTTTCAGACTTAAGGGGTTATATTACGAAAAAGGACTACTAAAGTTGCCTTTCGTCTCTTTTTAGACTCTCTAAAATTGAAAAGGACCGAGTTATCTTTGTCGTTAAACTCGTTAAAACAATAGCAACAAACTTGTCCATGCAGACAAGAGCGAGTTTCACTGTCACTAGGGTCGTTAAAACATAGCGTCGGGTTTGCCCGAAGGGCAAATTATAGAACAAGCATATGTTATCCTCCTCAAGCTTGAGAAAAATAAAGAGGTACTGGTCAGCAATGACTAGGGAAAAAGGGAAGAAAACTTGAATAACTTCATTGGCAGCAGGTCGCTCTTGAACATGACACTTTCACTCCATCACCATGATTGAGTCGGGTTGGGTTATTCCGTTCACCGATCACATCACCATTGGTCCTCCGTGCCATCCATCTTGGGGTTAACGCTACCAATCCATTTTAGTGTCGCCGATATGTTCAAGAGAAGTCGCTCAGAGAATTCACCAACCCAGCTAACGCCTCATCCACTGCAATACCTTAACGCTCCATTCTTTCATGACCGCCACCTTGAACCTTGTATCATCAGATCATTTTCACCTCCACAAAATCATTTTCTCTGTTCCGTGTTGTAGATGTGGGATTCATTAAGGCCCTCCTACGACGGGTCACTTCTTGTCGACATCAGCACATTATCCAAGAAGTTGACTTAGGAACAACCCTTTCAGTACTTTGAAGCTTGCATGCCTCAATGGCAAGTTTCTCACTTCCGGCAACAGGTTTACATCAATGGCCTTCGACCGAAAGATTTTGCATGGTGTTCAACATCAACTCATGTATTCGCACCACGTGAATTGTACTGCAGTACCTTGAGAGTCATTATCATTATCGGTGATTCCTCTCGCGCCTGTTAATAGCTTACATCATTGGCTGGTAATGAGGCGATGTCTTTCCATGTTCGACATCAGAACATCTTTTCACATGGATCGACTTGTACTTTGGGCGAAGATTGAACGAGTTTGAATACCCCGGATCTAGTTTCATCCATTCGGGCTGCAATATATTCAGGAAAATAAAGACATCAAATGTACAATCATTGCTGCACAGATAGTCATCCAAGCTAAGGGATGATGGCTCTACCAGAATCATCAGTGTGCCACACAGACGATTGTCTATCCTATGTACATGAAAATGAATTTATAAAGTTAAGCATGGGAATGCCCGCCTCAGCTAGATCATGAAAATATTATGAAGATAATGTATTGTATTGTATCTTATTACAGGTCACCTTCCAGTTCGAAAAACCTCGAATCCTCATTATAAATCATTTCACCCGACATCAGAAGATTTACGACCTCATGCTTTAGGGGGCAACTGTTATAGACATATTTGGGCACTACAACCCCAATCACATATGTCCATAAAACAAGGGCTTCTAAACCCCTAAAAGTGTTGTTTCATACCCTAAAGGAACAAGGTCAACTGATTACATATTTCCCAGAAGTTCTCCCTGAAAAACTGCTCAGAACTGATCAAAACTAGACCATATAGACTGCTCCATGCTGAGGGTGCAATGCATCTCACCTGTTACACACGGGGGGTGCGATGCATACTGAAAAGCCCTTTTGTAAGGTGTGATGAGTGAGAGTGGACAAATGGCAGAAGCAGTTTGCTAGGTGGAAACTCAAAGAATCTTCTAGAAACTGCTCATATGACACTTTCTTGTCTGAATTCACCCAGGGATGAGTAAGAGATCATGAAATCTCCAAGTGGAACCAAGAACTATCAGTGAAATGACACTAATCAAAATCCCAGAAGCTGACTCACTCTCCTGCAAACATCTATATATAGATCCCTCATCCTAGAGATCCAGAGGCTGTAATTTTGTAATTTGCAAGGAAGTGTTGTTGGTTTCTCTTTGAAGACATTGTTGGGTGATCTTGCTTCGTATGAGGTGAAGAGGGCTTTCATGCTGGGAGGATGATGCTGGATCGGACAGCTTGGTTGTAATCCTCTCTTCTATCACTTCTATCAATAAAGCTATTTGAGTTTTCCTCCATATGCTTGTATATCTCTTAATCTTGTATTTGTACATGCATTTATATGGTTAATGTACATATGATCCTACATTGTTTATGGTTATAGATCTCTATGCTTTGATGGTATTTTGCTGCTTTGAACAGGTGTTCTTTGAAGCGGGACAAGTGAGCAGGGAAAATTTTAAGAACCCCCCCTAAATTTATAAATATAATAAATGGGCGAATCTCTCACCAGGCATGGCGAATATTTTACTCAATTATAAAATATTGTAAGATCTTAGCGAGTCTTTCACTAAATAATAAAAATTTGTAAAGTCCTAGTGAATCTTAGCATAGGCTACATGTTGGTTTAATTCCCCCATTTAAATAGGCTACATTTTAGGTGAATACCATGGGTCAATACCATGTGCCATTTTGGTGAATACCATGGGTCAATACCATGTGCCATTTTTATTTTTATTAATTCTAATATTAGGGTTAATAATGGTTTTTTGCATGGTATTAATAACAATCTAGTCCATAGTATTTGTCCCATAGTATTTTGGCCATAGGTTTCACCTAAATATAACCCATTTTTTTAGTGTTCGTAAATATAAGGTGACTTATGGAGTAAATATAAAAAAATGTTTTATTTGTTTACCATGCCTCTCGTTTATTTATATTTTTATTAATTTACCATACCTCTTTTACAAATATGGTATTTTTATTAATTTACCATACCTCTTTTACAAATATGGTATTTGGCCCATAGGATTCACTTAAATAAAACCTCTTTCTTGAGCCTTCATAAATAGAATGAGGGTTATGGAATAAATATAAAAGGAGGTTTTATTTATTTACGATACGTTTAGTTTATTTATATTTGTATTTATTTACCATACCTTTTGAGTAAGTATAAAAAGACGTTTTTTACGATATGTCTAGTTTATTTATATTTTTATTTATTTATCATACCTTTTGAGTAAGTATCAGGGAAAATTTTAAGAACCCCCCCTAAATTTATAAATATAATAAATGGGCGAATCTCCATGGTATATAGGAAAAATGGAAGGCGATTTTATCAATAATATAATATGTATATATAATTTTTTGGCGAATCTCTCACCAGGCATGGCGAATATTTTACTCAATTATAAAATATTGTAAGATCTTAGCGAGTCTTTCACTAAATAATAAAAATTTGTAAAGTCCTAGTGAATCTTAGCATAGGCTACATGTTGGTTTAATTCCCCCATTTAAATAGGCTACATTTTAGGTGAATACCATGGGTCAATACCATGTGCCATTTTGGTGAATACCATGGGTCAATACCATGTGCCATTTTTATTTTTATTAATTCTAATATTAGGGTTAATAATGGTTTTTTGCATGGTATTAATAACAATCTAGTCCATAGTATTTGTCCCATAGTATTTTGGCCATAGGTTTCACCTAAATATAACCCATTTTTTTAGTGTTCGTAAATATAAGGTGACTTATGGAGTAAATATAAAAAAATGTTTTATTTGTTTACCATGCCTCTCGTTTATTTATATTTTTATTAATTTACCATACCTCTTTTACAAATATGGTATTTTTATTAATTTACCATACCTCTTTTACAAATATGGTATTTGGCCCATAGGATTCACTTAAATAAAACCTCTTTCTTGAGCCTTCATAAATAGAATGAGGGTTATGGAATAAATATAAAAAGAGGTTTTATTTATTTACGATACGTTTAGTTTATTTATATTTGTATTTATTTACCATACCTTTTGAGTAAGTATAAAAAGACGTTTTTTACGATACGTCTAGTTTATTTATATTTTTATTTATTTATCATACCTTTTGAGTAAGTATAAAAAGACGTTTTATTTATTTACCATACCTCCACTTTACTTATATTTTTATTTGCTTACACCCTTACATGTATGTAAGGTGACTTATGGAGTAAATATAAAAAATGTTTTATTTATTTACCATACCTCTCATTTATTTATATTTTTATTAATTTACCATACCTCTTTTATAAATATGGTATTTGGCCCATAGGATTCACTTAAATAAAACCTATTCTTGAAAATGGGCGAATGGATTCACTTAAATAAAACCTATTCTTGAAAATGGGCGAATGGAAGGTTGTAAGTCCTAATTTCAAGGGCTAAATTTACCTTTTTTACCCTCTCCCTTAAAATAAGGTGGGCTATTTGAGGTGATTTGTAAAAATGTACTATGATACAAAATATTCGCCCACTAAAAATTTAAAACCCCTTAATTTCGCCAAAGGGCGAACATTCGCCCCTAAAATTATCCTTGGTAAGTATAAAAAGACGTTTTATTTATTTACCATACCTCCACTTTACTTATATTTTTATTTGCTTACACCCTTACATGTATGTAAGGTGACTTATGGAGTAAATATAAAAAATGTTTTATTTATTTACCATACCTCTCATTTATTTATATTTTTATTAATTTACCATACCTCTTTTATAAATATGGTATTTGGCCCATAGGATTCACTTAAATAAAACCTATTCTTGAAAATGGGCGAATGGATTCACTTAAATAAAACCTATTCTTGAAAATGGGCGAATGGAAGGTTGTAAGTCCTAATTTCAAGGGCTAAATTTACCTTTTTTACCCTCTCCCTTAAAATAAGGTGGGTTATTTGAGGTGATTTGTAAAAATGTACTATGATACAAAATATTCGCCCACTAAAAATTTAAAACCCCTTAATTTCGCCAAAGGGCGAACATTCGCCCCTAAAATTATCCTTGCAAGTGAGAAAGGAGTGGCGAAAGCTCTATCAAGAGAGAGAGGAAACAAGCAAGGAGACTAGCGAAAGACTGAGGTTGGTACTCTCTGCTTCTCTCTCATTTATCTCTCATAAAGGAAAACACAAGTAACTTTAGTTTGTTTGTTTCTAAGATACCTACCCGTCTTAGTGGGACTAGCAACTCTGAATGGACACTAGTTTTCCCGATAACAGCAAACATAATAAGAATAGTCCTACTATATTCACAACATATGCATGAAAATGTGTCAGCTCTGAGACTTTATTAAGTGAAAGTTCCAATCATACATACACCATTGACGAACCACTAGCCCCAATAGTGGAACATGAAGTCAACATCACCTACTCCTCCAAAGAAATATACTCCCTCCTTGCTACAGAGAAGCCAAGGCTCTCACAAACTCTTAAGCTCTTGATAATCCTAAGCCTAGCTAAAAGCTTGGCTCCCAAAATCCCTTTACATGAGTTATGAGGGTGTATTTATAACAAAAGAGGGTGAATATTCAACTCCCCTTTGTGACTCTTGGAATTCCCTCATGACTCTTCAACTTCTTTACAAAATGACTCATTACATTACATTGTGACTCTTCACATTCCAATATTGACACTTGGAATTCCACTTATAAATAATATTACAATTTACACTCGTACAAATATAAGACAAAATTGGGTAGAGCCAACTAGATATCCTAATAAGACAAAGCAATTAAGCTTGAGTTTGGGAAAACTCTAGCTCAATAACTTCCACTTGATGTTTCTTGGTGACGTAGTGGTGGCAAGCTTAATATTGCGTGATGATATCCCTAAATTGTTTGATGGTGTCTGGTTGGAAGCGGACTCTAGCCTCTATGGCATCTGGGTATACAAACTTGGAACCAATTTGTGTTTCCTTCTTGAGCAGGAGCAACATTGTGTTAATTTGGACAAGGCCACCAATGTACTTGTGCATACTTTGTTTGTTCACCTCAATATCCTCCTTGATGGTTACTTGTCTCCATTGTTCCAAGTATTCATCTATCTCTTGCCTGACCTCGTTCCTACACTTTGTCTCTGTGAGTGAACTGACTAATGGGATCTTGTGGGACTTCACTAGGGAATCCAGGTTGTTGTATAATTGTGCATATAAGGTCTGAATGTTACCAATGAACGAAGCGAGTTGTTTGTTATTCTAGATTAATATCCGAACTTTTTCTTTCTCCAACTCTTCCTCCTGCTTTTTTTTTTCTTACCCAAGTCAATTGGTGCCGCTTTATATTGCATTGACCATTCATGCACGGTAGCGATGACATCTTGTACATTCTTGAGAGTTTTGACAAAATCTTTACACTGTTGTTGCAAGCCTTGAAAGTGGACAACTGCCTTATGCACAATAACAAGCTCCTCATAAAGACTCTGCATGGTCTCTCCCAGTGTCGATACTTCACTGAGTATCATTGCCTTCAATTCTTCTAGATGGACCTGTGCAGAAGTTGCGTTCAGAGTTTTTGATCGAAGCTATTCAACCTCTTGCCTAACAACCTGCAAGTTCTTTTCGAATTGATTGTTCTCGACCAAAAAATAATTTGTATTTGACTTTGAAGCACCTACGAAGGCCAAGTTGGTTGCGGAAACAACACCAAGGTTTCTTCTAGTATCGGTCATGATCACCCTTTCTCTGAAGAATGCAGGAGATGTGAGGTCATCCGAAAAATGTTTCTTCCTTGCTTGTACAATATTTTTTTGAAGCTCGTCATAGGTTAAATTGTATGTATCCATCAATGGACCATCATCGAGAGGAACACTGTCCTCTTCATCGCTTAGAGCATGCTCTGTTGGAGGATGGGGAGACTAAATGGTGACCTACTGTGTACTTGGCATCAGGTTGACATCTTGGTTCTGCAGCTCCAGTTCCACCTTTGTATCTTCAATCTTGATCAATTCTTCAATCTGCTGAGCAAGCTCTTTGCCCTGCATCTGTTTTCTCTCCTCCTTTCACTGTCGGTTACGTTCTAGCTCTTTAGCCTACCTCTGCATTGTTTCTTTTGTTATTTCCTCTGCTCTTCGCCTTTGTTATTCTTCTTCCCTCTTCTACACCTATTCTTCCCTCTTCTTTCCCTATGCTTCCTACAATCTTTGTTTCCTCCTTGCCTTTGTTTCTAAAGCCGCTTTCATAATGGTTGGCTATGCTTTCATCTTGTGCCTTCGTTCTCCCCCTGGACTGTGCACAACTTTCCTCTTCCCCTTCTCACACACTGGGTTGCGCACTTCTGCTGGTGTTGCCTCTGGAGTATCTTCCTGTTGCGGAGAAACCTGTGAAGTTCCTACCAAACTGATCGGCTCGCGAGACTTGGAGGCATTGTAATAATTCCTCCATCCATCCTTCTCCGGAAAGTGAAAGGTCTTGCTTAGCCACTGAAAATGCTCGCACAGTGGTCTTTGCATATAATCTTCAGATCATACAGGTTGAAGTCGTGAGTACTGAATGCAAATTTCTCTATCGCTTTCCCTTCGATATCTGCAACTTTTTGTTTCTTGATCTTATACAATTTGATCTTCAAAGGAAGGATACGCCAGGGTTTTTTCTTCCTATGCAGAGTTGTTGATAACCCTATGGGGAGATAATACACAACCTCTTGCATGACTAACTTGTCAGTGGCATATCTCGATAAAAGATGTGGCGACTTTTGTCTGTAGAATACCCTAAGGAAAGTGCCATCGGGTGAGACAAACCAATCTTCTATCTGCGATACTGCTTCCACTTCCACATGTGACATGAAAGGTGGCTCTTCCTCGAAGATAATCTTGTATAACGGAATGAGGAAGTGATCAATTAGCTTCTCCATTACTCCCCTATGGCTACACTCTGAAAGTAGCTTGCAATAAACATAAACGGCAAGCTCTTCTAGTGTCTGAGTCCAATTCATGCCAAGTAATGCATTGTGTGTGCAGATTGCATCCAGTAGATACACAGACATATCAAATCTAGCTTGCCTGCCCTTGGGAGGACTAAGGGCATTAGATACTTGTGAAAGGCAAACGACGGATCAAATCAACACTTGAACAAGCTAATATACATTAAAACGCCAACAACCATGAAAAGAAACAAGCAAAACAACACTCACAAAAGCCAAATGACAAAAAGCGATAAAAAAGCAACCAAAGATGACAAAAGAAAAACTCGCTAGGAAAAGCGCCGCAAACTGGCTCCTTGATTTCCTCGGGATTGCTAGAGCTCCAAGGTCAAATGTAAAAATGAGCTCTAGGGGCGTCTATCTGGATGATTGAGGTTCATGACGCGCATGCCTAAAATCAAGGAAAAAGCAACACTTGGCGGAAAGTTCAAAAAATAGTAAGTGTGCCACCTTCGGGAAACTAATTAATGGATCCTTAATTTCTAGGGATGCAATTTTTTTATTTTTGCTTTTTGCTTTTTTCCCTTTTCAAGAAACTTGCATGCACACTGCCAAGAAGAATTGCACAATTCCTGAGGACTGGGAAAATTATTGACTTAATGCATTGCGCAGTTTATGAGCTCAATGAATGGTTTGCACAGTTTCTGAGCTCAAGTAATGGTTTGCGGAGTTTCCATCATGAAGGTTGCGCTGCCATCCAAGACTGTGCAATTCTCAAGGTCAAGGTTGGCCTACCAAGAAGGATTCCGCAATTTTTGGAGGCAAGGCTAGTGTGCCTTCCAAGATTGCGTAGTTTCTAGAGGCAAGCCCTGCAATGCTGCAAAGTCAATTCAAAAGGTTGTTTGTGGCTGCAAAAGTTTAGATCAAGGTCAAAATAAGAAAACATAGGCACATCATAAAAGGATAAGTCTTGATCTAAACACGAATACTTGAGGATAGTAAAGATGAGCTCCTGTGGGTAGAAAGAAGGCTCCAAAATCAAAGCATGGGCAAACTTTTGGAGGGTGGTTGTAGCAGCTACAACATAATGATATAATTTCAAGGTATACAGGTTTCCTATGTATACATGACCGAAGGGGGGTCTAGCGGGGGGGTCGACTTGATCTAAAATACCCCAACAATAGGGAACCAACTTGATCTTAATAAGAATTTAAATTTGTAAAAATCAATTTTGTTATGGAGCCAACTTGAGACCTCCTTTTTGAAGGCATTTTCGTAATATAGATTTCTCCTTTTGAGGCTAACTTGGTCAATGATTTGTAATAGCCATGACCCATAATATTTCCATCAAATTCCAATATATTTTCTTTTATTTTTTAATGCCAAAATTGGGCCAATCATAGGGTTGCATTTTTCCATTCATTTGGAGCACCTTGACCAAACTTCAAGGCTTCAAATTTACGAAAGCAAATCTCCTTAACCATGAGGAGTTACAAGGCATACCACATATGGATGGAAAGGGCTCAACAAGAGCTATCCAACCAACATACCATTATGCACCACAACCCGATCCATTGTATCAATAAACCTTGTTCAATGTCGGATACTGATGATCTTCATTAAACCTTCTATCAATCGATTATTCCTTGTTCCAATTTCCAAGGCACTTGAGACAAACTTCACACTCTTAACATCAATGACAACATGACCAACAACAGGTACTTTTTTGCCCCAATAAACTCCTAACTTAAGAGGAATTTGTAAGGGTTGGCCACTACCTAATGGCCTCCATCTTTTTTGGATCTATCTTAAGCTCCCCCCCAACCAATCACAAACCCCACATACATCAAAAACTACTACGCAAACTCACATTTCTTGAGGTTTCCCAACAGTTGGTGCTTCTTCAAATTCTCTAGCACTTGCAGCAAGAGTGAAATGTGCTCCTCCCAGGGAATACTGTGAACCAATATATCATCTAAATAAATTATAACAAATGAATCTAGATATGGGCATAATAATAAATGCAACAGGTGCATTGCATAAATCAAATGGCATGACCAACCATTCATACAAACCTTGCTTACTTTTGAAGGTGATCTTCTAGATGTCTTCTTCTTGGACTCAAACCTAGTGTTATCACAATTTTGAGTCTATCCTAAGGAAGTATTTTGTGTATTGCAACTAATCTAACATATCATTGATTTTGGGCAGAGGGTACTCGTTCTTGAGTGTAACCTTGTTTAATTCTTTATAATAAGTGAACATTCTCCAAGTCTCGTCCTTGTGATGGGTGACCAATAAGGAGAGGTGCTTGGCAAAATCACGTCTTGCTCCAACAACTATGACACCAACTACTTCTTCACATCATTTGCTTCCAAAATAGACTATCTATATAGCCCAATATTTGACAATGTAGAGTCTAGCAATAATTTTGTTGTGTGTTCCACTTGCATCTTGGATGGTATCTCTTTAGGGTCCTCAAACATACCTCTATATTCCTGTAGCAACCTTTCTAGTTGATGTTTTTGTTGTTTAGTACACCCCTATGAGGATGACTTTACTCTTATTGGTTCATCATCAAACGAATTTTCTTTAGGATAAGTAAAACACATTTCTTACTAGAACTAAACAGCTTCGTGGCTTAGTGAGAACTTACGAGTGACATATTTGATTTACCTTTATGTGTGTTGATGATAAAGAATTCCCATCCTTGATGAGAAAGTACTAGTAGGCTCTTCACATTAACATTGCACTTTTTATATACATGTAGGGACTTCCAAACATACTCCACATACATCAAATGATACTACGTCCAATTCTACTTTACAATATAATCAACATCTACAAAAAATTTAATTGTGTATTGTTTTATTACCTTGATATTTGCATCATTGTTTACACATCCCAATGGATGTGGTCTAGGATGACTGCAAACCTCCAGTCTGTTGTCGGCTAGATCCGTTATAATGAGATTAGACTTTGAATTTTAGTTGAATAGAGCATCTCTTGTTCTTCTTGACTTGGATATTAATGTCGAAGAGATAGGTCGTCTCCTCTTCTTAGTGATGAAGGCTACTCAGATTGACCTCCTACACCAATGTGCAAACAATCTTCTCATACACATCGGAGTTATTTTAGACTTGATTGCTAAAATTTAGGGCTAGAAGATTCCTTTTCTTTGCATTCTTCTTATGATTCTTTAGGTTCCTTTTTTAATGTAGTTTCTAGCGTGCTTCCTTAGTGTGACCATAAATCTTTCATAGGTTACAATGTTTTCTAAGATCCTCACACGAATGTGCAATGATTGTTATCTTATTATCCTTTCCCCCTTTCCATTTCTTCTCCTCCTTGGAAGCTTCCTAGTGCTCTTTTGGCATATGGTTTCTAGATACTATGTATGTAGACATGATTCATCCACTATTCTTGGCTTAGAAAGTGTCACTTTCCTTTGTAGATAGTTATGTAGACCTACCCCCCTCCCCCCAACACACACACACAATATTTAAGGAGTACAACTAGTATCTCTGGGACAGATACCTAGCATGATGGTCATATTTCTAAATTCAATGGTGTACTCCTATACACTCTGCACCTACCTCTTCCTAAAGTAGTGCCACTAGATCCATTGGTCTTCTAAATATCGGATTGATAAAATTGAGACTTAAAGAGGGTTTTGGTGTCCTCTCACCTAGTAAATGGTGGATCACCCTCCAACCTAAGAGCTTTTGCATGGCTTTCCCACTATGTCAAAGCATGGCCCTCTAATGTTAGTCTAGCAAATGATATTTCACGTTCTTCATATATATGGTGAATAATAAAATACTTCCACCTTCAATAGGGACTATGAATGGTTAATGTCACTCAAACTTAACTACTCTTTCTTGGGAACTTTCCTTCCTTCATTCCTTTCCTAGGTCTTCAAGATCTCATGATTCCCCCTTTAATCTAAGCTCTAACTTAGAGCATCCCTCCTATCAAAATAGCCCACAATCGCTTGCTAAAGCAACCATGAGGAGGTTCATATTGCAATTGATGTCAATTCCCTACATTTCCTGTAACGTCCCCAAAATGTTCCTATATAGCGTTTCACATATTTCTATTAGGTTAGTGAGCCAAGTTGCATTAGGTTTGCATGCTCATGTGAATACACTTGTTTTGGGGCCTACATGCCTATGTTATATGTTTTGAGGCCAAAGTGTCTATGTGGTTAAGACCATAGGGCCTATATGCATAGAGGCCGATGAGCATAATATTGTAATATGTAATCACACCATGTTAATAAGATACACCACAACTGCAAACCAATAGACGAAAAGAGTATGGCAAGATTGAACTCCACAAGAGGGGAAATTAAGGGAGTGGAACTATGGCATAATTCTAAATCTAGAAAATTAGGGAAAAGTGGTCCACACAAGCCTGCAAGTGGCGAGGAAAAGGCCTTAAGTGATACTTGGTAGAAATCACCCATGCATATAAAAGTCATGTTCCCATTATTACTTGATCTTATTGAACCATACTTGTCTGCAAATATGAATTTTGTAATCCTTAGTACATTGTTGGTACATCGTTTTGAGTGTTGCAGACTTATGCTACAATTTGGATAAGTGATCCTAATTAACCCTTGAACCGAATAACCCGACAAGTTATTGTAAATTTCATGGTTCAAATGTATGACCAATTTTTCCTACTTGTCTCAAGTAAGATTGGAACTTGGGGGGGGGAATTGGTTGGGTTGGTGAGCCCAAAAAGTGTATGCTTGATTCTCCTTGCTCATCTTGGGAAAGGTTGAATCATTGAGGGAGATTTGATTGGGGTGTTATACTTGTGTGAAGCCTTGTATCTATAGGTACAGCTACATGTCCATAGTTGGTTCAAGGTGAGCCTTTTCCCTTGTGGAGTTAAAGCCCCATCTTAAGGGTGACCCACTACTAAGAGTTCTAGAGTAGTGTGATCTATGACTAGGTGGAGAATTTAGGGTCTATAGCCAGATGGTGATGAATTGTAGAAGCAAAGTACCCCAATTATGTGATTAAATAATAAATTTTGCACATATTTGTGTTTTATACCTATTATATGTCTTCTATGAATTATTTGTGGTTAATTCTTAATATATCATCCATAAATCATTATGTTCAATTTTGAGTACATTTTTATGGTTATATGTTGTCATATAATATATGGTTTTATGCTTTCTTGTAAAACCAATATGAACATGACAAGGTGAATTGCATGGGTTAATCATCAAAGTGTCAACCTCTCAACGAACGTGCTTGTGTGGCTTTCAAAAGAAAGAACAATGCTAAAGAACCAATACAGTTGATAGATAACAAGGTGAATTGCATGGGTTAATCATCAACGTGCCAACCTCTCAATGAACGCACTTGTATGGCTTTCCAAAGAAAGAATAATGCTAAAGAACCATCTAGGAATAGTTGTGTCTCCATTGGAGAAATAGTTGGAGGCCTTTCTTGAATGGAGACCTTGGATGGTTGGGGTAAATGCCCTAGTTTTGTTCATCCATGGAACATAGGATAAATCTATTTATAAGGCTCCAAGAGTCACTAAACTATACAAAACTATAGTATGTATAAGTACGTATAAATGAACTAGCAGTTGTTTAGAGTTTATGAGGACATGGTCTTTTTCCAAAAGTAAGCCATAAAGCTAGCCTCTCTAATTGCAATGGTAAGGGGATACAATTTTTTGAGCTATTAGATTCATATAATGGATAAGAAACTCCCTCAGTTGAGTAAAGTCTAGGAAATTAGTTTCAAAACCTCGTTGTGAAATCGTTTGAGAAGATTGCCTAGTTATTGGTAGTGGTTTGGATGCCCTTATAGTTAGGTGAAGATTTATATATCCTCAAAAGTCTTCTTGGTAAGTTTTTACCTTATAGGAATTCGATCTAGTCCATCGGAGAAAGCTTAAAAGTCCTATGAGAAGCCTGTAACTTTTGGGAATTTGGAGATAAGTCTTTAATCCCATCCTTGGGTCAGGTGGGCCAATGGGCACTGTGAACATGGACTAGCCAAAAGGGGCTAAAGGGGTAGAGGTATGGAAAGGAGTGGGTATTCAAGTTGTTCAACAATGTCCATGGGCATCATACACTTCCACAATAAAGGATCAAAAGCCTTTTATTTTGACTCTTATCATATTTAGACAAAGAGCTTGGAAGTTCAATTGATACATAAAAACCCAACCACTTGAGCTTCTCATAAATATTAACATGAAAATTGGAAATAGTGTTGATGAGTATTAAAAAGTCATAATAATTCAACCAATTACAAAAATGTTCGACTTGGAATAATTTCACAAGCCAAATATATGCAAAATCTAAGAAAATGCACTTCTTACATTATACAAGCACTCATGAAAGGTTATGAAACAATTTGGGTGCTAAATCATCCATGAATAATCACTTCCAATGCGTAGATAGTATTCCCAAGGCTTAAAAATAACCTTAATTGCTCAAAAGGCAAATCTAGTACAAAAACAATGTATTTCCAGCAAGCTAACCTACCATAGAAAATGCATGTTAAACCCTATTAAATGCACACCTTGTGAAATCCAAAGGTACAATATTGAAGAATTTCACATGGGCTATAAACACATGTAAACAATTTTCCATCAGTTATCTCCATCTAGAAGTTACATAGCACCTAAAAAAAACAATTTCAATCATTCTAATTGTACTAGAAATAGAAAAATGCATGCCTAGACTTTAATATGCATCCAAATGATGATCTGAAATGTGTGTTCTTCATGACCTCCCTAACCTTCCCATGTGGTTAGACTTACAATCCCAATCTGGAAAGTTGTTGATATAGCAAACCATGATAATTCTACTCTATTAAGAAATTAGCGCAAATCAAACTAACATGACGTTTTGAAATGCAAGCAAAGCATGTTAAATGCTTTCGTAAGAAAAACCAACCATATCAAGATGGAAAAAAAAATAATAATATATATATATATATATATAGATATATAATTGGTTTGGTGCCATCTAAAGGTTTGGAATTGCAATATATATATATATATATTGCAATCCCAAATCTTTAGATGGCACCAATTATTGCTAGGTGGAAATTATAAGCCTCCCAAAATGACAACTTCTAAGATATGACACTTCCGACAATTTTGGAGAAATGCACACCAAAGAAATATTATGCATGTTAGGTGAGATCTGAAACATAGACACAATGTATAAGGGTGCTCTAGACCTTCTACTCTACTCAGAACTCAAGATCAGAGATTAAAATATCAAACAAACCTAATTAATTACAAAAATAAAGGCTTGTATAGAATAGTTGTATGTACCAGGTATGCTCCTACATCAAGATATGCAAGGTTGCGAAACAAAGGCTCAATTTGGCCTATAAGGTGTTCCCGCTATTCTTTAATTAGAATTGAACCCATTTGTACATTAGTGTTGTATCATCTGTTTTTTTCCATCTATTATTATGAGGAAACATATTTCCCAAACAAAACAATAAAACACTAGGTTGCTTAAATAAAAGTGATAAAACATGATGCCTCTTTCCTTTAAACAGTTGAAATATGTAACTAGGTTAAGTCATGATAATGACAGATGTAATCATGATTTTATGTATTTAATGAAAAGAGAAAAATAAATTTATTATTGTGAGTCTTGAGGCATGGGTTTCATGCTCAAGAGAATTTATTTCTATAGGTCAAAGCACCCATTGAGTGGTTCTAGGTTTGTTATAAAGTCATTGAGTCATTGTCATGTATTAATGACCCTTTTGGGCATGTTACATATTGTAAAGAAAATTATTTGAGTCAAATTAGAGACAAAAGGCCCTCCAAGACTAAGTCAATCATGTAAGCATCAAGTCGACCTAATGGGGGAATAAGTTGGCCTAAGGACATGTCAAATTGGCCTAATAGAAGGCTAAAGGAAGCTTATATATATAGGGCACTCGGCCTCATTTGGAGAACACACTCACACTCACACAAGTTCGATCATAAAAAAAGAAAAGAAGTGTAAAGAAGAGGAGGTTGAAGGAAGAAGAAGTCGAAGTTTTGGGTTTTGTTTTGGGCTACTTCTCTCCACACGTGCGAAGGAATTAGGGAACATATTGTTGCTATAAAGCCGAGTTGCAAAAACAAAGTTAGGTCACCAAAAAGAGTTGTTCTGAAATATGAGTTCTCTAAGAGAAAGAATCTACCTAAGCAAAGAAGCGAAGTTGCAGTTGAAGTTGCAGTTGAAGTTGCAGTGAAAGTTGCAGTAGAAGTTGCAGTGAAAGTTGCAGTAGAAGTTGCAATCGAAGTTGCAGTTTCTAGGCAAGTCGAAGGTGCAATTGCAGGATAGGTCAAAGTTGCTAGAAAGAGGAA
This sequence comes from Pinus tabuliformis, assembly GCA_031772625.1. Taxonomy (NCBI): domain Eukaryota; kingdom Viridiplantae; phylum Streptophyta; class Pinopsida; order Pinales; family Pinaceae; genus Pinus; species Pinus tabuliformis. The sequence goes on along the minus strand of CM062817.1, from coordinate 226,075,025 downwards.
CTACTCAAAGAAAGAGCATTGACTTGGTCTTGGAAGGGTTCTTGGTTAAGGGTCTAGGTCTTGGAATTCATCAATTGAAGATTCTATAAGAAGAAGAATTTGTTGGGTTTTCCTCTCAAGCTTGGAAAGGTTTTGGCCCTAGTTGATCGCCTACATCTCGTGTCTTTTGTCTCATTGTTCTTTATGGTTTGGTAGTTGTTTTTTGAAGAAAGAACGCATAATAATAATAAAGTACAAGAAGAACCTAATCAAGAAGAGTAAAACTTCCTCACAAGCAGTTATCATTATGAGAGAAATCATCTAATATCTTTGCCCTAGATTTCTCAACATGGTATCAGAGCTAAGGTAATAAGTCAAAGGACAGCTCAATAAAGGACATTCAAGGACCAAATTTTGAGAAAAGTATCAAGGACATCAAAGCATCAGAAAGGTTCCCTCATCTCCAAGGCATTTCAAGGACAAGGATCACATCATCATCTTGAAGAAATTCAAAACCCTAGTTCGATTAAAGGAACATTCTTAGGATCCACACTCAATCATCACCTCAAAGGAGACCTCAAAGACCCCATTTCTACTCATGAAAGCTAGGACTTGGATTTGAAGCATCTTGAATAATACTCATCCAAGGGCAACTAGGATTTGAAGCATCTTGAAGAATACTCATCCGAGGGCAACTAGATCAAAGGCGTTGTCATCATCAAAGGTATCAAGGCAATCTCCCTCACTTTGAAGAAAAGGATTTCGTCTCAAAAGAAAATCCTTATGCTTGAAGAAGATCATCCAAGAAGCATTAAGACATCATCAACAAAGGGATCAAGTTGAAGAGTTCATCTTCACTTGACAAGTATCTTTATTTCTATTAATTAAATATGGTAAAATGACTTCATTTTGTAAGAACACAAGTTGGTTGGTTCATCGAATTACCTTGCATGGAAAAGGATGATAGACTTAGTCCTCAAGGAAAATGAAGTTATTGATCATGTTAATGGCAAAGTCTCCAAACCATCTAAAGGGCAAGCAATATATAAATATATGAAAAAGGATCTAAAGCATCAAAGGATTCTTTAGAGTCCATCAAGGATTCCCTCATCCCCTATATAGCAGAGATGGAGACATCAAAAGGGATATATGATAAGCTAGTATAACTATTATATGAAAGCGCGATAGGAAAAATCATATCACTAAGATATGATCTACATGTCTCACAAAAGCATCTCAAATAAGGAATCAACTTCAAGATGTAGGAGAGATGATTTTCAATAAAGAAATGATTACCATTGTTCTAAATGCTCTAACTGGTGAACAATGAAACCTTGTATCAAAGGCCTATGAAGAGGAGAAAGCTATCTCATTGAATAATTTGTGGTCACTATGCAAGATCGAAGAAAACAAGTTGAAGACAAAAAGTGATACAAGATCAAATGAGCAGGGTCAAACATTTGTTGTCATGTCAAGAAGCAAAGGGATATTTGGCAAGTTTGGTCCTCGGAAAAAGAAGAAGATCAATATGTTGCAGATCTAATGCTATGGATGCCAAGGCTATGGGAACTACAAGAGAGATTGTCCTAAGCTCAAGAAACCGGATTGAAGGCAAAATTTGATGTAGGATCAATTGAACAAACTCAAGCATATGCTGTTATAGCAAAAAGAAAAGAGAATTTTGGGAAATTTGGTCCTCAGAAAGGAAAAAAGAATATGGCAAAGGTTCAATGCTACAGATGTCAAGAATATGGGCACTACAAGAGAAATTGTCCTAAACTCAAGAAGGATAACAACAAAAGAGGAAGGGAAGAAGCCCATATCACTGAAGAAGTGGAAGAAATTGACAAGAAGACATTCAAAGAGGAAGTAAAAGATCTCTACTATTATTGAGATAAGTTTCCTCACCTAGTTCTTCTCAAGTTTATGTTTTATGTTATGAAGTATAACTATCATATTAGGAATCATTAGAAGCATGATAGAATGCATCATGTTAGAAGATGGCATCATACAAGCATACGATTGAAAGAAAGAGCTCGTGACATCATCATAAAGAAGCATGAAAGATAGTTGAAATAGAAGTCTATGGTTTTCATCTATAGAAAGATGTAGCTCTTGGTAACCTCATTAGAAGCATAAGTAGTACTTATGGGAAAAAGAAAGTCATCTAGCATAAAGCTCATCATACATCATTCAAAAGGAGCATTTGCAGGATGAAGATGATCAAGATCCTTCGTTGGAATCTTCATTGGAAGGTTCACCTACTGGAAGAAGCAAGTGTCTCGCCGGGAATTCCAACTTGTATGGGATTCATGGAATGATGGTATGATGTCAAAAGAAATCAAGGAATTGAAGTTATTTCAATCAAGGAAGCTATTGAAGGAAGTCTAGATGACCTAAAAGGATAATGAGGTATGTATGCTTGTATTTGATACAATTGAGTCATGTCATATAGTTTCAGGTAACATGGATAAATGCTCTATCTCGAGAGCATGATCAAAAGGAATGATATCTTCCTTTGAAAGGATGCAAGAAGGCATGGGTCACACATTGCCTAGATGAAATCAACATAATATGTCCTCATATGAAATATGAGGTGGTTGACAATATTTGTAGGAAATCTAATTGAAAGTCCCTGGAAAGGAAATGTGTGAAGAAAGAAAGAAATCATGAAATGTGCAACTATGGAGAAAGAAATCAACATCCAAAGACTAAAAGATTTGACTATGATATCTCCATGAAAGATACGAAGACCTTGATGAAGTTTGAAAAAGAAAGACACCTTGATAGTATATATCTTTTGGAGATGTGTCAATATGTATGCAGGATGTTGATGCTCACAAGAAGATGCCATGATTAAAGACCATCACAAAGGTAATTTTGATTTAATGTTCATTTCTTATTTTCGAATAATATCTGGATGGGCTTATGCAGGGTTACCAAGGGAAGAGTTGCCCATTTAGCAGGATGAAAGATCCTTAAGGAAACATGGCATGAAGAAGGCAACATGGCACGAAAGAAAACCATATATGGACTAATGGATCACTTTCCAATCACTAACTCATGGATGAAAGTGATGGATGGTCTATGCCCTACGAAGAAGTCCCAAAAGATGTAGACTCTATGACAAAGAAGAAATTCATGACATCAAAGGAAGGAGTTCTACAAGCAGTTGGTTGTCCCATGATCTCCACCTAAAGAGTTGTTGGAAGCAAGTCCCTGGTCAAGAGGGAGCTTGGACAAGTCCCTGATTAAGAGGGAGCTTGGGTACATTCCTTTTATGGAATGGGTTGGTCATCCCTGGTTAAGAGGGAGTGACAGATATGGTTCTCTACTTCATGTGTCATGCACTAGACTAGGACTAATAGTCGTAAGTCTTAGTGAAGGCCATGAGGAGAGATAAACACATCATTATTGTCTTCACCTAGGAAGATAAAATGGAGGATTGGGTAAGCATCTAGCATCTGATACTCTTTGAGGATGTCGTAGGGCATCCAAGATAAGAGTAGTCGTAGAGGGTCGATATTCTTTGAGCACTGGGAATCCAAGATAAGAATAGTCTTAGTGGAACATACTTTGAGAGAACTCAAGTGGGGTATGTTCCAAGAGGGACAATGATGAGGGTGGCTATAAATCATTGGTCTCACCAGCATTGTGCTCTGATCTTGTGGAGAGAGAGTTGTTAGTCAAGGCCTTGCTATGTCACAATGTTGGAGGATATGATATTACACAGATGGGTTACAAATCTGACTCTTCGTATGAGAATTCTTCAAATTAAGAATGTCCAAGTACCTTGTATGGATTATGAATACCTCCCTAGTAAAGAGGGAGTGTTGAAATATGTAACTAGGTTCGATCTTCATAATGACAGATGTAATCATGATTTTATGTATTTAATGAAAAGAGAAAAATAAATTTATTATTGTGAGTCTTGAGACATGGGTTTCATGCTCAAGAGAATTTATTTTTACAAGTCAAAGCACCCTGTTAGTGTCAGTCTTTCCAGCCTTCCTCCAGTGATCAAATATGCTCTTATAAAGTGGTCTCAGAGTGTCAAGGTCAAATTTTGTCATTTCAGTGAGTTTTCAAGCAAAATTTGGTCACTAGGCATTAGGTCTAGGGTTTGCCCAAATGGCGGTCCATGTCATTATTCAGCTGAGTTTATCATCATTCAGAGGGTTGTCATTATCATCTCAGTGTCTAATGAGTCATTTCACACCTTGTCCATGCTTCAGTTGCCACCCAGGCAAGGTCATTTCCCTCTCCTAGGGTTTTGAAGGCAATTTCTCTTGGATGGTCAAATCACCGGCAAAACTTGTTTCCTGATGTTCATACACTTTTCCCTATCCCTAAAGTACCTTATCAAACACTTCCCATCCCTTAGATCCGCCAAATTCCTCATTTTTGCACAAACCCTAGTTTCTAGCTACACCCTGCCAATTTTCTAGGTTTGGCCTGTGTTTTGTCCTTTTCGACCCCTTCCCCTCACTCAATCTCTGAGATTCCACTTTCCCCTGCTTCCTAACATCCCTCCCCACTCCAAAAAATTTCCCCAAGAATTTAGAAGCCCTCTATCCCCTTCATTTCGCTCCATTTCGACAAAATCCCTTGTTTCACACATCGGGACAAGTTTCACTCAAAAGCTGTTTCTGAGCAATCAAAGATGAATTTTGGAAAACTGAGAGAGGTTTTTCTCCACAACATGCCAAGGAAGAAAAACCTCTTTCACTTTTTACACAGGTGTCATGGTTTGAGAGAAATGTCAAAAATACCGGCGAGAACGAAGGTGCTCCAAGGACGGTTGGCCAAAGCACAAAAACGAAGGAAAACGCCCGATCCACTCCAAACTTTGGCCAAAGCCTCTTTGACTGAGCATGGTACTTGATTGGGGACTCCCAGCCCAAATTTCAAGAAATTTGGAGAAAATTTTGTCATTTGTGAATTTTTTGTGCAATTTACAGGTTTTGGCCATTGGAATGGTCTCACCCCGGGTGAGACCATTTTGGAGGACTGCTCGGAATTTTGAAAACTTGGCATTTTTGGAAAGGGCATGCAAAGAGAAAAATTACCAATACTTGGGAGAAGCCTGATTTTGAGATTTGAGCCTCCAAAAGCTCAAAATACATCAAAAAAAAATGACTTTCTGCCCACTTTTTGAGTTGCAGAAAGTGACCTTGGAGAAATGGTTTTTGAGGGGGAAAAACAACTCCAAATTCAGAAATTCCACTTGGGATGGAAAGTAGACAGACCAAGCTTTCCAATGAGCCATCTTGCACCTGATTTGGACCAGTGGAACCCACTCAAAAGTTGCTGCAAAGGGGCGCGACCATTTGAACAGGGGGCGCGACCATTCGAGCCAGCTTTGCCAGAATTGACCTTTTTTGTCAAAAAACACTGTTTTGACTATGGTTGACAATTTTTACTTGTAGATGATGGATAAATGTAATATTTTCATGGCACTTTGATAGATTTTATCTCTCTTTACCCTTCTAGAAGCTTCCTTGATGTAAAAAGTGAATAATTAATGCATGGATGAGTTAGCTAAGTAATAGAGGCAAGTTGTTTGACTGCCTATTATCTAGTGCTTAGTTTAGAATCAGTTCAAACTGCTCCTAGGAAGCTGAGCTCGACCCCTAGAGGTGGGGAAAGGAGTTAGATGGTCTATATTATGCCTTCTCTTGCTCATTTTCATGGTTGGACTCTTGTGGGAGAAAGCTTTATTGTGTATTGTACATCTATTTCTGCAATTTAAGGAAAGGAAGGCCAGGGTTTTGCAGACATCATTGTGGATTCTTGTGGATTTGATGTATTGATGGTGTGTTCTCTACATGTTCTTGTAAGTTTGTTTATGTATTCCACATCTCTCTTTTGCTTCTAATTGGACAGATGAAGTGGTAAAGTTTGAATTCATGCTTTGACATGCTCAGCTTTTTAGTTTGTTCAATATTTATGTTTTCTACTGTTTAGAGAGGATTCAAAATGGTTGTTTGCCCTCTTTAGCTCCTCCTCTATCATCCTTGATCATCCATCTCAGATTTAAGGCATCAGCGCTCACTCCTACCTTGCCCCAAAGATCCCCCTGCAAAAACTGTGCTCAATCCCCGCACCCTGAATTGCACTCCCTCCAATTGCCACCAAAAACCCCAAAAATCATTAAATCAACCCCCCTATCAATTTACTAGCCTAAAATCTTTATTCTTAATTGGTCAGCCTAATCATATTGAAAGATCTATCAAATCTGACCCGAGAGAGCCTTCTCATACCTCGTAGGGCTAGCTACTAGGTGAAATGGTTTGATGTAGCCTTGAGAGTTTGTCTATCTCAGCCTAGGTGAATTCCAAGCGCTAACATAGTGGCGACTCTGCTGGGGAGAACAAACTGATCTTTTGCTCATTGATGTGTTATTTCATAAGTCTTAGACGGAGCCTAAAGTTACGCCAGGTAGCCTTCGAAAACGCTCTTGTTTTACATCAGCGTTAGTAGATAAACGCTGCTTCAGTCAATCTCCGTGAGCTTGTGAACGTAGCGCTTCATTGACACTTTACCCCAGTACATGTATCAAGTTCAGATCTGATTGTTGATAGTGGACAACGATCAGACACTTGAAAGGCTGAAATCATTCACTGGCGACTCCTTTCACTGAAGAATCCAGCAATCAGTGCTTCATGGTGACTTCACTGCAGAGAGATCAGTAGCTGTGAGATTTTCATGATGGACCTAATTGCAAGAAGATATGCTCCCTTGAGCCGAGATCACATTCCCGGTTTTCCAAATAAAATTCCGAAGGTAGATTGGTCAAGGAATCTGCCTATATTTAATGATGATGGTAAGAAGGACGTTGCTTTACATCTAGTTAGATTTCATATGCATATTCGCAAGTTGAAGGTGTATTTTCCTGAAGATTGCTTGATGAAGATATTCTTGGCCACTCTGGAAGGTACAGCTCAATCATGGTATGAAGGTTTGCCGCCTGCTTGTATTTATTGTTTAAAGGATTTTCATGCTATGTTCATTGAAAGATATAAGGACTCTTATCCATCATTGAATTTATTTCAAGAATGTTGCAAGCATGCCTATAGTTTTATTGAAAGCCTTGAGAAGTTTTATGAAGATGATAATTTCATGGATGAAGAGATCATGGAAGCCCTGTATGAAAATCCGTTTCAGCAGCACACAAAAATCTTAGAGGATACTTATCAAGATCAGCAAGTTGAAGATGGCCATATGGTTGTAATTGATGAAAGAGAAGAGCTTGTTTCAGATTTACCCACAGAAGAAAACAGCAGCATGCAACCCATCAAAGAGAGCTCTACTGTTGAGATCATAGACAGAGTTTTGGATTCAGATGTTCATGAACAGCAAGGTGAGATCTTTGTGCAAGTAAGTGATGAATCTCCTTTCAATAACTCAGTAATAAATGGTAGTTTGAATGCCTTGTCATATGAAGATAATTGTTTAAGCAGAAGAAAACAAAGGGCATTGTCTCCTTTGTCTGAAGAGGAGATAGATCAGCTTTTGAAAGGTCATGCTACAACCCAAGCTAAAGCAAATCGGCAGTGTGCACATGGTCACGAAAGTGTTGGTGAAACTTCTTCCTCTTTTGAAAATGATGACAGTGTTGTAATTAGTTTTATAGATCAGCAAACAGATAATGATAATCCGGTTGTCATATCATATGAAGATCACCCACCATATTGTCTGACTACCGAAGATCATAGCATACAGGATTACCTTTCAGATTCTTCATATGTTTCATGTGCTGAAATGTTTTTCCAAGAAGAGATCTGCTCATCCATTTGTTCAGAGATTTTTGAAGCTCATGAGCATACTTTAACTGAAGCACATGATGAAGGTAGATCAGAATTTGAAGCAAAGGAAACCTTGTTCTTTCAGCAGGAGGTGGCAGTGGCAAATCTTCATGTTTTTCAAGATCCAATGGCAGCCTTGTTGCAGTCAACAGTGAAGGTGATTATTGCAGTGTTCAGTGATGAAGGAGAAAATGGTCAACTATGTTTTTGGATGCCCAGTGATAGGTTTATATTGTTGATCATGAGATCTGATCAGGAGAATCAATCAAGAAGGCATCTGCTTGATTGGTTGCATTGGCATTTTGATATAGTTTGATGTATATTGTCTTGTAAGAAATACAGGTGGTTGTCATCATGATTTCACATCTTGATGGACTGCTACCCTTTCAAAAAGCTTTGTAAAGTCTTGTTTTAAGTCAGTCATGAGTCATTTGTGTTTGGTCTATTGAGTGAGTTTTTTCAAGTTATTTCAGTTTGTCATCGAGTCGGTTTGAGTCAAGTTTCAGTCAGTTTTCAGTCAAGTTTTCAGTCAATACATGAGTCAAAGTCTTGTGTTGTTTGTCGAAATAATGACTCCATTGCCCAATGACTATAAGGCACTGGTCTGCTCTCCCAGATGTCTACGGTTCTTGGCACCTCCAAGGAGCTACCATCCCCATTGGAGCCAATGTTAGTGTCAGTCTTTCCAGCCTTCCTCCAGTGATCAAATATGCTCTTATAAAGTGGTCTCAGAGTGTCAAGGTCAAATTTTGTCATTTCAGTGAGTTTTCAAGCAAAATTTGGTCACTAGGCATTAGGTCTAGGGTTTGCCCAAATGGCGGTCCATGTCATTATTCAGCTGAGTTTATCATCATTCAGAGGGTTGTCATTATCATCTCAGTGTCTAATGAGTCATTTCACACCTTGTCCATGCTTCAGTTGCCACCCAGGCAAGGTCATTTCCCTCTCCTAGGGTTTTGAAGGCAATTTCTCTTGGATGGTCAAATCACTGGCAAAACTTGTTTCCTGATGTTCATACACCTTTCCCTATCCCTAAAGTACCTTATCAAACACTTCCCATCCCTTAGATCCGCCAAATTCCTCATTTTTGCACAAACCCTAGTTTCTAGCTACAACTTGCCAATTTTCTAGGTTTGGCCTGTGTTTTGTCCTTTTCGACCCCTTCCCCTCACTCAATCTCTGAGATTCCACTTTCCCCTGCTTCCTAACATCCCTCCCCACTCCCAAAAATTTCCCCAAGAATTTAGAAGCCCTCTATCCCCTTCATTTCGCTCCATTTCGACAAAATCCCTTGTTTCACACATCGGGACAAGTTTCACTCAAAAGCTGTTTCTGAGCAATCAAAGATGAATTTTGGAAAACTGAGAGAGGTTTTTGTCCACAACATGCCAAGGAAGAAAAACCTCTTTCACTTTTTACACAGGTGTCATGGTTTGAGAGAAATGTCAAAAATATCGGCGAGAACGAAGGTGCTCCAAGGACGGTTGGCCAAAGCACAAAAACGAAGGAAAACGCCCGATCCACTCCAAACTTTGGCCAAAGCCTCTTTGACTGAGCATGGTACTTGATTGGGGACTCCCAGCCCAAATTTCAAGAAATTTGGAGAAAATTTTGTCATTTGTGAATTTTTTGTGCAATTTACAGGTTTTGGCCATTGGAATGGTCTCACCCCGGGTGAGACCATTTTGGAGGACTGCTCGGAATTTTGAAAACTTGGCATTTTTGGAAAGGGCATGCAAAGAGAAAAATTACCAATACTTGGGAGAAGCCTGATTTTGAGATTTGAGCCTCCAAAAGCTCAAAATACATCAAAAAAAATGACTTTCTGCCCACTTTTTGAGTTGCAGAAAGTGACCTTGGGAGAAATGGTTTTTGAGGGGGAAAAACAACTCCAAATTCAGAAATTCCACTTGGGATGGAAAGTAGACAGACCAAGCTTTCCAATGAGCCATCTTGCACCTGATTTGGACCAGTGGAACCCACTCAAAAGTTGCTGCAAAGGGGCGCGACCATTTGAACAGGGGGCGCGACCATTCGAGCCAGCTTTGCCAGAATTGACCTTTTTTGTCAAAAAACACTGTTTTGACTATGGTTGACCATTTTTACTTGTAGATGATGGATAAATGTAATATTTTCATGGCACTTTGATAGATTTTATCTCTCTTTACCCTTCTAGAAGCTTCCTTGATGTAAAAAGTGAATAATTAATGCATGGATGAGTTAGCTAAGTAATAGAGGCAAGTTGTTTGACTGCCTATTATCTAGTGCTTAGTTTAGAATCAGTTCAAACTGCTCCTAGGAAGCTGAGCTCGACCCCTAGAGGTGGGGAAAGGAGTTAGATGGTCTATATTATGCCTTCTCTTGCTCATTTTCATGGTTGGACTCTTGTGGGAGAAAGCTTTATTGTGTATTGTACATCTATTTCTGCAATTTAAGGAAAGGAAGGCCAGGGTTTTGCAGACATCATTGTGGATTCTTGTGGATTTGATGTGTTGATGGTGTGTTCTCTACATGTTCTTGTAAGTTTGTTTATGTATTCCACATCTCTCTTTTGCTTCTAATTGGACAGATGAAGTGGTAAAGTTTGAATTCATGCTTTGACATGCTCAGCTTTTTAGTTTGTTCAATATTTATGTTTTCTACTGTTTAGAGAGGATTCAAAATGGTTGTTTGCCCTCTTTAGCTCCTCCTCTATCATCCTTGATCATCCATCTCAGATTTAAGGCATCAGCGCTCACTCCTACCTTGCCCCAAAGATCCCCCTGCAAAAACTGTGCTCAATCCCCGCACCCTGAATTGCACTCCCTCCAATTGCCACCAAAAACCCCAAAAATCATTAAATCAACCCCCCTATCAATTTACTAGCCTAAAATCTTTATTCTTAATTGGTCAGCCTAATCATATTGAAAGATCTATCAAATCTGACCCGAGAGAGCCTTCTCATACCTCGTAGGGCTAGCTACAAGGTGAAATGGTTTGATGTAGCCTTGAGAGTTTGTCTATCTCAGCCTAGGTGAATTCCAAGCGCTAACATAGTGGCGACTCTGCTGGGGAGAACAAACTGATCTTTTGCTCATTGATGTGTTATTTCATAAGTCTTAGACGGAGCCTGAAGTTACGCCAGGTAGCCTTCGAAAACGCTCTTGTTTTACATCAGCGTTAGTAGATAAACGCTGCTTCAGTCAATCTCCGTGAGCTTGTGAACGTAGCGCTTCATTGACACTTTACCCCAGTACATGTATCAAGTTCAGATCTGATTGTTGATAGTGGACAACGATCAGACACTTGAAAGGCTGAAATCATTCACTGGCGACTCCTTTCGCTGAAGAATCCAGCAATCAGTGCTTCATGGTGACTTCACTGCAAAGAGATCAGTAGCTGTGAGATTTTCATGATGGACCTAATTGCAAGAAGATATGCTCCCTTGAGCCGAGATCACATTCCCGGTTTTCCAAATAAAATTCCGAAGGTAGATTGGTCAAGGAATCTTCCTATATTTAATGATGATGGTAAGAAGGACGTTGCTTTACATCTAGTTAGATTTCATATGCATATTCGCAAGTTGAAGGTGTATTTTCCTGAAGATTGCTTGATGAAGATATTCTTGGCCACTCTGGAAGGTACAGCTCAATCATGGTATGAAGGTTTGCCGCCTGCTTGTATTTATTGTTTAAAGGATTTTCATGCTATGTTCATTGAAAGATATAAGGACTCTTATCCATCATTGAATTTATTTCAAGAATGTTGCAAGCATGCCTATAGTTTTATTGAAAGCCTTGAGAAGTTTTATGAAGATGATAATTTCATGGATGAAGAGATCATGGAAGCCCTGTATGAAAATCTGTTTCAGCAGCACACAAAAATCTTAGAGGATACTTATCAAGATCAGCAGATTGAAGATGGCCATATGGTTGTAATTGATGAAAGAGAAGAGCTTGTTTCAGATTTACCCACAGAAGAAAACAGCAGCATGCAACCCATCAAAGAGAGCTCTACTGTTGAGATCATAGACAGAGTTTTGGATTCAGATGTTCATGAACAGCAAGGTGAGATCTTTGTGCAAGTAAGTGATGAATCTCCTTTCAATAACTCAGTAATAAATGGTAGTTTGAATGCCTTGTCATATGAAGATAATTGTTTAAGCAGAAGAAAACAAAGGGCATTGTCTCCTTTGTCTGAAGAGGAGATAGATCAGCTTTTGAAAGGTCATGCTACAACCCAAGCTAAAGCAAATCGGCAGTGTGCACATGGTCACGAAAGTGTTGGTGAAACTTCTTCCTCTTTTGAAAATGATGACAGTGTTGTAATTAGTTTTATAGATCAGCAAACAGATAATGATAATCCGGTTGTCATATCATATGAAGATCACCCACCATATTGTCTGACTACCGAAGATCATAGCATACAGGATTACCTTTCAGATTCTTCATATGTTTCATGTGCTGAAATGTTTTTCCAAGAAGAGATCTGCTCATCCATTTGTTCAGAGATTTTTGAAGCCCATGAGCATACTTTAACTGAAGCACATGATGAAGGTAGATCAGAATTTGAAGCAAAGGAAACCTTGTTCTTTCAGCAGGAGGTGGCAGTGGCAAATCTTCATGTTTTTCAAGATCCAATGGCAGCCTTGTTGCAGTCAACAGTGAAGGTGATTATTGCAGTGTTCAGTGATGAAGGAGAAAATGGTCAACTATGTTTTTGGATGCCCAGTGATAGGTTTATATTGTTGATCATGAGATCTGATCAGGAGAATCAATCAAGAAGGCATCTGCTTGATTGGTTGCATTGGCATTTTGATATAGTTTGATGTATATTGTCTTGTAAGAAATACAGGTGGTTGTCATCATGATTTCACATCTTGATGGACTGCTACCCTTTCAAAAAGCTTTGTAAAGTCTTGTTTTAAGTCAGTCATGAGTCATTTGTGTTTGGTCTATTGAGTGAGTTTTTTCAAGTTATTTCAGTTTGTCATCGAGTCGGTTTGAGTCAAGTTTCAGTCAGTTTTCAGTCAAGTTTTCAGTCAATACATGAGTCAAAGTCTTGTGTTGTTTGTCGAAATAATGACTCCATTGCCCAATGACTATAAGGCACTGGTCTGCTCTCCCAGATGTCTACGGTTCTTGGCACCTCCAAGGAGCTACCATCCCCATTGGAGCCAATGTTAGTGTCAGTCTTTCCAGCCTTCTTCCAGTGATCAAATATGCTCTTATAAAGTGGTCTCAGAGTGTCAAGGTCAAATTTTGTCATTTCAGTGAGTTTTCAAGCAAAATTTGGTCACTAGGCATTAGGTCTAGGGTTTGCCCAAATGGCGGTCCATGTCATTATTCAGCTGAGTTTATCATCATTCAGAGGGTTGTCATTATCATCTCAGTGTCTAATGAGTCATTTCACACCTTGTCCATGCTTCAGTTGCCACCCAGGCAAGGTCATTTCCCTCTCCTAGGGTTTTGAAGGCAATTTCTCTTGGATGGTCAAATCACCGGCAAAACTTGTTTCCTGATGTTCATACACCTTTCGCTATCCCTAAAGTACCTTATCAAACACTTCCCATCCCTTAGATCCGCCAAATTCCTCATTTTTGCACAAACCCTAGTTTCTAGCTACAACCTGCCAATTTTCTAGGTTTGGCCTGTGTTTTGTCCTTTTCGACCCCTTCCCCTCACTCAATCTCTGAGATTCCACTTTCCCCTGCTTCCTAACATCCCTCCCCACTCCCAAAAATTTCCCCAAGAATTTAGAAGCCCTCTATCCCCTTCATTTCGCTCCATTTCGACAAAATCCCTTGTTTCACACATCAGGACAAGTTTCACTCAAAAGTTGTTTCTGAGCAATCAAAGATGAATTTTGGAAAACTGAGAGAGGTTTTTGTCCACAACATGCCAAGGAAGAAAAACCTCTTTCACTTTTTACACAGGTGTCATGGTTTGAGAGAAATGTCAAAAATGTCGGCGAGAACGAAGGTGCTCCAAGGACGGTTGGCCAAAGCACAAAAACGAAGGAAAACGCCCGATCCACTCCAAACTTTGGCCAAAGCCTCTTTGACTGAGCATGGTACTTGATTGGGGACTCCCAGCCCAAATTTCAAGAAATTTGGAGAAAATTTTGCCATTTGTGAATTTTTTGTGCAATTTACAGGTTTTGGCCATTGGAATGGTCTCACCCCGGGTGAGACCATTTTGGAGGACTGCTCGGAATTTTGAAAACTTGGCATTTTTGGAAAGGGCATGCAAAGAGAAAAATTACCAATACTTGGGAGAAGCCTGATTTTGAGATTTGAGCCTCCAAAAGCTCAAAATACATCAAAAAAAATGACTTTCTGCCCACTTTTTGAGTTGCAGAAAGTGACCTTGGGAGAAATGGTTTTTGAGGGGGAAAAACAACTCCAAATTCAGAAATTCCACTTGGGATGGAAAGTAGACAGACCAAGCTTTCCAATGAGCCATCTTGCACCTGATTTGGACCAGTGGAACCCACTCAAAAGTTGTTGCAAAGGGGCGCGACCATTTGAACAGGGGGCGCGACCATTCGAGCCAGCTTTGCCAGAATTGACCTTTTTTGTCAAAAAACACTGTTTTGACTATGGTTGACCATTTTTACTTGTAGATGATGGATAAATGTAATATTTTCATGGCACTTTGATAGATTTTATCTCTCTTTACCCTTCTAGAAGCTTCCTTGATGTAAAAAGTGAATAATTAATGCATGGATGAGTTAGCTAAGTAATAGAGGCAAGTTGTTTGACTGCCTATTATCTAGTGCTTAGTTTAGAATCAGTTCAAACTGCTCCTAGGAAGCTGAGCTCGACCCCTAGAGGTGGGGAAAGGAGTTAGATGGTCTATATTATGCCTTCTCTTGCTCATTTTCATGGTTGGACTCTTGTGGGAGAAAGCTTTATTGTGTATTGTACATCTATTTCTGCAATTTAAGGAAAGGAAGGCCAGGGTTTTGCAGACATCATTGTGGATTCTTGTGGATTTGATGTGTTGATGGTGTGTTCTCTACATGTTCTTGTAAGTTTGTTTATGTATTCCACATCTCTCTTTTGCTTCTAATTGGACAGATGAAGTGGTAAAGTTTGAATTCATGCTTTGACATGCTCAGCTTTTTAGTTTGTTCAATATTTATGTTTTCTACTGTCTAGAGAGGATTCAAAATGGTTGTTTGCCCTCTTTAGCTCCTCCTCTATCATCCTTGATCATCCATCTCAGATTTAAGGCATCAGCGCTCACTCCTACCTTGCCCCAAAGATCCCCCTGCAAAAACTGTGCTCAATCCCCGCACCCTGAATTGCACTCCCTCCAATTGCCACCAAAAACCCCAAAAATCATTAAATCAACCCCCCTATCAATTTACTAGCCTAAAATCTTTATTCTTAATTGGTCAGCCTAATCATATTGAAAGATCTATCAAATCTGACCCGAGAGAGCCTTCTCATACCTCGTAGGGCTAGCTACGAGGTGAAATGGTTTGATGTAGCCTTGAGAGTTTGTCTATCTCAGCCTAGGTGAATTCCAAGCGCTAACACACCCATTGAGTGCTTCTAGGTTTTTTATAAAGTCATTGAGTCATTGTCATATATGAATGACCCTTTTGGGCATGTTACATGTTGCAAAGAAAATCATTTGAGTCAAATTAGAGTCAAAAGGCCCTCCAAGACTAAGTCAATCATGCAAGCATCAAGTCAGTCTAAGGATATGTCAAGTTGGCCTAATAGGAGGCCCAAGGAAGCCTATATATAGGGCACTCGACCTCATTTGGAGAACACACTCACACTCACACAAGTTCGATCATAAAGAAGAAAAGAAGTGCAAAGAAGAGGAGGTCAAAGAAAGAAGAAGAATTCAAAGATTTGGGTTTTTGTTTGGGCTACTTCTCTCCACACATGCGAAGGAATTAGGGCACATATTGTTATTGTAAATCCGAGTTGCAGAAGCAAAATTAGGTCACCAAAAAGAGTTGTTCTGAAAGTTGAGTTCTCTAAGAGAAAGAATCTACCTAAGCAGAGAAGTGAAGTTGCAGTGTACGCTGCAGCAGAAGTTGCAGTAAAAGTTGCAATAGAAGTTGCAGTCAAAGTTGCAGTTTCTGGGCAAGTCGAAGTTGCATTTTCTAGGCAAGTCAAAGGTGCTTCGTAGAATAGGTCGAAGTTGCTGGAAAGAGGAGCTACTCAAAGGAAGGAGCATTGACTTGGCCTTGGAAGGGTTCTTGGTCAAAGGTCTAGGTCTTGGTATTCATCAATTGAAGATCCTATAAGAAGAAGAATTCATTAGGTTTTCCTCTCAAGCTTGAAGAGGTTTTGGCCCTGGATGATCGCCTATATTTTGTGTACTTTGTCTCATTGTTCTTTATGGTTTGGTAGTTGCTTGATGGAGGAAGAACACATAATAATAATCAATTACAAGAAGAACCTAATTAAGAAAAGAAAAGTAAAAATTCCTCACAAGAAGTTATCATTATAAGAGAATCATCTAATATCTCTGCCCTAAATTTCTCAACATAAACTTATCATCACTTTATTTGCAACTAAAATTCAATACCTCACTGATATAGATCATAATACCATCACTACTTTTTGATAAGTAAATGACAAATATATTTAACAACAAATGGTTATGTTTGTTAAAATGTGGGATACCAACATGTAATCACTATCAGCAAAGTTGTTAACGAAGATAAAAGAATCCAAGCACTTTTCATGGCACATCAAAACCCTGCAGCTACTTTTCAATTCAATGGAACTTCTCATACTTAGGAATATAAGCTGACTTTATAAATCTATGTAATTGCATCAATAGGTTTGCCATGCAAGGTTAGCTTCCCACTAAACACTAACAGTTGGAACAAAGAGGCACAGAAAGATAATAAGAAGAGTATTATTGTGGAACAAAATCTCAACATAGGGATATACCACTATAGTAATAAAAGGAGTTAAAAAGCCCATTGTGTTGAATTTTGTAGCATCGGAGGGTCTTCTACATAGGGTTGGTGTCTTGGCATGTGGAAGTGAAATCATCTTTAGATGGTTGTTTGAAAGGAATTAATTTGATCTCCTTCCTAAGTTTTAACTTTGAAAAAAGTACAATAATTAATTATTTAATTAATGTTGACTTTGGGTTGATGTTTTTCTAAGAATAAATAAATAATTATTTAAGTGAGTTATATCTAATCTCCACCATTAATCAAAGAAAGCTAGGATTTAATCATATCCTTCAATCACTTAGGATATTAGGGATTTGGCCTATGGAAAATTATAAAAGCAGCCTAAGGGAAAGGATGAAGATACAACACAACAACGAGAGAAATTCAGAAAGCGATTTTCTAAATAATTTACAAGAGTAATATTGCAGATTTTTTGTGAGAGACTTACCAGGGTTGAGGAAAAAGGAAAAAGGAAAAGACAGCAGGAGAATTTTTTGTAGCTGAATAAATTAGTAGGTGCTAGCACGAGTGAGACAGCCAGTGATTTTTGTGGATGCGCAAGAGCTTGAGGAGGCTAAGTGGGTTGTTGATTTTGCTGGAAGAATTTATCTCAAGTTTTGCTATAATTTGCTTGTAAATTCTGAGGGTCATTTTCCCTGGTTAGGGAGCCTGTGATTTCTCTGAGAAATTAAATGATGAGAAGTTGGAGAGTTAATTTTTGTTGCCGCCATGTCTGATTTTTGTGGGTTATTTTCTGAAATATTTTCAGCTGCTATTGCTAATTTAAAGTGCCAGAGAACATTATGTTTGCAGATTTCAGATTTTTTTTACTGCACAAAGAAGAAAAATAACTGGGTAAAACAATTTCTGAGTAAAATAACTGCATGAGACATTAAATCTGAAACTAGCACTTGGAAAATTAATACATTACATCTCCCTCCATGGAATAATTCAATTAAGATAATCTGGTTGAGATTTGATCACCATTAAAAATGTATACATTGCATTTACATTATGCATAAGAAATGAACACGTCTAAATACTAATAGTATGGATTTTCCGAAAATAATTACAAGGAATAACTCTATACCGCACTGAACCTACCTAAACAAATTCAAGACAATTAAAATCTGCACTTTTGAGTCAATGCACCTTTTCACCTATCCTTTTTAGGGATATTAGACCTTGTCAAACTAAGATGCAGAACACCATTTCCTTTTGAAACGGTAGTGGACATTGATGGGCATAAGCTGCCTGTTCGGTAAGGAACAAGTCCTTTCATTGAGAAATCTCAAGTTCAGTGATATATCATAACAAGATTTTTTGCGTCTTTACAATAATAACTTGTCGATAATATACTGAAATTCAAACGCACAATTTGGAAATACAAATAATATCCTGAAGTCTATTTCTGGTCGCATTAGTGAACAGTATATAAGTAATACGTTGGTAATTATAAGGAAAGTAGATAGACAATGCAACATAGGCATGCGTCTATCTTCCAGATAGTGACCAATGTGTTCAATTCTAGCCCTGTGTTTGTTTAGATCAGTACTTGGAGAAGCAGAGTGATAAAATATAAATTTTTTATATTGACATGTAACTCCACTTGGTCTTCATTTGCATTGATTTTCTATTACATTTCAGCTAGAAGAGTGCACTAACTCACCCGCTCCTCTGCTTCTTTTCATACTAGAACTATAAATAACCTCCCAATTCAGCTACAATATTGCGTTGTGCATAGCTTAAAAGTAACATCCAAAGATCACAAAACAAAATAGGCAAATTATCAAGCAGTATCTGTTGGAAAATTGTAGCTGCGTTCAGTATTTTCATCCACAAAATTGAAGGAGAAATTAATTTATTTTTACCTGTCCAAGTCAGCCCCACCTATTGACGGGGTTTTGACCCTTGGTCAAAGCCCCTCCTATTAGACATGTATATATTGGGAATTCGACCCTCCCCATTTAACACATCAAAAACTCATCAATCCGGACTTGTTCTTGAAGATCTCTGCTCACACGTGCAAAGGAGGAAGAAGGATGTTTTGTCCAGCAAGTTGACTCTGTCTCTATTCTGACCAGCTTTGACTTGGACTCTTCTCCTGCTGTTTGACTGAGTTGTTGACTAAAGTTGGAGGCCAAATATTCTGAGTTTTTTACTGTTCTGTTGACCGAGTACTGGACCAGTTTCAGCGCATTGACTGAGGGTTGACCGCATGTCAAACCCTGCAGTTTGACCAAGATTCTCTGTGGATTACACGACCAAATTTCGGCGCTTCGGCCAGCTACTGCAGACCGAAATTCGGCCCCTTGACCAGTATTGACCAGTGAGCAAAATATTGATTCTCTCTCTCCTTTAACTGCATTTGACTGGGCATTTAATGTCGTCAACGTTGACCTTTTGACTGGAATTCTCTGATGTACAAACTGGTTGATTTGGATTTTCTCTCATAAGGATAAATTACCAGGTTTCCACCTTGTAATTTTGGTGTCTCTTGTTTCATTTTTTTTACTGCGATCTCTATTGTTCTACTGAAGTTAATGGTTGAAATTTTCAAGTGTAACTGCTTAATGACTGGAATTCTCTAAAGAAGTTAAAATTGTATCACTGGAAGTTGTTATCAGTTTGAAAGTTGTTCTAGTCTTGTATGCATCTAGAAAATCAACATGGTATCATAGCTTTGGTGGAGTTAAGAGCATTGAGATCACCTATCTGCAGTTTAACTGATCAACTTCACAAGAGCAGCCTTGATCTCTGGAAGCCCTAAGTAGGCCGAATTCTGAAAAAGTCCTAGTCCAATTTGCAAAAAGACAAAAACACTTGTTTGTGGAAGGCCGAAAGTCTATATCACAGTTTGCAAGGAGATCATGGGTTAAGATCATTCATTGCATCAAGATTGATGACCATGTTAAGATCGAGATCAAACTTTGACTTCGATGTTGAAAGTTCTTGATTGTCTGCTGTGGAAAGGAGTCTTCACCTGCAAGAAGAAGGAGAATGAATCTTATGCCAAGGACTTGTGTTGATGGACTATAGGCTTCATATTTGGAAGAGGACCAAGGACCATTTCAAAGATCCAGAGGTTAATCTCTGCTCCTGCATTAAAACAAGAATCGTGAGACAATGGACGAGTTGGTCTGGTTCACAATTTGTTCTCAAGGATCAGTGGAAGATTATCTTATGAAATTATTTGAAAATCCAACTCTATGCCTCGGTCCTCATATTAAAGACATAAAAGGAGGCCGCAAAACTCAGAAGTAAGTTACAAAGGGGGGCCTAAAATATCAAAGGACCGAGGAGAGTTAGAACAGAAGGCCGAAGTTACCTCAGGCTAATACAGGGTCAAAAGATCTCTTGAAGATAACGAAGTCTGATTGCAATTTTGGTTTTTGGTCTGGAATTTGCTCGTGTGATACAATCAGGTCCTTTGAGCTTATCTTGCATTGAAAATTGGGTAGCTAAGGTCAAAATTTCATCACCAACATAATAAAGAAAAGTCACATTTTTTACCCTTGACCAAGTCAACCTAAAGTCTTCAAGTCGGCCCCATAGAGAAATTACCCCTCCTCACACACATATAAATAAGGCATTTGTTCGAGGTCATTTGGCATCCATCCATCACATCGAATCATCTGAAATTTGCAGGAGTTCACACGTGCAAAGGAGGGCAGAGGACATTTTCTGTTTTGACTGAAGTTGACTTTCTGATCTGTTTTCTACCTGCATTGACTCTCTTTGTCTTCGGTCGCTTTGACCGAATTTCTTGATTGTCTTGGAAGGCCGAATTGAAGGAGACTTTGACTGAACTTTTCTGGGCACTTTCAGGTTGACCACAGGCTGGGCTAGGGTTTGACTGCAGTTTTTACTGTGGAATTTGACAAAGAATTGCGGGAGTTTTTGGATCTGTTTTGACCGAGTTTGACTGAGGCAATTAGGCCAAATATTCTGCTGGGTTGAACAAACTTTTCTGGGCAGGTTTGACTGTTGACTTTGGCAGGCTGTTGACTGTGGTTGACCGAGCTTCACAGGCCTAAATTTCATCCCTCTGTTGCAGACTGTTATGTTTGACCAGATTTGACTTTCTCTCTCATTATTGATTGGTTTTGGATTGGTCGACTTGGAGGGTCTAAGCATCGCCTTTGACTGGTTTATGGATGTACTATTTGAACTATGTAACTCATGCTGAACATTGATTGACTAACAGAAGAAGGATTGATTAAGGATTTCCCCTTGTGGGGTTTTCATTAGAGAAATTTTGAGGTCTAAAATGGGCCTCCTTAGGAATATTATAAAATAATAGTGGAAATAATAAAATAAGATTAGATTACATCATCAAATTTTAGAGGGAAAAAAGAAAAACTACTTTTTCAACTCGTATTTTCAACTTACTCCCTACGTGTTTACTCAAATTTCGAGTGTGAGCACTCATTGGATGCCGAATTTAATGCCTTATCCAAGGAGTACCCATGTTCCGTACGTTCGATAGACCCTGCTACACGAAAAATAAGAAATACATAAAAAAAAATGTGATTGCAATCACGTTTTTCATGTATTTCTCATTTTTTATGTAGCAAAGTCCATCGAAAGTATGCAACATGAGTACTCCTTGGATGAGGAATTAAATTCCGCGTCAAACAAGTGCTCCCGCTCAAAATTTTAGTAAAATCGTAGGGAGATAAGTTGAAAATACGAGTTGAAAAATAGTTTTTTTTTCTATTTTTTTATATTTTTACTTTTTTACTCCAAAAATGGTGAATCACCGCCGTGTTTGACATCATCACCTTGAATCCTATTGGTTCTTATAAAGTTGATTTTGGTTGTACATTTTTGCTTTGAGGCCCATTTTAGACCTCAAAATTTCTCTAATGTCCCTAGTCATTGACCAAAATCTTTGTGTCTCATTGTGCTTGGCTATCTTCTATTGTGCATTCATTGTTTATTGTTCTATCAATAATTGCTTAATTGTTACTAGGGTGAATGAAAGTGAATGAAATTGTTTTAAGTGATTATTACAACATAGAACACTGTGAAAATTAACATGGTATCAAAGCTGAGGTGAAGATTATCCCAAGGAGACCAAAGAACACCCCTTTGAGACACTTTTCTTGTTAATTGGGATCAATTTTCTGGGACAAGATGACTACCGCTTACTTCGAGATTGAAGAGAATTTGAATGATGCCTCCAACTTTACAGCATGGAGGGCTAGATAAGATCTTATTTTGAAGAGAATGATGTGACGAAGTATGTGCAGAGCCAAGTAGTTGAGCCTCTTGAGAATGCCAATGCCAGTGCCAAGTCCAAGTACAAGAACAGTGAGATCAAGGTCAAGAAGATTATTATTGGTTCTCTCCAGGATAATTTCATTACTTATATGTCCAAGATGAAGAAGACAAAGGACATGTATGACAAATTGATTGGGATGTATGAAGTCAACAACCTCAACCAAGTAATTTCTTTGAAGAGTCAACATCGTGACATCAAGATGTTCAAGTTTGAATCTATTACAGCCTACTTCATGAGGATCTCTCAAATAAGAGATCAACTTCTTTCCATTGGAGAAGTCGTACCTGATAGAGAGCTTATGTAGATGACACTTGGTGGACTCCCCATGTCTTTGGAGACACTCATTACAAGCACTCGTTTGCAGAAAGGAGCTCCATACACTTTATGAGCTTTTGGGAAATTGCACTAAAGAAGAATCCAAGATCATTTCCAGATAAGAATTTAGAGGCAAGAAGAGGGAGAACCTGTAGCCATTGCAGCCAATGTCAAAAAGGAAAATGGAAAGGAAGACCTTCCAAATGAAAGCCAAATAAGTCAGCCCCAGCATTCAACAATAATAGAAGGGACTTGTCCAATGTCTAATGCTACAGGTGTGATAGATTTGGCCACATAGCCCGAGATTGTCTTGATACAAGAAATGCCCAAAGGTCCCACAACAACAATAATGGAAACAACAAAAACTTCAACAACAGGAGAGGAAGAGATCCTGTTGCCCATGTAAGTGTCGAAGAGTCTCAGCACCCTCAAAAGAGATCTAGAAACAGAAGGTATGCTAATAATGTTGCAAGTTCTCAATCTGAATATGTCTTTGTTGTTGCTCTTTCTAACTCATCTTCAGAGAGTATTGATAGCTCGTTGGTGGGTAGTGGGGCATCTAGACATTTTATTGGGTATCGTGAGGTGCTCTCTTTGGTTGAGAGGGAGTCTAACTTGAAAATTATTCTTGGAGATAATTCTACTCATGATGTCAAAGGGATTGGCTCTGCTTCTTTTCATTTGAATTATGGTCTGTGCCAAGCTTGAGGAAGAATGTTGTCTCCATTTCTGCCATGGAAGACAAGGGGCTTAGATTTGCATTCATTGATGGAATATTCCTTGCTTGGACAAGGAATTCTAGCATGAGGGCAGCCTTTTTGATTGGTGTCAAAAATGAAGGCCTTTACAGAGTTTGTGGACGACCAATTCAAGCATTGGTCCATGACACCACTAATCAATGTGAGCTTTGGCACTGGAGGTTTACTCAACCCCATTACAAGGTTTTGCTTGACTTGAGCATGATGGTTACAGGGATACTCGAGATTCAAATTAAACATGAAGGTGTATGCCAAGGATGTGCCAGTGGGATTAATGTCAAGGGACCATTCCCTTCTAGTAGCAACAAATCTAAGGAGATTCTTCATCTTATTCATTCTGGCCTTTATGGGCCCATTCCAGTGAAATCTCTTGGAGGATATTTATACCATGCAATCTTTGTTGATGATTGCTCTGGTAAAACTTGGATCTTCTACTTGAAGACCAAGGATCAAGTTTTCGATGTGTTCAGGGATTTCAAGGCTCTTATGGAAAATCAAACTGGAAAGAAGATCAAGATCCTGAGGACAGATAATGGAGGAGAATACACTTCAAATGAGTTCAAATACTTCTACAGAGAAGTTGGGATTAAGAGGGAGGTCATTGTTCTATACAACCCTCAACAAAATGGAGTAGCCGAGAGGAATAATAGGTCCATTTTTGAAGCAGCCAAACCCATGATTCATGATCAGAAGTTTCCTATGTTTTTGTAGGGAGAAGCTACAAATGTTGTTGTATATGTCCAAAATAGGAGTCCTCATCAAGCCTCAAGAGACAAGACTCCTGAAGAAGTATTTAGTATTTATAGGTGTGAAACCGAAACTTGGACATTTGAGAATATTTGGTGCCTTGTCTACTTTCATGTACCAAAGGAGAAGAGGTCAAAGCTAGAGGCTTCCAAAAAGAAAATTATGTTTGTTGGCTATTGTGAAAATTCTAAAGCTTACAGGATATATGCGCCAAGTCATAGGAACATTAAGTTCAGTCAAGATGTGACATTTGATGAAGTTGTTGCTCTTGGAAAAGCAATGGACTCTCTTGTCCCTGCTAGCACTGAGAGAAGAGATGATACTATGGATGAAGATGTTGAGCAATCCACACTTGAGCCTGACTTTGCGGATGAGCCTATAGCACCCATGGATCCTCCTCCTTGTGATCCTCTCACTAGGAAGAGACACTTGTGGCTTTATGATACATTACAGAATGCAAAGAGACACTTAGCCCCGAGAGGCACCTTCAAAGAAAGAAAGCAGCCTTGTAGATATCAGAGATATGTTGCTTTGATGAATGACATTATACAATCCGAACCTTGTAGCTATGAAGAATAATACGAGAAATGTCCTCAGACACACAAATTTTATTAATAAGGAAAAGAAAAATTACATAAATACTCCAAGAGCTTACACAAGCTAGTGTCCTAAACTAATTTTGTTATGGATCACTTATTTCATTTACAAGTGTCCATTTACATTTAGTGCACTTTTAACAACACTCCTAACTATTTTCCTAAATTAGTTCCTAAGAAACAACACCTTTCTAGATGTCATATCTTTTATAACAAATAGATATTCTAAAAAGACTCTAAAACTCTAAATAATTAAACATTAATTTATGTACTTTAGATCATACATCTAACATTCCCCCCTTTGATCCAAAGGTACATTACAACAGATACCAAGCTCTTCCCTAAACTTAGTAAATTTGATCTTTCCAAGTGGTTTTGTGAAAATATCTGAGATCTGATCTTCTAAAGGACAATATACTAGTTTGATGACGTCCTTTGTGATGAGTGTCCTGATGTAATGATACTTTGTGTCCACATGCTTTGTTTTGGAATGGAAAACTGATTTTTTTGCAAGCTTTATGGCTGACTGGCTGTCGATGAATAAAGATGTGGCTTTTTCTTGAGGAACGCCTAAATCCTGCAAAACTCTGCGCAACCAAACAATTTCACATGTTGCTTCCCATGCTGATATATATTTTGCTTCTGCCAAAGAAGTAGCCACTATAGCTTGCTTCTTGTAACTACAAGAAACAACAGTTGACCCCATGTTCATCAAATAACCTGATGTTGATGCCCGATCATCAATACTTCTAGCAAAATTTGCATTTGAATATCCACCAAGTACAAAGTTCTTAGTCTTTTTGTAAATAAGACCAAAATATTTCGTCCCTTGGATATATCTACAAACTCTTTTTGTTGAATTCCAGTCGCTTTCTCTTGGTTCATGCATAAAGCGCGAGAGAATACTAACTGCATTAGATATGTTTGGACGAGTGGTTGTCAGATAGATCAAGCTTCCAATCCACTGTTTATAAGTATTACTGTTTACCAATTCCCACCCTTCAAATTTTGAAAGTTTTAAGTTTTGTTCCATTGGGATGAGAACAGGCTTGCAATCTTGCATTCCAAATCTTTCAAGAAGTTCAGATGCATACTTGCTTTTAGTAATGAAAATATTGTTGGCATGTTGGAATACTTCAACTCCAAGATAGTAGTGAAGCGATTCCAAACCAATGATCTTAAATCCAACTTGCAACTCCTTCTTTACCTACATAATATGATCATTATTGTTCCCAGTAATGATCAATCCATCCACATACATAACTAGAATCACCTGATTTTTACCTTGTTGGTGCACATATAAAGTATCATTAGATTCACTTCGTTTAAAGCCAACCTTCCAAAGGCACTCGTCCATTTTTGTATACCAAGCTCGTGGAGCTTGTTTCAATCCATATAAAGCCTTGATCAAGTTGCATACTTTGTGTTCCTGCCCTTTGATCTCAAATCCTGGGGGTTGAGTCATATATACTTCTTGTAAGTTTTCATTGAGAAAGGCACTTTTAATTTCCATCTAATGTACTTTCCATCCTTGTTGAGTTGCTAATGCAAATGCTAATTTGATGGTGTTCCATTTTTTTGTAGGTGCAAATGTTTCCTCATAGTTGATTCCTTCTTGTTGTGCAAAACCTTTGGCAACAAGCCTTGCCCTATACTTCTCAATGTCTCCATCTCGCTTATACTTAATTCTATAAACCCATTTGCATCCTATGGGTTTCTCATTTTTAAGACAGTGAACAAGTTTCCAAGTGTTGTTTTCCATCACTACCTTGTATTCTTCAACCATTGCCTTTTGCCATTCTTCATGTTTTACTTCCTCTTTGTATGTGGAGGGCTCAGTAAAATCATTTGTTATTAAGGCAAAATTTTCTTCATTTCTTTGTGAACTTCATGTTCCTGTTTTGTTTTGTTCATCAGCCCTGACATCCTTCAAAAGTTGAACGACACATTTAGGCAGTTGATGTTCACTTGTTTGGGGATCTTAATAATCACCATCATTATAAAGTGGATTGATATAAACAAATGTGCTTCGATCATCTGAAGGTTCACGGGGTGGAGAGTCACTACCAGATGAACTGTTGCTAGAAGATTCAGCTGAACTTCCAAAAGATCTAGATGGTCCAGATGAAGTAGGTGAGCTAGATAAACCAATTTGTAATGAAGGCAATTCAATCTCATACCAATGTTGTGTACTTGGTTAATTTTGAATTTTGCTTTTCTTTTTGTCTCCCTTAGTTTCCAATTTCTGTAGAAGAATTTCTATCTTTGTGGCACTCTTGCTTTATGTTTCATCAAATATAACATCCCTACTGACAATAAACTTTCCATTGGACAGAAGTCAATATCCCTTTTTTTCATTGGAATAACCAATCATTGCACACTTCAAACTTCATGAATCAAGCTTAGTTCGCTTTTCTTTTGGAACTAAGGCATAACATGCTGAATCAAAAACTCTAAGATGTTTGACTCGAGGTTTGAAACCAAACCTACTTCATATGGTGAAATTCCATCCAAAGAAGCATTAGGAGACTTGTTCCTTAAGTAGACTGCTATATGTTTTGCTTCTGCCCAATATGAAGGACTTAAATTTTTGAAAGTTAGCATGGATCTTGCCATCCCTAACAAGGTGTGATTCATTCTCTCTGCTACTCCATTTTGTTGTGGAGTGTAGACATTTGTAAGTTGTATTTTAATTCCATTGTCCTTGCAATAAGTTCGGAATTCATTAGAAGTGAATTCCCCTCCATTTTCTGTCTTGAGAGTGCTAATTTTCTCTTTAACTTCATTCTCAACCAGATGGCGAAAAGTCTTAAACTTTTCAAATGTTTCTGACTTTTGTTTCAAAAAATAAACCCAAGTCATTCTACTAAAATCATCAATGAAGAGTAAAAAGTATCTACAACCTCCTAAGTCTATAGAGGTCCACAAATGTTTGTGAACCAATTGCAAATGCCTGTTTGCATGCCATGAACTTGTTGGAAAAGTCTGTCGACTTTGTTTCCCGTAAATGCATGCTTCAAATCTAAGTTGAGAGAGACTTTCAAAGTTTAAATGCCCATATCTAACATGCCACAACCTTATTGGTGAAATATTTGTACTTGTTACTCCTGCAAAATCAAAATTTTGTGGAATGATTGTTCCTTTCATCCTTAGAAGTTTTCCATCTTCATATCCTGTCATGATTGTCTTCATATTCTGTTTGATGGAGTTGATTTTTACTAAGCCATCCTCCATAACAACCTAATGTCCTGCTTGTTGAATCGTGACTAATGACAACAAATTCTTCTTAAAAGTTGGTACATACCAAACATTTGAGATTATTTTTTATCCAAAGCAAAGAAGAGAAACTTTTACTATATATTTTCCACAAGGATTATGTCTTGTATCATTTGCAAGAAAGATTGAATTGAGATGGCATTGTTGAAAAGTCCAAAAGAATTCATGTCGAAAAGTCATATGTTGTGTTGCCCTTGTATCTAAGATCCAAGCATCTTCATAATCACTTTTAAGATATGTGGAGACCTGTAATGTTGTTGATTCTGAACTTTGAAGTGTAGTGAAGACATATTCTGAGCCATCATCTTCTTGATCATTAGCAAACTGTGCCAAGTGTTGTTGAAACTTTGGAATTTTTTCAATAGAAGTTCAACAATCTTCAGCATAATGACCAACTTTGTTACATCTTCTACAAACAACTTGATTGAAATCTTTGCCTCTGCCTTGAATCTATCCTCTGCCTCTGCTTTGTCCTCTACCTTGATTTTGTCCTTTGCCTTGACTTTGTCCTCTTCCTTGATTGTTGCCTTTGCCTTGATTGTTGCCTCTGCCTTGAATGTTGCCTCTACCTGAACTATTGCCTCTGCTGATGTTGTTCCCTCTGCTTTGACTTCTACCACGACCTTGTCCTCTATATGCTCCTTGATTTTGATTGTTGTGCCCTCTTCCTCTACCTCCAAAACTTTCAGTTGAAGATTTACTAGTGCTAGCTTTTGTAAAGAAGACATCTTCTCCAACCTGTTTCTTCTTTCCAAAAGTTTTGTCATGTTGAGCTAGCATTTCACTTAATTCATAGAATTTTATCTTCTCTAGCTTTCCAATTACTTGTAAAGTTTCCAAGAAACGTGTATATGAAGAAGGCAAACCAGCAATCAAAATAGTAGTCATGAAACTATCATCCACTGCTTGAAATCCATCCTTTACTATTTCCTGCTTAATGTTCTTAAGTCTAGAAATGTATTTAAGTACATCTCCCCCTTCTGTCAATTTATGTTAAGCAACTTCAATTGAAGATCAACTCTCTTAGATTTTGGTTATGTATAAAGTAAACCTTTAAATGTTTGCCAGGCAGAGCGTGCATCAGAAGCATTTTCAATGTGAACATACGCTTTATCATTAACTAAAGATTTAATTAATGCTAATGCTTTAGCATTCTTGATCTCATATTTAACTAGTGAGTCTGCATCTATAGGTTTGTTTGGTTTAGCATCACCATCACATACATCTTGCCAAAGTTCATTGGAAATCAAAGTGTTATCTATGTGCCTTTTCCATGTCTTGTAATTCTTTGAGCCTTCAAATTAGTCAAACTCAAAAAATAAATTTACCAGCTTGGACATTGTAAAAGTAAATGTATGCACCAAGATGGATCACGCACCACAAAAAGATGGACAACACACCACACATAGCGCCACAACAAAAAACAATCTATTGAGGCTTGGCCTTGACCCTTGTATAGTTGTTTGAGGAGAAAAGTGACTGAGCTTTGCACTTGGCTCTAGTCAACTTCTCTAAAATTTTACAATGAAACTTTCAAATTTTGACTTTTACAATCCTCTTGCAATTTGATTTCTTTGATTGTAGCCCCTGCCACGGCTCCCCTCCCCCACCCTCAAAGTAAAAATCACTTTGAGTTACAATTTGTTTCCCTCAAATAAAATATTACACCTTATTACTCCAAAATTACAAAATCACACCTTATCACTCCAAATTTACAAAAAGAAATTACAATTCATTACTCCAAAAAAATATACAAATTAAAAAGATAATAACTTATCCGTCAATTAAACACCTTATATCTCCATAAAAAGACACTTTACTTTCCCACTTAACACGACACTTGGAAGGAAGATTGGTGAGTGCAGAATCTTTGATGGTCGACGCAACTATAGAAATTTATGACTTGATGCATTCATATATATGTTGCTCTGCAGATTTGTTGTTCGCCCCGTTTGCCAAAGATTACACAACTTGACAACAGGACCGAGTTGGTTGACCAATCAATAGCTGACCAAATTCAATGGAGTTTTCCAAAAGCCTACAAAGCTGGAATCCCCTTCTTCACACCATCTGCATCATTGTGCTCTTATACCACAATAATAGGAGAAGTGTCCTCAAACACACAAATTTTATTAATAAGGAAAATAAAAATTACATAAATTTTGCAAGAGCTTACACACGATCACTCAACACTCTTGCAAGTGGAGAGAAACAAGTTTTAAATAAGCTAGTGTCCTACACTAATTTTGTTATGGATCACTTATTTCATTTACAAATGTCCATTTACATTTAAAGCACTTTTAACAACACTCCTAACTATTTTCCTAAATAAGTTCCTAAGAAATGACATGTTTCTAGATGTCATATCTTTTATAACAAATAGATATTCTAAGAAGACTCTAAAACCCTAAATAATTAATCTAAGAAAACTCTAGATAATTAAATATTAATTTATGTACCTTGGATCATACATCTAACAAAGAAGCAGTCAAGGAACAGGTTTGGAGAGATGCCATGGTCGAGGAATATGAGTCCATCATGAAAAATCATGTATGGGAGGTTGTTTCGAGACTTGAGGGGAAGTCTGTAGTGACTTCCAAGTGGTTATACAAAATCAAATATGCAGCAGATGGTAGCATTGAAAATTTCAAAGCAAGGTTTGCGGCTAGAGGATTCTGCCAAAAAGAGGGAGAAGATTATGATGAGATATTTGCACCTATTGCCTGATACACTACCATTCAGTCCAGCATTGCTCTTGCTGCTAATCAAGGTTGGAGTCTTCATCAAATGGATGTGAAGACAACCTTTCTTCATGGCATACTTAAGGAAGAGTTGTAAGTGGAATAACCATAGGGCTTTGAGGAACATGACAGGGAAACCCATGTTTGCATATTAAAGACATCCCTCAATGGTTTGAAGCAACCCACCAGGGTATGCTCGGATCAATGGATACCTGATGAAGTTGGGATTCACGAGAAGCAGTGTCGATCCGAACCTCTACTTCAAGGTTGTCCAAGGTATGCCTTTGATTTTGATTTTATATGTTCATGACTTGTTCATGACAGGGGTAGAGCCTTTGATCATTCAATGTAAGAGGGAACTTGCCTTCATATTTGAGATGAAATATCTTGAGTTGATGGACTATTTCCTAGCCTTAGAGGTGTGGCAGAGACCTGGTGAGATTTTCTTTAGCCAAGGAAAATATGTTGTCAAAATATTGGAGAGATTTGGGATGGTGTATTGCACATCCATGGCCACACCAATGGAGGCAAACTTCAAGAAGTTATGTGGTGAAGTTGCGAGACCAAATCTAGTAGATCCTTCTATGTACTAGGGCAATTGATTGGGGCTCTGATGTTTCTAGTCAACGTGAGACCAAATATAAGTTTTGTTATTAACACCTTGAGCCAATTCATGGTTGAACCGTGGCATGCTCGCTAGGTGGCCACAAAACATGTGTTGAGATATCTACATGGGACGATCAAATATGGACTGAGACATACCTCTAGCAATGATTTGAGACTGCATGGATATAGAGATGAAGATTAGGCTGGGAGTGTTACTGACAGGAAGAGCACATCAAGGTGTTGTTCTAGCTTGGGATCCGCCATGATTTCCTGGATGAGCAGGAAGTAAAAATCTGTCTCTCTCAGTACAATTGAGGAAAATTACATTGCAACCAGTATGGCTAGCTATGAAGCAATGTGGTTGCGGAAGCTCTTTGAAGAGTTGTTTGAGCAGGTGCTTGATACAACCGTGATATACTGCAATAATCAAAGTGGGATTAGACTTTCAGAGAATCCAGTATTCCATGACAGGTCGAAGAACATCGAGATCAAGTACCACTTTATCAGAGATATGGTACTGAGAGGAGCAGTGAGGCTCCAACATATCTCAACAGATGAGCAAGTTGCAAACATTCTCACCAAGCCATTGTTGAAAGTGAAGTTCATATTCTTCAGAGAGCGGCTTGGAGTGCAAGAGAATGTATCCCTCCCTGAGAGGGAACACTGTTGATTGAGAACACTGAGCATATGCTCTCCCCCGTCTTTAGACTAGCCATGGACTTGGTGAAGGGGGATGAGCAATGAAGCTCTTGGGTGAGGGTACTCCTTAAAGCCATGGACTTGGTTGAGTACATACCCCAGTATGCATCCTAACCGTAAGTCACCCTTGTGTCTTCATTGACCAAAGGGCCATGGACTTGGTTAAGCTTGTCGGGATTTCCACCCATCTGGCCAATGCATGAGGAGACTTCGGTGTGTTGATCATTACCAAGGGCATATGCACCTACCATAGACTTGGTTATGGTAAATTGATCTCCCCTAAGTATTGGATGCAATTGTTTTACCACTTGATTACTGAGGATCAAGTTGGGTGAGGGCTAGTCAATGGACATAGGGTGTGTGATCTTTACCAAGGTTATTTATGACTGCCATGTGTAGGTTTTAACCCCGTACAGAAATTACCTGCATACGAATTCTAAAACACAGAAAATAAACAATGCGAGAGCAGAACACATTAAACACATTTACACAGATATTTTCCCTTGGATCCCAAAACTGGGACTACCAGCTTGATTTTTCATTATGCTCCTTTCAATGTTACAATACATATTTATACATGCCGAAGCATCCAATACCACGGACCAAAAACCATCGCGTCCAAAACCATGGACCGAAAGCCATCGTGTCCAAAACCATGTGCGAAAACCATGCACAAAACCATAGGTAGGTTCCCCAACCTAATATAGGGTCCAAAAAAAATTCCCCCGGGGCGTTGCCCCGGATCCAATAGAGAGGGGCTACCAGCTCAAACCCCCCGCTGTGCAATGAAGGGGAGGCTCCGCCCCCCTCTAACACCCCAGCTTCGCGCGTGGGGCTAGTCATGGAAAGAATATAACACAACCCAACATTCTCCCACTTGTTGTTTTCTTTCCACAGTAGAGCTTAGTCATTTATCTAGCCCTGCAACGCCCATTATTTCCCTACACCAAGAGAACTTCTCAGAGCTCACAGATTTTGTCAATACATCTGCAGTATTCTTCAAAGTGTCCACCTTTACCAGCAACACATTTTTGTCTTCTATCATCAAATCCCTTTCCTTTGTCAAGTGCTTTAAATTTACAGTCCCTTTTGTAGTGCCTTTCCTTTTGCATTTCCAACAAACCACCTTTACAGGTTTTCTTGGAGATTTAGATCTCCCTCTAGATTTAGATCTCCCACTCGATGACTTATTTTTGTTTCTATTCTGGGACCATCCTCGTACAGACAAGGCATCACCATTCTGGCTCTCCATATTTTTCCATCTCATCTCCTCCGTTAGCAAGGATAAGACTATTTCATGAAACTGCAAGGCAGATGCATTGCTACTTATTGCAATAACCAGACTATCCCACGAATCTGGTAGAGAACACAACAAACCAATGCACTTATCTTCATCTGAAATTTTAATATCAATAGACAATAACTAACTTACCACAGTATTAAATGCGTTCAAATGCTCTGTCACCGAGTCTCCATCTTTCATCCTCAAGTTATACAGCTTTTTCTGCAGGAACAGTTTATTCACCAGAGACTTAGATTGGTACAAAGTCCCTAACTTGTCCCACAAAGCCTTCGTTGTAGCTTCCCGTGATACATTCAACAATACTGAATTTGAGACACACAATCGTATTATGCTCTTAGCCTTCCAATCCAACTTCTTCCATTCTTCATTGGACACTCCCATTGGTTTAGTACCTGGATCTACCGCGATCCACTGATCTTTATCCACCAACAGATCTTCCATCTTGAGTTTCCATAACTCAAAACTCTGACCATTAAATTTCTCGATCTCTATCTTTCCATTGCTCGCCATCTTCTTTCACCACTAGAATCGATCTCGCAGATCTCCCACTGAACAGGGTCTACCACAGGCCCGAATGAAACCCCTGAGCGACAAAGGCGTCCCCTTGAAGCCAAAACAGCTCCGATACCAAATGTAGGTTTTAACTCCATACAGAAATTACCTGCATACGAATTCTAAAACACAGAAAATAAACAATGCGAGAGCATAACACATAAAACACATATACACAGAGATTTCCCCTGGATCCCAAAACTGAGACTACCAGCTTGATTTTTCATTATGTTCCTTTCAATGTTACAATACATATTTATACATGCCGAAGCATCTAATACCATGCACTGAAAACCATCGCGTCCAAAACCATGGACCGAAAACCATCACGTCCAAAACCATGTGCGAAAACCATGCACAAAACCATAGGTAGGTCTGCCCACCCTAATATAGGGTCCAAAAAAAAAAAACTCGGGGCGCTGCTCGCCCCCCTCAAACCCCCCGAACGGGGGGGGCTACCGCCCACCCTATGAAAAGAATATAACACAACCCAACACCATGGACTTGGTTGTGGTAAATCAATCTCCCCTATTGTCGTGTGGATCATTCTTCTTCTATGGATCGAGTCATCATTGTTCTTCTGAGATGAGATGAGACAAGATGAGCTTCTCTTATGTTGAGATATATACATCCAAGATGAGATTTATGGTACAGTCATAACATCCTCACTAGTTGAGCGGGAGTGTTGAAAATTGGGCAACTATGGTAGAAATTTCACCACCAAAATAATCAAGAAAAGTCACATCTTTTACCCTTGACCAAGTCAACCTAAAGTCTTAAAGTCGACCCCACAAAGAGAAATTACCCATCCTCACACACATAAATAATACATTCGTTGGAGGTCATTTGGCATCCATCCATCACATCAAATCATCTTAAATTTGCAAGAGTTCACACGTGCGAAGGAGAGAGGAGGGTTGTTAAAATTGGCAACTAGGGCCAAACTCCATGTGGGTCATCTTATTAATGGAAGCTGATATTTTTCTTGGATCCCTCTAATCGAGAGTTGTAGGATTGATCTAAAGATCATCCGATTCCGATAAGTATTCATGGAGATATGAATTTATTTCTGTTAAGGGACAATTCGTCAAGGTCAACCAACAACCAAATAAACCCCACTTGTGCTCAATGTTTTAGTATAAATAGAGGTGGCCTTCAAGTCATTTCAACACACTTGGGATCTCTTCCTCTCTACTTGTCTTTGGGTTTTAGTAGGAGGAGAGATCCTAAGGGATAACGTTGCCCTAATCAAGAGGGTAGAAGCCAGAACTACCGGGAACTGCCGAAATTGTCGGGAAAAGCCGGAACTACCAGAACTACCGGAAATGCCAAGAATAGTTGGAATTGTCGAAACTATCGGGAATTGTCGGAATTGCGGAACTGCCAGGAACTGTCGGAACTACCGGGACTGCCAGGAATAGTCGGAATAGCCGAAACTTCTGGGAAATGCAGAGAAAAGCCGGAACTATCGGAACTGCCGGGAATAGCCGGAATTGTTGGAACTGTCGAGAAAATCTGGAACTGCCAGAACTGCCGGGAATAGTCGGAATTGCCAGAACTGCCGGGAATAGTCGGAATTGCCAGAACTACCGGGAATTGCCGAGAAAAGTCATAACTGTCGGGAATAGCCGAAATTGTCGGGAACTGCCAGAACAGTAGGGAAAGCTGACACAGAGGACAGAAGCCGGAACTGCGGGGAACTGCGGGAAAAGCCAAAACTGCCCGAACTGTTGGGAATAGCCGAAATTTTCGGAACTACCAGAACTGTCGGGAACATCGGGAATTGTCGGAACTGTTAGAACAAACAAGAAAACTGACGCAGAGGGCAAAAGCTGAAACTACCGGGAACAGCTGGAATTGCCAGAATTGCCGGAACTACTGGAACTGTTGGAACTGCCAGGAACTGCCGAAACCGCCGAAAACAGCCGAAACTGTCGGAACTATCGAGAATTGCCGAAACAGCCAAAGCATTTGTCTTCAAAGGAGAACAGCATGCAATGTTACAGCTAGCATACAAGGGACAGCTAGCATGCAACAGCAAGCGTGCTAGGGACAACAAGCAAGCAAGGGACAACAAGCAAGCAAGATGCAGCCAACATATAGGTCAGTATGGCAACATGGTACAGCAATGGCACATAATGCAATACAGTGATGGGTACAGTCATGATTGATGAAGTGTGATGAGATGCAGCATAGTGATGATGGGTGCAGCATGGTGCAACGCGGTGAGGTGCAACATGATGACAAAATGCAACACAACAATAGGTGAAGGAGTCACCTTGGAGAATCAGTTGAAGCAACATGGCTTCAACTGATCTCATGTATCATCTTCTTAGAGATGATCTATGCTCTTATCTAGATAAGTCAAAGTGTTGACTTCTGTTGTAAACGTACTATCTCTCTCTCTCTGTTGAACTATTGAAGAACATATAAGTAGAATTGATCAAGGGTTTCCACACATTGGGGTTTGTCCCTGGTTAGCGCCACATCTTGTGTCCTCTTGTCTTGGCTTGTCTTCTGCGATTTATGTTTATGTTATATCTGCAATTTACTTTAATGTTGACGTGATTGCTAATCTGGAAAAGATATTGAGCTAACTGTGAAAATTGAAATAAATTGCTCTAAGCATAGAACATACCTAAAATTAGCATGGTATCGGAGCTGAGGTGAAGACAATGCCAAAGCAAGAGTGAAAGAGCAATCACCAAAGACAGATGGGAAAGGACAAAAGGATGAGTGGATTCCTCATCCCTCTTCAAATTCACCGAGGGTGAAGTCGAAGCAAAGAATATTATCAAAATGGCATAGCGGAAGTTTTTGATGGCCTACCTAAAGATCACTTCATGTGAAGTCCGGATCTAAGGGTGGAAGGAAAGGCAGATGCCTTGGTTGCAATAAGTTCGGCCATTATGCGAAGGAGTGTCTGAATGGCAGAGACACATCTCTTGATGAAGATAACAATCATTCCAAGGACATCTTCAATGATCAAAGGAATGACAGGTAATGCAGGTCATCAAGGAAATGGCCGACTCTTCAAAGAAAGGAAGGAACCCCAAGAATGAAGAATCTAATGTTGTTTTTGATAAGATAAAGAAGCATTATCTTGTATTGGCCCTCTCCTTCAGATTCTTTGGGAATTTGGCTTATTGATCGTAGTGCTTCAAGGCACCTCATCGATAGAAGGGTGCTCTCTCGAATTTGGTAGAGACAGAAACAACCGTGGGATTATACTTGGAGTCGATGCCACCTATCCCGGAAAGGGTGTAGGGAATGTTACCCCTCAATTGAATGAGGGTAACTCTATTCATTTACAAGAATCTCTTTTATGTACCTAATCGCAAGAAGAACCTGGTGTCCATCTCAGAAATGGAAGTCAAAGGTTTCAGGGTGGCATTCATCGATGGAAAGGTACGTGTTAAAAAATAGAATTTTCAAAGATGCTTTTTCTCATGGGTTCAGGGTTGGCAATTTGTATCAAGTTGTAGGATGGTCCATTGGGGATCATGTCAATTAACATATCGCATCTATAACACCGGAGGTCTACCTTTGGGATCCTATGCGATGTGAGTCAGAGGGTGATAGGGATGCCTGAATTCAAGAAGAGCATGAAGGTACATGTCTGAGAAGTACCGAAGGAAAATCTTATAGGGGATCATTCCCCTCATGCAGCAAGTCCACATGTTTGGAACAACCCGAGGAGTTTGAGAATCATGATCGAGAATCTCATGTATACAGGTGGAAGAAAGCCCTCTATGGCTTGAAGCAAAACACCCCAAGCATAGTATGAGAGGATTGATAGCTGTCTGATGAAGTTGAGATTCACTAGGAGTTAAACCGATCCAAACCATTACCCGAAGGTTGTGGATGATAGACCTCTCATATCGACACCTTATGAGGACGACCTATTTCTGACAGGTGCAGATCCTCTCATTTGCAGAAGTAAGAGGGAGTTGGATTCCGGATGTGGAATGATAAACTGCAAGTCTATGACTACCTCGAGGATCTTAACTTTCAGAAATTATATGGTAGTGATGTCGGACCAGATTTGGGAAATGCCACTGAGTTTCATAAACTCATTTGTGTTGATGTTCTTCATGAACTTCCGTTCGGACATATGTTTTGCAGTTAGCATGGTGAGCTCATATTTGGTTGAGCCTCACTGGATTGGTGCCAAGAATCTTCTGAGATATCTTCGGGGCACAATCTCTCATGGATTGAGATACACTGCTGGAAATATGAAACTGCATGATTATTGAATGCTCACTGGGTAGGCAGTGTGGAGGATCACTAGAGCACATCTTAGTGCTAGTTCTCTTTGTATTCTACTTCGATATCATGGATGAGCAAGAAGTAGAAGTTGATTGCTATAAGCACCGCCGAGATCGAATACATAGCTACGAGTATGATCTCATGTGAAGCTGCATGGTTGCAGAAGCTCTTAAGTGAGTTGTTTGTACACATGATAAATACCATTGTGATTCTTTGTGACAACCAGAGGGGGGATTTGATTATTGAGGAATCCCGTATTCGATGATTGCTCTAGTAGATAGACATCATATACTGTCTTATCTAGGATATGGTAAGTCGATGAGCGAGGAGGCTCCATCGCATTGAGACTGATGTACAAGTCGCAGAAATTTTGTCAAAGCCTCAAGGAAAGGTCAAATCTGTGACTTTCTTGAACGACTTGGAGTCGTTGAGAGACCACCTTATAAGGGTCCTGCATGTTGCATGCTGTTGAAATTTGGTACCGGAGGACAGGTGGTTCCCTAAGGCTTTGATCTTTGGCCTAGGGAAAAGTGTCCAAAAGAATTTAATTTTTCTCCTAAAGTAACTTTATAATTTTTATAAAGTTAAATCTAATTTGAAAGTGACTTTAAGTGATAAAGTTACTAAGTCTAATTTTAAAGTGACTTTATAAAGTCAATGAAAAATTAGAAAGGAAAAGTGACTTTGGAAATAAATGACTAAGTGGGTCTTTATTAAAGTGGGGTGAATTAAAAAATAGAAAGTGAGATTTAAATGAGCATTTAATCTCAGCCATTGATCTAAATCTATTTCAGCCATTGGATTTAGGGATCACCCAAAAGTCATTTAGGGTTGGGTTAAGGGAGGAAAAGGTGGAAAAAGATCATTCATTCTTTCATGAGCAGATTGGGAGAAGGAGAGCAAGAGAGCAAGGGAGATTTCTGGACAAGGAGGAGAAAGAGGCAGCAGTTTGGCACACACACCAAGGCAGCACTTCAGCAAATCCGAACAGCATAAAGAACAAGCAGAAAAAGGCAGTTTTGTGAGCAAAATAGTGGAAAAAAATATTTTTCAGCACGAATATCGAGGAGGCGATTTTCTGCACTTTTTCCGAGGGCTGTCCGTACAAGTCCGTACGGCCGTCCGTACAGTCCGTACGGTCCGTACATCCGTACGTCCGTACAGTCCGTACATCCGTACGGTCCGTACAGCTCTTCCAGCATTTTTCAGATTGTCGTTTGGGCTGAAAACAGATAAGTTTTGCTTGCTGGAAAATTTCTGTTTTGCTGATTTTTTGCTGAAAAATTTTCTCTGTAAAAGGCATTTTCCAGAAATAAAGAAGAGCTCTCAAACTGGTTTTCCCCAAGAGTTGTAGGGGGTTTTTCCAGGGTCAAGTTGACCAAAAATCACTGAGTTTAAATGTGTTTTAATGGCTGTTTTAATTGCTGATTTTTTATTTCTGCAATTTCCAGCACTCTGAAAAAATTTCCAGAATTTGTGTTTTCAGCAATATTTATTTTTTCAGTCTGTTAAATGTATGGCTATGGGAATGGGCATTTAACTATATGGGAGAAATAAGGTGAAACTGAAAACCGGGGTGGGAAACAGAAAATTTTTACATGGTATCAGAGCTTGAGCGCTGAAGGGCAGTTTGGGACAGCAAAAGGAAAAAAATACAGCTGCTGATTTTTTCACTCAGAAAATTCCAGCAAGCTGATTTTTCATAAACAGCAGTTTTATCTTTACCACAGCAGTGCTATTTTTCAGTTTTAGGACAGCAAGATGTCATTGGGATTGAGGGTGGAGGATAGGTTGGATGGGCATACAAATTACAGCGTTTGGAAGGAGAGAATGCAGAGTATCTTTGAGGAGGCAGAAGTCTGGGATATCATGGTGCATACAGCACAGCACCCTGTTGTTGTGCCTACTGATGCTACTCAGTTGGCAGCTTATAATAGAAAGAACAACAAGGGTAAGAGGCTGATTCTAGACGGAATCAAAGACCATTGCATTCCTCATGTGAGAGGAAAGAGCAATGCCCATGAGATGTGGACAGCATTGTCCAATCTCTACCAGAGTACCAATGAGAACCGGAAGATGGTCCTGAAGGAGAAGCTGAAGAACATTAAGATGGGGAATGATAGTGCAGCTGGATATCTCACAAAGATTACCAATGTGAGAGATGAGTTGGCAGCGATTGGAGAGGCCATTCCATCCACTGAGTTGGTGCGTATTGCAGTGAATGGCCTCCCCCGTTCATGGTTGAACTTTGCTGATGGGGTTTGTGCACGTGAGACCCTTCCCACATGGGAGAGGTTTTGGGATGATTGTATACAGACAGAGATCAGGAAAGGACAGCTTGGGGCAGCCAAGCCAGTTGAGCAGGATGAGGACGTAGCACTGGTGGCAGGAGGCAAGAAAGGCAAAGGGAAGAAGCAGGCTTCCACAAGCGGTGGTGGAGGCAAAGGCAAAGGTAAAGGTAAACAGGGTAACTCACAAAAGGACTATTCCAAAGTGAAGTGTTGGAATTGTCAGAAGATGGGACACTATGCAGTTGTGTGTCCGGAGAAGAAGAAGAAGAAGGGGAAGACCCAGGATGTGGCAGCGTCAGCTGAGATTGAGGACTTTGTAGGTCGTTTTGACCGGGAGTTTGCGTTCACTACATGTGAGTCCTCTAGTGCAGGATCACCTACCACACAGGTTCAGAGGGAGCATGCTTTTCCCTCGATTAGCGGAGCATCTACAGGTATCTGGTATGTGGACAGTGGGGCTTCACGTCACATGACAGGAGTCCGGGAGTACTTCTCAGAGCTTTCAGAGAGTGGCACTGATATTGAGGTAGTACTCGGTGATGACAGAGTTGTTAGAGCAGTCGGGGTGGGGACAGTGACATTTCAGAGGGAGTCCAAACCTCCCTTGAAGGTGTCAGAGGTTCTTTATGTGCCAGGGATGAGGAAGAACCTCATATCCGTCTCAGCGTTGGAGGACAGAGGATATGAGGTACTGTTCAGGGAAGGACAGGTGTTGATGTATCCCAGGGGCTCTCCAGCTGATTCAGCTAGAGTGATAGGTGTACGCCATGCAAAGGTGTACAAGTTTGCATTCCAGCCCCCTTTGGCATTGAGCTGTAGTACCGACAGCAGAGCTAGCAGTTCTGAGCTATGTGAGATTTGGCACCGCAGGATGGGGCACATGTCTCATGGAGCCTTGAGGACATTGCGGGAGATCACTACAGGTGTGCCAGATTTCAGTACTGATCACCATGATACTTGCAGAGGTTGTGCGATGGGCAAGTTTGCCAAATCCCCTTTTCCCAGCAGTGACAGCAGAGCGACGGGGATACTTGATTTGATTCATTCCGATGTGAGCGGTCGGATGTCTCATGTTTCCTTGAGTGGATATGAGTACTATGTCTTATTCATTGATGATCACTCCAGGAGGACCTGGATTTATTTCTTGAAGACCAAAAGTGAGGTCTTCAAGCGGTTTCAGGAGTTCAGAGCTCTTGTGGAGACTCAGACAGGTCGAAAGATCAAGTCCCTGAGGTCGGACAATGGAGGAGAGTACACCCTTGGAGAGTTTGTTGACTATTGTGCAGAGGCAGGCATTAGGAGGGAGTTCACTGTTCCTTACAACCCCCAGCAGAACGGGGTTGCGGAGAGGAAGAACAGATCCATCATAGGGGCTGCCAAAGCCATGTTATATGATCAGGGGTTGCCATTGTTCTTGTGGGCAGAGGCCTGCAACACAGCTGTTTACTTGCAGAACAGGAGTCCGCATCGTGCCTTGGGGCACATGACTCCGGAGGAGGCTTTCTTTGGGAAGAAGCCTGATCTTGGTCATCTTCATATCCTTGGATGCATTACATACTCCTATATACCCAAGGAGGAGAGGACCAAACTAGAGCCCACCGCAGAGAAGGGTATCTTTGTGGGCTACAGTGAGACCTCAAAGGCCTTTCGGATTTACATTCCTGCACAGAGGAAAGTTGTTGTCAGACGGGATGTGAAGTTCGAGGAGGACAGGGCCTTTAGGAGGTCACGGGAGTTAGAGTATCTGGATCAGCCAGACCCTCAGCAGCAGTTGAGTCAGTCGCAGGGATCCAGTGGGCAGGGATCAGGAGGATCCGGAGGTACATCTATGAGGATGTCAGGTCCATCAGTGAGCAGTGGCTCGCCGAGCCAGAGGGGTGGTGCTCCGGGCAGCATACAGAGCAGTTCACAGAGCAGTTCACTAGGGAGTCCACTGATGGACAGTTCACACGGTACCTCAGCTTCTACAGGTTCAGGTGCAGGCAGGAGGACAGCAGACAGACAGTCAGGAGTTCAGGCTACTGATGGGGATGAGGAGGAGGAGTTTCATTCTCCTATGGGAGAAGCATGCTCAGGGAAGAGGAAGCCCAAGTGGCTTCAGGACACCTTGAGAGATGCCACATCTGTTGCTGAGCCGAAGAGGCCGGTCAGAGAGAGTAGACCACCTGAGAGATTTTGTAGCTATATGGCGATGGTTACCAGCATCCTTGACTCTGAGCCTTCTAGCTATGAGGAGGCAGCTAGCCAGCAGGTCTGGAGAGAGGCCATGCAGGAGGAGTATTCTTCTATCATGAAGAATGATGTTTGGGAGGTGGTGCCGAGGCCTGAGGGCAAATCCGTGGTTACTTCCAGATGGCTTTACAAGGTAAAGCATGCTGCAGATGGCAGCATTGAGAAATTCAAAGCAAGGTTTGTGGCTAGAGGGTTCTCCCAGGTAGAGGGAGTTGATTATGAGGAGACCTTCGCTCCCGTGGCTCGATATACTTCGATCCGCTCCATTATATCGATAGCAGCAGAGATGGGTTGGAAGATCCACCAGATGGATGTGAAGACCGCATTTCTCAATGGCTTCATACAGGAGGAGGTGTACATTGAGCAGCCACAGGGCTTTGAGGTGCATGGGAAGGAGTCCCATGTGTGCAGATTGAAGAAGGCCCTTTATGGCCTGAAGCAAGCTCCCAGAGCTTGGTACTCCAGGATAGATGCATACTTGCAGGGGATGGGTTTCACAAAGAGTGAGGCAGATCCGAACCTTTACTTTATTGTGATTGGTGAGGAGCCTCTCATTCTGGTGCTGTATGTGGATGACTTGATCATTACAGGTGCAGAGAGACTCATAGAGCACTGTAAGAGAGATCTTGCAGCGGAGTTTGAGATGAAGGACATCGGCTTGATGCATTACTTTTTGGGTTTGGAGGTGTGGCAGGAGGAGGGGCATTTCTTCCTGGGGCAGGGGAAGTATATTGTGGACATCCTTAGCAGATTCCACATGGAGGATTGTAGACCCATGTCGACACCGATGATCACCAACTGGAAGAAGCTTCATGCTTCGGATTCCGAGTTGGTGGATCCCACATTATACAGGCAGTTGATTGGTTCCTTGATGTATTTGGTCAACACCAGACCAGATATCTGTTTTGCAGTCAACACGATGAGTCAGTTTATGTGTGAGCCTAGGAAGGTTCACTGGGTGGCTGCAAAACACATTTTGCGGTACTTGCAGGGGACAGTGGATTATGGTCTGGACTACAGGCAGGGAGATGGAGTGAGATTGGCAGGATACACTGATTCTGATTGGGCAGGTTGTGCTTCTGATAGGAAGAGCACTTCAGGGTGTTGTTTTGGGTTGGGTTCAGCAGTAGTGTCATGGTTCAGCCGGAAGCAGCAGTCAGTAGCACTGAGTTCAGCGAAAGCAGAGTATATGGCAGCCAGTCTAGCTAGTTGTGAGGCCATCTGGCTTCGCAAGATGTTGTTTGGCTTATTTGGTCAGCCGTTGAGACCTTCAGTGATTTACTGTGATAATCAGAGTTGCATTAAACTCACGGAGAATCCAGTATTTCATGATAGGTCAAAGCATATCGGGATCAGATATCATTTCATCAGAGACCATGTTCAGAAGGGAGCTGTAAAGCTTGAGTATATTTCCACTGATGAGCAGGTTGCAGATATTCTTACCAAAGCCTTACCACGGGGCAAGCATGTCTACTTCAGAGACAAGATGGGTGTGGTGAGGAACACCTTCCTCGGTAAGAGGGAGTGTTGAAATTTGGTACCGGAGGACAGGTGGTTCCCTAAGGCTTTGATCTTTGGCCTAGGGAAAAGTGTCCAAAAGAATTTAATTTTTCTCCTAAAGTAACTTTATAATTTTTATAAAGTTAAATCTAATTTGAAAGTGACTTTAAGTGATAAAGTTACTAAGTCTAATTTTAAAGTGACTTTATAAAGTCAATGAAAAATTAGAAAGGAAAAGTGACTTTGGAAATAAATGACTAAGTGGGTCTTTATTAAAGTGGGGTGAATTAAAAAATAGAAAGTGAGATTTAAATGAGCATTTAATCTCAGCCATTGATCTAAATCTATTTCAGCCATTGGATTTAGGGATCACCCAAAAGTCATTTAGGGTTGGGTTAAGGGAGGAAAAGGTGGAAAAAGATCATTCATTCTTTCATGAGCAGATTGGGAGAAGGAGAGCAAGAGAGCAAGGGAGATTTCTGGACAAGGAGGAGAAAGAGGCAGCAGTTTGGCACACACACCAAGGCAGCACTTCAGCAAATCCGAACAGCATAAAGAACAAGCAGAAAAAGGCAGTTTTGTGAGCAAAATAGTGGAAAAAAATATTTTTCAGCACGAATATCGAGGAGGCGATTTTCTGCACTTTTTCCGAGGGCTGTCCGTACAAGTCCGTACGGCCGTCCGTACAGTCCGTACAGTCCGTACGGTCCGTACATCCGTACGTCCGTACAGTCCGTACATCCGT
Source organism: Pinus tabuliformis (assembly GCA_031772625.1). NCBI lineage: Eukaryota > Viridiplantae > Streptophyta > Pinopsida > Pinales > Pinaceae > Pinus > Pinus tabuliformis. The sequence continues at coordinate 226,030,405 of CM062817.1, read as the reverse complement.
ACGGTCCGTACAGCTCTTCCAGCATTTTTCAGATTGTCGTTTGGGCTGAAAACAGATAAGTTTTGCTTGCTGGAAAATTTCTGTTTTGCTGATTTTTTGCTGAAAAATTTTCTCTGTAAAAGGCATTTTCCAGAAATAAAGAAGAGCTCTCAAACTGGTTTTCCCCAAGAGTTGTAGGGGGTTTTTCCAGGGTCAAGTTGACCAAAAATCACTGAGTTTAAATGTGTTTTAATGGCTGTTTTAATTGCTGATTTTTTATTTCTGCAATTTCCAGCACTCTGAAAAAATTTCCAGAATTTGTGTTTTCAGCAATATTTATTTTTTCAGTCTGTTAAATGTATGGCTATGGGAATGGGCATTTAACTATATGGGAGAAATAAGGTGAAACTGAAAACCGGGGTGGGAAACAGAAAATTTTTACACATGCATTGAGCTCTTGGAGCTCTAGGGGGCTTGGGGTACTTACTGGAGCAACATACGACCACAGGGCGACTCGCCCTCCCTAGTGGTGCGCTATGTACAAGATGACAGGTTCAACCTTCCCCTGTGATACCCTGTGGCGACTATGGAACAGGATGATTAGCTCTCCTATGGGCCGAGATGATTAGTTCTCCCATGGCAACTGTGGAACAGGATGATTAGTTCTCATGTGGGTCAGGATGATTAGTTCTCACGTGGCAACTGTGAAACAAGATGATTAGTTCTCCTGTGGGCCGGGATGATTAGTTCTCCCGTGGCGACTGTGGGGTAGGATGATTCGTTCTCTTGTGGACTAGATGATTAGTTCTCTTGTCGAGGCATCCTACCCATGTAGTCTAGGACTCATGGGAAGTACCTCTCACCTGATCAATGAGCAGGGAAATGGGGTTAGGGACCATAGTAGTACTATCGATGGACGCATCGATGTATCTACCGTACTCCCTATGCTAGGATGACCTCCATTGATCTAGGATCAATATGAGTGGTTTGAGACACTCTCTTGTGATATTGATTTGGGATCAATAAAACTGATTTCGGGCAAGAATGACGTGACACACTCTCTTCAGATGAAACTGACTTCGGGTTAGTAGAGAATGGTATCAGACATTCTCGATCAATTCTTCTTCTTCATGGTTCAGCAAAGCAAAGCTCAGCAGAGCAGAACAGTGCAGGGCACTGATGGTAGACATAGTACAGTCGGACATATGGATCAGCGGATGGAGTTCTCCCTAGTTGAGAGGGAGTGTTAAAATTGGAAACTAGGGCCAAACTCCATGTGGGTCATATTATTAATGGAAGCTGATATTTTTCTTGGATCCCTCTCATCGAGAGGTGTAGGATTGATCTAAAGATCATCCGATTCCGATAAGTATTCATGGAGATATGAATTTATTTGTGTTATGGGACAATTCGTCAAGGTTGGCCAACAACCAAATAAACCCCACTTGTGCTCAATGTTTTAGTATAAATAGAGGTGGCCTTCAGGTCATTTCAACACACTTGGGATCTCTTCCTCTCTACTTGTCTTTGGGTTTTAGTAGGAGGAGAGATCCTCAAGGATAACGCTGCCCTAATCCACAGGGCACAAGTCGGAACTGCTCGGAACTCCGGGAACTGCCGGGAAAAGCCGAAACTACCGAGAATAGCCGGAATTGCCGGAACTGTCAGGAATTGTTGGAACTGCCACGAACTGTCAGGAACTGCCAAGAAAAGCCGGAATTGTCAGAACTGCCGAAACTGTCGAAACTGCCGAAATAGCCGGAATTGTCGAAACTGCTAGGAATTGTCGGGAACTGCCAGGAAAAGCCAGAACTGCCAGGAATAGCCGGAATTGCTAGAACTGCCAAGAAAAGCAGGAACTGCCAGAACTATCGGAACTGCCAAGAATAGCCGGAATAGCCGAAACCGCCGAGACAAGCCGGAACTGTTGGGAATAGCCAAAATTGCAGGCCCTGTCGGGAACTGCCGTAACTGCGGGGAATAGCCGGAACTGTCAGGAACTGTCGAAACAACAGGGAAAGCTGACACAAAGGGCAAAAGCCAGAACTGCCGGGAACTGTCGGAACTGTTGGGAACTGCCAGAACTGCCGGAACTGCCGGGAAAGGCCGAAATTGCCAGAACTACCAGAACTGTCAGGAACAGTCGAAATTGTCGGAACTTCCAGGAACTACCAGAACATGCGGGAAAGCTGACGCAAAGGGCAGAAGCCAGAACTGCCGGTGGAATTGTCGGAACTGCTGGAACTGTCGAAACTGTCGGGAACTGCCGGAACTGCTAGAAACAGCCGAAACTGTCGAAACTTCCGGGAACTACCGAAACAGCGAAAGCATCTGTCTTCGAAGGAGAGCAGCATGCAAGGGACAACTAACTACCATTGGGACAGTTGTATGGTACTTAGCAGCAAATACACCAAGCATGCAATGTTACAGCTAGCATGCAAGGGACAGCTAGCATGCAACAGCAAGCATGCTAGGGACAACAAACAAGCAAGATGCAGCGAACACATAAGTTAGTATGGCAACATGGTGCAGCAATGGCACATAATGTAATACAGTGATGGGTGCAGTCATGATTAATGAAGTGTGATGAGGTGCAGCATAGTGATGATGGGTGCAGCATGGTGCAGTGCAGTGAGGTGCAGCATTATGATGAAATGCAACACAACAATAGGTGAAGGAGTCACCTTGGAGAATCATGTCTTCAACCGATCTCATGTATCATCTTCTTAGGGACGATCTATGCTCTTATCTAGATAATTCAAAGTGTTGACTTCTGTTGTAAACGTACTATCTCTCTCTCTCTGTTGAACTATTGAAGAACATATAAGAAGAATTGATCAAGGGTTTCCCCACATTAGGGTTTGTCCCTAGCTAGCACCACATCTTGTGTCCTCTTGTCTTGGCTTGTCTTTTGTGATTTATGTTTATGTTCTATCTGCAGTTTACTTTAATGTCAATGTGATTGCTAATCTAGAAAAGATATTGAGCTAACTGTGAAAATTGAAATAAATTGCTCTAAGCGTAGAACATACCTATAATTAACAAGGGAATTCTCTGTTTTTACTAAAATTGACATTTTGATCTATTTTTTGCCTGTGTTGATTAGTGTTGACTCTGTCTTGGGCTACTTTAACAGAATATATTGACTATCTTGGAAGGCTAAATTGAAGGATACTTTGACCGAAATTTTCCAGGCACTTTGACTAAGGTTGACTGCATGCTAGACTAGGGTTTAACCGTAAGTTTGAAACTAGAAATTGATCGAGAATTGCAGGAGTTTTTGGATCTATTTTGACCGCGTTTGAGTTAGGCAAGAAGGTTGAATATTCTTCTAGGTTGACTAAACTTTTGTGGGAAGGTTTGACCATTAATTTTGGCAGGTTGTTGACTATGGTTGACCGAACTTCATAGGCCTAAAATTCAGCCCTCTATTGCAGACTGTTATGTTTGACCAGATTTGACTTTCTCATTATTCACTAGTTTTGGATTGGCTGACTTGGAGAGTCAAAGAATTGACTTTGACTGGGTTATGGATGTATTATTTGGACTATGTATCTCATGTTCAACATTGATTGACTAATAGAAGAAAAGAATTGATTAAGGGTTTTCCCGCTTGTGAGGTTTTTCCCTAGTATTTGACCAAAATCTTTTTGTCTCATTGTGCTTGGCTATCTTCCATTATGCATTTATTGTTTACTGTTCTATCAATAATTGCTTAATTGTAACTGGGGTGAATGAAAGTGAATGAAATTGTTTTAAGTGATTATTACAGCATAGAACACTGTGAAAATTAACATCTTGTCTATAAGCTTATGACGAAAATACCTAATCAATTTTTTATTGAAAAATGCAGCAAGAAATTCTCAATTTGATTTTGCCTTGATTAAATTGAGAAAATTCGAATTTCCACATCAGCAGACAACTTGGATGAAGTTAACTTGTGTGACATGGCTTGTGTCACCTAGTTTACTCATCAAATTCAATTTGGAGGAGTTAGAGTTCAGTTAAGCATGTTTGATTGGTAAGTTGTACCAATCAAAGTCAATTATCTCAAGTTGTTTTCAGTTAAACTAGTTCCAACGGTTGGCAGAACTAGTGGAAGGTCAGTTGTGCAGTGGGACTTCAGTCAAACTCAGTGATCATCTAGTTAACTGATCAATCAACCCAAAATAGCTAGTGCATGCAGAGAATTCGAGTTACCTAGTTGAGGTGGAGATTCAAAGGCAGTGTAACATCAGTTGTAGACTATTCCGAAGTGTACAGGTGTTGCATGCAACCTGATGATCAACCTAAGGAATTGCGCAATCTATTTTGGAGAAATCCCTAAATAATAGGGGCCTAATTTCTCAAGGAATAGTGCAAGGAAATAGGGGCTTAAACAGAAGCTGAAATTGACTAACTCTGGGTCAAAGCTTCTCAGTGAGCAGAGAGATAGTTTTTGCACTTGCAGGTTGTGCTTAGTTGAGCAAAGCAATTGTAATACATCTTTATTCATCATATTAATGCAAGTAGGCATTGGAGTTTTTAGCAATTTTCTTTCCCTGGGAAAATACTATTTGCATCTGTTTGATTTGTTGTTGCATGTCTGAGATTTCTTTTCTAAATGGTGAATTAATGTCCGCAGAGCAGTAGAGCAGGTTTGTGTCTTGTGATTTGATTAAAACTTCATGAGCATTTGCAAATCTACATTGTAATTTCTACATGGTATCAAAGTCGAATTCACATTAGAGCAAGAATTTTGAAGTTGTTATTCAGGAGGTTCGAATTTGGAGTTTAGTGCAGCAGAGAAGGTCACCTGATCGATACACTCACTACATGGCTCTAATGACCAAGCTTGTAGAGACTAAGTTGTCCTCTTTCGAGGAAGTAGTAGAGCAACCTGCATGGGTTGATGCAATGGTGGAGGAATATGAATCCATGGTGTTAGCTCTCTGTAATTTCCCTACGCAGAAGAGAGAAACTCAAAGGTAACCACAAACCATTTGGAAGTTGGAATCTAGCCCTTCCAACTTCAAAGAGGGCTCTCTCTGTCTGAAATATTCAATCACTTAGATGTTAGGCTAGGTATGGTGCTCAGTGGGGTATAAACTTTATAGGTTTGCTGGTAGGAAGGAAGACAGATCCATTGGGCATGGAGTCATGTCAAGTTGATTATTTTTCCAGTGATAGGATGAAGAGAGAAGGGGTCTTCTACAGGGGCAAGGTAGGCAGTCTTGGTGGTGAAATCAAATTAATTCGCTGTAGGAGGGTGAGTATAAGAAAAGTGGAAACAACACATAGAGCATCAAAACTGTGGATGAATTCTAAATGTTGTTTTAAGAAGAAAACATAGATTGTTTGATAACCTAAATCAGAGCACCTTTAAAATGAATTCTGAGATAAATTTTGGTTCAACCAAACATGAAGACATACATTTAAGATATGGAAATAACATGAGGAAAACTTACAACATGAGAGAAGCACAACACCATCAAGAGTTGACACAGGAATCCCTGTAAATCACACCTTTGTCTTTCATTCACTGGAAAAATCAAGAAAATACAATATGCACAGTGTTCTATCTCCTCAAACCTGACCAACCCTTTGATCCATTACAATTACATCATAAATAGACTAAAGAAAAATCAGTTTCCCATCTCTGGGGATTGAATTCCTCAATAGGATTTCAGTTTCTACCTAATGCAATGAAAATAGAACTGATTTCTGAAAACTAGGGATTGTTTGACTAAATCTTTTTTAAGTTTATTTACATTAAATACTCAATCCAAATCGAGCTTATGAGTCATTAGATGCTTCATTACATTTACCAAGACCATAAAAACAAAATACAAGAGGTTTTGACATGAAAAAACTCAGTCAAAAGGTTGACTGTGTGAAAGCGCGGCGTCGGTGCTGCCCAACCTCCTAGTTCAGCAAAAACGCTGCAGAGAAGCACAGCGATTGATATTTTGAATATCTCCTAAGCGGTAAGCCGGATTGAGTTGATTTTTTGACAGCAAGTTAATATCATTATAACCCTTTTCCACAAAAAAAATTGAGCCAAATCCGACACACAGATCTCGAGAAAATCCAAAAATGGTTGTAGATGATGATGGCTCATTTCTCGAAAACCGTGAAGCATTTTGACCTGAAATTAAGTGAGCTTATTCATCTCACCCCCATGCATCTACTATAAAAAATTCATGGCAAATAGGTACAGGGTTTAAGATATATGGTGCAAATATGGAGAATGTGTGAAAACGCAACGCAAAAGCACAACACTCCAAGCTTGTACTATCTCCAATCATCATCAGACATGCTGAGGGTACAGGGATGGCATGGAAAGGTCCATACAACTTTTTAAACCGATGAGAAAATTTCTAGGCCGAACACAAATCTTCAAACCTCAAAGCTCCTTCTTGCAGCAGAAGCACAACATAGTTGCGCAGTGCACCTCCATCTTCATGGCTTGACCAAACACTAATCTTCCCACTGAGCGAAATGATTTGGAGCTGATCCAAATATTCAAAAAAAACCTCCTACATGGACAAGAGTGCCAAAAACCATGATTCCTCACCAAAATTTTACGCCTTGGTAAAAGCACGGCAGAGAAGCATAGTCAATCCATGGTTGATGTAGCTACGGTCACTCCCTGAATTGCTTGATGATTATTACATGTGTGAAATGGCTTGCACATCATCAACTTCCTCCTTAGAAGCATTCTTTCATTATGCAAAGCTTCCATCTCTCAAACCTCCACCTACAACCAAAGGCGCAGCGCCTATAATAAAGCGTAGCACCTCCCTTGCCTCCTTTTCACAGCGACCTCCAATCACCATATAGCAAGCTTTCGATGGAGAAATGAGAGGGCTCTGAGGTGTTTCTGAAGATTAACCATGCATTTGAACTCCCAAGGTGGCTGAATGCGGATTTGATGGGCAATAGTTATGATTTTGAACTTGAATGATGAAAACGCAGCACTTGGCAGAAGTGCAACACTGTCCTCTTGACTGTTGTACTGATGATGATGTCATGACTGATCATGATTTGACACTCTAACTGACCCAAGGGACCCTACAAATTTGTGCCCATGATGACAAGACATGACAACATGACCTCGCTCATGATCTTTTGATGAAACATGACCCTAGACCCACTTAACTCAACCTCTCAAGACATCCATGACTATTTTCATGACTTTTCACACACTTTAACATAATTACAATGAATAATGAAAATTTTATTCTAAAATAAGACCCATAGCTTGATCTTCTACAAGATCATAGCCAAACCTTTATACATTTATAATAATTTGGAAGACAACTTGTTTTCTAATTACTATGACAGGATACAAAAACATTGTAAAGGACAGTGTTTGGGAATGTTGAAAAGTGTAACTAGGTTCGGTCTTCATAATGACATGGAATTGTGATTTTATGTAAAGAGATGTAAAGAAGAAAAATAAAATATTGTAATGCTTGCATCATGGGTTTCATGAGCAAGAGATTTTATTTTTGAGTCAAGGCTCCCATTGAGAGCCTTTAGGAATTCTATCATCTAGTCATAAAAGAACAAAAGAGTCATTGTCATGTAATGAGATCATGTTACACTTTGTATAGAGTCACACTTGTCCATGTAAAGAGTTCCTCCAAGACCTTGTCACTAGCCCTCTTCAAAGTCAGCCTACAACAAATGGAGCTACCTAGAAGATGATGTCGGCTCTCCTCCTTATGATTATGTCTACCTAAAGGACGTGAGGCAGCATGTATATATAGCCACACTCGGCCTCACTTAGGAGCAAGAAAATTCGATGAAGAAGAGCATAGAAGCAAAAGTGCGAAGAAAGGACTAGAAGAAGTAAAGCAAAGAACAAAGGAAGTATATCAAAGGAAGGATTCTTTTGGGTTTCTAATTTCGCGTTACATACTCTCCCACATGCAAAAGGACCAAAGGCATAGAGAGAAGATCGAAGAACTTGTTGCTGCATTGAAGTGACCTTGTTTGGGGATAGGATCTCGCAGGAAGAAGTCGAAGAAGAAGATTTTAAGGTTTTCGTGGTAGGGCTACAACCTACTAGCCTACAAGAGAAGGTCGAGGACCAAGGTAGTAGAGTTCAAGAGGCAAAAGAAGAAGCCGAGGACCAGAAGATCAAGGAAGCCGAGAAGGGAAGGAAGCCGAGAGCTAGAAGGAGAAGAGCAGTTCAAGACTCTAGAAGGAAGCCGAGAAAGGGAAGAGGTAAAGCTCGTGACAAGGGTCTTAGGAGGACACTAAAGTCAGGGATCTTTGTCATGGTCTTGGTATTTTTCAATTGAAGATCTATAAGAAGAATTTCTGATTGGGTTTTCCTCTCAAAGAGAGAGAGGTTTTGGCCCTAGCTGACAAGCCTACATACTGTGTCTCTTGTCTTCTATTCTTTATTTGGAAATTGTCTTGATGAAAAAGAACACATTAATAATATAACGAAGAGAAGATCATAATCCAAGAAGTAAAAGCATATCACAAGCAATTATCTAGAAGAGAAATCTCCTAATCATCGATGCCCTAGATTTCTCAACATGGAATCAGAGCTAAGGTGTTGAAGTCAAGAAGGGGCATTCAAGCAAGAAGACACACAAGAATCGAACTTTAAAGAAGGATCAAAGTAAGTCAAGGAACACTAAGCAAGAGATCAAGATCTTCATGATACCAAAGCCCTAGAAGCATCTCCAAAATCATCAATGAGAGAAGGCTAGAACATTCAAGAAGGATCGTGAAGCAAGCCCTCTCCCATCAATTCTTCAAGGAGTAATCTTCAATCAACATCAAGATTAAGTAGAAAGCAAGCATCAACCATTCAAGTAAGTTTAAGACTTCATCTGAGACTATCAAAATATCTTTTTGCAAAGAAAGCAACAAATTGGTTGGGGCTTCAAACTTCCTTGCATGGAAGAAAAGAACTAAGAGAAATAACTATGGATGTCAAGAATATGGGCACTATCGAAGAAATTGTCCTAAGCTTATAAGGGACAATAACAAGAGAAAGAAGGAAGAAGCCCATGTTACCGAGGAAGTAGAAGAGCCTAAGACAAAGAAGCCTAAGAAGGAGGAAGTGAAAGATCTCTACTATGACTAAGAGAATCTCCTTAAAAAGGTACTCTTTTGTTGTAGATAGGAAGCATTGTAAATAAGATAGAATACATTATAGTAGAAAAAGATATCATGGTAGAGGCATTAGAAATAAGAGCTCGTGACATATCTAATATGATGCAAGTCTGGAACAAAACCTATGGAAGTCAACTATGTAGGGTATAGCTCTTGGAAACCTCATTGAAAGCACAAGTGATAGTGATAGAAGTCATTTGGAAAAAGGGTTATCATACAAAAGATAGCATCAGCAGGATAAGGATATGAAAGATCCTCAAAGATTCTCTGATGGAATCTTCAATGTAAAGATTCACCGATCAAGAGGAAAAGTAAGTGTTTCTTCAAGAATTCCAATCCTGTGGGATTCATAGAATGAAAGTATGATAACATGACAGTGAAGCAGATCAAGGGAATGAAATTCCTTCATTCAAAGAAGTCGTTGCAAGGAGTATGGATGACCCAAAGAAAAGATGAGGTATGTATGCCCAAATTTAATATTGTGCAAGTCGTGTCATATGGTTACAGATAACATGAATCATTGCTCTTGAGAAGCATGACCAAAGAAGGAATCTCCTCCCTCAAAGGGATGCTAGAATGCATGAGTCACATATATATTATATGAAATCAACATTATATGTCCTCATATGGAAGTATGAGGTGTTCTAATTACAACTGAGGAACTATGAAGCTCTTGGGAATGAAATGTCTGAAGAAAGGAAGGAAGAGATCATGAACCTATGCAACTATGGGACTATTTGCAGAGGCGGATAATGTTGTTGTAGTACATTCTGACAAAGGAACAAGATGCTGACATTTTGACAAAGGCCTTGTCAAGAGGGACGTTCGAGTTCCACGAGTGCAGGATAGGGGTGGTTGATAATGCCTTTCTTGCTGAGAGGGAGTGTTGAAAAATGCAGCAAGAAATTCTCAATTTTATTTTGCCTTAATTTTTTATTTCCGCGTCAGTAAACAACTTGGATGCAGTTAACTTGTGTGGAATGGCTTGTGTCACCAAGTTTACTCAGTAAATTCAAGTTGGAGGAATTAGAGTTCAGTTAAGCATGTTTGACTGCTAATTTGTAGCAATCAAAGTCGGTAATCTCAAGTTGTTTTCAATCAAACTAGTTCCAACTATTGGAGAAACTAGTGGAAGGTCAATTGTATAGTGGGACTATAGTCAAACTCAATGATCATCCAGTTAACTGATTAATCAGCGCAAAATAGCTAATGTGTGCAGAGAATTTGAGGTACCCAGTTGAGGTGGAGATTCCAAGGTAGTGTAATTGTAGACTATTCCGAAGTGTACAGGTGTTGTATGCAACCTGATGATCAGCCTGAGGAATTGCCCAATCCATTTTGGAGAAATTCCTAAATAATAGGGGCCTAATTTCTCAAGGAACAGCGCAAGGGAATAGGGGCTCACGCAGAGGCAGAAATTGACGAAGTCTAGGTCAGAGCTTCTCAGTCAGCAAAGATATAGGTTATGCACTTGCAAGTTGTGCTCAGTTTAGCAAAGCAATTGTAATACATCTCTATTCATCAAATTAATGCAAGCAGGCATTGGGGTTTTTAGCAATTTGCTCTCCCCGGGAAAAATCTATTTGCATGTGTGTGATTTCTTATTGCGTGTCTGAGATTTTTGTTCTAAATTGTGAATTAATGTCCGGCGTCCGCAGAGCAATAAAGTAGGTTTGTGTCTTGTGATTTTGATTAAAACTTCATGAGCAGTTGCAAATCTACATCGTAATTTCTACATTTTGAAAGTCGAATCCCACTTGGAGAAGATCAAAGTTCTAAAGTTGAAGTCTCAAACAATACCTTGTTAAGAAGTCGAGCTTGTACTATTTCGAAAGGTGCAGTCAAAAGGAAGCTTGAAATCCTCCCTTGAAGTCAAGGAATGTATCTGCTAACAAAAATTCTTTTGTTCAAGATCATGTTTCTCTTGGCTACATTCTTGAAAGTTTTGTGATGAGACTGAATATCATAAGTACACTTAGTTCAGGAAGGCATTGAACATCTTTCTATTCCAAGTAGCATTAACAAATTATCAAAATTGAAGCATATTGCTTGCTGATAGTTATCTGTGAACTAATTGGAAGTTTGATGCCTCCTTAAACTTTTTGGATGTGAGGTATGTATAACTCTTGTCTGGAATATTTGATCTCTTAATCATCAGAGGAGCTCTGTCAGAAAGGACGAAATACGGGTCTAAGTCTTGCATGATAATACTCTTTGGAACTAATATGCCACAACCTGAAGACTGTGTCAATACCTTACAAAATTATATGCATTACATGAAGGACAGTTATGCTTACATCTAATAATGAGTGATATGATTTATTCAAGTATGATATGGGCTGATTTCAATAAGCCTATGTATAAAGTGTTGAAGTTACTAAGTCTGAAGTTGAAACTACAAAGATTACAATCACTTGTTGCCATTCAAGATTGAAGGCTAAAGTGTTGAAATTGATGCAGTCTCTTTATTATTGATGCATAATCTTCAAGGAAATATTGTTTGTGTGTCATGAGAATCTATGACAGGAGAAATGATATTAGCCTTCCTCATGTATCGCAAGATTGAAGTGTTACGTTCACAAGCTAAATATATCTCTGCATTGCTAGAAGAATGGTAATTATTTTATAAACTATGGATACTTTGTTTTTAAAAGAAGGAAGAAGGTATATCTGCCACTAATTATACCTTTGAAGAAATCCTGATTACAATGGAAAAGAGGCTGAGTCCCTCTTCAAGATCGAAATCATTTGCAGATCTGATATTCTAGCAATCCAAAGATATTGGATGAACCTGTTGTTACCAAATTCTTAGAGAATTGATGTCATATGTGCTACTATGGAAGAATCCAATATGCTATAGGTTTGAAGGTTGATGTCTCCAAATCTGAAAACCAAAATCCTCTTGATGATGAGCTTGATGTATTTAGGAAACTTGGGTTGAAAGGATAAATTGATCAAATATAATTGGTCAATGGATATATGGATGCTACGCTCAAACCTAGATGATAGAATCTATTAAAATGAAGTTGTTGCTACAATGAGTTTGGGAAACCGAATTTGGAATGATTCAGAATCATCATAAAGGACATTGGGAATCTAGGAATAATGTGAGTCTTGGCTATGAAGTATTAGACATTTGGATATCTAGGGTTTGTGAACCCTAGCATGCAACTTGACTTGGATAAGAAAAACCTAGTGTTTGTATACAAAACTGTAGGATTGGACGTTTCCGTTGAAAGAAGAAACCCTAGCTCCTGCGAGAAAGGAATGACATTATGATGATGATGTGGACAAGGTTGATTTGCAAGTAGGATGCAAGAAGGCTAAGATCAAGAGGGAGTTGACATGTTCTCAAAAGATAAGTATTTTATATCTCTTTCTTGATTATTACTATTGTTGTTATTTTTATTATTAGTCTCTTGTCTTTGTATATCTTGCTTGGTTGTATTTGTTCTTCCATGGCCTCCTAGTGAGGATTGCAGGTACATAATGAAGACTGCCAAGGTTGTGGTTATAGATGAAAAGAATGGAAGAACAAAGTAAAGCTTGTGACAAGAAGAATCGAGTTGGAAAGATATTGGATGAGCTATGGACTCAGAGGTAGCAAACAGATCATCTAGATTGAAGCTTGTTTTGATGTTGAAAAGAAGTCAGTTGTGACTTCCAAGATGAAGATTGCTAGAGTACAAAGCAAAGGATTACCTCAGCAAGAGGGAGAAGACTATAAAATCAGGCACCTCAAGCTAGAATCAATATTTGTTGAATAGTGATATTGAACCAAATCTGTACTACAAAGTTCCTGAAGATGATCCCTTCATTTTACTACTATATGTTAATGATATGTTTTGACTAGGAATGAAGACCTCTTTGTCTAGTGTAAGAGGGAGTTGATTGAAAGATCTTTGTCTAATGCATTACTACCTGAGATTGAAAGTGTTGAAATCTTTGTCGAGGTCCTTCAGAAATTTGGCATGATGGACTGTGAAGCCATGGACACCTCCATGATGACAAATTTGAAGAAGTTGTGAGACTTTGTTTCTGACTTGGTCAATCCAACTGATTGGCTCATTAAACTATCTGTTGCATGGATTTGCAAGTTCTAATTGGGTTGGATGTTCTGAAGACAGGAAGAGCACTTATGGATGTTGTTTTAGCCTGGATATCATGGATGAGTATGGAGCAGGCCTCTGTTGCACTTAGTCAAACTCAATGATCATCCAGTTAACTGATTAATCAGTGCAAAATAGCTAATGTGTGCAGAGAATTTGAGGTACCCAGTTGAGGTGGAGATTCCAAGGTAGTGTAATTGTAGACTATTCCGAAGTGTACAGGTGTTCTATGCAACCTGATGATCAGCCTGAGGAATTGCCCAATCCATTTTGGAGAAATTCCTAAATAATAGGGGCCTAATTTCTCAAGGAACAGCGCAAGGGAATAGGGGCTCACGCAGAGGCAGAAATTGACGAAGTCTAGGTCAGAGCTTCTCAGTCAGCAAAGATATAGGTTATGCACTTGCAAGTTGTGCTCAGTTTAGCAAAGCAATTGTAATACATCTCTATTCATCAAATTAATGCAAGCAGGCATTGGGGTTTTTAGCAATTTGCTCTCCCCGGGAAAAATCTATTTGCATGTGTGTGATTTCTTATTGCGTGTCTGAGATTTTTGTTCTAAATTGTGAATTAATGTCCGGCGTCCGCAGAGCAATAAAGTAGGTTTGTGTCTTGTGATTTTGATTAAAACTTCATGAGCAGTTGCAAATCTACATCGTAATTTCTACATTTTGAAAGTCGAATCCCACTTGGAGAAGATCAAAGTTCTAAAGTTGAAGTCTCAAACAATACCTTGTTAAGAAGTCGAGCTTGTACTATTTCGAAAGGTGCAGTCAAAAGGAAGCTTGAAATCCTCCCTTGAAGTCAAGGAATGTATCTGCTAACAAAAATTCTTTTGTTCAAGATCATGTTTCTCTTGGCTACATTCTTGAAAGTTTCGTGATGAGACTGAATATCATAAGTACACTTAGTTCAGGAAGGCATTGAACATCTTTCTATTCCAAGTAGCATTAACAAATTATCAAAATTGAAGCATATTGCTTGCTGATAGTTATCTGTGAATTAATTGGAAGTTTGATGCCTCCTTAAACTTTTTGGATGTGAGGTATGTATAATTCTTGTCTGGAATATTTGATCTCTTAATCATCAGAGGAGCTCTGTCAGAAAGGACGAAATACGGGTCTAAGTCTTGCATGATAATACTTTTTGGAACTAATATGCCACGACCTGAAGACTGTGTCAATACCTTACAAAATTATATGCATTACATGAAGGACAGTTATGCTTACATCTAATAATGAGTGATATGATTTATTCAAGTATGATATGGGCTGATTTCAATAAGCCTATGTATAAAGTGTTGAAGTTACTAAGTCTGAAGTTGAAACTACAAAGATTACAATCACTTGTTGCCATTCAAGATTGAAGGCTAAAGTGTTGAAATTGATGCAGTCTCTTTATTATTGATGCATAATCTTCCAGGAAATATTGTTTGTGTGTCATGAGAATCTATGACAGGAGAAATGATATTAGCCTTCCTCATGTATCGCAAGATTGAAGTGTTACGTTCACAAGCTAAATATATCTCTGCCTTGCTAGAAGAATGGTAATTATTTTACAAACTATGGATACTTTGTTTTTAAAAGAAGGAAGAAGGTATATCTGCCACTAATTATACCTTTGAAGAAATCCTGATTACAATGGAAAAGAGGCTGAGTCCCTCTTCAAGATCGAAATCATTTGCAGATCTGATATTCTAGCAATCCAAAGATATTGGATGAACCTGTTGTTACCAAATTCTTAGAGAATTGATGTCATATGTGCTACTATGGAAGAATCCAAGATGCTATAGGTTTGAAGGTTGATGTCTCCAAATCTGAAAACCAAAATCCTCTTGATGATGAGCTTGATGTATTTAGGAAACTTGGGTTGAAAGGATAAATTGATCAAATATAATTGATCAATGGATATATGGATGCTACGCTCAAACCTAGAAGATAGAATCTATTAAAATGAAGTTGTTGCTACAATGAGTTTGGGAAACCGAATTTGGAATGATCCAGAATCATCATAAAGGACATTGGGAATCTAGGAATAATGTGAGTCTTGGCTATGAAGTATTAAACATTTGGATATCTAGGGTTTGTGAACCCTAGCATGCAACTTGACTTGGATAAGAAAAACCTAGTGTTTGTATACAAAACTGTAAGATTGGACGTTTCCGTTGAAAGAAGAAACCCTAGCTCCTGCGAGAAAGGAATGACATTATGATGATGATGTGGACAAGGTTGATTTGCAAGTATGATGCAAGAAGGCTAAGATCAAGAGGGAGTTGACATGTTCTCAAAAGACAAGAATTTTATATCTCTTTCTTGATTATTACAATTGCTGTTATTTTTCTTATTAGTTTCTTGTCTTTGTATATCTTGCTTGGTTGTATTTGTTCTTCCATGGCCTCCTAGTGAGGATTGCAGGTACATACTGAACACTGCCAAGGTTGTGGTTATAGATGAAAAGAATGGAAGAACAAAGTAAAGCTTGCGACAAGAAGAATCGAGTTGGAAAGATATTGGATGAGCTATGGACTCAGAGGTAGCAAACAGATCATCTAGATTGAAGCTTGTTTTGATGTTGAAAAGAAGTCAGTTGTGACTTCCAAGATGAAGATTGCTAGAGTACAAAGCAAAGGATTACCTCAGCAAGAGGGAGAAGACTATAAAATCAGGCACCTCAAGCTAGAATCAATATTTGTTGAATAGTGATATTGAACCAAATCTGTACTACAAAGTTCCTGAAGATGATCCCTTCATTTTACTACTATATGTTAATGATATGTTTTGACTAGGAATGAAGACCTCTTTGTCTAGTGTAAGAGGGAGTTGATTGAAAGATCTTTGTCTAATGCATTACTACCTGAGATTGAAAGTGTTGAAATCTTTGTCGAGGTCCTTCAGAAATTTGGCATGATGGACTGTGAATCCATGGACACCTCCATGATGACAAATTTGAAGAAGTTGTGAGACTTTGTTTCTGACTTGGTTAATCCAACTGATTGGCTCATTAAACTATCTGTTGCATGGATTTGCAGATTCTAATTGGGTTGGATGTTCTGAAGACAGGAAGAGCACTTATGGATGTTGTTTTAGCCTGGATATCATGGATGAGTATGGTGCAGACCTCTGTTGCACTTAGCACGACTAAAGTTGAGTATATAATTGATTGTTCAACCTATTGTGAAGCAATTTGGCTTCGAAAGTTGTTTGTTGGATTGTTTGATCAGGTGTTGGAATCGAATGTGATATATTGTGACAATCAAAGTTGTGTGAAGCTTTCTAAAAATTTGTCTTTTCATGACAGGTCAAAGCACATTGAGATCAAGTGTCACTATATCCGAGATGTTTTCCAAATAGGAAGGAGTTGTGAGGCTCGAATACATTTCTATCGATGAACAGGTTGCTAATGTTTTGACAAAGCCACTATCCGGAATGAAGTTTGTTTGCTTCTGAGAAAAGCGTGGAGTGTCCGAGAATCCCTCTTCGAGAGAGAGAGAGCATTGAATGTATAGTATCATGAGAATAACAATCCTCCTTGGGTTTGGCTGAGAAACCTTGGTTTATGGTTGGGAAGATTGTCTTGATTACTCCCTTAGGTCATTGAGTTTGACCAAGAAACCTTTTATGGTTGGGAAGGTTGGTTTTAAGCCTTGGAGTGCTCCCTTAGGTTATTGTGTTTGACCGAGAGACCAGTGGGCTTGGTTGGGAACACTGATTTTGAGTACTTTCCCTTGGGTCATTGTATTTGACTGAGAGACCATATGGTCGGGGAGATTGGCTCTTTTGACATCGACATGAGGATTCCTCCCTTGGGTCGTGGACTGAGAGACTATATAGTCAGGGAGTTTGATATCAATATAGGGATTCCTTCCTTAGGTCATGAACTGAGAGACCATTGTTTATGGTCAAGGAGATGGACCCTATGTACTCTCTTAGGTCATTGGGTTTGACCAAGAGACCATTGGTATGGTCGGAGAGTTTGATCCCGATTACTCCTTTGAGTCATCATAATTGACTGAGAGACCAGTGGGATGGTTGGAGAGATTGACTTTGAATACTCTTTTGGGTCATTGTGCTTGACTGACAAACCATTTCATATGGTTGGAGAGTTTGGTCTCATGAACAATATTGATCGATCCCATTGTCAGTTGAGTTATCACCTTGGTGCCATTGGTTTTGGCTTATGTGATGAGCTTGGTGCTATGAACCTTTCCTTATGATGAATTTGTACATCTGATATAGAGAATGAAAAGTACCTCCCTGGCTAAGAGGGAGTGTTGGAAAATTGTAGTTACAGTCAGTATTTTCATCAGCAAAATTAAAGGAGAAATTAATTGATTTCTAGCTGTCCAAGTTGGCCCCAGTTTGACAAGTCAGCCCCACCTATTGAACGGGTTTTGACCAATTGACCCGTAGTCAAAACCTCTCCTATTGGACATGTATATATTGGGAATTCAACCCTCCTCATTTGACACATCAAAAACTCATCAATTTGGACCTGTTCTTGAATATCTCTGCTCACACATGCGAAGGAGGAAGAAGGATGTTTTGTCCGGCGAGTTGACTTTATCTTTTCTGTGTTGACCACCTTTGAATTGGACTCTTCTCCTGCTGTTCGACCAAGTTGTTGACTGAAGTTGGAGGCTGAATATTCTCTGATTTTTTACTGTACTGTTGACAGAGTTCTGGACCAGTTTCTGGGTGTTCACTGAGGGTTGACCACAAGTCAAACCCTGCAGTCTGATCGAGATTCTCTGTGGAATTACGGGACCAAATTTCATCCCTTTGACCAGCTACTGCAGACTGAAATTCGGCCCCTTGACCAGTATTGACCAGTGAGCAAAATATTGATTCTCTCTCTCCTTTGACTGGATTTTACTGGGCATTTAATGTGGCCAATGGTTGACCTTTTGACTGAAATTCTCTGATGTACAAATTGGTTGATTTGGATTCTCTCTCATTAGGAAATATTACCAGGTTTTGCCCCTTGTGGGGTTTTGTCCCAAGAAATTTTGGTGTCTCTTGTTTCATTGTTTTTACTGTGATCTCTATTGCTTTGCTGAAGTTAATGGTTGAAATTTTCAAGTGTAACTGCTTAATGATTGGAACGCTCTAAAGAAGTCAAAATTGTATCATTGGAGATAGTTATCGGTTTGAAAGTTGTTTTAGTCTTGTTTGCATCTAGAAAATCAGCAATATCCTGGTTCAATTTATTCTTCAACTGAAAATTGTTTGGCACTGAGGTATAACACAAGAAACATATCATTCCTTGATGTCCTTTCCATTCTCACATATCACATCTTTTCTCTGCTCATCCCATTTCTCATGACTTATAACATGTTTGGATGTAACATCTAAAACAGTAAAGATGAATATGTATATTTGGAGATTAATTACATTCCAAATTTTTTAACAGACGTGCAATGTCAATCATGATAATTTTGTCAATAGAGCAGCTAAAGAAAAATATATAGTTTTCAAAACAAAAAACGAAATAATTTGACGTGGTAAATATATAACTAAACACCAGTGCAGATTATCAATGTATTAATTATAAGCTAGTAGGCTATATAACTATGAAATCAAAAAGTCTCTGCTAAGAAAGAAAAAATACACCGTAAAAGGATCAGTGAAAGAACTTGTACATTTTATGACAGATTTTTAAAATACCTGAACCACCATAAATGAGAAAGCAAAACTGAAGAATAAAAAAACCAGATGCAAATGTTTTTAACCACAAAAAATGATGAGATGTAATTTTGTGTCATCCTAAATCAGACCTGTTCTTTATTGACATAATTTAAATTACGTAAATTTGTAACAAGCAGATAAAAGTTAACACCCGAATTCTTTGGTTTTACTGTCAACTTATGCCTAAAGCATAAACCAAGTTTTTACCTCTCAACATTGCTATCCTACTATACTCGGACTTTCTCCCATACATCAGCCAGTAGTCAGGAGAATCTTATGCTGTTCTATAATGTTGATAAAATTTTGAACAATCTTTTTCCCTTCAGGAGTGATAATACTTTCTGGGTGGAATTGAACAGCCTGCAAAACAGCTCCATACAAAAGTAAAAAATTGTGATGTGCCTGTGTGTGTTTGTGTGTCAGTGTGAGAATGGTAATTATACAAAAGCAATGAAGCTTAAACATCTATAGACTAAATTTACTAAGCTGAATGACCAATACCTCAAAAGGGTCATAAAAATGGTAGGTTTCCAAATTCTATTTAGTGCAACATATTCATGAAATGCCTGGCATTACAACATTATAATTGCTACCTATTAATGTGGATATGAAAAACCCAAAATTGGAAATAGCCAAGACGAATGTGATAGAAAGGTTTTCACATTTTTTTTTAATCTTGAATAAGCGGGAAAAAAGGAAGAAATGGTAAAAACATCATACTTTTATACTCTAACTCTTAGATTATTTCAAATTGTGATAATTATGTTAGCTGGGTGTTCACATTCAAATATTAGGGAGCTCAAAACTGAATCTTCTTGCATCCAGGGTGAATATGAGAACAATCAACAAGAAAATCGGTCGAAGGTTTTTAGTCTCAACTTTTCATTTTCTTCTATTTTTTAATCTGAGCTTCTTTAACAAAGTACCACACCAATGGACTCTGTTACCTCCCACATCTGCACTTCAAGTACCACTTTGTTAAATTTGGTTATCACTATGAGGAAATTATTTCTACATGTTACCAATGCCATTTGATTGGTTGAGGTTGAACCTACTTTTGATTGGCAGGTGGTGATTGAGAGGTCTATTATGGAGGTGTTATCACTCAGGTTGTCCCTTTTGACTCCCAAAGGGATACGGCCGAGGTAACCACAAACCAATCTTTGGACTGCAGGTCCTAGCCTACCTGCAGTCAGAGAGGGCTCTCTCTTTAGGATTTAGCTTTGTTTAAGGGATGATTTTAGGCTAGATATGATACACGTGGGTTTTGTTTGAGTTTGGTGGGATGGTTGATCTATTCAAGCAGAGTTAGCATACAAAGTGTAAGAAGTTCAAACCATTGGGCATGGAGTCAATGAATGTGAACTGAAGGGTGTGTTTTCCTTGGCAGAAAAGGGGAATATGGAGCAGGATAGCTACGCATGGCACAATGATTAAATGTTGGAACAAGGATGAAATGGAGGTTAGGGGATGAGAGGCAATTAAGGATCTCTCATCCAGCCAAAGAGGGAAAGTGGATGAAGACTATATAGGAGCAATGAAGGATTCCTAAACAGCATTCATATAATGAAGGAAATAGCTTAAACATGATCAATTAAGTATACATATTTGTCACTAATTCAGAGGAAAACATAGAAAAGTTACAAGAATTGAGCACAGAGGGCAGCTCTGAACTATTCCTTCTTCCTACAACTTAGATTATGATATACAGATGATACAGATACATATAAACTGATAAACAGAGGGAGGAAAGACTTATTGAACCATGAGCAAGCACATGAATTCCACATCAAGCTCTTCGGCCATTGAAAGCACAACCAGCCAATTCAGATGCAAATATTCCAGCAATCTTTGATTACAAAAGTTCTTAAGCTTATAGTGCAAGTCTGGAATGAGAAATACAACCAACCAACCCTTAAAACAGTGCAGAGGGTGGTTTATATAGGCAAAATATCTACAATATACAGATCTCAGACAGATCTGATGAAATAACTACTTCTAACCTAATCTGTATTGAAATAAATGCACAAAATATCTAACTAAGCTACACTGGAGGCAGCAGCATTCAACATGAGTAAATATGGTGTCCTTTGAGCTCTGCGCTGGCCAATTTATCATAACTGCGCCTTGGGAACTTGCAGCGCTGCTCTCAGGTGTCTTTATACACTGTTCTAGCAATAATTGGGCTTTAAACACTTGAATTGCCCCTCTAGGCGGTTCTGTTGCTGTAGAATGGCTTTAATGCTCATAACTGTGATCTGGCGGGCTTTGATGGCTCTGAACTGCTTTATTGACTTTGATGGGGGCCTCTTTAATGTTCTGCTGCTTTTGGGTTGCTGATCTTTTGAACTGATACTCTTTGCCGCTTCCTCTGATACACTTTGACACTGAATCAGGCCACTTTCTCTCTCTGATACTCTTTGCCGCATCAAAATCGCCCTTTTATGGTCACTTATGGCAAGATTTGACTGTTGTTGTGCTGTCTGCGGGCTTCTGGAGGCTTTGGAGGAGTTTCGGCGCTTGGCCGATCAAAAAATGCCTTTAAACTGATAAAATTCCATAATTGATGGAGAAGCAGCGCTCTGGAGGCATCTGAGGAGGAATCATGCCTTTAGAAGTATTTTTTGGGCCAGAGCGACTTAGAATGGCTAAGGAAACCATCATTTCCTTTATACCTGGGTGGGCACGGGCGCCGCACATAAAACATTAAAAATGGCCCTTTTATTATGAACAGGCGGAATGCCTTTAAAACATGAATTTCATCAAAATTTGGGGCTAGGCGGACACTGTGCAAAATACTAAATCCTGGCCGTCGGATCCGGCGCGGGCCGATCCAACGGCCCAGATCTCATCGCAATATCGCATTGGGGCGGACCGGGGGGTGGCACATAAAACTTGCGATGAGCGAAACAAAGGGCGGACCCGAAATCCTCTATAAGCCCACTTTTTATTGATATCGGGTCTGGCCCATCGGCGAAACTCTTATCGGCGGGACAAACATATGACCCCCGAAACCATCGGACCCGAAATGCTTTTACAGGCCCTCTTTATTTTATTTCGGGTCCGGCCCATCGGCGAACCCAAATCGGCGGATTTTAATAAAAATGATAAGCGGACCCGATATTCATTAAGCTCTGCTTTATTGTATTTCGGCTCCGGAACATCAGAGCACTCCCATTTCGTTGTACAAAGAGCTCCTTTTGGACCCGAAACCTTTATATGTCGTGCCTTAATAATATTTCGGCTCCGCTGGTCGAAGCCATATATGGGGCAATGCGATCAAAAACGGGTCGTTGATCTGAGGGCCAAATGGACGGCGGAGATTAAGTCGGCATTTCGCGTCGGAGGAGAGCATGGGGCGTGACTTCATTTTTGTTGCGATCGCCGAAATGGGGTTTGCGACTTAATACGGGCCGTCGGATCTGAGGCTTGATCGGACGGCCGCGATATGTAAAATGCGATAAAGGGGAGATATGATAAGGGGGGCCTCCGATAGCGATATCGCATCGGAGGAGAGGGAAATGGTGTTATATATATATATATATATATATATATATATATATATATATATAATATATATATATATATATATATATATATATATATATATATGCGGCCAACACTGTTAGCACCTCCGACAGCGATATCGCGTCGGAGGGAGGGGATTCGGATCGGAGGAGGGTTTAGGCCTATAAAAAAGGGGTTCATACCTTAAAAAGGTAAAACAAGGCCAAAAGGATGATTTTTATACATATGAAGGGAAACTATGCAAAGGAATGAGTCCTTATGCATTTGGGAGATGGTTAGAGGGGGTATTGAGGGCTCTTGCTAAGTTTCAGATAAACTTAGCAATTCCCGAGGATGTATAAGGTTATTTTTCAACCAGGGGGAGGGATAAGTATATAGGGGAGTAATATACATAGTTTTAGTAGGGGAAGGGGAAATAGATAGGGAGCTACATAGTAAAGTTAGTAGTTAACATGAAGAGTGATAAGAAAGCGCTAAGTATGTGAATATTAGGCTATTAAGAGGGAAAATGACTCATAGAAGAAGTGTGAACATTCCTTGAGTGAAGCAGATCTTCACCAAGGCAAATGATATAAAGAATGATGAAACTAAGAGGTATCAAGCAGATCTTGACCTCTTTTAGGGGAAGTTAGTGAGTGATTTGGGGAAAGAGGAAGAAGGGGAGTTAGACATGCCTCGCTTGAAGTCCTCCAACTGAAAAATGCCTCAAACCAAAAATGAATTGCTTATCAAAATTGGAACACAGCAGTGGCACTTAGATTAGCACACTTTCAAGCACAGTTCTTTGGCCATCTGTAGCAAATATGGACAATTGCAGCATGCATAGTACAACATATTTGGCATGTAAAAATGTCGATCATGAAAGATGATTAACCTGCTGCAGCAGGAGGCTAACAGGAGGAATCTCATAGTTGATTAGATGGGGAGAATAATTAGGAAAAGTAGGAAATGGAAAGTATAAATTGCACTGTTAGCATAAAATCTAGCAGGCCTAGTAGCAATAAGAAATCAGCGACCAGTATCACCTTAGTGACTTCTCCCCAGCTATTTAGTGGTAAAATTAATTCCACAAGTGTAATGTTCCTAATTAGGAATTAACAGTGAATATCAAATGCATGCAATAGCTACAGCGAAATTAAAATTCTGATAACACAACCACAATTAGTACATGCAAAAAATAGAGCCAAAGATCTGAGCCATTGTATTAATCTGGAAATAGGAGTACATCAATGATAGAAAATGGAATCTGGGCTTGCAAATGCAAGCATACAAACACCCAGAAGAATAATGTGAAAACCCAACTGAAAATGGCTCGATCTGGCAATTCACTCTGTCCAGAAATTTCTACTGCTGCTGCTAGAGGTGAACTATAGTTTTGGCCCTCAATCCTGCTCCAAAAATTCTGAAATCCAACAAAAACCCAGAAATCTTTCGGGCTAATTTCAGCTGACCCGGAATGTCCTAAAAAGTGTGAACTTCCCAACCACCCAGTGTTGCGCCCAGCAAGAGAAATACTGCTGAAAGAATGGCTCAATCCACCTGTAATTAGTTGAGAAATTATTTACTAAATATCCTCCGGGATTGGCAATATTTCCCAGCTGAAAATTCCAGCAAAACACCAGCTCCAAATCCCTGCGAAATTTCTGCCAATCAACCCCTGCGCAGGCCCTGGAAGAGAAAATTTTGGCCCAGCAGTAAGACACAATCTCAGCTCTGAAATTTGGTGCCAAATTCCTCCTCTGACCAAGAGAAAATCATCTGCAAAAGCCCGGAACCTACAATAAAAGGAATTTGCTCCAAATATACTTTGTAATTCTTCTTCTACGCCCAAGAAGTGTGAAATAATTCTGAGTGAAATCTCTGCAAATAACCCCAATGGAAGTCCTGGAATAGACTCCCCTAAGCCTCACTAGGGAGACACTCCAAGTTCTCTGAAATGAGGTTGAATTTCACTTGAAACTCTTGAGCTAAACAGCTTTGTTTCTCTTGTGTTGAATAGCCTCCACGAGAGAGTTTGATCTCCAGAAAATAGATGGATAAAAGATGCAAAAATGGAGCCCACATGTGCTATTTATAGATGATGGTCCCTTTCTCCTTGGTGGGTCCCCCCTTCTCCACAAGTTCGAACTCCCTTCTTCCCCCCTCTTCTTCCTAGTCCAAATTTCTCAAGGGGGGTCTAATTCCCTTTTTTGAGTGGCCCCGACATTCCACTTACAAAATAATTTTATTTTCTCTAATGTTTATTTCTCCTTTTCTCCAAAAATAAAGTAAGTGGTTCCTTAACCCACTTTTCCAAAGTTTTATAAGCCAAAATATTTTATAACACCAAAATTCCAAAAAAATGAGGATTTTACTTAGCAAAATTATTTATTGGGGACATGACAGTCCTCCCCGCCCAAAGGTTGCTTGTCCTCAAACAACTGCAATGTTGGATGTTGTAGAACTTGTTCTCCCTCCCATGTGGCATCCTCCTCTGGTAGACCCTTCCACCTGACAAGATACTCTCTAATGGTTTTGTTCTTGAGCTTCCTCTCTCTCTCCTGCAAGATAACCTCCGGAACCAAGATCAAGTGTCCCTCATCATCCAAGGGTGGAAACTCTGGGGTAGTTATAACCTGTTGTCCCAAGGTCACTCTATACGGCCCATAAAAGCATGGTTTGAGCTTCTCGGCTCCCTTCTACTTCGATGTAGACTGTTTGTATGGTTGGAAATGTAGAAAAACTAAATTCTCAACCTCAAAATGTCTCTCCCCGTGATGCCTATCCACATACATCTTATGCTAGTTCTAAATTGTCTGTGAGTTATCTTTGAGAGCCCTCAGGATCTCCCAGTGCTCCTATATCCAATCCTTTGCACCAAGGGCTCAGCTATCTCCAAAAATCATGTCAGCAAAAGACAATGCATCACAATCATAAAGGGCATGGAAAGGTGACATACCGATGGACATGTGTTGAGTGGCGTTGTAGCAATACTCCCTAAAGTGTAGCCACTTCACCCATGCGCATTGTTGCCCTATCACGTAGTTCTGCAAGTACCCCTCTAGCCATTTATTCACGATCTTTATATGCCCATTTCTCTGGGGATGATAACTAGTACTGGGAGTGAGCTGAGTTCCCACCAACCTAAACAACTCCTACCAAATTGCCCTCATAAACCTGATGATGGTCTTGGGAAGACCATGCAGCCTAAATACCTCCCTGAAGAAAAGCTCAACTATCTGTGAAGTTAAGGACTTGGATGGAATAGCAAAGAAGTGGGCATACTTGGTCAACCTGTCCACCACCATATAGATACAATCACGTCCATGTGCTACTGAAAGACCGATAATGAAGTCCATCGAGACACTCTCCCACTTCCTCTCTAGAATCGGTAGGGGTTGAAGTAAGCCATCCAGATGTGTTTGCTCCCCTTTGTTCCTCTGACAAACATCACACTCCTGTACATGCCTCAGAACATCCTCTTTAAGGCCTCTCCAAGTAAAGTGCTCCCTAACAGTCTAATATGTCTCGTAAAACCCCTGATGCTCTGCCATGTGTAGGTCATGAGCTGCATGCAAGATCTTCTCCCTCAACCGTGAGCCTGGAATCAAATATTAATATATCCTATCATTGTAGTATATGATTCTTGGAGTACACTACCAGCAATTGAGCCTTCCAATCTTGAGCAATCTCCATGAGTGAGAGCGTGACAGGCCTCCTCGAGAGTGCATCTACCACTATGTTCTACTTGCCCTTGACATACTCTATCTCAAAATCATAAGCCTAGATCTTACTGACCCACTTTTGTTGCCTCTCCTGAAGATCCCTTTGCTCCAAAAGGAATCGAAGACCGTTATGATCAGTCTTCACCTTGAATCTATTGCCTACCAAATACTGTCGAAATTTGGCCAAAGCATGCATAATGGCCAGCATCTCCTTGTCATATATGGAATACAACCTCTCATGGCTCTGTAGCTTCCAGATCTCAAAAGCAATCGGATGGCCTCCCTGCATCAAAACCGCCCCAATGCCCTCTCCAGATGCATCACACTCCAAAACAAAAGGCTGCGAAAAATCAAGAAAGGCCAAAACAGAATAGTTGCTCAACACTCTCTTGAGGCGCTCAAAAGCCTCCTGTGCCATGTTTGTCCACTCAAACGCCCCTTTCTTTGTCAAATCTATGAGGGGTACTGCTAGCTGAGAAAACCCCTTCACAAACCACCAGTAGTAGATACATTTACCCAGGAACCCCCGCAACTCTGTCACATTCCTAGGTGTAGGCCAATCTAAAATGGCCCTAATCTTCTCTTGATGAACTCTAATGTTGAAAATGTTAGAAAATCAGAAAGGCAAGAAGATTTTCTTATATTTGATAATTATTTGTGATGTTCTTGACTTCTTATTAGGTTTTCTTTATATCTTCTTTCTTTTAGTTCATCAAACAATTACCAAAGCAAAAGCACATAAAACAATGGACACCAGATATAGGCACTATGCCATGGAAAAACCCCCTTGAGGGAAAACCCAGTCAAAATTCTCTTCCTTTCAATAGTATTCTTTGAGACTCTTCACCCTAGACAAAGACCAAACCTTCCCTCCACACCAAGTCAACCTCCCAGATCTTCAACCTCTCTTCCAGCAACTTCAACTATGTAGCAGCTTCCGGCATCAAGCAGCGTCTGGCATCAACGAAACTTGGAAGATTTCGATCTCCCAAACTAGGGCATGAAATAAAGAGAGAGAGGCACCAAAATTTCATTTGTCTTCTTCTCCTTAGACTCCACCCAACTCGCATTTCCTTTGGCTTCCTTAGAGATATCGAACTTGCTTGAGATGAGATGCTCCAAATGAATTCGAATTACTTCTATTTATAGGCTTCAAGGGACGTCAAATTGATGTCCTTAGGCCGACTTGATCTCTATCAGGCCGACTTCGTGTGGAGGATACATAGATCATATTTGACTCAATACTAAACCTTTTTACATGATTCAAAAGCCCAAGAAGGGTCTCTTTGAATATACAATGACTCTATAAACTCAATATTAATCCTAGGAGTCCACAATGGGGACTTTGTCTAATATAATGATGACCCAAGCATGAAACTCGTGCTTTAATAAGTCATTGTTACAATAATAAAAATTATTTTCTTTATTCTTTTAACAAGTACATTTCATGATGACTCAAATACATTAAATGAAAACCGAACCTAGTTATATTTTTCAACACTTCCTCTTAACTAGGGATGTATTCATAGTTTACAAATACAATGGAAGATCTAAAACTATAAGAACAATGAAGAGCTTTAGACACCGCAATGCCATGGACTAGATTCTTGACCAAGGCAATCTATCCATTGGTCTCTCATCAATTTAGGCACCGCAATGCCATGGACTAGATTCCTAACCAGGGCAATCTATCCATTGGTCTCTCAAAACTTTAGGCACTGCAATGCCAACTAGATTCCTGACCAAGGCAATCTATCCAGGTGGGACTAACATGGACTCAAGATTTCAGCCTCTCTAGGTACCATTAGGCTTACTTGCTAACCATCAACCCAAGGATCCAGGTGTGTATCCAAAAACAAAGCTCAATAACCAACACCACCTTTCCAACTTTGGGACCTAGACATCAACACAAAGTGTCGGCCAGATGTCCTCCCAGGAAATGCTTCACTCACAAAGCCTCAACACTCCTTGATCTAGCATATCAAGAATAACCAATCTCTCTCCAATCAAACTGATTGGTAACCAGCATGCTATCAAAACCTTCGAGAGATTCACCTGTACAAACACAACCCCAATCAATAATATACTTTCACATGTACATAATCAAATACAAACCTTCGGGGTTTTTCAGACAACAGATGTTGCTCCTCAACATAGTAGGACTATCAATCGAATCTTTGACAAAAGATTCCTCAATCATACATTTTACTTTCCTACTTCATATACAACAACATATCTTCAAACATTCTCCAATCAAAACTATTCTATGCCTCCCTCTCAATTAGGGAGCTTCCTTTTATCCAGGCTCCCTCTTAATCTAGGGAGATCAACTTCTTTACTTCGACATCGGAGAATCTTTTGTGGCTTCCAACCATTTCATCAAAGTTGTCATCATCCACATCATGCTTATCAACAAACATCTTCACCATATTGAAGATTGTGTACCTGCACAACTTAGATAGCAAGTACAACCAAATCTATAGAAGCATGAAGTTAGCCATATCAGAATTACGGAAGCATTTCAACTATATATATATCAAATGCCAAAACAAGCAAGAAACGCTTACTCTTTCAACATCTTACTAGGGACTTAGTCATAAACCCTAGACTACTTCATAACAACTTTCATTACATCTAGGGTTTAAATGTTTCTTCCAAAGGTATGACATACGTTTCCACATAATAAACCCTAGAAACAATTCAAACAAATATAGATCAACAAATCATCTAACATTTTTCAGAATTCATATGTTAGACTCCTTACTAGGGTTTCACAGAAATCCTAGATTTCATACATGATAATTAATCAAACAAAACCAATCACAGCTTAGTCATCAACATATCCAGCTTCCACTAGGGTTAGTTGCAAACCTTAGATATTATAATCAAACAGAAAACCAGATTTCAACAATCTAAGACAGATCTCAAATTATCACATTGTCATCATACACTACATATTTTCACTTCTACTAAGTTTAACTCCAAAACCCTAGAACTTCACAAATATTATCATCCTAGAGAAACAACCATTGACTAGGGCTTAGTTCCAAACCCTAGGATTCATGATCACCGATAAACAGATCAACTCATACATCTAAGACTTCATCATGCATAGGCATTTCATATCATGTGTTACTCAAACCCAACTTCACAAATATTAATAAGAGTTAGACAAACAAACTTGGCTAGACTAGGGTTTGATCAGACAAACACACATTCCAAGGAAATCATTTCTAAGATATTATGAGGGTCTTGCTTACACATTCCACCAAGCGATAATGAGTTAGGGTTTCAATATACGAACATAGAAAACCCAAAGTTACCAATACTTCAAATGTTCGAGATTTTAGACTTTATCATTCAATCCTAACAAGTTAGGTCTTCCTGATCATACCAAAATCTCAAACATGGCATTATCAACAGAAACTTCAAATAGCATTTCTCAATAGCCCCAAGTAGTTTAGGGTTTCAGACATTCACATTAGCATACCCTTAAGTTAGGGTTTTCCAGAGAACCTGTCTAGGGTTCTATAAAATCAGTTAAGAGTAAGAGGGGTAGATTTATCAAGTGATGAATCAAGCAAAATAAGAGTCAATATGATTCAATATAGCTATACATAACAATGTTAGTAATAGATTGTCAAATGAATAAAACATTTAAAGAAATCAATGTTTTGTAGTTTAAGGCATACCTTTGACAAACCTTACCTTGGATGGCTTTCTTCAATACTCCTTGAGGGTATAGGAGATATTTTCTTAATCAAGACAATAGAAGGAGAATGATGATTAGTGTTAATATAAACAAAAAACTTAAATAAGTACATGAAACCAAAAATTGAAAGGAAATGAGATACTTATCTTTGGGAGATGTTGGGGGCTCCCTCCAAAGCTTTTGAGGAATACCTATAAACTTATAAAACAAAAGAAAATGTCTTTTCCAAAAGCATGTTAAAACCTATAGATTCTAAAATATCAAAAATACAAAATAGGACATCTAAGACTAAAACAAAGGACTTAGTAGTGCAAGTCCCTTATGTCAGATTCTTCGAGTTTGGCTTTCTTTGAATCTTCTTCTTCAGCAATGTTAGCATGATCTCTTTTTCTCTTCTTATTTCTTGGGTTGTCAGAACAGTGACTTCTGTAGTGACCCTTCTTATGGCATTGATTGCATTCTACCTTGGACATGTCAACTTTCTTCCTTGGTCCTTTTGATTTCTTTCCTTTATGTTGAGCAATGTAAGCATTTGAAACATCTTCAGAATTGGCAACTAATGAGATGCTTAATTCTTCCTGACTGTAGGCAGTCCATAGTTCTTAAAAAGTGGGAGCTTCCTTCCAATTGTTAAGTCCTGTAGCGAAAGCACCCCAAGAAGGTGGCAATCCTAATAGAGGAGTGATCATGAGTTCTTTGTCTAGAATGATTTCATCAATGGCCAAAAGATCATCTCTGATTCTTGTTATCTTTACAAAGGAGGAGGCCACTGTGTCTTCTTTAGTCATCTTTGTGGTCCTTAGCTCATTCTTCAAACTTGTTACTTGACCAATGTTCTCAATAGTGAATAACTTTGACAAAGCTTCATATATTTCCTGAGCATGATTGATGTTGGCTATGAATGGGACAAGGTTGTCCTTTAATCCTTCTACCATTAGACTCATCGCCACTAATTCTAGTTCCTTGAACTTTCCTTTGTCAGCATCACTGGAGTCTTTTGTAGGCTTCTTTACTTTTCCTTTGACCAAGTCTAGAACCTTGTAATTTTCAAGGATGAGGTCAATCCTCTTTTTCCAAGACCTGTAG
Source organism: Pinus tabuliformis (assembly GCA_031772625.1). Taxonomy (NCBI): domain Eukaryota; kingdom Viridiplantae; phylum Streptophyta; class Pinopsida; order Pinales; family Pinaceae; genus Pinus; species Pinus tabuliformis. The sequence continues at coordinate 225,999,483 of CM062817.1, read as the reverse complement.
TTAGAGGCTCCTTCAAGTTTCTTTTCTCCCTTAATTGTATTAGGCATTGTCTTTGAAGATGGTAAAATTCTTTCCTTGAATAACCATTTTGAATGATTCCTTGATTAAGTGCTTGAGATTGCCTTTTTCTTCTTTCTTCACCAAAGCTTTGATACCATGTTAGAAAATCAAAAAGGCAAAAAGATTTTCTTATACTCGATAATTATTTGTGATGTTCTCGACTTCTTTTAGGTTTTCTTTATGTATTCTCTCTTTTAGTTCATCAAGCAATTACCAAAGCAAAAGCACATAAAACAATGGACACCAAATATAGGCACTAGGCCATGGAAGAACCCCCCTCAAGGGGAAAACCCAGTCAAAATTCTCTTCCTTTCAATAGTATTTTTTGGGACTCTTCACCCTAAACAAAGACCAAACCTTCCCTCCACACCAAGTTAGCCTCCCAGATCTTCGACCTCTCTTCCAGCAACTTCGACTATGTAGCAGCTTCCGGCATCAGGCGACTTTCGACATCAACAAAACTTGGAAGACTTCGATCTTCCAAACTAGGGCACAAAACAAAGAGAGAGAGGCACCAAAATTTCGTTTTTCTTCTTCTCCTTAGACTCCACCCAACTCGCACTTCCTTTGGCTTCCTTAGACCCACTTCGCACTTCTCTGACTTCCTTAGAGATATTGAACTTGCTTGAGATGAGATGCGCCAAATGAATTCAACTTGCTTCTATTTATAGGCTTCAAGGGAGGTCGAATTGATGTCCTTAGGCCGACTTGGTGTGGAGGATACATAAATCATATTTGACTCAATACTAAAACTTTTCACATGATTCAAAAGCCCAAGAAGGGTCTCTTTGAATATACAACGACTCTATAAACTCAATATTAATCCTAAGAGTCCACAATGGGGAATTTGACTAATATAATGATGACCCAAGCATGAAACCCGTGCTTTAATAAGTCATTGTTACAATAATAAAAAATATTTTCTTTATTCTTTTGACAAGTACATTTCATGATGACTCAAATACATTAAATGAAGACCAAACGTAGTTACATTTTTCAACAGAAAATTGGCAACTCAAGGATGAATTTCCTTATCTAAAATCTCGTTTCTGAAAATTCTGGAGTGACTTTCTAAAAATAGTAAGTCATGTCTAGCATCTCAAGTATGACTTTCCAAAAATAGTAAATCACATTGCATCAATTGGTAATCAAGTATAGTTGACGGAAAAACACTTAACTTATCATTAATCAATCCTAATAGTTCAATCTCTACTTAATCATCAATATTATTATTATTACTATTATCCTTTATGATACTATTATATTATTATTAAAAGAAAATTCATGTCTCTCAATCATGGCTCTCAATCCTGGCACTCAATCATGTCATATGTAACTCCCCTCAATTAATGCATATGTTACATTCTCTCCTTTACGGCATAAGTTACTAAGGCATGCATTGATTACCTTTATGGCATAAGTTACTAAGGCATGCATACCTCCTTAATGGCATGAGTTACAAAGGTGTGTGTAACTCCTTAATGGCATGAGTTACAAAGGCAAGTGTACCTCCCTAAATGGCATATGTAACTCCTCCTCAAGGCATGCGTATTGCTCCTTCTTTATGGACCAAATTTGTTTCTCCTCCTATATATTTGTATTTCATATCATCTCATTCTCACACTTGTGCATTGTGAAAGAAGAATTTGGAGAGACTTGAAGAAGATTGAGAGAGAGAAAGACTTGGAGAGTAAGAGCAGAAATTGAAGGTTGATTCAGTGTTTGCATCAACTGCTACTACCAGTGATCATGCTATAACTTGTTCAAATTTTGGTGAACTTATTCATTCTCTTGATCTCTCTACTGAACAATTGATATCTAATAGAAGAAGAATTTGGTTGTGTTTTCCCCTTGTGGGTTTTGCCCTGTTAATTGGACCTAAATTCTCTATGTCTTATCTTGTTCTTGGTTGTCTTCAATTGTGCATTTGGTTTATGTTCTATCTACAATTGCTTAACTAATATTGCAGCAAAAAGAAATTTTCAAATAAGTAATTGTTACAACATAGAACATCAGAATTTCAACATGGTATCAGAGCTTTGGTGAAGACAAGCCCAAAAGATAAGAGTTGTCAACCTTCTATTTTTTGCTAAATATCACTAGTTGTTCCTTATATTTTTTGTTGATATAGCACTTGTTGTTCCTATTTTCACTGACATATCACTTGTTGCTCCTTCTATTTTCCACTGAAATATCACTTGCTACTCCTTCTTGCTGCTAAAATTTGTTCGACTTACCACTGAAATTTGTTTGTTGTTGAAAGATGTCTTCTTCTTACTTCAAGAATGAAGAGAAGTTGAATGATGCTTCGAATTTTGGTCCATGGAAAGCAAGATTGGATATTACTCTTGAAGAACATGATGTGTTGGAATATGTTGAAGGCATGGTAGTAGAACCACCAGAAAATTCAAATGTTGTTGTCAAGGCCAGATATAAGAAAGGAGAAGTCAATGCTAAAAAGATTATCCTTGATTCTCATGGAGACCATCTCATCACCCATGTCTCCAAGTTGAAGAAATCGAAAGGAAATGTATGAAAAGCTGATTGGAATGTATCAAGTAAACAACTTGAGTCAAATCCTTGCCTTGAAGAATCAACTCAAGGACATTAAGATGAACAGAGGAGAGACCATTCAAGCATACTTCATGAGGATATCTAAAATCAAGGATCAGTTGTCAACTGCTGGTGAAACATATCTAATAAAGAGTTGGTGTTGATTACACTTGGAGGTCTTTCTCCAACTTGGGAAACATTTATTACTACCATCAGTGACAATGATAAGTGTCTCACATTTGATGAGCTCCTCAGAAAGTGTAGTCAAGAAGAGGCTAGAATGAATTTTTAGAGGAAGAATTCTTAAGCATGAAGAGGGAGAACCTACTACCTTTGCTACCCAAGACAAGAAGCAGAAAGAAAAAAGAAGTCACCACTTTTCAGGAAAGCTTACTCCCCGGTCCAATAATAAATAGCCATGATAGTAATTTTGCAGATAGTAATTAAGGTGTTGCATGTGTTTAATAGTTGTGTAAGTACTTGTCGATGCATGTAAAAGTAAAGAGTAGTTTTACTTTTGTTTATGCATGTGCAAAAAAATGTTGTCTTGAAAAGAAGTATAATGCATAGAAGGTTATGAAAGAATAACTGATAGAAATTGAATACTAAAGATAGGGGGATTTTGATTCTCTCACATTATATTTGATGAGAAAGGTCATGGGTTTACTGACAATAGTGATTGCAGGAAAGAATCATGACTTTTGCAAAGGATGGAATGATAGTTTTCTAAACTAACCTCTTTTGCAGCGATCAAAGATGAATTATATCATTGCAAGCAATGAAGTCAATATGTATAATTATTATTACTTGCCTTCACTCTGGGATCATGATTTGAAGATCTTTATAAAATCAATGGAAGACCTATCCATGCATTGATTCATGATAGTAATCATCAATGTGAATTGTGGCACTGAAGGTTCACTCATCTTCACTATAAAGCATTGCCTCATGTGAGAAAGATGGTTTCTGGAATGCCTGAGATTAGAGTGGATCATGATGGAGTTTGTCAAGGGTGTGCAAATGGAAAGCATGTAAAAGGACCATTCCCTTCAAGCAAAAGCAAAACCAGTCAAGTACTTCATCTTGTGCATTCTGATTTATGTGAACTTGTGCTTGTATCTTATCTTGGTGGCTGCTTGCATTATATAATCTTCGTGGATGATTTTTCTAGCAAAACTTGGATTTTCTTTTTGAAAGACTATATCCCCGGCAATAGCGCTAGAAAATGTTGATGCATCTGTCGAGAGTAGAGTTTTTATGTTCCTGGTTTTTGACTAACTTTCGGTTCTAGTATCTTTGGTTTCTTGAGTGGCGACTCCACTTCTTCCACCTTTTACAAGAGCGTACACAAGAAGACATCCAGGTAGCCTGGTTAATCCTACTCCAGATCCTGAAAGGTCCTTCAGAGTTCGATTAAACAAGCTCACTTCTAGTAAACCTCTTGTTTATCTCGGACAAGAAGCTCTCTCTAATATCTGTTTCCTTTTCCCTGATCCTGTCGAACAAGTCATCATAATTTAATTGTTTGCCCCTTGCAATTTCACTAACATTCAGGGTTATCCTCATGATGTTCCAGAGAAAGCCATTAATAAGTTGCCTTCTTTCCAAGGCAATAATGCGATTAGTGAAAATGATCATCTTAAGAAGTTTGAATCTTGTATTGGAAAATGGTGCATTACTACTAACCATAACCATGAAGATGTTAAAATGAGGCTATTTGTCCTTTCTTTGGAGGATGATGCTATGGATTGGTTTTGTGGCTTTTTGAATAACACAATTGATTCTCTACAATTTATTATTACCACCTTTAAAGACAGATATGGAGATAAAAAAAGAAGAGAGACATTTACTTACTGTTGTTACCACTGTTAAAAAAAATGAACATGAGACACTTGAAGAGTTTAATAAACAGTTTAATGATAAGTTGACGGATTTGCATCAAGACTATAAGCCTTCTACAAAGTCCCAATTGGTGCATTATATCAATGCATTTCCACCTAATTCTGCTTATGAGTTGTGGCATGCTAATCCTAATGATCTGGCTGTTGCTCAAACTTTAGCTAAGGAAATGGAGAAATGTAGGAGAGTAGTTGGTAAATCTGAAATTTCGGGTTTTGATAGAGGTCCAAGTAAACCACGAGAATCAAAGGGACAAGAAATTAAAGAAGCTTATAATGATCCTATGTAGAAATTGATGCAGAAACTTGAAAGTATGGAGCTAAATCAAGAAAGGTTAATATCAAATCATGCTAAGGAAATAAATTCCCTACACGCTAGGTTGGTTCAGATGGAAATATCGCAATCACAAAATTTCCAACCTAGGAATAATAATAATTGGAATAATAATCATGCATGGCAGAAAAGGGGCTCTCCTAATGAACAAAGACCGTCCAATCCACTTGAGTCTGCAAATATGGTTGAACAATCTTTGCCATATTGTAGACCGTGTAATGGTTTTCATGAAGAATTTACTTGCATTGTTGCGAGAGGAATCTTGAATAAAGAAGAGGCTGCGACAAGTGATCAAATAAACATTGTTGGTAAGGAATATCACTTGTCCATGGAGGATTGGATGGAGGTCATAGAAAATAGTCGTGATGTTAAAACACTCAAATCCTCTGATAGTGGGAATAATTTTGGTGATGAAAAGGATAAGTTTATTGAATTGTATGGTGAGAAACCTTTGAATTGTATGGTGAGAAACCTTTGTCGGAGTGTATCTTGGAAATTGCAAAAGATAAAGGATTAACTTATCAGCGAAGGGATAATAAACAGAGTGAAAATCAAAATTCATCTAAGACTTATAATTCTAGTCTCAACATCAATTGGGAAGGATGGTTAAAAAACACAAAGAAATTATATTAAAAAACATGAATTGCTATATGACGAATGAAGATCATCAACCATTTTTTATTTCTTTGATGGTTAACGATTGTCGTTTACACAAGTGTATGCTTGATTCAGGAGCCTCAGCTAACGTTATGACCAAGAAAGTCATGTAACAGTTAAACTTACAGGTATCAAGGCCTTATCGCAACATTTGTTCCATGGATTCAAAAAGGATCGAAGTAATTGGGTTGATCAAAGACTTACAAGTTTTACTAGTAGCATACCCTGATAGGATGATTATTACAGATATTGTTGTGATAGATGTGCCTGATGCATGGGCCACGCTCCTATCTCAAAAATTTGCAGCCAACCTTGGAGGCAGTGTTCGGTTGGACTTATCTTATGCTACCATTCCTTCAGCCTATGGTGGTATGGTCACACTCTACAGGGAGCTCGAGAAGAGATATCATGTTGAAGATCCTAGAAAGCCAAACAACGTAATCATAGGAGGGTGTTAAAGTTGGCAACTAGGGCCAAATTACTCTTTGGACAGTGCATTTGATGGAGATAGTTATTGCATTCAATTCCTCTTTTCGAGAGGACCAAAATTGACCTAAAGATCACTAAACTTGGACAAGGAGAAATAGGTTTTTGAGGTCAAGCCCACACCTGTAAATTGCCAAGGTCGACCACACCATCATGTAGGCTCATGAAGCCCAAGCAACATGTCTTTTGACCCTCAACAACTTGTATAAATAAGGATGACCTCAAACCTCATTTGGCACCTCATCAACTCACACATTCTTCTCTCTCCTTATTTGATTGGTTCGTACACCTCATTGGGCAGCTAATCTTTTCACACGTGTGGCAAAAAGGAGGACGAATTTCAGGAGGCTGAATTTTAAATCTGTTGCAAGGTTTGACCAACGTTGACCAAGGGCTATTTGACCTCCTTTGACTGCAGTTGTTGTGGTAGATTTTCTATTTGGACAGGTCGTACCTTTTGGCACAGAAATCAAGAATTTTTGGGCACTTTGACCGGTGTTGACCACAGGCCAGTTTGATTGCAGAGTTGACTTCAAGTTGATAGAGTTTGATTGTTGTTTGGATGACTGTTTTGGGCTGACTTTGACTAGCAAGAGACGCTGAGTTCTTCCCTCCTTTTACCGAGCTATTTTGAAGAAGTTTGACCAAACTTTGACTATTGTTGACTTTCTTATTAGGGCTGATTTGACTGTTGTTAATTGAGGGCTGAATTGCAGATTTAACAGGGTTGTTTTGGACAGTGATTTGGCATATCAATTTTGACTTTATTGTATTTTCTCTCTTTGTTGAACATTTGATATAATAATAAGAAGAATTGATCAAAGGGTTTTCCCCATCTTGGGGTTTTTCCCTGGCATTCACCAAATTCGGTTGTTCTCGTCTTGGCTTGCCTTCTGCATTTATTGTTTATGTTTTATCTACAGTTATTGTCAATGTGATTAATGGTTAATGTGATTGCTATTGGAAATTAAGTGGAAATTGTCGTTGAGCTGATAAAAAGGCATTGAAGTAATTGTTGCAAGCATAGAACATACCATTGTTATCTAAAATTAACATGGTATCAGAGCCCAGGTGAAGACAAAGCCCAAGCAAGAGAGAAAAGCAATCACTAAGAGATTTGTTGGACAAAAGCTATTATACAAGTCTCCATGGCCTCAACATCATACTTCAAGACCGAGAACAAGCTCAATGACAAATCTGACTATCATGCATGGAAGATGACTTTGGACCTGAGTTTGGAGGAGCATGAAGTATTGGACTATGTGCAAGGAAAAGTGGTGGAGACTCCTTCAAATGCACTGACTATTGCTAAGACAAAGTATAGAAAAGGGTACCTGATTTCGATGATTTATTGGCTAGAAGCACTCAAGAAGAGATGATGATGATAGACAGAGATAAATCGAACAATGGGAATGAGCCTAATGCCTTCTCCGCTCATGCAAAAAGGAAGAATAATGTTGGTCCAATGAGATAGGGTCAAGGATCTAAGAAGGGATTCAAAGAAGGAAGAAAAAGAAGGTGCTATAATTGCAACAAGTTCAGCCACTATGCTAGAGAGTGTCCTTCAAAGGATGATGACAACAACAACAACAATTTCGTAGGTAATGGCAATCAAAGGAACAACAGGGTCAACAAAGGAAAGAGGAATGCTCCGACTACTCGAAATGGAAATGGTCGACCTCCCAAAAGGACAAGGAATACTAGGTATGATGAAAGTAATGTTGTAGAAAAACAATGAGTTTTATCTTATTTCTGTTCTATCTACTGCCTCTCCTCCAGATACTTTGGATCATTTGTTGATTGATAGTGGAGCCTCAAGGCACTTCACTGGATACAAGGAGGCCCTTTAAAATTTCGTTGAAAAGAAAACTAATCTAAAGATCATACTTGGAGATAATGCCACCAACCCCGTGAAAGGGATAGGTATTATCACTCTTCACTTGAATCAAGCTCAAACCATTCATCTTCAAGAAGTGTTGTATGTGCCCGATTTGAAAAAGAACCTAGTGTCTATTTCTACGATGGAAGATAAAGGTTTCAAGATAGCATTTAATGATGGAAATGTACATATTTGGCATAGAAACCCTAAAGATGCATTTACTCTTGGATTCAGATTGATGGTCTCTATCGGGTTGGTGGAAGTCCTTTGGGAGCTTTGGCGAGTAATACTTCTCTTCAGTGTCGATTATGGCACCGAAGATATCCCCACTTACATTACAAATCCTTATCTGGGGTAAGGAAGATGGTCACAGGTAAGCCTAAGTTTAACATGAATCATGAAGGAGTTTGTTAGGGTTGTGCAACTGGGAAAAATACAAAGGGACCATTCCCTTCTAGTGAAAGCAATACTATCGATATTCTTCAATTGGTCCATTCTAACCCGTCTGGTATCTTGCCCATAACATCATTAGGAGGATACTCATATTATGCAATCTTTGTGGATGACTACTCACGCAAAACATGGATCTATGCCTTGAAGAGGAAGGATGAAGTGTTTAAATGGTTTTGTTCTTTCAAAGCATTGGTCGAAAATCAAATAGGGAAGAAGATCAAAATGTTGAGGACCGACAACCGAATATGAATCAAATGAATTCAATGACTTTTGCAGAGAGGCTGGCATTAAGAGGGAGAAAATTGTTCGATACACTCCTGAGCAGAATGGTGTTGTTGAAAGGAAGAATCAAAAAATCATGGAAGCCACCTGTGCCATGATCTATGATCAAGGTCTACCGAAATTCTTATGGGGAGAAGCTGCCAACACTGTCGTATATGTTCAAAATAGGAGCCTGCATCAAGCTTTGGATTTCAAGACACCCGAGGAAGTCTTCACTGGTAAGAAACCTGGTGTTTCTCATTTGAGAATCTTTGATTATCCAATATATTTTCATGTGCCTAAAGAGAAAGGGAATAAATTGGAAGCTTTTGGGAAGAAAGGTATATTCGTCGGCTACAGTGAAAATTCAAAGGCATATAGAATCTATGTACCTGGTCAAAGAGATGTGGAAGTCATGATGTTACCTTTGAAGAAGACACTGCCCTTGGGAAAGGCAGAGATATCCCCATCTCAAGGAAGGGTGATGATGATGCTACCGAAAAACAAGATGAACCTCCGATGGATGAGCCTATGCTCAATGTTGATGCTCTGATGGATACTATTGATCCACCTCGTGGTGATCCCTCTACCTCAAGAAAAAGACCACTATGGCTCAAAGATACTCTCAAAGATACTGAAAGACATACTGCTCCAAGAGGGACATTTCGCGAAAGTAAGAAGTTGAACAGGTATCAAGGGTATTTGGTTGCTATGAGTACTATTGTTCAAGTTGAACCATGCACGTTCAAAGAAGCCATAAAACACCAAGTATGGAAAAATGCGATGAATGAGGAATATGAATCGATCATGAAGAATGATGTATGGGACGTGGTGCCTAAACCTAAGGACAACTCTGTGGTCACCTTAAAATGGCTTCACAAAATTAAACACGGAGCTGATGCAAGCGCTGAAAAATACAAGGCCAAGTTCGTAGCTCGTGGTTTCTCTCAAAAGGAAGGAGTGGACTATGATGAAATATTTGCACTGGTTGCTCGATATACCATTATCCGATCTATTATTGCTCTCGCTACCAACCAAGGTTGGAGCCCACATCAAACGGACGCCAAGACTGCTTTCTTGCACGACTCGCTAAAGGAGGAAGTCTACTTGGAACAACCTCAGGGATTTGAAGTACAGGATAAAAGGACACATGTTTGTCAGCTGAAGAAAGCCCTCTATGGGTTGAAGCAAGCCCTTAGGGCGTGGTTCAAAAGGATTGACAGTTATCTGATGAAGCTGGGATTTACAAGGAGCTATGATGATCCTAACATATACTTCAAGGTTGAGAAGGACATGCCTCTTATTTTGGTTCTTTATGTTGATGATCTCTTTCTGACAGGTGCAAACCCTCTCATTTATCAATGCAAGAGGGAGTTGACTTCAAAGTTTGAGATGAAGAACCTAGGACTAATGCATTACTTCCTAGGCCTGGAGGTCTGGCAAAAGTCGGGGATATTTTCCTTTCTCAAGGAAAATACATTGTGAAGCTACTAGAGAGATGTGGGATAGTGGAATGGAAGTTTGTGTCTACTCTAATGGAACTCAAGTTCAAGAATCTATGTGGAAGTGTTGTTGGGCCTGAATTGGCAAACTCTTCTGAATATAGACAACTGGTGGGGGGCCTAATGTTCTTGGTCAACTCCCAACTGGACATATGCTTCGCTGTAAATACTTTGAGTCAATTTATGGTTGAGCCTCATCACATACATTGGATTGTTGCTAAGAATAGCTTGATATATCTCTGTGGCACAATCAACTATGGGCTGAAATACATTATCGGTAATTTGAGGCTACATCGATATTTTGATGTTGATTGGGCTGACAGTGTGGTGGATAGAAAGAGAACATCAAGATGTTGCTTCTCTTTGGGATCTGCTTCATTTCTTGGATGAGCAAGAAGCTGAAATCAATTGCTCTAAGCACCGTCGAGGCCGAATATATTGCAACTAGTATGGCTTGTTATGAAGTTGTTTGGTTGAGGAAGCTCTTCAGTGAGCTATTTAAGTACATGTTGGATACCACAGTTATCTATTGCGATAACATAAGTGGGATCCGCCTTTCAGAAAATCTCATGTTCCACGACTGCTCTAAGCACATTGATATCAGGTACCACTTTATTCGAGATATGGTACAACGGGGAGCATAAGGCTCGAACACATCAAGACTGATGAGCAGGTTGTTGACATCCTCACAAGCCCTTGGGGAAGGTTGCGTTCTTAACCTTCCGAGAGAGACTTGGAGTAGTGGAAGGACCCTCCAATGAGGATATCACTTGAGTTAGACATTGAGCTTTGGTAGCTCTTGGGGGCTTGGGTTACTTTTTGGAGCTATGTGCAACCATAGGGTGAGCGGTTCACCTTCCCCTATCATACCCCATGATGATATATGAGAGCATAGGGTGAGTGGTTCACCTTCCCCTATAGTTAATGATATATGCATAGGATGAGTGGTCCACCTTCTCATACACTTTTGCAGAGAAACTGGCATTAAGACTTTTGCAGACTTTGAGAGGATGGCATTAAGAGGGAGACAACTATTCCATACACTCCTGAGCATAATAGTGTTGCTAAAAGGAAGAATTGAAAAATCATGGAAGCCACTCGTGCCATGATCTATGATCAAGGTCTACTAAAACTCTTATGGGGAGAAGCTATAAACACTGTCGTATATGTTCAAAATAGGAGTTTGCATCAAGCTTTGGATTTCAAGACACCCGGGGAAGTCTTCACTAGTAAGAAACATGATGTTTCTCATTTTAGAATCTTTGATTGTCTAGTATATTTTCATGTGCCTAAAGAGAAAGGGAATAAATTGGAAGCTTCTGGGAAGAGAGGTATATTCATGAGCTACAGTAAAAATTCAAAGGCATATAGAATCTATGTACCTAGTCAAAGAGATGTCGAAGTCGTGATGTTACCTTTGATGAAGACACTGCCCTTGGGAAAGACAAAGATCTCCCCTTCTCAAGGAAGGACGATGATGATGTTGCCGAAAAACAAGATGAACTTTTGATGGATGAGCCTATGCCCAATGTTGATGGTCTGATGGATATTATTGATCCACCTCGTGGTGATCCCTCTACCTCAAGGAAAAGACCACTATGGCTCAAAGATACTCTCGAAGATACTGAAAGACATACTGCTCCAAGAGGGACATTTCGCGAAAGTAAAAAGTTGAACAAGTATCAAGGGTATTTGGTTGTTATGTGTACTATTGTTCAAGTTGAACCATGCACGTTCAAGGAAGCCATAAAACACCAAGTATGGAAAGATGCGATGAATGAGGAATATGAATCGATCATGAATAATGATGTCTGGAACGTGATGCCTAAACCTAAGGACAAGTATGTGGTCACCTTAAAATGGCTTCACAAATTAAATATGGAGTTGATACAAGTGTTGAAAAATTAAACCTTCTGAGAGAGACTTGGAGTAGTGGAAAGACCCTCCCATGAGGGTCCCGCTTGAGTTAGACATTGAGCTTTGGTAGCTCCCAGGGGATTGGGGTACTTCTTGGAGCTATGTGTGACCATAGGGTGAGTGGTTCACCTTCACCTATAGGTATGTTGTGTACAGGATGAGTGGTTCACCTTCCCCTGTGATACCCCATATATACCCCATGATGATATATGAGAGCATAGGATGAGTGGTTCAGATTCCCCTATAGTTGATGATATATGCATAGGATGAGTGGTCCACCTTCTCCTATGGCATATGAGCAGGATGAGTGGTTCAGCCTCTCCTATGGATGCCCTAGCATACATCATACCCGTGTAGTCTGAGACTCTTGGGAAGTACCTCTCATCTAGCCAATGAGTTGGGAAAAGAGGATAGGGACCATAGCACTACAAATGGACGCATCGTGTATTGTCGTACTCCCTATGTAAAAGATGCATTATGTTCAACAACTTGATCATTCAAGATCAAGTCTGATTGGGGTTCTACCCCTGCTTATGTGGACTGACTTTAATCAGTGGAGAGTGGCAAGGTTTTGTGACTCACTTTCAATCGATTCTTCTTCATTATCTATATCACTGTTTAGCAGAGTTGAGACGAGATGCAGAGATGGTACATGATGACAGGATTCATGATGATCGATGGTCAGATATTGGCAGGTGGAATTCTCCCTAGTTGACAGGGAGTGTTAAAGTTGGCAACTAGGGCCAAATTCCACTTTGTACAGCTCAATTGATGGAGATAATTATTGCATTGAATTCCTCTTTTCGAGAGGACCAAAATCAACCTAAAGGTCACTAAATTTGGACAAGCAGAAATAGGTTTTTGAGGTCAAGCCCACACGTGTAAATTGTCAAGGTCGGCCACACCATCATGTAGGCTCATGAAGCCCAAGCGATATGTCTTTTGACCCTCAACGACTTGTATAAATAAGGATGACCTCAAACCTCATTTGGCACCTCATTAACTCACACATTCTTCTCTCTCCTCATCTAGTTGGTTTGTACACCTCATTAAGCAGCTGACCTTTTTGCACGTGTGACAAAAAGGACGAATTCCAGGAGGCTAAATTTCAGATTTGTTGCAGGGTTTGACCAGCATTAACCAAGGGTTATTTGACCTCATTTGACTGTGATTTTTGTTGGATATTTTATGTTTGGGCAGCTCGTAGTGTTTGGCACAAAAACCGAGAATTTGTGAGCACTTTGACCTGCAATAATCGCAGGGCTATTTGACTGCAGAGTTGATCGAGATTGACTGTTGTTTGCATGATTATTTTGGGCTGAATTTGACTAGCAAGAGAGGTTGAGTTCCTCTCTCCTTTGACCAACCTATTTTGAAGAAGTTTGGCCAAACTTTGATTGTTGTTGACTTTCTGATTAGGGTTCAATTGCAGATTTAATAGGGTTGTTTAGGACAGTGATGTGCAAAGTCAATTTTGACTTTATTGTATTCTCTCTCTATTGAACATTTGATATAATAATAAGAAGAATTAATCAAATGGTTTTGCCCATCTTGGGGTTTTTCTCTGGCATCGCCAAATTCCAGTGTTCTCTTGTCTTGGCTTGTCTTGTGCATTTATTGTTTATGTTCTATCTACAGTTATTGTCAACATGATTAATGGTTAATGTGATTGCTATTGGAAATTAAGTGGAAATTGTCATTGGGATGATAAAAGGGCATTGAAGTAATTGTTGCAAGCATAGAACATACCATTGTTATCTAAAATTAACAGAGGGTCACTCATGCAGGACACCAATGCAGTGTTAACAAATTTCCTAGGACCCATGACAATAAAGACTCAGAATAAATAAGTTTGGCATAACACAGGAAGTTTGGCTCATCCATCAGAGCCTTTTCCAGAAAAGGCTAGGGGGTTGACCACAATTGCATCATCATCATCAACTAGGAAGAAGAGAAGAAAGCATAAAAAGAGAAAAGATATGAAAGATAAATCAACAATGGTAAGCCATGTTAGACCTCACCAAGATAAAAGTTAGAAAAGAAGCAGGAAGAAGTTTGATAAATTTGATGGCCACATACAGCTTAGCACTAAGATAATTCAGCATCCTAAGATGATCAGAATTGGACAAGGCACATCAGACAAACAACCCATGGATTCACCTGTGAGTAGGCAGGTTCTCAAAATGGACTTCATCGAACACATCTGATGCCATTGGGCATCTTCTGTATTGTATTTCTAACCCTGTTCTCATAGATTAGGTTTCATTTTTGTCATTAGAATAGGTTTTATTTCAGCATTTATGTTTTTATATCATTCGATTTAGATTTCATTTTTATATTGTTAGACTAGAAGTTTTCTATTCCAACACTTGATATTATATAATGGTTATGACTTGCATTTGAATGGATATCTATTTGATTTATTTTCTTTCTTGCATGCAGATTCTAGATTCTCACATTTCTTCACTGAAGCAATGTGTCCCCAAGTAGAGCCAGATGTTGACCATGCACATGTCAACACTTCCAAGAAGCAAAGCACATGACAGTGAACAAAAAAAAATTCAAAGACGGCATCATCATACAGCTTTCGATGTATTATTGTAATCCAAAATTTTGCATCCCTGTGGGCCTTTATTGTAAAAATGAGTCTAGTATGATTATTAAGCCATGTAACAAAAACTAGGTAAGTCAATGATTCTTCTCAAATAGTTTCACTCTAGGGAGTTTTTTAACCTCCCCAATTACTTGTGTTTCTAAACACAATTAATTGGCAGAGTTTTTCTCCCTGATATACCCCAAAGCTAAGGTGGAACTCGTTGACAAAGTCTTACGTGAGTCCTAGTGTTATCAAGTCTATGTATTTTTATCATACTAGATCATATGTCTTGTGTCGCAGAATTTGGTTAAGTCTAAGTGTATTTTAATTATTAAAATTTCCAACTGGTCGGAATTTTAATCATTAAAATGTAAATTGTAAAATCAAATGTTTGTAAAAGTTGAAGGGGGTAGAGTACTCATAATTAGAACCTCTACACCTCAACTTTGTGTTTAGACACCTTTTGAGGGTTGAAATTATGTCTATCCCCTCAAATTATTTTTATTTTTGGTTTTCTGGCAAAAAAGGCAAAATTTTAACCTAAAAATAGTAAAAAAAATAAAATTGAGAGAAGATAAAAT
Organism: Pinus tabuliformis; assembly: GCA_031772625.1. Taxonomy (NCBI): domain Eukaryota; kingdom Viridiplantae; phylum Streptophyta; class Pinopsida; order Pinales; family Pinaceae; genus Pinus; species Pinus tabuliformis. The sequence goes on along the minus strand of CM062817.1, from coordinate 225,984,306 downwards.
TTTCTCGAAGTGGAAAAATGAATTTTTGGAGAAGGTGATCTTTCTCAAGAAAGAATCAAATTTGACAAACTCAATTCCAAAGCAGAAAAACCCTCAAAAAATTCGATGGGACCAAAAAAGAATTATTTTTTCAAGAAAATTGACTTTTTGGGTCCATTCGTTGAAGAAAATTCGTGGGCCCAAAAGAAATTAATTTTCCAATGTGCTCATTCAAAGAAAATTCATTTTTTTTTTTAATTTGAACTTATGGACCAAGGTGGTTAAATCAAAAATGATTTTTTGAGGAAAAAAGTTCAATATAATATATTTTGAACCAGGAAAAAATGGGTTTATTATGGAATTCGAATTTCTTCATCCAGATCAAGGGACAAGATTTAATTTTGGCATGGATCAAGCATCAACTAGCAGTTATTCTCCAGGATTAAGTCAAAATTGCGCACATTTTTGGATTAATAAAGCAAAAGTCTTTGGGGTTTATTCGTAATGGTGTTCCTCTTCATTTTCTTGTGATAATTTTTTCTGGATCATGTGCTTAATACTCTATTGAATAAATTTCATCGATTATTATTTCATTAGCCATTTGTTGGATCAACTATTTACACAAGTATCTTGTATTAGTTGATGGGTTTTAGAGAAACATTTTAATTTAATCTATCTAGCAGGTATTTCTAGATTTTAAGGACTATTATGTTATTTATGCCTCTATTGATCTAATAATTTGATTTTAAGTGTGTAGAGGTTTCAAGTATTTAAATCTTGGGCATGAGGGGAAGTCTTTAGCTAGACCAACCCACTCTCAAGTCAAGAAAACTCAAGAACCCATCGGATTAAATTTCATGGCTTATCTAACGATTTGATTTGCAAGGATTTGGCTATTGCTCATTGTTACCCACCACATGTGGGCAATGTATATATGAGAATTTTTTCTCCTAGATGGTCCTCAGTCGGCAATGGGCAGTCAGCAATTGGCAGCCAACAGCCCCTTGCAACCACCAGATAGCTCGATGTGCCATTATCTCCACCACCAGAGCCATTCATGTTGTAAGGACCTGCAGTCTGTGCGACGGGCAGGACGCACATCCCGTGTGAAGTTAGCGAGTTGCGGCTAAGGCAAACAAGCGTGCGATGTAAAAATGCGCGTGGGAGAAGTCTTTGTCGTGAGTTTATACGGTGGGGACAAGCTGGGCGAGTCACCCACCAGCCGACTAAACGTTGGTGAAGTGTTGGGCGAGATGAGGGGGTGGTCCCGTGTGATGGGCCGGTCGACCCACCTCATGGGCGAGCTAAATGCGAAGATGGAGGTCAGCTGCATGATGGAAGGAAGGTCGGCCGGTTGGCATGACCACACCTCACAACCGTATAACTAGGCGGATGAGAGGTGGACGAAAGGCATCGAACAATCGAACAAGTCATTCAATCATTGGACGAGCTCGAGCATCTTAGAAAGGTGCGAGGTGCAGGTTACAGCATGGAGGAGCAGGCGTAGAGGCGCAAGTCAAACCGCAGGTTGATGCGCCCGCCTGCCGGGCAGACTCGCACGAGCTGCACGAGTCTTGACAAACGGGTTCGGTAGGCAGGCCGCACGAAGGCGCGCCCGCCGGGTGAACGCAGTTGGTATCACGGGTGGAGGGTTGCACGAAGGCACACCCGCTCGCAGTTGGTGATACGAGTGGAGGGTTGCACGAGGCGCCCGCCCGTCGGTTGAAGGCACGGGTGGAGGGTTGCATGAGGCGCCCGCCCGTCGGTTGAACGTGCGGGTGGAGGGCTGCACGAAGGCGCCCGCCCGTCGGTTGGTGAACTCGGGTGGAGGGTGCATGAAGGCGCCCGCCCAACGGTGAACTCGGGTGGAGGGCTGCACGAAGGCGCCCGCCCGACGGTGAAACGAACTCGGGTGAGGGGTGAAACGAAGGCGCCTACCCGGGGTGAATGGTTCGTGTGAGGTTGCACGGAGGTGTTGCCCGACGGTTGGACAAGTCGAAATTTGGCTAAGTGTGGATTGTGAGAGTGACCACCGTGCAAGGTGTACACGAGGTGGGCAGCTCGTGGGCAAGACACGAAGTCTAAAATTTGTCTAAGTATAAAACTTGGGGTTGCCAAGATATACTTGTATTTTTATGAAAGATTGAAAATATATTGAAATCGAGCAGACTTTTACTCAGGGAGTTGCCCCTCCCTTTATACTGTTGCAATTGTGTTATTTATGTATAATTGTTGTGGATAATGAATGTGTATGGGTGTTCATTAGTATAAAGGCTAATAATAATACTTGGTGAAGAAAAATAAACTAAGTATCGAATGTTAAGGCGTAGTCCATGAACATAAGTATTGGTGAAAAGAAAGTGTTCGGTGGTGCCGCACCTCGCTATAAGCGGTTGAAAGACTACCGCAGGTGTAGGGGGGTGACAGGTGGTATCAAAGCAGGGTTGCTCGTGACGAAGTGACAGTGGAAACAGGTACTTGCAGGTGAAGGAAGTTGGTTTCACATACAAGTGAGACAAGAACTGGTTCGGTTTTGCAGGGAACTTGGTGAAGCTGGTGGATGGTCTATACTAGATCACAAAGAAGGAAGCTGTTGGCAGAAATGGCAGGTGAAACTCATGTTGTATCGGGTGAATCTAGCCACAATGCAACCGAGGCTTTCATAGAAAGGATATTGGAAAGAATGGAGGAATTGGAGTCTTACTGGACTGCGAAGATGGTCGTGGTCATGAAAGATCTAGAAGCCAATGCGAAGATGAGGGAAGAACTCGATGAACTCCGGACTCAGCATGAGTACACTGATATTAAGTGTACACAACTTGAAGATGAAATCTTGAACTTGCAGAAATCTCTTGATGATGAGAATGATGAGATCGCAGTGTTGAAGAAGGTCGTGAGACATAACTCAGGTGGAGGAGTGTCTAATGTGAAGATCAAGGAACCGGAATCTTATGATGCTACAAGAAGTGCGAGGACTTTTGGTAACTTTCTCTGGGATATGGAGCAATACTTGAAACGCTTGAGTCTATCCGATGATGAGACAAAGGTGAAAGTGGCTGCTCAATTCTTGACGAAGGATGCTAAGATGTGGTGGCGAAGGAGAATGGACCAGATTGCTAGTGGTAGTGCTGGTGACATAACTTCGTGGGATGACATGAAGAAGGCTTTGCAGACCCACTTCAGTCCTCAGGATGAAACATGGGAAGCAAGGATGAATATTAAGTTTATTAAGCAAATAGGGAACCTAGAGACATATCAGCGGGAGTTTGCAAGTGCGGTTCTGGAACTTCCTGACATGGCGGAGAGGGACAAGGTGTTCAACTTCATTATTGGATTGAAACCTTGGGCACGCAATGAAGTGAAGAGGTAGAAGATTAAGACACTTGAGGAAGCTTTTCCTGTTGTGGATCGATTGGTGGAGCATTATGACAAAACTTCTGATGAGAAAAAGAAGAAGTTCGATAAGCCGAAAGAGAAGAAGGAAGATGCTTCGAAATCGGATGAGAAGCCGAAGACGAAGAAAGCCTTGAAGTGTTGGATATGTGCTGAACCACATACGGTGAAGAATTGTCCTTCAAGACCGAAAGTGGCCGCTATTGCACAATCTAATACGAAGAAAGAAGAAGCTTCTGTGGGGATGATGCAGATTCTTGGAGCTGTTGCTGCTACGGAAGTGGTCTCTCGAAGAGATCCTGAAAGGAACAGCTTGGAGTATGTTCGGATGAAGATTGGAGGTATGGATGTACTCACTATGGTGGATAGTGGAGCTACTCATAACTTCATGAGTGAGGATGTTGCGAGAAGGATTGGGCTAAAGTTTGTACCGGTGAAGGCACAAATGAAGACGGTGAATTCTCCTCCTGATTTTGTGATTGGTGTAGCTAAAAGGGTGGACACAACACTAGGTGAGTGGACTGGGAAAGTCGACTTCACTATAGTGCGGATTGATGACTATGAAGTTGTACTGGGAATGGAATTCTTGAAACAATATGATGCTATGATTGTTCCACATTTGAAGAAGCTGTACATTTACGATGGAAGGGAAGATGTACCCATTGGTGTTCCAACCATTGGTGTGACAAGCCATGATTGTAAACTAGCAGTGATGCAGATGGAGGACGAGAAGCGCATGGATGATATGTGTAAGCAGTTGTCCAAGGTTGAGACAAAGCTTACCGAGCAATCATTGGTTATCAGGACACTATCTGATAGTATCTTGGATTTGTCAAGAAGGCTAGAAGAGGTTGAGGATGATGATGACAAGGATGTTTATGTGAGACCAAATGTCCATGAGGAGGATCGGGTTGCATATCTGCAGAGGATGGAGATAGAGGATCCTGACAGATGGATTGAGCTTATTAGTGAGGGTGAGCCTTCAGGCTCTACTCCCTCTACATCTTCTTAGATGACATAGAAGATGGGGCTCATTGTTAGCTGCTCATGGCAGTGAGTCCTTAAAATAGGTTGAGCAGGTATGACAGATGGTGCAGGAATGGTTTGGCATTAGCATCATGACATGTTGCAGATGGGATGGAGTTTCCATGGACCTGAGCATGGGAGAGATTCTTGGTGAGTCCAGGATGTGGCAGAGTCTGAGAAAAGACTGGTGTAGGCATAAGGATGTGCATTCTTATGGTTTGAGTGTGACAGTTGGATTGATCACCCGACTAGTTCGAATCATGGGGTTCCGAAAGTGTGTAGAGAGATGTTGGCATTATGTTGGAGTATCTAACGACAATTCACGGGATGAGACGACACATGGTGGAGACAATTGTTTTACATATGTTGCAGGGATGTTTGCAGTATATGGATTGTTTGATATCATGGACCAAGGATGAGATGATTATCTTGATGAGATGATGATCCTGGTGACAGGATGGTTACCGGGATGGTATATTGTCGAAGACGACAGAGACTTCAAGTGGAGGAGGATGTAAGGACCTGCAGCCCGTGCGACGGGCAGGACGCACATCCCGTGCGAAGTTAGCAAGCTACGACTAAGGCAAACGAGCGTGCGATGTAAAAATGTGCGTGGGAGAAGTCTTGGTCGTGAGTTTATACGGTGGGGACGAGCTGGGCGAGTCACCCACGAGCCGACCGAATGTTGGTGAAGTGTTGGGCGAGATGAGGGGGTGGTCCCGTGTGATGGGCGGGCCGACCAACCTCATGGGCGAGCTAAACGCGAAGATGGAGGTCGGCTGCACGATGGAAGGAAGGTCGGCCAGTTGGCATGACCACGCCTCACAACCGTATAACTAGGCGGATGAGAGGTGGACGAAAGGCATCAAACAATCGAACAAGTCATTCGATCATTGGACGAGCTCGAGCATCTTAGAAAGGTGTGAGGTGCAGGTTATAGTGTGGAGGAGCAGGCGTAGAGGCGCAAGTCGAACCGCAGGTTGATGCGCCCGCCCGCCGGGCAAACTCGCACGAGCTACACGAGTCTTGACAAACGGGTTCAGTAGGCAGGCCGCATAAAGGCGCGCCCGCCGAGTGAACGCGGTTGGTATCACGGGCAGAGGGCCGCACGAAGGCGCGCCCGCCCGCGGTTGGTGATACGGGTGGAGGGTTGCACGAGGCGCCTGCCCGTCGGTTGAAGGCACGGGTGGAGGGTTGCACGAGGCGCCCGCCTGTCGGTTGAACATGCGGGTGGAGGGTTGCACGAAGGCGCCCGCTCGTCGGTTGGTGAACTCGGGTGGAGGGTGCACGAAGGCGCCCGCCCGTCGGTTGGTGAACTCGGGTGGAGGGTGCACGAAGGCGCCCGCCCGACGGTGAACTCGGGTGGAGGGTTGCACGAAGGCACCCACCCGATGGTGAAACGAACTCGGGTGAGGGGTGAAACGAAGGCGCCCGCCCGCGGTGAACGGTTCGTGTGAGGTTGCACGGAGGTGTTGCCCGACGGTTGGAAAAGTGGAAATTTGGCTAAGTGTGGATTGTGAGAGTGACCACCATGCAAGGTGTGCACGAGGTGGGCAGCTCGTGGGCAAGACACAAAGTTTGAAATTTGTCTAAGTATAAAACTTGGGGTTGCCAAGGTATACTTGTATTTTTATGAAAGATTGAAAATATATTGAAATCGGGCAGACTCTTACTCAGGGAGTTGCCCCTCCCTTTATACTATTGCAATTGTGTTATTTATGTATAATTGTTGTGGATAATGAATGTGTATGGGTGTTCATTAGTATAAAGGCTAATAATAATAATACTTGGTGAAGAAAAATAAACTAAGTATCGAATGTTAAGGCGTAGTCCATGAACATAAGTATTGGTGAAAAGAAAGTGTTCGGTGGTGCCGCACCTCGCTATAAGCGGTTGAAAGACTATCGCAGGTGCAGGGGCATGACACATGTGGTCCCTCGCCCACTTGTTAGGATTGTATGTTTGAAGGTGGGCCCCCCAACCCCGAAGGTATAACTTTTCATTGTTATAGTTGAGTAATTCGGCGAAAAGAGTGGGCTAGGCCTGTACTCTTGTCTCCATTGCCTGGTTTTGTGGTTAGCCTTGTATCCTAGTCCCATGGGATCTCCTTTACTGGCCATTAGCTTTAGGGTTGGCACCACATGGGAAATCCCGATTTTGGTTGCGTGGTCCCGCTTCCTGACACTATATACATCACTCTCTTCCACTTATTTTAGCCTCATTCATCTCTTTTCCCACCTAGGTCCACATCTGTCCACTGGGTCCGCATACGGTTAGCCTCCCCCTCCCCTTGTCCACACCTTGGGTCGGGCCTAGAACGATGCCCAGAAGTTGATGCAGCTAAAAAGAAAAGAAAAAGCATAATTTGGCCACTCTCAACAGGAAATGTACCACAAAATGCAAAAGATGGTTAGGACATACAAATTTAGCACGTGGGCAAAAGCCAAACATGAGCTCTACCCCTTATCCATGGCCATCACCCTAGTTCCTATGGGCCCTAGATGAGCCCCCTCCATCATTAAGGAACCCATGATTGTCCCAACCCCTGATGGGTGATGAACTGCCTCCCAATAAGGGGCTATCCACTGCTATATATTACACAACATGCTCTCATTCGCTGGAGCCCTGAGCAGTTATGAAGAAAAATCAATCAAAGGCAAAATGCATATGAAGAAGGGTGGAAAAACAAAGGTCGGGGTAACTCATATACCACGATTTGCTCCCTCCTACACTCATATACCTAGGTGTGGGCTTCTCTTATTATAGCTACCCTTGTACCATGACACGTGGTTTGGATAATTCCCCCGGTCCCCACTCGGTTCCATTACAATATCATTTGCCACCTACCACTTGAGAGATGTACAATGGACATGTCTCCTCGTTTAACAGATGAAACCACCTAATGGGATCCTTGATTAACCCCCTCATTGAGCTTGGAGACACTTGTACAGGCCAAAGCCCAATATGGAAGGGCATGCCACCATGAAATGTCCCATTGACTCAATGATTTGTAAGCTCTTTTACTTGATTATTCTAAATTATTTGTTGTATTGGAGGATCTTATGCAAGATTGAAAGTGGGTCTCCATTTGGGGCTTGGTCTTCCAATACAGGGTCCTCTCCCTCCAGAGGGCCACATTGGCACTTGTAGGGTGAACGTTGAGAGCCATGGGCCTCCACCATAGCAGAGAGTACTTCAGGATCCCCAACACCACTCATTGATTGCTCGTGTTCCACCTTTTGGACGAAGATGATGCACCCAGTTCACGATGCCCAGCTGGATCCACGCTTGCACCATACACTTGGCAGATCTTCCAAGGTCCAGATGAGGATGTGTCTCACTACAAAGGGCTTATGTCAGCATCCTGGACCTTACAGATGATTTACAAGCATTTTCGATCCACTTGGAGACCCATGAGGATGTCCTTGTGCCCCTCACACCCACTTGGGGGTACCATAGAGAGATTTGCTTGAAAAACAAGGGGCCAACCCCTTGTCCACTGTGTTTGAGGTCCATTCTCACATCATGGCACACTTTGGATTTCATTAGGCCTCCTCAATGGCCCAACGACTCATTTTATTAATCATTCTACCCTCTTGAGAGGCTTATTCTTATGTCATTGAGTTATCTTCTTGGGATTTTCACCAAGGAATATTATTATTGCACATGATTTTATTATTTGGGGCTCAATTAGGCTAAATTAGGCAAATTGAACTCGTCACTGGTTATATAAATATAAGTGAGGTGATTCATTTTCATCATCATCACTCGGATTGGGATTTAGTAGCCCTTGATGTTGATTTGGGGTAGCATCGGATGTGCTCTAGCCATGAAAATTGGTAGAGGCTAAAGCGCATGAGATCTCCAAGACCCATAAATGGTTTGGGTAGATTCTCACTGGTTTGGGAGATATTAAAATAATTAATATTTTTAATGGAGTTCCTATGTCTAAACTTAGGAAAAATAAAATATTAATGGGTATTAATATAAAACTGGGTTAGAAGGTTCCAAAAGTCATGTATCAAGCCAAATCTAATCTTAGTCGTTGATTAAAGATTTAATCTCGATCGTTGAAAGACCAACAGGAAAAGTATAGGAAGAGGCTTGAGGGTCAGTTGGAGAAAACACCAGAGTGATCAGTCATTCGATTTGCTAGAGTGGGGTTGCTAAGAAAAGTCAAGTCATTGATCAACAATGAGGGACAGTGAGTACTGGACAAAGAGGCAGAGATAGTGCTGAGAGACCAGCACAGAGGCAGAGAGCCAGATACAGCAGCCAGAGCAGACCACGCAAAGCCCAGCAAAGACAGTACAGAGGCCAGAGGGTTGCGTCATCCAAGCAGAGGGTTGCAGGAGTGACGTAGAGGGTCCCAAAAGCTGTGCAATGCCTCAGAAGGCTGACGCAGAGGGTTCCGAGGCTGACGTCGAGCAGTAGGAGGCTGACGCACTGCTTCAGAGTTGTTGGAGAGGTTTTCGTGGGACATTTTTTCTGAATACTTGTTTCCAAATAGATTACTGCCGGTTGTTTTTCTCTGTCGGGTGAGCTAGTTTGGCACCCAATTGTACTCAAGGAAATACTGCATAATAATAAACCCTCAGAATAGCTACACCGGTTTTCCCGCATTGGGTTTTTCTAGGGACATTTGCCCAAAAATAATGGTGTCACTTGTGTGTTTGTTTTCTTTCAGTTTTTGATCTGTAGATGTTGAGACTGTAATGTGTTTATTTTATTATTTATATGTTTTAAATAACTTGTTCGAATTTAACAAGTAGAAGAAATAACCTAGAAGAATACAGAATAAATTTATAATGGATAGACCTAGAAATTTCAACATGGTATCAGATTGAGGTTGCAAATCACAGCAGAGCTGGAGGCATCAGCTAAGCAAAGCATTTGCAGCAGAATTAGTTGTCCCAAGTGACAGAAGATGATCCTTGCAAAAAGCGACAGAGGAAGGGTTGATGCAGAGGGATTGCGTCATTAGTCCGGGCTAGCGCAAAGGCTGAGGAGGGCAGAAAAAAGGCTCACGCAGGGCCACGCAGTTGGCTGAGGGAGCATTCTAGCCAGTGTTGGGATTGAGCAAAGCCTAGAGGCTCAATCCTTCAGTTTTTGGGGCATAGGAAGCTGTGGGCAGTTTGCAAAAGTGAAGCTAGTGGGGTACTGTGGGCAAAACAGTACCTAACAGGGCAAAACCAAGGTAGAGGGAGTTGCTACCGAGGCGGATTTCTAGCCAAGGAATCCAGATCAGTTTGCAGATGCACAAAAGATGTGCAACTTGACGATTGGCAGGAGGATTTCCAGAAGGGAAATCGAGACTCAGAGGGAGTCTAGCAGAGAACTTCTAGGCGAGAAGTAGAGAGACTCGGCAGGAGTCGAAGAGAGAACTTCCAGAAGGAAGTAGAGAGACTCGGCAGGAGTCGAAGAGCGAACTTCCAGAAGGAAGTAGAGAGACTCGAAAGAGTCGACGAGAGGAGCGGAGATGGTCGTTGATGACGATTGTGCCATGAGTGCTCATGTACCTCTAGAGAAGAGGTGGGGAGACATCAAGTTGTAGTGAGGATGACTACAGGCAATGAGGGGCAGGATCCTTGAAGTACCCAACCTCTTGGATCAGATCCTTGCTACGAGAGCCCCGAAGTGAGAAGTAGCAGGACCGGAGGATGTCGGTAGACACAGATGCAGATGAAGAGACAAAGAGGGTTACAATACAGGAGTCTCGCGCAGCGCAAAGCTAGCAAGCTGCAACAATGCGAGAGGCACGAAGAGTGTTGCACCAATGCAGGATGGCACAGAGAGGTGTGCAACGATGCGAGATGCAGGGAGTTGTTGCAACAACGCAGAGGTCAGTAAAGAGAGCACTTGTTAGCAACAAAGAGAGCTTCAGCATCATGAGTGTTTCCCTAACAGGGATGTCAGAAGTTGGGTGGATCAGTTACTTACTTCTTAGTAACTGAGTTGCAGTGCTGTAGCAGTTTGCAATAGCACGATGCAGCATGATGAGAGGGGGATGCAGTGCAAATGCAGTGTTGGGAGGATGGACCAGCAACAGCACGAATGCAGAGGGAGTTGTCGTACGGATGCAACAATGGAGGTGGCAGGGCCATGGGCAGCAGTATAGGATACAGTAGTGTAGAGGATGTTGGGTAGGGAGGCCTAGCATCAACACAGGTACCGATGTCGGATAATCAGTGTGATGCTCAACGAGGAGTATTATTAGAGCACAATCCTCGCTAAGAGGGAGTGTTGGTTTGGGGTAGCATCGGATGTGCTCTAGCCATGAAAATTGGTGGAGAGGCTAAAGCACATGAGATCTCCAAGACCCATAAATGGTTTGAGCAAATTCTGACCGGTTTGGGAGATATTAAAATAATTAATATTTTTAATGGAGTTTCTAAGTCTAAACTTAGGAAGAATAAAATATTAATAGGTATTAATATAAAACTGGGTTAGAAGGTTCCAAAAGTCATGGATCAAGCCAAATCTAATCTTAGTCGTTGATTATACATTTAATCTCGGTTGTTGAAGGACCAACAGGGAAAGTATAAGAAGAGGCTTGAGGGTCAGTTGGAGAAAACACCAGAGTGATCAGTGATTCGATTTGTTAGAGTGGGGTTGCTAAGCAAAGTCGAGTCAATGATCATCAGCAAGGGGTAAGGAGTACTCAACAGAGAGGTAGAGATAGTGCCAAGAGACCACCGCGGAGGCAGAGAGTGAGACGCAGCAGCCAGAGCAGGCCACGCAGAGCCCAACAAAGACAGCGCAAAGGTCAGAGGGCCTGCGTCATCCACGCAGAGGGTTGCGCAAAGGCAGAGAGCGAGACACAGTAGCCAAAGCACGCCATGCAGAGCCCAGCAAAGACAGTGCAGAGACCAGAGGGCCTATGTCATCCACGTAGAGGGTTGCAAGAGTGACATAGAGGGTCCCAGATGCTGCGCAGTGCCTCAGAGGGCTGACACAGAGCAACAGGAGGCTGACGCAATGCTTCAAAGTTGCTGGAGAGGATTTCGTGGGATAGATTTTCTGAATACATGTTTCCGAATAGAGAGGTATTACTGTCGGTTGTTTTTCTCTGTCGAGGGAGCCAGTTTGGCACCCAGTTGTACTCAAGGAAATACTGCATAATAATAAACCCTCATAATAGCTGCACCGGTTTTCCCGCATTGGGTTTTTCCGGGGACATTTGTCCAAAAATAACAGTGTCACTTGTGTGTTTGTTTTCTTTCAACGATTGATTTATAGATGTTAAGAATGTAATGTGTTTATTTCATTATTTATATGTTTTAAATAACTTGTTTGAATTTAACAAGTAGAATAAATAAACCAGAAGAATACAGAATAAATTTCTAATGGATAGACTTAGAAATTTGAACTCTTGAGACTTTTGCATTCCCTTTTGAAGGACGAGTTTGAATGTTATGGATGAATTTTGATGTTTGGATCTATTTCTCTTGTCTTGGAGCTTCATTATTAGCATAATATGATGGTTGGATATACTCATTTGTACATGTATGTAACCTTTTCATGCTTATTCTTGTCATTTTCTTTGTGTCATGAATGTTGCTGGCATTTTTGCTATACAAGTCTGAAATTTACTGCTTTCCAATGCGAAATTGTGGAAATTTTGATTTTTTGTAGCTTTGCATCATTACATAGGCCATGTATGAATGGGTAAATGTTCCTAGAGGTTATTTTATCGAAACACATCTTGATAAGTCATCAATTATTGCATATCAAAGTGTAAAGATCTCAAGTAGTTTTTTTCATGCCCTAATCTCATGCGAAGTTGTTTGAAGACCTCCTTGATAGAGTAAAACTCTACCAAACCATAAATATTTCGTGACTCCATCTCCCCAAAGGATAAGGCACTAATCCTTCCATAGGTGATCACTTTTAAAGAATATATCTCTCACCTCTCCTCTTTCTAGGCCTAACCTCCATAGATCACCTAAGGCATCACATATCTCACATTCTAGCCATCAAAAACTTTGATCTTTTGTCCATAACCACGCTATGGTTTCCCCTGGAGGCCCTCCAAATTTCAAAAATTTCTAACAATGGGATCTTGAGATATAGCAAGCCCTAGCTCAAGAATCGTCTCTTGCCCTAGGTTTCCCTTGGGTAGTGTCTTTATTAGGATCATTACATTCAATTCTAAGAAGATTTGTCCTTTAATCCTCTTTTCTTCCATAATTAGGTCAAGCCCCTCCTTGGTTGCTCAACTCCACTTCCTTGACCTAATTTTGGGTCCACTTGGTCCTTTGTGGTCCCTGCTACCCACCACCTGTGGGTAGTATGTATATGAATAAAAAATTTCTTAGATGGTCCTCAACCAGTAGTCAGCAGCCCCTTGCAGCCACCAAATAGTTCGATGTGTCATTTTCTCTGCTACCTGAGCCAACCATGTGGTCCTGTTGACCACTCCATGTCAACTATCCTATAGTAGTACACATTTTAACGAAGAGATTCCATCATGTTCGAGCACTCAAATCATCCTAGATTCATCAATCATCAGTCTATCAGAGTTGTAAACCCATTCTACAGTCTGTAATGTAAATGATCCTAGTAATACCATAATGTATGTAACAAACTAGGTAAGACTATTATTTTGATAGTGATTTTCATCCTAGGAGGTTTTTTGTCTCACCAAGTCATTTGTGTTTCTAAACACAAGAAACACAAATAGTCGACGAAGTTTTTCCCTCCAACTTCAACCCAAAGCTAAGGTGGATTTTGGTGAGTTCTAGTGTTTTTTATCAAGCCTTTGTAAAAGTGAATTGGGAATAATTTTCGCTAGTTGGCTAAATTATTTTATTACAAATCACTTGGTCTACTAGATCATATTGAGTCACGGAATTGGGTAGAATAATTGAGGGTCTATAACGAATGGGTTTTCCCCCTTTGAAAGTTGAAATGTAATTATCTTATATAAATAAAATTTTAACCATGTTGCTAAAATATTAGAGGGTTGGAAAAAATTATTAATCCCCTCGTCCGCTAATTAATTAAATTTTCTGGCAAAAATAAATTAAAAATCCTAAGCCAGAAATTTACTTAATTAGAGTCAAAATTAAGTCTTAGGAAAAATAAATTCTCCAAAATAAAAATATCGTGAGTTCTAGAGAAATTAATTTTTGGAGGTCCCCCACTAAGGGAATATTGAAAATTTCAAGAAATTTTGGACCCTTGGGCCTTGGTGGTTAAGTCAAAGTCAATTTTTTAAGGAAATTAGCTCAAAATAATTAATTTTGAGTTAATTAAAAAGGAATTAAAAGAGATTCGAAAATTCCTCAACAAATAAATATTTCGACGGTGGAGATTAAAAGATAATTAAATTTTTATCAATGGTCGAGATTACTTTGACGGGGATCAAGCCAACTAGCCGTTTGGAGAATTTATCTATAAATTAGAGGTCATTTGTCTCACAAAGGATCTGATCTTTGAATCATGTACTAGCTCTCGAAGTTCTCTTGTAATTTTTCTGGAATAATAATAATGCAAAAGTCTTTGGGATTTTCATTGATGGTGGTGTTTCTCTCCTACTTCTTATGGTCATATTGTTCTTAATGCTCTGCTGAAGTATATTTTATAAGTTGCTGAATTTTAGCGTTTGGGAATAATTTATTGCACAGGTATCTTGCTTATAGATTATTGTATCTACGATAGCATTTTGAATTCAATTAAATTAGTAAGTATCTCTAATTTTTTGAGGATTATGGTGTTATTTTATATCTCTATCGATCTAACAACTCGATTTGAATTTGTAGAGATCTTTTTTATTTCGAGAACATGGGCGTGAGGGGAAGTCCTCAGATGGACTAACCAACTTCCAAGGCATAAGATCTGAAGAGTCTTCTTGATTGAAATCCCAAGACTTATCTAATGAAGTTTCTCTTAAAGGGTTTCTTAGCGAGTGCCTCATTTAAACTCATGTATCTTTTAATATCGTGTTTAATTGATAGATCTGGCTAGGAAGACCTTGATTCTACAGATCTGGGAGCGGAGTCAGACTCATATTCCTCAGATCTAGAAGATTTGTATTTTATTTATATAGATCTGAAGTCTTTGTAGAATAATTTTGAGTTTCTAACATTTGGGTTTTGGGTTTTAGTTTTATTTTTGTATATATTGGGTCGTGGGTATTTCATTTCTGTTAAAATTGGCAACTAGGGCCAAACTCCACCTTGGACAATGCATATGATGAAGATGATATTTTTATTGGATTCTCTTTTCGACAGGTGCAAGATTTGTTGAAATTTGACGACTAAAAAGTTTCCTACAATCCCAACCCAGTTTTAATTTCACCTTATCACTCCCATTCAGTTAAATGCCCTTTCCCATAAACATACATTCAACATATAAAATTCTAGAAATGAAATTTTCAGATTAAAGCACATGGCACTATCAACACATGCTAAAAATAAATATGGACATAAACAAACCAGCGACACACATAAAAATACACACAAATTTTTGGTCAACTTAGACACAAGTAAAACTCCTTCAATCCTCTCCAAAGAAAACCTATTAGAGAGCTCTTCAAATTTATTTATCTTTCAAGTTCAAGAAAAATACATTTGCAGACAAAACAAAACAGCAAAATACAACTTATCTCTTCAGCCCAAAACTCCTTAAAATTCGTGCCCACTTGAGGCTGAAAATATGTATTGTACGGATATGCACTATACAGAATGTACTATACGGATTTCGTACAGACATTAAAGATTTTGTTTTCAAAAAAAAATCTCAAAAACTTCTCTCGAACGACGTGCAACTCACTGTATTAAATTTTGTTCGTACTATACCTTTTGTTGTCTTTTATGCCTTGATTTTTGTGCCCAGCTTTGCCCATAAATCACTCCTTCAGCTTGTTGCAACAATATTGTCCTTCAGAGCTTTTCTCAAGCTCTCAACCTCCTTTCTCCAATCTACTCATGAAGAATGAATGCAGTATCTCTTTTCTTTTCCACCTTTTGTTTCCCTAAATGACTTTTGGGCAACCCTAAGATCTAATGGCTCAAATTCATTTAGATCAAGGGATGAGAATAAATGTGCATTTAATTCTCACTTTCTATTTTTTACTCATCTATTAAATAAATTACCCACATTGTACTTTATGTCTAAAGTCATTTTCCACTTCATAATTTAACATTGACTTTACCACTTATAAAGTCACTTTCACTTTATAAAGTCACACTTAGGGAAAGAATTATTTTGCACACTTTTCCCTATGTAGAGACTAACCCATGGGAAACCACTTGTCCAAGGTACATTAAAAATCAACAAGATTGATCTAAAGATCATCTCATTCTGACAAGTAGAAATGGAATTATGAATTTGTTTCTTCTATGGACAAATTGTCAAGGTCGGCCAAAACTCTAATGTAGGCTCATGAAGCCCAACCATTGTGTCTCTTCACCCTCAACGTTGTGTATAAATAGAAGAGGCATTTTCCTCATTTGAACACACATCTTTCTCTCTCTTCATCTGATTAGGTTGTACAAATCACAGGCAGCGTATTCTTCTCCACACGTGCGAAGTTTGACTAGGCATTTTCGTTTTCTGCATTGATCGAGTTGCAGCCAGCTTTGACCAACGCTGACTAGGCATTATTTTACTTCATTTGACTGCGATTTTTGAGGGAGTATCTCTATTTGGGCAGGCCGCATATTCTGGCACAGATACCGAGATTTTTTGGGCACTTTGACCAGCATTCACTGCAGCCCTTTGACCGCAAAAGTTGGTTGTGCGTTGACTAGGTTTGACTGGATTTTTCAGGACTGTTTTGGGCTGATTTGGACTGTCTCTGGAGGCCGAGTTGACTGGGTTTGACCAAGTTGATTTGGAGGAGATTCGCTGCTAGTTTTACCAGCGTTGACTTTCTGGTTAGGGCATCATGTTCACTGCAATTTGACAACATTGTTTTACAGTGATTGGGCAAGTAGATTTTGTATGATGTACTCTCTCTCCGTTTAACTTTTGAAGAATAATAAGAAGATTTGATCAAAGGGTGTTCCCCACATTGGAGTTTTTCCCTGGCATCCACCAAATATTGTGTCATCTTGTCTTGGCTTGTCTTCTGCTTAATGTTTATGTTCTATTTGCATTTACTATCAATGTTTATGTGATTGTTAATCTAGAAATTGATATTGGGCTAATAAGAAAAATTGAAGTAAACTGCTCTAAAGCATAGAACATACCATTGTTATCTGAAATTAACACGGTATCAGAGCTAAGGTGAAGACAATGCCCAAGCAAGAGTGAGAAAAGCAATCACTAAGATTTGTTGAACAAGGACAAGATTCAATGGCATCCTCATCTTACTTCACATCTGATGACAAGCTCAATGATAAGTCTGATTATCATGCATGGAAGATGTCTCTTGACTTGACTTTGGAAGAGCATAATGCTATGGACGATGTGCAGGGAAAGATTACTGAACCTCCTTCAAATGCATCGGTTGCCGCTGAGACAAAGTACAAGAAAGGTGAATTCAAAGCTACGAAGATCATCGGGGATTCTATTCATAAGCATTCAGTTGCTTAAATCTCCGATTTGGGCACATCTAAAGAGATGTATGACAAGTTGGTTAGCATGTTTAAAGCTAGCAATGCAAACCAAGTCCTCTTTCTCAAGAACAAGTTGAAGGACATAACGAAGGGAAGAGGAGAAGATATCCAATCCTAAATCATAAAAATAACCGAAATCAAAAATGATCTTCTATCAATTGGAGAAGTTATAGCTGACAGGGAGCTCACTTTCATTTCCCTTTGAGATCTCCCTCGTGAATGGGATGTGTTCAACACTACTATCCTCAGCAATGACAAGATTCCAGGTTTTGATGAATTGTTGACTAGATGTACTCAAGAAGAAACAAGGATGATAGAGAGAGACATGCCTTCAAATAGGAATGATTATGTTGCATTCTCCACTCATGCTAAAAAGAGGAACAATGCAAGCTCAAAGAAGCAATGTCAAGGAAGACCGAGATTCACAGATGGAAGAAAGGGTCGATGCTTCATTTGTAGCAGGTTTGGCCACTATGCTAGGGAGTGTCCTAATAAAAAGGATACACCTCGGGATGATGACAACAACAACCACAACAATTTCAGGGGCAACAACAATCAAAGACATGGCAGGTCCAACAACAAAGGAAAAAGGAATGCTCTCGCTACTCAATATGGAAATGGTCAACCTCCCAAAAGATCAAGAAACTCAAGGTATGATGAATCTAATGTGATAGATAACAAGCAAAAAGAATTTTATCTTATATCTGCCCTCTCTACTACCTCTCCTCTGGATAACTTGGGAAATTGGTTGATTGATAGTGGTGCCTCAAGGCACTTCACTGGGTATAAGGAAACTCTTTCAAATATGATAGAAAAGGATAAAAATTTGGAAATCATTCTTGGAGACAATGC
Source organism: Pinus tabuliformis (assembly GCA_031772625.1). Classification (NCBI taxonomy): domain Eukaryota; kingdom Viridiplantae; phylum Streptophyta; class Pinopsida; order Pinales; family Pinaceae; genus Pinus; species Pinus tabuliformis. The sequence goes on along the minus strand of CM062817.1, from coordinate 225,966,490 downwards.
CACCTATCCCGTGAAAGGAGTTGTGAATGTTACTCTTCAATTGAATGAAGGTAACACCATTCATCTACAAGAAGTACTATATGTACCCGATCTAAAGAAGAACCTGGTATCTATCTCGGTGATGGAGGACAAAGGATTCAAGGTGGCATCCATTGATGGAAAGGTACGTGTTTGGAAAAGATATTTCAAAGAAGCATTCACTCTTAGATTCAAGTTAACAGCCTATAAAAAGTTGGAGGAAGTCCATTGGGAGCTATGTCTTGCAACGCATCTCTTCAATCTGAACTATGGTACCAGAGGTTTGCTCATCTACATTATAAGGCTCTACCCGATGCAAGGAAGATGGTGACAAGTATGCTTGAATTTAAAGTAGAACATGAAGGTGTTTGTCAGGGATGTGCCGAAGGAAAACATACAAGGGGACCATTCCCTTCAAGTGATAGCAAGACTATCGATATTTTGCAATTGGTTCATTTTGATCTATTTGGTATGTTGCCTGTGACATCTTTGGGAAGATCTTTATATTATGCTATCTTTGTGGATGACTTCTCTCGAAAAAATTGCATTTATTTCTTGAAGAAGAAGAACGAAGTATTCACATGGTTCCGCTCTTTCAAAGTCTTGGCCGAAAATCAAACAGGGAAGAAGAAATATTGAGGATCGATAATGGAACAGAATATGAATCAAATAAGTTTAATTACTATTGTAGAGAAGTTGGCATTAAGAGGGAAACTACTACCGCATATACTCCTGAGCAAAATGGAGTTGCTGAAAATAAAGAATGGTTCCATTATAGAAGCCACCCGTGCCATGCTTCATGATCAAAACCTTCTGAAGTTCCTACGGGGAGACGCTGCCAACACTGCAGTGTATGTTCAAAATAGATGTCCTCATCAAGCATTGGACTGCAAAACTCCCAAAGAAGTTTTCGCCAGTAAGAACATTGATGTTTCTCACTTTACAATTTTTGGGAGCCCCGTGTATTTTCATGTGCCGAAAGAAAAGAGAAGCAAATTAGATGCATCTAGGAAGAAAGGAATATTTGTGGGCTACAGTGAAACTTCAAAGGCATATAGAATCTATGTGCCTGGTCAAAGAGAAGTGGAGATAAGTCATGATGTGACCTTTGATGAAGATGTTGCCCTTGGGAAAATTAGGAACCTTCCTATTCCAAGGAAGGACAAAGAAACAAATACAAGAAAACAGGGAGAACCATAGGATGAGCTAATGCCTGAGGCTGAAGAACTAATGGATCTTGTTGATCCACCTCCTCATGAGCCCTCCTTCACAAAAAGGAGACCCTCATGGCTCATGTACACTCTTGAAGATGCTGAGAGACATATTGCACCAAGGGGGAAATTTCGTGAAAGTAAGAAGTCGAATAGGTACCAAGGGTACTTAGTTGCCATGAGCACCATAGTTCAAACTAAGCCTTGCATATTCGGAGAAGTTGTGAAGCACCAAGTTTGGAAGGATGCTATGAACGAAGAGTATGAGTCGATTATGAAGAATGATGTCTGGGATGTGGTTCCTAGACCCAAGGACAAATTTGTTGTCACCTCGAAATGGTTCTACAAGATCAAGCATGGAGTTGATGGAAGTGTCGAAAAGTTCAAGGCCAGGTTTGTTGCTCGAGGCTTTTCTCAAAAGGAAGGTGTGGACTATGATGAGATATTTGCACTAGTTGCCCGATATACCACCATCCGTTAGATCATTGCCCTTGCTACCTCACAAAGATGGAATTTACATCAAATGGATGTCAAGACCGCCTTCTTGCATGGTTCACTTAAGGAGGAAGTCTATGTAGAACAACCCGAGGGGTTCGAAGTTCAAGATCGGGAGTCACATGTATGCAGGTTGAAGAAAGCCCTCTGTGGGTTGAAGCAAGCTCCCCGAGCTTGGTATGAGAGGATCGACAGCTATCTAATGAAGCTGGATTACAAGAAGTGAACTTGATATGATACTTTACTTCAAGGTTGAAAATGATAGACCTCTCATCTTGGTATTTTATGTGGACGATCTCTTTTTGATAGGTGCAAACCCTCTTATTTATCAATGCAAGAGGGAGTTGGCTTCCAAATTCGAGATGAAGGACCTAGGATTGATGCACTACTTCCTACGCTTGGAGGTCTGGCAAAAGTCAGGTGAGATTTTCTTTTCCCAAGGAAAATACATTGTGAAGCTACTTGAAAGATTTGGGATGGTGGATTGTAATTCCATGACTACTCTGATGGAACTTAACTTCAAGAAGTTATGCAGAAGTGTTGTTGGGCCCGATTTGGGAAATCCTTCTGAGTATCGTCAACTCGTGGAGGCCCTGATGTTCTTGGTGAACTCCCGTTTGGATATATGCTTTGCAGTGAATACATTGAGTCAATTTATGGTCAAGCCTCATCACATACATTGGGTTGCTGCCAAGAATCTCATAAGATATCTCTGGGGCACAATCACTTATGGACTGACATACACTGTTGGGAATTTGAGGCTCCGTGGTTATTCTGATGCTGATTGGGTGGCAGTGTGGTGGATTGTAAGAGCACACCAGGATGTTGTTTCTCACTAGGTTCTGCTTCGATATCCTCGATGAGCAGGAAGCAAAAATCGGTTGCTTTGACCACCGCCGAGGCCGAATATATTGTTGCTAATATGGCCTCTTATGAGGTTGTTTGGTTGAGGAAGCTCTTAGTGTATTGTTTGGGCATGTGCTAGATACCATCATAATCTACTGCAACAACCAAAGTGGGATTCGTCTTTCTAAGAATCCTGTGGTTCCTGACTGCTCCAAGAATATTGATATTAGGTACCACTTTATCTGAGATATGGTATAACAGGGAGCAATAAGACTCCATCACATTAGGACTAATGAACAGGTCACGGATATTCTTACGAAGCCCCTATCTTACGAAGCCCCTAGGGAAGGTCAAATTCTTAACCTTCCGTGAACGACTTGGAGTCATGGAAAGACCCTCTTATGAGGGTCCCATTTGAGTTGGATTGTGAGATTTGGGAGCTTCGGGGGGGCTTGGAGTACTTCTTGGAGCTATGAGCGACCATAGGGTGAGCGGTTCACCTTCCCCTAGTGGTGCGCCATGTACAGGGTGAGTGGCTCACCTTCCCCTATGATACCCCATGATGGTTGATATATGCATAGGATGAGTGGTTCACCTTCTCCTATGGCATATGAGCAGGATGAGTTCCAGAACTCATGGGAAGTACCTCTCATCTGGTCAATGAGTTGGGAAATTATCATAGGGACCATAGTACCACTGATGAACACATCGTGTACTATCGTACTCCCTATGCTAGGATGTTTGATATTGATCTAGGATTAATGGAGACTGACTTCAAGTCAGTGGAAAGTGTTATGATACACTCTCGATCATTTCTTCTTTATTATTTCTTCATGGTTCAGCAGAGCAGGGATGACAGGGATGGTACAAATTGATAGATGGTTTGGCAGGTGGATTTCTCCCTAGTTGAGAGGGAGTGTTAAAATTGTCAACTAGGGCCAAACTCCACCTTGGACAGCTCATATGATGGAGATGATATTTTTATTGGATTCCTCTTTCTAAGATGTGCATGATTGATCTAAAGATCATCCCATTCTGATAAGTAGAAATGGAATTATGAATTTATTTCCTCTATGGACAAATTGTCAACGTCGGCCAAAGGTCTAATGTAGGCTCATGAAGCCCAACCGATGTGTCTCTTCACCCTCAACGTTGTGTATAAATAGAAGAGGCATTTTCCTCATTTGGGCACACATCTTTCTCTCTCTTCATATGATTGGGTTGTACAAATCATAGGTAGCATGTTCCTCTCCACAAGTGCGAAGGTTTGACTGGGCATTTCTGTTTTCTGCGTTGATCAAGTTGCAGCCAGCTTTGACCAGTGTTGACTAGGCATTGTTTGACTTCATTTGACTGTGGTTTTTGTGGGAGTATTTATGTTTGGGTAGGCCGCATATACTGGCACGGATATCGAGATTTTCTAGGCACTTTGACCAGCGTTGACTGTAGTCATTTAACCGCAGAAGTTAACTATGTTGACCAGGTTTGACTGGATTTTCCTACATTGTTTTGGGCTGATTTGGACTATCTTTGGAAGCCGAGTTGACTAGTTTGACCAAGCTGATTTGGAGGAGATTTACTACTGGTTTGACCGGTGTTGACTTTCTGGTTAGGGCATCCTGTTGACTACAGTTTGATTGGATTATTTTACAGTGATTGGGCAAGTAGATTTTGTATGATGTACCCTCTCTCTCTGTGCTGAACTTTTGAAGAATAATAAAAAGATTTGATCAAAGGGTTTTCCTCACATTGAGGTTTTTCCCTGGCATCCACCGAATATTGTGTCCTCTTGCCTTGGCTTGTCTTGCTTATTGTTTATGTTCTATCTGCATTTACTATCAATGTTTATTTGATTGCTAATCTGGAAATTGATATTGGGCTAATAGGAAAAATTGAAGTAAACTGCTCCAAAGCATAGAATATACCATTGTTATCTAAAATTAACAATTTTTTACTTGTACAGGTGTAGGTCTGAGATTATTCAAGGAGATTTTTTTAATTTGAGACAGATCTAGGCCCTGGAGGGAGAGATCTAGTCTCAAATCTTTGTTTGCAAGGCCAAATAATTTTCAATTATTCTTCGTGTTTTTCTCTTTCTCGGGAGAACTGTGTGAGTCCTTTTGAGTTGCTGCTCTAGCGTCATGCTCCTGACTCATTGCAGATTCTCTAATCCTGTTGCCCAATCTCAGCTCTAATACCATGTGAAAATTTCAAACAAGAAATTCTACAGCAGTAACAATATCAATCCCAGAACACTCTTAGCCCTACTGTTACTTCTGGAATAAGCCTCTTTGGCGTACTTGCCTAGTGCGCACCCTCTACATACATCGTCTCGTTTCGTACTTAATTTTGGAAATCCTGTGACGGTCCTTTCAAGAATTCTTAGAGCACCATGGTGTAGGTGCACCATCCTCCTGTAATCTTTTTCTCGACTGCTGCCTATCAGTGCCATTGGAGAATCTAGCTGAAACTTATACAGTCTGTTACTTCTGACTCCAATTTGGGCCTTCTTCTTCCAACTCGGATGTTTGACATATACTTTCTTCCCAATGAAGAAAACAGCATAGGCCTTGTTTTGTAACTGACATACAGAGAGTAAGTTCATCCCCAATCTAGGACATGCAGCACATTGGTAGCTCGAAGTCGATCCCCTGCTTCTGTTTGAAAACTATAGTACCTCTTCCTACAGGGGTACATTTTGATTTATTTCCCATGGTGATATGGAAGTTCATCTATTCTTCTTGATAGCTCAAGAAACATTCTCTTATTCTTGTCATGTGCGCAAAAGCTCCCTATCAATATACCAAACCTCCGAGGAAGCAGAACTTGCCAAGCAAGCGACTTCTTCTTCCAGTCTAGAAGCTAACATAGAATAGTCGTTATCCATATTCTTCATGCTTTTCTCTTTCCCTGGAGAACTATGCGAGTCCTTTTGAGTTATTGCTCCAGCACCATGCTCCAAACTCATTGCAGATTCTCTAATCCTATTGCCCGATCTCAACTCTAATACCATTTGAAAATTTCAAACAAGAAATTCTACTGCAGTAACTTATTTATTTCTCCTACTTATTTTCCACAATAAGTTATTTACAAAACCCTTCAGTAAACATCAAAGTAAATTCTATTGTAATGTCACATAATAGCATAGAGAAAAGAACAGTGAAATACAAGCATAAGAATCAATCACATCAACACAATTATTTTTGGACAATAGTCCTCGGAAAAACCCAATGCGGAAAACCCGGTGCAGCAAATGAGGGTTTATTTATTATTCTTCAACAACAATCTCCTTACAAGGAATGATTTTGCATAACATAGAGACATATGAGGAAACACCTAAGATATTTTTCCTCCTTCCTTTGGAAAAATTCTGACACCCTAGAGACCCTCCAACCTTCTCTGTGTCATCTTTGCGTGAGGACTACGTCCCTAGCTGCGTTGTATCTTAAAGATATCTCTCTGCATTGTCTCTTTGATGCACTGCGTCACCTCCTCCTCAATCTCTGATTGATGTCGATGCCCTCCTCTTGCTTCACCTTGCAACACTCCCCCTGAAACCGAACTCTTACTTCTCGAGAATCAATTCCCCTCGGGTTACTGAGTATTTGCCCGGTGTGTCTCCAAATGACTCTCAAATCTTCCTTTATACTTTTCATGTTAAGATATCAACGATTGTGATCTAATCTCTAATCAACGATTAAGATTAAATTAGACTTGATCCTCGTCTCTTAGGAGCTTCTCACCCATATTTTCATTAATACACATTAATATTTTAATTTTCCTAAGTTTAGACTTAGGAACCCCATTAAAAATATTAATTATTTTAATAAAATACAATTCGGGTGGAATTTCACCAAACGATTTCTGGGTCTTGGAGATCTCATGTGTTCTAGCCCCTCCACAAAATTTCAAAGCCAGAGCACATCCGATGCCACACAAAATAAACACGACCTAAGTCATTGTCGCGGTGCCTATACAATTTGAGCGACAACAGATCCCTCACCCATATGTTATGAATGTATGTTTGAAGGTGGGCCTCCCGACCCCAAAGGTATGACTTTTCATTGCTTTGGTTGAGTAATTTTGTTTACTTTTCATGGGTGCTTTGTAGCATGGATTGGTGGGGCGATTCGGCGAAAAGAGTGGGCCAAGTCTGTGCTCTTGTCTCCTCCACTTGATTTGGTGTTTAGCCTTGTACCTAGTCCCGTGGGATCTCCTTTACTGGCCACTAGCTTTAGGGTTGGCACTACATGGGAAATCTCAATTTTGGCTGCGTGGTCGAGCTTCCCAACACCATACACACCGTGTCCTTCCGCTAATTTTGACCCCATTCATCATTTTCCCCATCCGGGTCCACGTGTCCATGGGGTCCACATAGGGTTAGCCTCCCCTTCCCCTTGCCTACACCTTGGGTTAGGTCTGAAACGATGCCCTAGATGTTGATGTAGCTAAAAAGAAAAGAAAAATAAAAATTTGGCCACTATCAACAAGAAAATGTACCACAAAATGCAAAAGATGGTCGAGACATACAAAATTAGCAGATGGGAAAAAGCCAAACATAAGTCCTACCCCTCATATATGGTCATCACCCTGGTTCCCATGGGCCTTAGATGAGCCCCCTCCACATTAAGGAACCCATGATTGTCCCAACCCCGGGTGGGCAATGCAATGCCCCACCTTAAAAGGGGGTATCCACTGCTATATACCACACATCATGCTCTCACCACTTGGAAACTCGAGCAGTTATGAAGAAAAATCAATAAAAGGCAAAAGGTATATGAAGAAGGGTGGAAAAACAAAGGTCGTATGTACCATGAATGCTCCCTCCTACACTCATATACCCAAGTGTGGGTTTCTCTCATTACAGCTACTCCTTGTCCCATAACATGTGGCCTGGATCCTTCCCTTAACCCCCACTTCTTTCCATTATTATATCACTTGCCACCTTCCACTTGATGGATGTACCAAGACATGTCCCCCCCTTTAAAGGTTGAAACCACCTAAGAGGGCCCTTGGTTAAACCCCTTATTGAGTTTGGAGACACTTGTACATGCCAAAGCCCACGATGGAAGGAAATGCCACCATGAAGTGCCCCATTGATTCCATGATTTGTAAACTCTTTTACTTGATTATTCTAATGATATATTGTATTGGAGGGCAAAGGGGACGCATTGGATCTTATGCAAGATTACAGGTGGGTCTCCATTGGGGCTTGGTCTCCCTATACGGAGACTTAGCCCTCCAGAGGGCCACATTGGCACTTGTAGGGTAAGCGTTGAGAGCCATGGGCCTCCATCATAGCATTTACTTCACGGATCCCCAATAGCACTCATTGATTGCTCGTGTTCCACATTTTGGATGAGGATGATGCACCAGGTTCACCATGCCCAGCCGGCTCCACACTTGCACCATACACTTGGCAGATGTTCCTCTCGCTGCAGGGAGGACTTATATCATCATCCTAGCCCTTACAAATAGTCTACAGGCATTTTTGATCCACTTGGAGACCCATGAGGATGCCCTTGTGCCCCCACACCCACCTGGGAGCACCATAGGTTCTTGCTTGGAAAACAAGGGACCACCCCCTTGTCCACTATGTTTGGAGTCCATTTCTACATCATGGAAACCCTTGGACTTCTTTAGGCCTCTTGAAAGGCCCAACGACTCACATTATTGATCATTCGACTCTCTTGAGTGGCTTATTCTTGTATTATTGAGCTATTTGGTGGGCTTGTCACCAAAAGTATTGTATTGTGCACATTATTTTATTCTAGGGGCATTATTAGTCCAAATTAGGCCATTCGAATCCCTTAGAGGATTGTATAAGTAGAAGAGAGGCATTCTCTCTCAATCATCATCACTTGGATTGGTTATTATCTCTTGTGGGATTTTCGCTATACCTTTTGAAAGAAGAGTTTGGATGATATGGATGAGTTTTGATGTTTGGATACCTCTCTCTTGTCTTGGAGCTTCACTATGTTGAAATATGTAACTAGGTTGGGTCTTCATAATGACATATGTAATCATGATTTTTTGTAAAGAGAAAAATAAATTTATTATTATTCTCGAAGCATGGGTTTCATGCTCGAGGAAATTTATTTTATAGGTCAAGCACCCATTGAGTGCTTCTAGGTATGTCATAAAGTCAATTGAGTCATTGTCATGTATTGAATACCTATTTGGGCATGTTACATATTTTGTTGGGATTCAGGTGGAAGTATGTATCTAACTTCTGAATCCATTCCTTGGCTGAGCTCCTAGTTGACCCGACAAAATAGGGTAGCATTACCTTTCCCACCATCTTCTGAGTATCCTGGTTTTGCAAGTGTTGTCCTCCTCTGAAAGGAACTCATGTCCTGGATTTATACTTTTCCTTTAGGTGGCAATAGTCCCCAAAGGATAAAACTCTTTGGACCCTGGGATCCAATGCCTCGTACTCATCAACTCCATTGATGAAAGATCTCATCAACTCAGCAAATGGATCTGGCTCCCTCTCTCTCTAGCTCCTCCAAGAAGTGAGGCATCGTGAGTCTTGTTGCGCCCAATTTTCCAACATTCCAAGGAAGCAAGATCCAAAGATTTGAAGGAATTCTTTTTAGAGTTCAGAATCATCAACCCGCAGTCTGTCATATCATTGTAAACCCATTCTGCAAATTTGTAATGTAAATGATGCTAGTACGATCATTTAATTATGTAACAACCTAGGTAAGCCTATGATTTTGGCGACGAATTTCATCCTAGGAGGTTTTTTGTCTCACTGATTATCTGTGTTTCTAAACACGGATGATCGACGGAGTTTTTCCCTCCAACTTCACCCCAAAGCTAGGGTGGAATTTATCGTCGAAGTCTTAAGTGAGTCATAGTGTTTTAGTCGAGTCTATTGTAAAAGTGATTTGGAAATAATTTAAGCTAATTGACTAAATTATTTTATTACAAATCACTTGGTCTACTAGATCATATTGTGTCGCAGAATTGGGTAAGTTTTGTGAGGGTCTATAACGAACGAATATTCCCCCTTTCAGGGTTGAATTTGTAAAATCTTATGTAAAAAACATTTTAGTGCATTGTCCCTCATACTTAGACACCATGGCTAAAATATTTGAGGGTGGAAAAATAATTAATCCCCTTATGAGTCAATTAATTAATTTTTCTAGCAAAAATTAAATTAAATCCTAAGCCAGGAAATTAATTAATTTAGAGTCAATTAAAATGTTAGAGAAATTAATTTCTCCAAGTGGAAAAATTCGTGGGTCTAAAAGAAGATAATTTTTGGAGGTCCCCCACCAAGGGAATATTGAAAATTTGGACCCTTCGACCTTCCTGGTTAAGTCAAAGTCAAATTTTTGAAAAAATTAATTCAAGATTATTACTTTTGGATTATTAAAAAATTATTTTAATGAGAAATTCGAAAATTCCTCAAAAACAACTATTTTCGACAGCAGAGATTAAAAGTTGATCAAAGATTTATCAACGGTTGAGATTATTTTGATGGGGATCAAGCCAACTAGCCGTTATTTTCCACTTGGAGAAATTTCTCTATAAATAGAAAGCATTTTGTTCTATTTGAACCAAGATGATCTTTGGTCTTATGTAATTTTGTAAACATTGGTGTGAAGCCACTATTCTACTGGGAACATTTGAACTTCATAATAAAAGATTGTGGGGTATAGTTCATGGTGTCTTTGTCTCATTGATCTATGGTATGTGTTGGGTATGTGCTTTCCTATATTGTGCTTCAATATTATCTGAATCATTATTTCATTTGTAAATGATAAGAACATTCTATTGGCAAGTCTTGAACTTATCTTAGGTGATCTGATTCATTGTATGTTCTAACGATTTTTTCTTAAGAAAATATCTAAAGTTTGCAGGTTCCCCCGCCCTTGGGCTCCAAGTTCACAAACTGTGGGCACAAGCTGACCTTGTTTGGATCTCGAATATTTTATGTGATTTTCTTACTTCACTAAGGTTGTGGTTGAATATCTATCTTTCGAAATACATCTAGCCATTGTCAAAATTTTATTAAAAATTATTCTTCAAAATCTTTCAAGCATTGTACATTTGTATAATTTGTAAATTATTTTTGTAAAATAATTTTTGTAAATAAATTTTATTTTATTTTTTCTAACCCTTGTTTGCAGTTGGGGTTTGGATTTTTTGGTATATATTGGGGTTTTGGGCACTTGTATTTTCATTTGTGCAATTCGGATCCAAGTGATTCAAAGAGATTTACTAGGGTTTTCAGCTAAACCTGGGCCCTTGAGGGTAAGATCTACTCTCTAGAATTTTTGTAAGGCCAACTTTTGAAGAATTTTGCAGTGAAGTTGAAGATCAGAAGCAAATTCGAATTTTAGGCAAGGGTTTGAAATTTTTTAAGGCCTCTAGGCCTAGCGTTTCCTTCTGCCCTAGTCGTCTAGCCTCGACGTGGCCCTTGGTTGCCCTTCAACCTAAGCCGTCAGCTTTTTTCTCCTTGTTGTGGGTGTTTTCTAACCTCTTTAGGCTTGGTTGTGAGCCTCTAAGGCCTCGGCCTCCCTTTAGGAGTTGGAATACAGCCCTTTAGGGCTTGTCGTGGGACATTTGGGCCTCTAAGGCCTCGCTACATGCCATTACAAGCCTCCTCCCCGCCTCGGCCTCCCTCCCCTCCTCCTCAACCCTCCTAACCCTTTCACTAGCCCTTCCTCCCTCTCGGCCCCCGTTCGTTTGGCCTCATTTGCCCTCCGTCCTCCTTGGCCTTCCCTTACAACATACTCACAAGCCTTTTGAGGCCTCGATCTGCCCTTGTGACCCCTGATGCAAGCCTTGGTAGCCTTCTTTAGGCTTGTCGTGGGCTTGGCAACCCCTAGCCGCAACCCTAATTTGGGCTTCCTTGCCTTATCGCGGGCCTATAAGGCCTCTTTCCTTGCCTCTTGCCTTCTCTTTCCCTCATTTGCCTATGTGGATTAGCATTTGATTTTTGGGACTGAGCATTGGTGTGTTTTGCAAAAGTATTTGGTACAAATTTGGGTGATTGCAGGTGTTCCAGTCATTGACAAAATTTGGGCAAGTTTTGCAAGTGAACTTCAAGGCCTAAGGCCTAAGGGTTTGATCCTCTAACCCTCAATTCTTCTCAGTGTTTGCTACAGCATTCTAATACATTCACACAGTGAAAAAATCCATATGAAAATGCTCTAAAAATCACTCATAATTTGCTAAACATACTAAGGAATTAATTGCATAAGTTGAGCAAATTTCGTTTGGGTAAAATTCACACATTTTATCTCTGTGATCTTTGCATATTAATGATTGATATATCAGTGGTGATTGTATCATAAGAAGGTTAATCAATTCACAATTTCATTGGTTCGACACTTGGGTTCTCATTACTCACATTTGGCTTGTCATTTTTCACTTAAAAGAGCTCTAAATTAAAAGTTGCATGTTGTTGTCATAACATTGGAATACAAGTTGCATCATTCTTTTACACTCTAATTGTTACTTGTTTCATGGTTTTAAGTGTTATTGTGAAGAAGGTTGCTAGCATTGGTTATTTGGAATCTAACATTTGCTTGTCTCTTGTAAGCTTGACCATAATCTCTAAGAGTCATTCACTGGCATAAGCTTACTCTCTAAAGCACCTTTATCTAAAGTGGCATCTTATTGAATGGTTTAAGTTACATTACTTGCCTTTGGGAGATCTAGTTGTTCTATCACTCCAATTGGCATTAAAGTAATTTATCATTGAATGTCTCTTGAGCAGATTTGTGATCTATAGGTGTTAAAGAGCCTTGGCAATTGAGAATCTAATTGGCAATAGTTATGATCTAATTTCAATATTGGCATTGAGATAGTCTGATTGTGGAAGCAAAGAATCTAAGAAGCCAAAGGACTTGCTAAATCTAATTGAATATCATTGGCATTATCTTGTCTAAGTAATCATTGGCTAAAAGTTCTAAGTAGATAAGTGCCCTAATTGTCATTGAGCTTGTGGTTGATATCTATTGTGGATCTTTGGCATCTTTCTCCAAGAGCATATTGTGATTATCTAATTGAGCAAGTTTCATTTTGATTATCTCTTGTATCTTGTTGGTACTTGAAGAATTTGGCACATATTCTTGTTGTTAAGATTGTCTTTCCATTCATTGATTAAGTACTCTTGTCATAAAGCTCATCATAACTAAAGTACTTAAAAACATTAAACAATCTTAAATCGAGATCACTCATTAATCTTACATCTCATCCTAAGGCTAGTTGTGCATTAATAACTTACCTACAAGCATAAGATTGGTTGATAGAGATAATAGAACCACCAATCTCATCTAGCTTGAGGAGCCTAGCACCTCTTTAGTGGTTAACACGATGACCTTGAAGTCGTAAGAGCCATAGTTTCTGCAACACCGGGTGGTTAGTACCTAAGGGGAGGTATCATTAATCAAGCCTTTGTTTGCTTCCCCTTGGCCTCTTTCCCACAACCTACTCTAGAGACTAGCTTCAAAACACTTAAGAGGAAGGATACACCTAGAATAGGCATTTAATTAAAATTAACCAAGGTTCTTGCATCACACCTAAGTGTTAGGATTTGCATAACATATAGGATAGCCAAGCATTCAAGCAATGGTTGTTCATCCGGCTACATGGTCTTCAATCGATATAAAGCAAGAAATTGACTCCATCAGGCACTGGTCTCACATCTAAGTCCAATCTAATCTATAAATCTTGCTAAATCAACCAAGTGGCTAGGCCATTCAGTCGTGTCTCCTAGATTTGTTGGTTGCCAACTTGTCTTTCATTTCCATCTTCCATAGGGACTACCCCCCATAGTTTGTTGTTGGGAGACAGCGAGAACGGTGAAGTCAAGGATCAGAGTGACAGCCCTCAACCTAAGTTGTTGTCGCACCGTGCCTATACAATCTGAGCAACAATAGATCTCATTGTTTGGCCATAAGTATGGGTGCTCTGCTACTGGTTTGTGTGTGCACGCACATGACTACCCTATCTTGTCTGGGACCCTCCTCCATCATTAGCCCCTCCTTGCATGATTTGCATTTGCAGTCCAATCATCTGCCACATCATGTATATGACTTGCTAATTTGTGCCATCATCTACTAGTTCAACCTCACTAGCTCCTCCAACAATGGATCTCGCCCAGTCTATCTAGGTTGCTCATTGCCTCCCGAATTCTCCATATGCACTCTAGCATGATCAAACTCTATGTCTGAGAAGTAGTCCAGTTCTTCTTCTTCCCTACCATGACCTCTTCCTCTACCTTTGCCTTTGCCTCTGTAACAATAGACTACTCCGCCAAAGGTCGTGACATCACCTAATCTTCTGCCCACAGTTGGCCAAGAACATGCTCTGATACAACTGTAATGTTCCTAATTAGGAATTAACAATGAATATCAAATACATGCAATGGCTACAACAAAATTAAAATTTTGATAACGCAACCAAAATTAGTACATGCAGAAAATAGAGGCAAAGCTCTGAGCCATTGTATTAATCTGGAAATAGCAGTACATCAGTGATAGAAAATGGAACTTGTGCTTGCAAACACCCAAGTGAATAATGTGAAAACCCAACTGAAAATGGCTCCATCTAGCAGTTCACTCTATCAAGAAATTTCTGTTGTTGCTGCTACTGGAGGTGAATTGTAGTTTTGGCCCTCAATCCTACACCAAAAATTCTGAAAAATTAACTATACGCTCCTCACACCCAATCCAACAAAACCCATAAATATTTCGAGCTAATTCCAGTTGACCCGAAATGCCATAAAAAGTATGAATTTCCCAACCACCCACTTATGCACCCAGCAAGAGAAATATTGTTGAAAGAATGGCTCAATCCACCTACAATTAGTTGAGAAATTATTTACTAAATATCCTTCGGGGTTGGCAATCTTTCCCAACGGAAAATCCCAACAAAGCACCAGCCCCAAATCCCTGCGAAATTTTTTCCTATCAACCCTTGCATAGGCCCTGGAAGAGAAAATTTCAGCCCAGCAATAAGACACAATCTCAGCTCTAAAATTTGGTGCCAAACTACTCCTACCAAGAGAAAATCACCTACAAAAGCTCGGAACCTGCAATGAAGGAAGTTTCTCCAAATATACTTCGTAGTTCTTCTTCTGCGCCAAGAGGTGCGAAATTATGAATGAAATCTCTGCAAATAACCCCAATGAAAGTCCAAGAATAGACTCCCCTAAACCTCACTAGGGAGACACTCGAAGTTCTTCGAAATGAGGTTGAGTTTTGCTTGAAACTCTTGAGCTAAACAGCTTTGCTCCTCTTATATTGAAGTTTGATCAACCTTTAAGTGAGCGTTCAATCTCCATAAAATAGATGGACAAAAGATGCAAAAATGGAGCCCCCATGTGCTATTTATAGATGTTGGTTCCTTTCTCCATGGTGGTCCCCCGCTCCTCCACAAGTTCAAACTCCCTTCTTTCCCCCTCTTCCACCTAGTGTGAATTTCTCAAGGTGGGGTCAAATTCTCTTATTCTGAGTGGCCCCCACATTCCACTTGCGAACTAATTTTATTTTCTCTAATGTTTATTTCTCCGTTTCTCCAAAAATAAAATAAGTGGTTCCTTAACCCACTTTTCCTAAGTTTTATAAGCCAAAATATTTTATAACACCAAAATTGCAAAAATGAGGATTTGACTTGGCAAAATTATTTATTTGGGACATGACAACAAGTGAGGCTTCCCTATAAAAGATCACCAAAAAGGTATTCAACTAAAGGGCTCTAAACGGTGATGCAAGGTAAAGGTGATCACCAAAGCCTTGAGAGGTTAAGATAAGAGTTGCCTAAAGTTCAAACACACTTCCCTAAGACTTTTACAATTTGGAAGAGAGTTGTTATAAGTTAAGGTTTGTAAGATATGCAAATTTAGGGCACACACAGGCATATATCAGTTCTAGAAAATAAACTATAAGGGATAGGATCAACAAAGGACCAATAGGCTATGGAGGAGGAAAGCTAGGGTTAAGTAAACAATGGTTTTAGATGGCTGAAAATGCATATGATAGCAATAAATACCAAGATGTGAGCCCTAAATTTAGGGTTAAAATATGCAATTAATGCTAGATTTTGCCTTTTATTATTTATTAAATGCAATCCCTTCCAATAGGGCAATAACATATGGACATAAAATTGCTATAAAATGTAGATTTCAAGCTAACCCTAACCCTAGTTACAAAAAGAATTAAAGAAAGAAATAGAAATTTATAATGATCAACACCTACTAGAATAGTGCATTTATCTACTTGGGCAATGGAGTCATGGCAAGGTCAACGATAGAGGGCCTTGGATGAAGAGAGTGGAAGTTTGAATTTATTCTCTTAGAAACACTAACAACTTCTCTATGTGGGAGATTTTAAGGTCAAACAATGCATGAACAAAGTTCCTTTTGTTGAGAAATCGATGCTAGTAGAATTAGGGCTTGATTTCTCTTTCTTGATAATTACTTGTGAATTATTTTGCCTTCTTTTACTTCTTTATTATATTATCTTTCATCAAGCAATTACCAAATTATGTGCGTATAAAGATCACAAGAACAAGAGACATAAGATGTAGGCACTCTGACAGGGAAAAACCCCTATCTAGGGGAAAACCCAGTCAACTTCTTCCTTCAGTAGTTAAGACGAGATAATCCAAGACTCTACAACCTAGACACAAACTCCCTCCAACCACCAATTCAACCCTTCCTTCTGGAAACTTCAATCTAGATCTATGACCCTGTAGCAGCAGCACTTCAACCCAGCAAATCCAGAATTTCAACCTTCCCAGCAACAGAACTTCGACCTTCCAAGCAGCAAAACTTCAACCCAACAAATCCAGAACTTCGACCTAGCTAGCAGCAGAACTTCGACCTAGCCAATAGCCCAGTAACTTCGCATAAAAGAGAGAGAGAGATAGCCCAAAAACTTCGACTTGCAATCCTTCCTTCTTCTCCTTGAACTTCGTACTTTCATCACTTCCTTCTTGTGTATCGAACTTGTTGAGTTGGTGAGCAAATAGATCGAATTGCACTTGTATATATAGCCTCTTATGTGGGTCAAATTGTCCTCTTGTAGGCCGACTTCATCAGGCAAGGGCCGACTTGGTGTGGAGGTGACAAATTACATATTTGACTCAATAATAATTCTTTTTACATGATTCAAAAGCCCAAGAAGGGTCTCATTAAATGGACAATGACTCTAATGACTCAATATAAAACCTAGAAGTCCTCAATGGGGACTTTGACCTATAAAATGATGACCCAAGCATGAAACTCATGCTTTAATAAGTCATTGTAATAATAATAAATTTTTCTTTTTCATTATTTGATAAATACATTTCATAATGACTCAAATATGAAGACCGAACCTAGTTACATTCTTCAACACTCCCTCTTAACTAGGGAGGTATTCATAATTTACACATGTATACACAAGTACAAGGAAGATCTCAAAACACAAGAACTACGAAGAACTTAGGCACACACAGTGCCACGGACTAGAATCCTCACCGAGGCAATCTATCCAGGTGGGACTAAGATGGACTAAAGCTTTCAGCCTCTCTAGGTGCCATTAGGCTTACTGGCTAACCATCAACCCAGGGAACTAGGTGTGTAATGCAAGGTCAAAGCTCTATGACCAACGCCACCCTCCCTACTTCGGGAACTAGACATCAACACACAAGTCGGGCAGATGTCCTCCCAGGCATTTTACACACAATGCCTCAACACATCAAATCTCTCCCGATCAAACAGATCGGTAACATCAAGCATGCTTCCAAAACTTTGAGAGATTTACTTGAACAATCACAACCCCAATCAGTAACAACCTTTCAAATACACATAAGTAAACACAAACCTTCAAGGTCTTCAAACATCTTGATGTTGCTTCACAATTTATCACAGTAGGACTTAGAAGCTTCCCAAACAAATTTTGACTGAAGTTTCCTCAATCATAAAGCGTCCTTTCCTACTTCACATGCAGCAACATATTTTACAACCAGATCTTGTTTTGCTTCTTTCAGCAGCACCTCAATATACATTCTCCAATTTCTTCCTCAAGGTATTCATCATGACTACAATATGTCTCCCTCTCAACTTGGGAGATATACCCTTTCTTTTATCTCGGTTCCCTCTTAACTTAGGGAGATCAACTTATTTTCCATAGCATCAGAGAATCTTTCATGGCTTCCATTCTTCTTATCAAAGTCATCTTGATCACCATCATTCACATAACTTTCTTCATCATGCTTATCAATCAAACCAACTTTACTTACGAACATCTTCATCATCTTGAAGATTATGTACCTGGACAACTTAGAAAACAAGTACAACCAAATACGTATATATAGAAACATGAAGTTAACTATATCAGAATCATACAATAATGGAAGCATTAGACTTTAGACATCAAATACCTAAACTTAGTTAGGTTGATAATCAACAAGAGATACATACTTTTAAACTTCAACTTCTTGTTTAGGTTTTTGTTACAAACCCTAGACGACAACAGTAACTTAATCAAGATATTAGTCTCATTATATCTAGGACCTCAATATTTCTTCTAGAGAGATCACATTCTTTACTATATTATATTGCAAATCCTAGAAGTAATCCAAACAAGTATAGTTCTACAATTCATCCAACAACTTTAGAACTCATATGTTAGACTTCCACTAAGATTTAATGCATGCCCTAGATTCCATACATGAGACGCTAAACTTCAATATTAATATCAATCATAACACAAACTAAGGTTTCAACTAAACGACCAACTATTACTAGGATTTGTTGTAAACCCTAGGTTTTATCATCATAATGGAAACACTATCACCATATCCTAGTTACAAACCCTAGAATTTACATGCTATGTGCATCAACAATTTGGTTAGCACATATGCATATCTGGATTTCATAATCATGCACAAGCATATCAATATCCATTAGGTAAGCTCACGACACAAATATCAATACATTTAAAGTCAAACATATAACAATCTTGATTAGGCTAGGGTTTTGATCAGATGGACAAACATACACCTAAGGTTTCATTCCTCTTGATACATAAGGGTTTTACTCATAAACCCTAATTTACCAAACCTCTAAAGGTTTTAGATTTCAATACATAGATATTACCATTCAACCTTAAAGGACTAGGATTTCAATACACAACAAACCCTAAAGGACTAAGGTTTCTATGATAGTATCAAAACCCAAACATGTCATTACCATTAAAACCACAAACATCAAAGGAACAGTAATTTCTAAATTTCATCAATAACCTTAAGTAGACTAGGTTTTTCAAATTAGCATCGACATACCCTTACGTTAGGGTTTTACGGGGAACCTTTTCAGGGTTCCACAAAATGATGAATGAGTTAATGAGGGTAGATTCAATCTAATGATTAATCACCCAAATAAGAATCTTTATGATTCAAGGTCCTAGACATAACACTTGTTAGTAAAGCAAATTTATTAAAAAGGAATGAATATACCTTTATCACAAAGAGAACAAAGCTTATGGTCTAAGACATACCTTTGAGTTGTTTTCTAGACAAACCTTGTAGGACATCAATTCCAATAGAACTTCTATCATGCTTTGTGAGGTCTTATCCACAACCCTTGAGCAGATTAGCAAGATTTCCTAAACAAGGAAATATAAAAGAAATGTTATTAGCATCTAATATAAACACATCTAGATAAGAGAAGTCAATCAAATATAAAAAGATAATACAAGGAGTAAGATACTTATCTTTGGAAAAATGACAAGGGCTCCCTCTTAATCCAATCTTGTTAAAAATATGCAATTGTTGTCAAACCCCACTTTGGAGGGCTCCCTTGATGGAGATAATGATTGCATTGAATTCCTCTTTTCGAGAGGACCAAAATCAACCCAAAGATCACTCAAATCAAATAAGTGAAAGTGTACTTATGAAGAAAATCCCACCACTGCATATTTGATAAGGTTGGCCCTAAAGCAAAGTGGACCACCTTGAAAGGCTATAAATACAAGTGCCCTCTACCTCATTTAGACACAATGATGAGACACGCTTCTATCTTGTTTTTGGCTCGCACAGGTTTGAGGCTCGTCCGTGTTGATTTGGGATAGCTTTGGATGTGCTCTAGCCACGAAATTTGGTGGAGAAGTTGGGGCACATGAGATCTCCAATACCCAGAAAGGGTTTGGGTAGATTCTAAACAGATCAGGAGATATTAAAATAATTAATATTTTTAATGCAGTCCCTAAGTCTAACCTTAGGGAAAATAAAATATTAATATGTATTAATATGAATATGTGTTAGAGTGGTCCAAAAGACATAGATCAAGCCAGATCTAATCTTAGTTGTTGATTAGGGACTTAATCTCGTCCGTTGAGATGTCAACAGGAAAAGTATAAGAGGAGGCTTGAGGGTCACTTGGAGAACACACCAAAGTGATTAGTCATTATATTCTCTAGAGCGGGGTTTGCTAAGAGAAATAGAATCAGCGATCTGGAGAGCAGTTGAGGAGAATTGAGTACAGAGAGGCAGAGATAGTGTCAGGATAGCAGCAAAGCAGCCAGAGAAAGAGACACAGGAGCAGCCAGTGCTCACGCAGGGCCACTCAGAGGCAGCTAAGTGTTGCGTAGAGCACCAGAGGGGCCAGCATAGCTGACGCAGAGGCTCAGAGAGCTGATGCAGGGCTTCCTGGGGCTGACGCAAAGGCTCAAAGAGCTGACGCATGGCTTCCTGTGGTTGACGCAAGCCAAGATAGGCTGACGCAGTGCCAGCGCTGGGCTAGAAGAGGCTGACGCAGTCCAGATTGGGAAAACACTGGAGTTTCTGGGGCAGATTGGTGTTGAGTAGCTACCGAAAGGATTATCCAAGGTTTTAGCTAGTAGATTTGTCAGAAACTGAGAGGTAATATTGCCAAGAAAATTCTTTGTTGGGTAGGCCAATTTCGGCACCCAAATTGTACTCAGCTATTTCTTAATAAGAAAACCCTCAGATAGTTGCACCGGTTTTCCCACAATGGGTTTTTTCAAGGACATTAGTCGAAAAATAATGGTGTCATGTGGTGTGTTTGTTCTTGTTTCTTTTAGTTGCTGATTTGTAATACGTTGAGCATGCACTGGTGTTTATTTTCAATATTTACTTTGTAAATAACTTGATAAGGAAAAATAACAAGTAGGTATGAATAAATCAGAAAAAGTCCATGAAGGGTTTCTAACTAAGTAAACTTCGAAACTTCAACAGTCTGTGGAGGATCAGGTCGCTCTGAGGTGAAATTGCAGGGTTCGAGGCTCGCATCTCTGATTTAGGGTTTTAGGCCCCAGTCGCAGGCACAACACAGGATGAAGCCAACCCCAGTGGCTCGTACAGGAGCTCATTTGTGTGACTAGAGCCTTTCAGTTGCACTAAGAACTCTCCATCCATGCGACTAGGGGTTTAGGGTTTTCATAGTCCAGATCTAACCCCAGTCGCTCGCATGTCAGGCTTAAGGGAGTGACTAGGAAAGCCATAGTCGCTCGCGACCGAGACCTAACAGATGAAATCTCAGTCTTTCGAAGATTTCGCTTAGTGACCGCAGGGTTTGGTTGTTGACAACAGACAGTGATTGTTCATTGCATACTTCAGAATCAGATTTTTGAGTATAAGCTTTGTTGGGTTCATTTATGGATGTTGTAGTTGTTTTTGCTGGTTAGTTGCATAGATGAAGATATGGATCATTGTACTCTCTTTTGTTGAATCATTTGATGACAATCTAAGAAGAAGAATTTGCAAGGGTTTTCCCCATAGTGGGTTTCGGCCTGGTCTCTGACCAATCCTGGTGTCTCTTTGTGTGAATGCTTTTCTTCTATTTTTCCTTTATGTTCCGCTGCATTGATAATGATGATATTGTTTTTTCTATATAGTTGCATATGCTACTAAATAATTATGCAAATCTTAATAATGTTATGATGTTATGGAGTGAATGTAATGTGTTAATGAAGAAATGCAATTATCAAAACAAAAAATAATATAGCCCTAAGAAAAATTAACATGGTATCGAAGCTGGGTTAAAGAAAAGTCATGGAAGATGGAGGAGACCTAAAAAAATTCTAGGTTTTGAAGAAAACCTTAGGCATTTTGTGTATTAGGGTTTGATGGATATTATGAGGTTAGCGTTTGAGAGAAACCCCGGTTTATGGCAAAGATTTGAGATATGAAACCTTGCATGGTCAATGTGAAGATGCTCAAGCACTTGTGACAAATTTGATGAAGCCCTAGATGGGATAGTCTCTAGTAGGTCTAGTTGTTGATAAAGTTGATCGAAAGCAACATTGTTATGTGGACAATGGGCAGTGATGGCTCTTGAAGGTTCGTTCAAGAGGAAGAGTATCGCCCTTCACTGAAGCTAAGTATTTCTCGACTTATGATGCTCCTTTATGTCTTTATTTTTGTCTAGACCTATAGATCTGATTATTGTTTTGATCATTACTTATACTTCCTGCATGTATATTTGAGTAATTAGATGTTTCTAACCTCCTTGATTGATGCAGGAGCACTCAGCCCAACAAAATCATTATACTTTAGTAAACATAAGGGGTCTTGTATTTTAAGGATGTTGGGTTCCTATGTTTTCAATTAATGTAATTATTAAGGGTTTTGAGTGATTTTAATGAGAATAGGATTTAATTGAATATTGTGAAACATAATTGTAAATGTTCTCGAATGTAGGAGAACATGAGAGATTTAAGATAGTTGAGTGATGAGAGGTTTGAGAATTAATTGTAAAACTCAGATTAGGAGTCAGTTCATGAATTTATGGATTAGAGAGGAGTTTTAGGAATGAGGAAGAGATTTAAGAATTTTGTTGAGGAGTTTATGAATCTAAACCAGAAATTGGTTTTAGAATCCTTTTGTATAAATGAAAACCAAAAAGGCATGATGAAAAGTTAGTTAAAGGTTAGGAAGTTAGAGGCTAGATAGATAGGTGAGATAGGTTTGATTGTAAGCCTACAGGCAAAGTGTAAACTGAGGCCACTGATATTAGAACATCAGGCCAGAGAGACAGAGATCTCATTCTATAATCATTGTTTATATTTATTAATATAATCAACTCAATTATGAGTTCAAATGTGTGTTTCGAGTGTTGAATTATAGTGAATCGGAATTCTATAATAGATGTGTGCAGGCAGAATTCGGCGAAACACAGAGAAGAGGAGAGCGACACAGAGGATCATGATGGACCATTGAATCCATTAGAAGACAAGGTAGAGCTTTGTAAAGACAGAGATCAAAGGAGAGTGCAGAGTTTAAGCTCAGAAGAGAAAGTGCGCAGCGGAATAGCGAAGACCCAGAACCTTTTGAAGAAACATGAAAACCACAGAAAAATGGAAGAATGGCGTAAAATCTAAGTACAAAGAAAAAGCGAAGAAGTGAAATATCGACGCACAGTAACCGTTGGATCTGGAAGATCAATGGTCAGGATTAAATCGCATCGGTGGAATCCTTCTGATTTATCAGAACCGGCCCTTGAAACAGTGCGATTGCGATCTTGCGATTAATCGTCAACCGTCAGATCGAGAGTCAGGATCGACGGTCGTGATCTAATCGCTGATCGCAAATTGGAGAGGCAAGTGCGAAGGATGGTGAACGGAGGAATGCCGATGTGCTGATATGCGATTACGCGATATCGTCGCTAGGTGATATAGCACCAATCGAAGATCGGAGGTATCGGCCGATCGGAGATCGGAGAATGAAGAGTGTTGAAGAAATGATTGGAAGAGGGGACCCACTGATAATTATGGTTGCGGGTGTAAGGTTTTTGAAGTCCGATTTAAGTGCTCCGTTGGGTTTTTTCCTGTGTTTCCTGCGTTCCGATATGTTGTTATGGTCCCGGGGTTTTGAGGCCTAAGCACGATTAAATGCTTTCGAAAGAGTAGTGGGCCATAACCCACAGCCCTCAAGGTCGAATTATTGTAAATGGTCGCACCCCGTCATTTGGTATCAGAGCATAATTGTGATTGAAACAATTGATAGCAGAACAGAATAAGGGAATTCTGTAGAAAAGGACTTAGAACAGAGATGTGTTTTAAGATGTGTATGTAGGCAAGGGAGATCAGATTTTAATCTGATAAATAGTAGGCACACAGAGATAAAGTGCAGCAGAACTTGCAGATGCAAGAAAAAGAGGACAATCCATTCAAAGTACAGGTAAATGGTGGAACAAGATCATGCAGAGATCTTGAAGGTGAGATGACATGTTTTGTTTGATTTGATTTGAAGATTGGAGAATGTGTGGGTTTTATATTGATGCACAGGTAACAGCATAAGGAGGTGAGAAGATTGCAGCAACCTAGAGCGAGGAGTGCTCAATTGGTTCCAAAGGAAAGAACCAGAGAAATGTTGAAAGACTGAGCTCAGAAGAGAGAAGCTTAGTGAGGCATATGTAGCAAGAAGGAGACTTGTTACTGCAGAGGTATTGTTGTAGATGACAAAGGCAATTCCACAAAGGATGTGGGTAGAATTGCTAATGGGTAATGAAGGAAGCTGGTAAGACTTATAAGCAAAAGAAGAAGTGGTCAGAACCAAGTATTTCATGGTAATTGAAATACAAGAGGACAGTTGTGTTCTTGAGAAGGTGCAGATGAGTTGAAGCCTAAAGGAGTAGAGAAAAGTGCTCAAAGGAGGTTCCAGAGATAGAGAACCAATTGCTTGCCAAAAGACCGAGTATAGAGGAAAGCTTGGTGAGGTAAGTGGCAGCAGGGAGGACTTGCTGTTGCAGAGGCTTTAGTGCAGCTCATAGTGAATGAGTGAGGAACTCATAGAGATGGAGAAGAAGATGGCTACTGATAGTCATAACAGAGGTTTTGAGGAAGACCACAGCAGAAGAAAGGTGAAGAAAGAGGATGCCAAGGCAAATGGCAAGAGGATGAGTCAAGAGGAGCTTGACAAAGAGATTGCAAAGATGAAAGAACAACTCAATGTATTGATGATGATACTTGAGGAAAACCAGAGATTAGGTTGGGTCTTGAGGAAGAAGCCAATGAAGTGGCATAAATTACAGAGAAGGCTACAACAGAGGCAAGTAAGGTGGCTGATGGAAGAACTCAGAGAAGCTGAGTTGGAAATGGAAGTGTCCATTTGTGAACCAGAGCAAGGTGAAGTTCTGGGTGAAGAAGAAGGAATTATTGATGATTTTCTGAACTGTTGGACAAATGCAAACCAACAGGAAAAGGTAGAACCTTGTATTGTTGAATCTAATAATTTTGATGTGATTACAAGTTTTGTAGAGGATGAGCAATCTTTTGAAGCTGTCAAAAGTATGGAAGAGTATCTTTCAGAAGATAAAAACTCTGAAGTAAAGGAGGATGGAGAATGTCTCTTAAATGAGAGAAGCAGTGATTTATTGCAACAGAAAGAACTTAATAATTCATTGATATTTGAAACAGTGACAACACAGGAACAACTTCTTGTGAAAGGAGATGAAATTCAGTCTGAAGAGCTGATATGTGAAGCAACAGTTGAGACTATTGAACCTTGTGATTTTCAGATTGATAATTTGTGTATAAATGCAGGAAACATAAGTAATGATGAAGTACTTATGAAGTGTCACAGAGAACTTGAATGGCTGGAGTATTTGCTGGAAAATTCAGAGTATGACAGTGTGATTGCAGAGGAAGGAGTTCACTACAGTGGACAAGGGCAGAGAGACATCATAGAAGCAGATGGTATGGAGGAGAGACTAGCTGACAGTCTCGTGAATTCTGTTGGGAATTCAAATCAGCATACTGATGTGCTGATAGAGAAGGAAAAATCAGAGCAGCATACTGATGTGTTGCCAAAGGGAGATAAGGCACAGAAGCCTTATGATTTTTATTTTAATAAGTGTTTTATGAGTGCAGGTTTAGTTGCAGAAACTAGAGGAAATTTGGCACAGATGAACAACCAAATAAAAATGAAAGAAGAAGATTCTATGGAAGAATTTAATCCATGGAACAGAGATGTTCAATTGCTGGAGAGAATGCTGGACAGTCATGATTCAATGCAGAAAGAGATAATCATGAAAGAGGGTAAGGATGAAAGGGAGACCATTGTAATCAGAATAAGCAAAGAACAAGTAAGAGTAGGTGATAGCATTCGACAACTTCAAGGAGAAGAACAACAGTTTGAAGAGTTAGTGGACAGCAGCAACAAACTGAAACAGAGAGAAAGAGGAAGAAGTAAGTGGCAAAATATGGACCAGACCAAGGATGTGCTGGAGTCAGAGATTGAAGAAATGTGGCAGCTGATGATGAAGCAGTCCATATGGAGGAGATTAACAGCAGCAAGAAGCATGATCAATCAGAATTTGAACCTGATTGACAAGGAGAGGAAGATGAAACAGAAGATAGCAGACATACAGCAGCAACAAAGGTGCAGAGCTTTCAGACAGCTACAAACTAAAGTTTGGGACCCTGGAGGCTTTCTATCAACTTATGAACACACATGATCAAGAGATCATGAAAATTTTCTACTTTGGGGGTCTGATGCAGGAGCACTCAGCCCAATAGAATCATTGTACTTTAGTAGACATAGGGGGTCTTGTATTTTAAGGAAGTTGGATTCCTATGTTTTGAATTAATGTAATTATTAAGGGTTTTGAGTGATTTTAATGAGAATAGGATTTAATTGAATATTGTGAAACATAATTGTAAATGATCTCGAATGTAGGAGAACATGAGAGATTTAGGATAGTTGAGTGATGAGAAGTTTGAGAATTAATAGTAAAACTCAGATTAGGAGTCAGTTCATGAATTTATGGATTAGAGAGGAGTTTTAGGAATGAGGAAGAGATTTAGGAATTTTGTTGACGAGTTTATGGATCTAAACCAAAAATTGGTTTTAGAATCCCTTTGTATAAATGAAAGCCTAAAAGGCATGATGAGAAGTTAGTCAGAGGTTAGGAAGTTAGAGGCTAGACAGATAGGTGAGATAGGTTTGCTTGTAAGCCTATGGGCAGAGTGTAAACCGAGGCCACTGATATTATAACATCATGCCAGAGAGACAAAGATCTCATTCTATAATCATTGTTTATATTTATTAATATAATCAACTCAATTCTGAGTTCGAATGTGTGTTTCGAGAGTTGAATTATAGTGAATCGGAATTTTGTAATAGATGTGTGCAGGTAGAATTCGGCGAAACACAGAGAAGAGGAGAGCGAGACAGCGGATCACGATGGATCATTGAATCCATTAGAAGACAAGGTAGAGCTTTGTAAAGACAGAGATCAAAGGAGAGTGCAGAGTTTAAGCTCAGAAGAGAGAGTGCGTAGCGGAATAGCGAAGACCCAGAACCTTTTGAACAAACCTGAAAACCACATAAAAACGGAAGAATGGCGTAAAATCTAAGTACAAAGAAAGAGCGGAGAAGTGAAGTATCGGCACACAGTAACCGTTGGATCTGGAAGATCAATGGTCAGGATTAAATCGCATCGGCGGAATCCTTCCGAAGATATCGGAACCAGCCCTTGAAACAGTGCGATTGCAATCTTGCGATTAATCGTCAACCGTCGGATCGAGAGTCAGGATCGACGGTCGCGATCTAATCGCTAATCGCAAATCGGAGAGGCAAGCGCAGCGGATGGTGGACGGATGCCAATGTGCCGATATGCGATTACACGATATCGCCGATAGGTGATATAGCACCGATCGAAGATTGGAGGTATCGCCCGATCGGAGATCGGCGAATGAAGAGTGCTGAGGAAATGATTGGAAGAGCGGACCCGCCAATAATTATGGTTGTGGGTGTAATGATTTTGAAGTCCGGTTTAAGCGCTTGGTTGGGTTTTTTGCTGTGTTTCCTGTGTTTCAATATATTGTTATGGTCCAAGGGTTTTGAGGCCTAAGCACGATTAAACGCTTCCGAAAGAGTAGTGGGCCATAACCCATAGGCCTCAGGATCGAATTATTGTAAATGGAGGCGAAATTGGTGTACCCCAATTTCGCACCCCGTCATTGATGAGAGGTAATAAGATGATCCTTCTTGAGGATCATTTGAGATACAAGAAAGAAAAGCTAGACTTGAAAAAGGTAAAGAGGCACCTGATGAAAAGATGACTAATTGCTACAAATTGCCTATATCCAATGAAAAGATGTGCAAGTATTTGAATACCACAAGGTATGCATGATATATTGTTTCAATGTTATGTTTCAGCTGTAATATTGGATGGCAAGGAAAACCCTAAGGTATTATGAGAATGTCCCCTTCTCAAATGGCTCATGCATGCATATGAAAGTGATTTGGATTCATGGTTTTTATGATAAAATGGTGCACTTGGTATTGAACAAGTATCTTACTTCTTGAACATGATGAACTTCTTGATTCTATGAGGCTACTTAATGTTCATCTTTGATATAGTGGTATACTTGATGTTGGCTAACATCTATTACTTTGGATATCTTGATCTCATGAAGAAGGCTTGCACCTTGATTCTAGTAGATGGTAACTTGACACTATTTGTTTGTGAAATGCATGGCAGCCATGATGATAGAAGTCTAACAATGAGATTCATATTCAAGATCTTTTGTTGACCATGGTTATGCTTTGATGTGTTTAGTAACTATGGCATATGATAAAATTGAATGCCTTGACTTGATGGATTGAGTTATGAATATGACCATGATTTTTTATGTCTACTCATATTAGCTCTTTGACATTTGCATTATATACTCTTTATTGTTGAAGTATGATTTATGAGCATGAATAGACAAATATCTGACATTGTTAATCTACAGCAAAGTTATGATATGAGGTGAGAGAGTTTTTCTATCATTCTAAGCCTCAGACGCACGACAGAAAGCCTACAGGTGGAGCTATAACCTCCCAGCCGCACGAAAGTAAGCCCAAGGGTGCGACTGAGGCACTGAGACAAAACTGAGCTAGGGTATGGTCGATGGGAAGCCATAATCACTAGCATAACATCTTGAAGCGTGCGACTATAACCTTCCAACTGCACAGAGGAAGGTCCATGAGTGCGACTATGCCCGCAGGACACAAAAATGAAGCTTTATGCATGAGATCAAATGTTCACCTAAGAGATGTCAGCCCTACAAGTGTGGAGCAGACAACGGAAAGATCTGTGAGTAGGAAAGCTTGATTGTTTTCTATAACATGAATATGTAGACTGAACTTGTGCTTGCAGGTGACCGAGACATGCATATAGATATGTCATTATGTTGGAAGTTTGTGCTACAAGAGTTTGACATGATTTGGCTAATTGATATGGATGAGCAGTGTTTGAGTTTTGACATGATGTTTGATAATGACTTAGAACTTTGACTTGATGTTGAGATATGTTCTAGACTATAGATCTCACTATGATAGCGAATTTGGGATTTGACCTTATGACTAATGATTGTCCTTGATGACAATGTGTTAAATTATGGTATGTTCTATGCTTAGAGTAGTTTACTTATTTTTCTTCTTATTAGCCACAGATTAGCAATCACATATACATTAAGTAAAGTGCAGATAGAAGATTAAATGATCAACAAAAAACAAGTCAAGACAAGAGACACAAGATGTGGCGGCTAGCCAGGGACAAACCCCAATGCAAGGAAACCCTTTGATCAAATTTCCTTTTATCTTCAATAGTTTAGCAAAGAGAAATAGTACAAAATCTGAATTCTGTAATTTTATATCAGCAGCAGCAAACCCTAGATCAGCAAATTCAAACTTGGTCAAACTAGATGAAATTGACCTCTAAAATACTTGGTCACTTTCCGGTTAACTTGTCCTCGAACAGCCTGAAGAAACAGCCCTTGAACAGCCCCAAAAGTTTAGTTAATTTGCAGATTTTTTAAGTCAACTACAACCCTAAACTAGGGCAGTCAATACCGGTCAAACCAAAGGTCAGATTGCCTTGATTTTCGTGCCAAAAATTGCAGCCTACCTAGGAGAGGCAACCGCACCCAATCCGCACTTCTGGAAGTTCAACGTTTGGTCAACGCTGGTCAAAGAGATGACCTACTGCCCTAGCGTCCTTTCTGTGTCTTCTTTACCCTAGGGCGTCTTCCTTTTCATCCACACATGTGAGAGAGAGACGCTCATTTTATGCGTAGGAGTGAGAGAAAGAAGATGAGTGAATTGAATTGTCCAAATGAGGATAATGCTCCTTGTATTTATATGCAAACGTTGAGGTTGAATAAACATGATTGTTGGGCTTCTGAGCCTACATAAGTTTGCTAGCCGGCCTCGACAATTTGTCCATAATCAAAATAAATTCATATCTCCATAAATACTTATCGGAATCGGATGATCTTTAGATCATTCCTACACCTCTCAATGAGAGGAATCTAGGAAAAATATCAGAAGCCATCAATAAGGTGATCCACATTGAGTTTGGCCCTAGTTGCCAATTTTAACACATTGTTATGTGGGCATAGTGAATTTTAGTGACTAATATTGGTATTCAATAATGGTTTCGTATTGGCCTCCTCATTCTTAGCACATTGGTTGAAGTATTGACAATTGTTATTTAGTGCAAAGTAATCTAACAATGAATGGATGGAACCTGCATAACTTGTTCTTGGTGTATGCATTTGCATCTAGTAACTTATATTATGATCATGAGAATGACTTGATGAAGTTTGGATTGATATTGTCTGTATGATAATAGATGAAGTCATGACTTGAAGACAGCTCTACTTGTCACTTGGTCTAAAGAATCTGATACTGTGATATTGTGATGATTTTGATATTGGTTCTTATCTGATATTTAAACTTTGATGAGTTGACTTAGTTGATTTGATTATACAATATTGATTTATGTGAGGTTGAGCATATTGGTTTGGAAAAGTATTATGTTTGTAGAGAGCTTTGAATGAAGCTAGCTCCCCAATCTAGATATGTTCGCATTGACTGTTATCTAGTGAAGCCAAGAAGATGTGTTGATCCAAACCTCTACTTTAAGAAGTGTTCCAAGGTATGACTTTGATTTTGGTTTTGGTTTTATATATTGATGGTCTACTATTGACAGGTAATGAGCCTTTGATGATCTAAGTAAGAGGGATATGGCTTCTGAAGCTTGAAATGATGAATCATGGCATGATGAATCGATTTCTGAAGTTGGGAAAAGATAATATATATTGTGAAGCTATTTGGAAACGCAAATCCTTGGACATTCAAATTGAATTTCAAGATGTTGTGAAGAAATATTGTTGCACTCATCTTGGCAACCAACATTTGATTGAAGCATTGATGTTCTGTTTTGAACACCCATCCATATATATATATGATGTACATAGAACCTGAATGAGTTCATGATTGAGCCGCTTCACTCACATAGAGTTGCCACCGAGCATCCTTCGAGATATTTGCATGGGATGATCAATTTTTGGTCTAAGACATTCCTCCTATGATATGTGACTACTTGGATGTACTGATGATGATTAGGATCGTTATTGATGAGATGAGCACATTTGGATGTTGCCCTAGTATGAGATCTGCCATGATATCTTGGATGAGAGGTTCATAGTGTGAAAATTCCTAAACCGGAATCCTTACTACAGCAACTGATGATATTACTCATATTTGTTAAATTCCTTTAAACAAATTACTTGTTGTTTCCTACGGAAAATATCGTAATGCATACACTGCAGCCTTCACTTAATTAAATATTATACAGAAATAAGAGACTGAGCAAGAAAGAAAATACAACACAATGGACACCGTTATTTTGGGACAAATGTCCCTGGAAAAATCCAATGCAAGAAAATCGATGCAGCAGATGTAGCAGATCTGAGGGTTTATTATTATTAAGCAGTAGTTTCTGAATACAACTCTAGATGCCCTCCCGACAATCCAGTTACAGAGAAATACAACTGGCAAAGAAGAATTGTGAGATTACCTCACTCTGCTCGGCTAATCCCGGTTGTTCCGGCAACTGAATCAACTGTCCCTGGCTACAACTACGTTTCCCTTGCGCAGAAACTGTGTGGGCCTGCATGGAGCTCTCTAAGGCTCTACGTCAGCTCCATTAGGAAAGTTCTTAGCTTCTGGAGCAGTTTTCAACCCTCCCGGCTCATGAATTGTCATCTCCTCTACAAAACTCAGACTTCTGCGTGGGTGACTGTGTTGCCTTTGCGTGGGCCCTTCTAGCTCAGCGTCAACCCCTCTGGTGTCTCTCTGCCTCTCTTTGTTGCGTATCCTGGGCTCTGGAGAAGATACTCCAACCCAACTATCCTGCCCCTCAATTGCAAGAAATATCCTCAATCAAAACTTCCTCTTGAGAACTTCTCACTTCCGAAATTCGATCTCTTGATCTCTCGGTGTTTTTTTCCAAATTACCCTCAAGCTCCCTTAAATAATCCTCTCGTTGACATTCAACAGCTCGGATTAAAAGCTAATCAATGGCTAAGATCATTTTAGCTTGATCCTCATCCTCTTCTAGAAGTTACACCCACAATTAGATTAATACCCATTAATATTTTTAATTTCCTAAGTTTAGACTTAGGATCCCATTAAAAAATATTAATTATTTTAATAAAATTGTTTCTGAGTGGAATTTTTCAAAATGATTTTTAGGTTATTTGGAATACATGTGCCCAACCCTCCCTGCAAAATTTGAGGCCTAGAGCACATCCGATGCTACCCCAAATCAACACGTAGCACGATTGAGGTTGAGTATGATGTTGCTAGCATGGCTAGCTATGAGGTAAGATGAAAAAGCTCCTTAGAGAGTCGTCTAAGCATGATCTAGATATGATATGGATACATTATGATGACAAAGAGAGGGAATCAAATGGCAGAGAATCCTGCATATAACTGGGACTGAGATACCTTCATATATTGAGACAGTGTTGTTATACGAGACAAGCATAGACTTATAGTTGGCACCTCCTTAAGAGGGAGGATGACTGTGGTATCCTTTTTGTGATATATATGATTATTTATGTTCTAATATGATATTTGATTTGATGACCTGCATGAACAGGAGACTGTTGTTATTGCAACATGATGATCAAACTAATACCATATATGAGTATGATGAGAGCATCATTGATTGAGGACACTGAGCCAGCTCTTCCCCCCTGTCTGAACTCCCAGGGTGAGGAATTGAGATAGAGGGCTCCTGGGGTTGAGGGAACTCTAGACAATAGGGTATCACCCCTATATATTACCCATAGGGTTGGAGTAGTAGCTCACCCTATCTTGGTCTTTGTAGAGTATACCCCAGTTGGCATCATACCCACAAACTGGGCTTGTTGGGAATATTGATCCCCATCTGGCCAACGGGATGAGAGTGTACTTGGGGTGTACAACCCAAGTCAATTATGATACAGGTGTTACACCACATGACTGCTTTAATACATCGATGGGAAGATCGGCAAGCAATAGGATTGGGCTGAGATTTTCTCCCTATACGATTTCAATTTGAAAATGAGCTCCCCAGTGTCATTCCAAGGTCGAGATGTGCTCCCCTGTGTGTTTGGATATCATATTGCTCGATATGGGGTCGTAGTAGTAGCTCCCTCGAGAGATTTTGGATCGAGATGTGCTCCCTGATGTGGTTCTAGGGTGAGATGTGCTCCTTGATGATATGCTCTCTGATGATGATGCGGGTCGTAGATTTGACTCCCCGCTGATATCCCCGATTAGTAAGTCGTTGACAAAGATTCAGGATGGTAGCCCACTGGCAAAAATTATGGGTAGTAGCCCGATGGACAGAGGGTGGTAGATTGAGCTCCTCTCCGATGTCAAAATTCTTCTTCTTTTAGATTCGAGAATGTTCAGCATATGAGCAGGGACAATCAAGAGATAAGCAAGAATAAGAAAGAGATGAATTGAGATGAACATTGATGATTCGAGATGATGAGATACTTGAGCCTAGATGGGATATGATGACATGATGATCAATGGTTTGATATTGGTAGGTGGAATTCTCCCTAGTTGAGAGGGTGTGTTAAAAATATGCAACTGCAGTAAAATTCCACTTTGGACAGCTCCTTTGATAGAGATAATGATTACATTGAATTCCTCTTTTCAAGAGGACCAAAATCGACCCAAAGATCACTCAAATCAGATAAGGGAAAGTGTACTTACGAAGAAAATCGCGCATGTGCATATTTGATAAGGTTGGCCCTAAAGCAAAGTGGACCACCTTGAAAGGCTATAAATACAAGTGCCCTTTACCTCATTTAGACACAATGATGAGACACTATTCTATCTTGTTTTTGGCTCGCACAGGTTTGAGGCTCGTCCGCGGAGGATCGGGTTCGCTCTGAGGTGAAATCGCGGGGTCCAAGGCTCGCATCTTTGATTTAGGGTTTTGGGCCCCAGTAGCAGGCACAACACGGGATGACGTCAACCCTAGTCGCTCGCACAGGAGTTCATCCGTACGACTGGAGCCTTTCATTCGCACGGACAACTCTCCATCCATGCGACTGGGGGTTTACGGTTTCCGCAGTCCAGATCTAACCCCAATCGCTCACATGTTAGGCTTAAGGGAGCGACATGGAAAGCCATAGTCGCTCTCATATCTCCTCCTTCGTGCGACCGGGACCTAAAAAATGAAATCTCAGTCTTCCGAAGATTTGGCTCAGTGACAGCAAGGTTCGGTTACTGACTGCAAACAATGACAATTTAGTACAGACTTCATAATCATATTTTTTAGTATAAGCTTTGTTGGGCTCATTTATGGATGTTGTAGTTGTTTTTGCTGGTTAGTTGCATATATGAAGATATGGATCATTGTACTCTCTTTTGTTGAATCATTTGATGGCAATCTAAGAAGAAGAATTTGCAAGGGTTTCCCCATAGTGGGTTTTGCCCTAGTCTCCGACCAATCCTAGTGTCTCTATATGTGAATGTTTTTCTTCTATTGTTCCTTCATGTTCTGCTGCATTGTTAATGATGATATTGTTCTTTCTATATAGTTGCATTTTTGCTAAATAATGACGTAAATCTGAATAACGTTATGATGTTATGGGGTGAATGTAATGTGTTAATGAAGAAATGTAATTATCAAAGCAAAGAACAATATATCCCTATGAAAAAATAACAAATCTCAAGTGATATCTATAACTTTATCAAAACAATTCAAAAATGTTTTTCCAAAGCATGTTAAAGCTATAAATATTAGAAATCAAAGTATATAGGAATACAATTCAGAACTTAGAGAAGAAGGATATGTAAGGGATAGAGTCCCTAGCAAAAAAGTTTTTGACTTCTGATCCATCCATCTTTTTCTTCTTTGGTGAATCTTCGTTGGCAATGTTTGATTGATCCTTATCTCTTCTTGGATTCTCGGGACAATTACTTTTGTGGTGACCTGTCTTGTGACAATTGTAGCATTCATTCTTGGATAGGTCTATCTTCTTCCTTGGCCCTTTGGACTTCTTGAAGGTTCCTTTATTCTTGTGATGAGCGGAATAGTCATTCGAGATTTTCTCTTCTTCACTTTCCTTGTTGTTTACTAAAGATATTCTGACTCCTTCACTGCATGCATTCTTGAATGTAGGAGTATCCTTCCAAATCTGTTGAGCGGAATCCTTGTTGGATATATATGGGATGGGCTTATTGTTTATTCCATCCACTATTAGGCTCATCGCCAAAATCTTTGTTCTCTAAACTTTGCTTTCACTGCTTCACTTGATCCATCTATAGGCTTCTTTACTTTTCCTTTGACTAGATCCAAGACTTTATTCTTTTCGAGGAGGATGCTCCTGCTAATTTGTTTTCTCCCTTTATTGAGTTAGACATTGTTCTTGAAGATAGTAGGCTTGACTTATTATATGATCATTTTCCTTGATGACCCTTATTCAAGCTTCTTAAAACTCCTTATTCTCCTTTCAATAGATCTTCAGGATGCCTTTTTCCTTTTTCTTCACCTTAGCTCTGATACCATGTTAAGAAATTAATGCTAGTAGAATTAGGGTTTGATTTCTCTTTCTTGATAATTACTTGTGAATTATGTTGGCTTCTTTTACTTCTTTATTATATCATCTTTCATAAAGCAATTACCAAATTATGTGTGTATAAATACCACAAGAACAAGAGACACAAGATGTAAGCACTCTTCCAAGGAAAAACCCCTATCTAGGGGAAAAACTAGTCAAACTTCTTCCTTCAGTAGTTAAGACGAGATAATCCAAGACTCTTCAACCTAGACACAGACTTCCTCCAACCAACAAGTCAGCCCTTCCTTCCAGTGACTTCAATCTAGATCTTCGACCTTATAGCAACAGCACTTCGACCCAGCAAATCCAGAATTTCAAGCTTCCTTGCAACATAACTTTGACCCAGCAAATCCAAGACTTCGACCCAGCCAGCAGTAGAACTTCGACGCAGCAAATAGCCCAGTAATTTCGCATAAAAGAGAAAGAGAGATAGCCCAAAAACTTCGACTTGCAACCCTTCCTTCTTCTCCTTGAACTTCGCACTTTTCTACACTTCTTTCTTGTGTATCGAACTTGTTGAGTTGGTGAGCAAATAGATCGAACTGCACTTGTATATATAGCCTCTTTTGTGGGTCGAATTGTCCTCTTGTAGGCCAACTTCATCAGGCAAGGGCCGACTTGGTGTGGAGGAGACAAATTACATATTTGACTTAATAATAATTATTTTTACATGATTCAAAAGCTCAAGAAGGATCTCATTAAATGGACAATGACTCTAATGACTCAATATAAAACCTAGAAGTCCTCAATGGGGACTTTGACCTATAAAATGATGACCCAAGCATGAAACTCGTACTTTAATAAGTCATTGTAATAATAATAAATTTGTCTTTCTCATTCTTTGATGAATACATTTCATGACTCGAATATGAAGACCGAACCTAGTTAGGTTCTTCAACACCTTTGATGGAATTTTGCAAGACCTTTTGCACACCATAAAGAATCTAGATTTCAAGAAAAGATATTACAATTTTTAATATGGCACACATAGAAACCCTAATTTTAGAATTATAGCACGCAAAATGGAAGAAAATGACACTAAACTTACATAATTCCAACAAGAATCACTTCAATCAATCACAAAAGTCTCTCCATGCAAAAATATCCCTCCCAAGACATTTCGCTCCACAAATGATCACATTATGTCCAAGAAGAAAGAAAAGAGGTAGTGCACACTCCTTCAAAGAAGATTTGAGTGAATGATGATGATGATGGATGATGAAAAGGACTCCCCTGTATTTATATTTATATGACCATAACCAAGTAACTTTTCCATAATTTTACAACCAAAGCCCTAAAAAGTTAGCTTGAAACATTCAACTAGGTCAAAGGCCACAAGTCGACCTTGAGAAAGCTCTAAAAC
The DNA here is from genome assembly GCA_031772625.1 of Pinus tabuliformis. NCBI lineage: Eukaryota > Viridiplantae > Streptophyta > Pinopsida > Pinales > Pinaceae > Pinus > Pinus tabuliformis. The sequence goes on along the minus strand of CM062817.1, from coordinate 225,929,678 downwards.
ATAATAAAAATGTCAAAATCCCCACATGTGTGAAAATAAAAGCTCTTATCTATGACATCATCCTCTAAGAATGGACACCCTCCATCAAGCAAGTGATAAAATGGTCCATGAGTGCTCACTAAGCCAAGAAATCAAAAAAGTGCATGGCTACATCTCTAAACAACACCTCTTCCACCATGGCGTCATCCTCAAAGGGGCCAATGTCACACTTCTAGGGCACATAGGGATGACATGGCATCATCTGGATCAAGCATTGGCATTAAGGCATGGTGTGCTAACCCTCCCAAATCATCTCAGTGATCTCCATCCTCATCTGAGCTCAAGAAATAAGGCAACATCCATCAAACAGGGTCAAGACAGCCCAAGGGCATCCTAGGTCCATCAAGGCACATCATTCGGTAAGCCAATGCCTTGGGTCTCTAGCCCATCGTTTCAACATCAGGATCTACATCAAGACGTATGAAACCTTGTGGAAGTTGCTCAAGGTCCAACGCTCATCTTTGGAGGGGCAAAATTAGGGCTACAAGGTGACATCTACTCTTAGAATAGGGAAAAATGTCCTATTGAGTGTGTTGGAAAGGAGTCAACCCTTCCCTTAAGGGGTCTCTATTGTGTATATGATACCACCTTAAACAAACCTCTCAAGATCAAGTGAGATCAATATCATTAGGGACGAAAACCATTAAAGCATAGTGGACCATATCTAATGCTAAGGGCACAGAAATACTTCACACAAGACTTATCTTCAAATGTCCTACTAGCTCAAGATTTGTAAACAAGTTATCTCACTCATATTAGGTATGATTAGGTGAACAACCCTATTAGGTGATTCTAGCCCCTAAGGGGAGTGACATGTCCTAGGTAGACCCAACAATCCATAGGTGTATGTGGTAATGTGGTCATGGAGTGGGAAAGATGTCAAGAAAGATACCATAGCCATGAGACCAAATATAATGGAGGTCAAACATCCTAAGTATAATGAGGTAAGGAGGGAGTAATCATGAAGGCATGAGTTACTCCTTCCCTCAACCTATTTTTTCCACCCCTCAACTGCACCTTTTACTTTAATGATTTGTCTTTCTTTGGTGCATATCTTAGGAGACCAAACTTGCTTTGTGATTTTCCAATATCACCTAAAGATGTAGCAGTTTTCTACTCATCAAGGTTGGGACATTCAAGAGTTTCTTTATTTTAGATGAAGCATTAAATGCTTGAAGAACTAGGTGATGGCTAATGCGAGGGGTAGAGCTCATGATAGGCTTTTTCCCACGTGCTAAATAAGTCCCAACCATCTTTTGTATTTTACATTTTCATTCAATTGTGGCTTTCTATGCTTTTATCATTCTTTCAACTGCATCAACCTCCAAGGCCAAATTTCCGAGCCCAAACTCAAGGATGTGGATATACGGTGCCAATCCCAATGACCAATGACAATCAATCATGAAGAATGGAGATGGATAATAGGGAAGGATGGGAAGTGGTATGTATGGATCATCATGGACATGTTATATCATCAGTGCCTATCTTAAACCATAAAGCCTTAGAGGAGGTCCCAATGGACTAGAGTCAAAGGCTTGCCTCCCAAGTGAAGTTTGGGAACAAGGATACAATCAGGAGCGATCAATCATCCACTTTACGTTATGATTCATATCAATATGCCCTTAACACGAAATGAACGCACGTGATTGTTAAAATGGTTGAAGTACTTGTTGATAGATGATCCACCTTCCTTCAAGAAGAATGCTAGATGGGAGAGAGAATTAACCAAAGCAACATGCAGAGAGCTCTAACACAAAGCTATATGAAGGCCATCATAGGGCTACTGGCTAGGTGGCTATCAAATGAGGAGAAAATATTTCTCCTATGGGATACCCACATTTGGTGGGTAACAGGGACAAAGCAATACAAGAGAACTATGCGTTTATATAGATAAACAGAAGCTAGGAAATTATGTTGAATTTCCTATAGGGGAAAGTGCAATTGGTTGCAAATAGGCCTCTAAGAGAAAAACAGAAAATCAGATGCATTAATGAACAAGCATAAACTAAGATTAGCCACAAAAGATTGTGCACGGGAAGAAAGCATTCATGTTTGAAAAACCTTTGCACCTATGGCAAAGACAAATGCAATCATATTGGTGCTAACCATGGCATCTCATATTTCAATTCAAGTGGACCAGTCATCGCTAAGAGGGAGTGTTGATGAGAGTAGCTCAAGCAAGTACTTCCACACAGACCCAAGTGTCTAGGAATGTGGAATTCACCTAATTGACCCTTAAGTTTAACCTTATCAATTACATTAATTATTGAAGTAATTGACTTTTATAAGATAAAGCGAGTTAATCTAATGAAATGCAAAGGTTATTTGTATTAGTGAATTAGATGAATATCAATCGTTGATCTAAAGTGGTGTTGAGATCTAATCTCAACCATCAATCACTTTGAAGATTAGGGTTGTGGATTTGGTCAATAACTCAAACTTATGAAAGGAAAACTAGGCTAATGGTGAAGACACGTCTTGAGAAAAAGACACTGTGAGATTGAGATCTTAGTGATTAGGTGGAGAAGGACTCTGTTAAAATTGGCAACTAGGGCCAAACTCCATGTGGGTCACCTTATTTATGGCAGCTGATATTTTTCTTGGATTCCTCTCTCCGAGAGGTGTAGGATTGATCTAACGATCATCCGATTCCGACATGTATTCATGGAGATATGAATTTATTTGTATTCTTGACAATTTGTCAAGGTCGGCCAGCAAGCAAAACAGTGATTTTCGCCCCCAACTTATCCTCAATGTTTCATATAAAAGGAGGAGACCTTGTGGCATTATTCCACTCATCTCATCTCACATTCTTCTCTCTCTCCTACGCATTAGAGGAGCATCTCTCTCTCACACGTGTGGCTGAAAGGAGGACGCAGATTCTGGTTAGGGCAGTGTTGACTTGGGTTGACCGAGCTGCAGGTGGGCAGATTGGACAGCATTGACCAGCGTGGAGACTTCCTTGACTGCGGATTGGGTTGGGCAGCCTCTCCTAGGCAGGCCGCATTTCTGGGCAGCTTCCTTGACCTGTTTTGACCACACTTTGACCAGCATTGACTGTCAAAGGTTGACTGCAGATCTGTCCCAGCGTTGACTGCAGTTTGACTGGAGATTTCGGACTGTTTTGGGCTGCCTATTCTTGCTGTTGGAGGCCGAGTTGACTGAGGTTGACTAGAGGTCAAAATCTGACCTGTTTGACTAGCCTTGACTTTGCTGGTTAGGGTTTTTCTGCTGCTATCATAAAATTACATATTTGTATAATTGTACTATCTCTCTCTCTCTGCTGAATTATTGAAGAATATAAGAAGAATTGATCAAGGGTTTCCCCGCATTGGGGTTTGTCCCTGGCTGGTGCCACATCTTGTGTCCTCTTGTCTTGGCTTGTCTTCTACTGTTATATTTATGTTCTATCTGCATTTTACTATCATGCTGATGTGATTGCTATTCTGAAAATTTATAATGGGCTAATAAGAAAATTTGAAGTAAATTGCTCTTAAGCATAGAACATACCAAATTAACAGACTTTCATTCAAGTGTGCAAGGTTCAAGGAAGAGTGCAAGCGGCAACAAGGGAAGGATTCAAAGTAGCCAGTGGATCGAGGGACAGATCAAGAGTTTGACCAGCTAGAGCAAATTCCAGGTTTGTGTATTTTTCATCAGAGGACCATTATCCCAAAAAGGGAACTCTTGTATGCTATAGATGATCTTTAATGAAACAGCAAAATTCTGAAGGGCAGAAATCTGTGTGCATGTGAAATTGGTGTTTAATTTTGCTTCCGCTGTTATATTTGTTTTAAACTTTTATGTGTTAAAATCTCAGTTGTCCTTTATTCAATAGATCTGTGTAATAATTAAATGTTATTGCAAGGCATCTGCTAGGAAGTAGTTGCCCAATTTGCTGAGGTTAAGGAAAATTAACACTTTACTCTCTTTCTTGTTGTCTCCACTTTCTTTCTTTCTCTCTTCTAGCTTCTACTCTATTGTGTCTGAATATTATTGTCATTGGTTCTGTAATAGTTATCTTAGCATAGCCACCCTCTTGGCCTTTGCAGAATAGAGCTCAGTTTTTATTTATTCTATCTCTTTGGGTTTTTCAATGTCTCAATGTTTATCTTACGCAATACTGTAAAAGATTCTAAGCCTTTTTCATTGGTTAAATCTGCCATTTAAATGAGCTTTCTATCTATTTTACTTTCCATTTAAAAACTGACACTGTTCCACTTTTTAAACCCCAAAGAATTTTATAAACTCGTTTCGCCGCTAACTTGTTGGTCAAACAGCCACTGCATTGTTGTTTTTCTATGTTATTTTGCATATTTCTAGGTGAAAGCAATATGTGCTAGAAGAAAATACTTGCAATTTTGGCTATTAATAAATCTAGAAATATTCAAAAATAAAATAAATTGCAAAGCAAATTTGATAAAATAAAACTAAAAAGTAGAGTCCCCAAAATATTGGATAAAATTTTAATTGGAGTTTTTTGAGGATCAACAAATTAGAAAGCCACTTGGACAGTGTGCTATATAGCATTGGCTAGTCACAAATGAAGGGGTATGCACCTTTTACTAACTATTTATAATTATTATTATTACTATTATATATTTTTTGTTTATAACAATGCGGTTATATTTCTCAAGGCTTTGTTATATGGCCTATGAGCTCTTGCATATTAAATCCCCTCCCAAAATTGGTGAAGAAATCTGTTCTAGAACTTTTCTTTTGGCATTTCTGAAATCACTCAAGCTACTAAACAATTTGCTAGGGTTTGAGCACTTATCCCTATCTATCTTTTAGTCCATCCTAAGCTTTCATGAAGAGCCTTAGTTGAACCCATATACCCCAAATTCATAGCTCGCACTAATCACTTCTTCTAAGCTAAACAAAATTAAATATTATTTTTTTCTTTTTCCTTCAAGTAGATCTGGATAATTCTGTTGCTTAAACATAACAATTCAGCCCTAGAAACCCTAGGTTGCATGATAGATTATCTTTGCTTCGAGCTAGAAATTGCATTTTGGTGGAAATCTATCTTGCTGTCCCAACAAATCTATTTAATTAGGGTAATTAGATCATCTTGCATGGCTGTTTTGTGAATGTAATTTTCAGATTTAATAAGAGGCTGTGATTTTCTAGACTTACAATTGTTTAGCTTTAGATTCACTCAATTTTACATCTAATTCAACGCTAAAACAAAATATCATAATCACTTGGCTATTGGTTCAAATTGACTCATCTTTAATACAAGTTTATAACAACATTAAGCTATTTTTCAGATCTAGAATTTAAAGGGAATAACACACATAAGAAATACTTACAAACTACCCAACTTTGCTTCAACTAAACACCAAAATCACATCTGAACTTAGTCATTAAGAATCATCTTGATTAATAATCACAAATCATACATAATTGATTCAGGAAAATAGTAATCTAGGCCATCTTAGACTCCTTTCCTTTGGAAATCTTATGAAAACCACCCTTGTGTTGGATTACTGAACCTAAAGTGAGGAAGTAATTGTTGAGGTGACAGTGATAACTCTTCCAAGTTACACGTGATCTTAGGACCCTGTGAAGGCTTTGCACTAAGAGGTGAGAGTTTGGGTGATAACACACCCTACTACAATTAAATTATTAAACTAAAGAAAAGCATAGGCATGGAACCAAATGCGGGATAAAAAACAAAATCCAACTTACCCATAACAAAAAATCTGGTGGAAATACTTTCGTTTTCAATCAAATATTTAAATTCATGTTTTAAAATGATCCAGTATTTTCCATTTGAGAGTGCACCTTCAGCCCTTTAGCACGTAAATGCTAGATGGACAGTTTAAAATTAAATTATCCCTATCAATGAAAGATCTCGATCTTGACCAATGGCATATCCTCGTAGAACTAAAGATAGTGTGTCTTGCTGAAAACAATAAAACATGATTCTTACAAAGAAAATATAAATTAATCTATAATACTTTGCATAAAACACAACAGGAAAAGAAACATCATAGCATTGACCTGAATATGTCTGTACTTCTTATGGCGAACACCCATGATAAGACCATCATCAGTCCAGGCTGTAATCTCAAGTTCATCGTGGGGAAAGCTTTCCTTTTCAATCACAAGGCTGTGATACCGGCCAGCTGTGAAAGGGCTACATGAAGACAAGAAAACATATCACATAACCTTGACTTTTTTAAAACTTACAATACAAGTAAAGAAATGATTCGCATCACCATTTACATAGAGAAACAGCAATACCAACAAATGAAAAAACAACTAGAGTGTTGCATTCGGAAGAATAAAGCATTGAAGAAAGTAACTATTATCATTTACATAGAGAAACAGCAATACCAACAAATGAAAAAACAACTAGAGTGTTGCATTCGGAAGAATAAAGCATTGAAGAAAGTAACTATTATCAGCAATTTTAGCAAAAGGTTTACAGTCCAAGATAAAATTGGATATACATCATATTTCAATTTCATATCTAGGCCTGTCTAGCCCAACATATTGTTATCTCAAAGTATTAAAAGCAGTGAGTGGATTATCCCATTTATCAACAGCTAGGATTGTAGTGCATTGTCAAATGGACCCTCATTCCGTTTCTATCAATTCAAATATAAATAGTTTTTGAATTTATACCTCTTAAGAGTTACAGAAATTAGGACTACAAATGAGACTTCAAAAGTAAAACATGTTTTCTTATGTACCAGAAAAATGAACAAACTGCAGATTTATTGCAAAGTTATATCATAAAATCTTTCATTTTGACATATTTCTTCTGATAACAAAGAAACAGATAAAGGCAGACAACTCCTTAAATCGAAGCCTGTATCATAAAGTAAATCTGCCATCCATATGTCTGCTCTATCATATATTCTAGACAGATTATTTCTGAATTTAAATAACTCTTAACAGATACAGCACTTAATGGCAGAAGTGTCCTCAAACACATAATTTATTAATCAGAAAAAACAATTACATCTGGAATTTTGCAAGAGTTTACAGCCAAACAACAAAACACTCTTGCAATGAGCTATTTATAAGCTCAATGTCCTAACTACCTCTAACTATGGATCACTTATTAAATAGCAAGTGTCCACTTACAATAAAAGCTATTAAAACAACTTACTAACAATTCTCCTAAATTAGAGCCTAAGATACGACACATTTGTAGAGTCATATCTTGTTACAACAATATACTAATTCTAAATGTCTTCATTAAATAATTAAATATTCTAGATTAATAATTATTAATTTAATATCTTAAATTAATAATTATTTATTTCTAACTTTATAACCTATGATAATATTTTATTTTGGATCATCTAACATTCCCCCCTATGATCCAAAGATACATTACAACAGATACCAAGTTCATCCCTGAACTTAGTAAATTTTATTCTGTCAAGAGGTTTCATGAAAATGTCGGAGATCTGATCTTCTGAAGGACAATAAATTGGCTTGAGGACATCCTTGGTAATGAGAGATCTGATATGATGATACTTGGTGTCCACATGCTTTGTCTTTGAATGAAAAATTGGGTTCTTGGCAAGCTTGATGGCTGACTGGCTGTCAATGAATAATGACGTAACTTCTGCCTGAGAAATGCCCAAGTCCTGCAAAATTTTGCGCAACCAGACAATTTCACATGCTGCTTCCCATGCTGAAATTTACTCTGCTTCTGCTGAAGAAGTGGCCACTATAGCTTGTTTCTTACAACTCCAAGATACTGCTGCTGACCCCATGTTCATTAAATAACCTAATGTTGATGCTCGATCATCAATACTTCCAGCAAAATCGGCATCTTAAAATCAACCAAGTACAAAGTTTTTAGTCTTTGTGTAAAAAAGACCAAAATCTTTTGTTCCTTGGATATATCGAAGAACTCTTTTGGCGGCATTCCAGTGGCTATCTCGTGGTTACTGCATAAAACGTGAAAGAATACTGACAGCATAAGATAGATCAGGGCGACTATTTGTCAAATAAATCAAGTTGCCAATCAACTGTCTATAGGTAGTACTGTCCACCTTTCCCTCCCCTTCAAATTTTGAAAGTTTCAAGTTTTGCTCCATGGGGGTAAGAACGGGCTTGCAATCTTGCATTCCAAATCGCTGAAGAAACTTTGCTGCATACTTACTCTAAGAAATGAAAATATGATGTGGACGTTAGAAGACTTCAACTCAAAGATAGTAGTGAAGTAATCCCAAATCTGTCATCTTAAAACTTGCATGTAACTTCGTTTTCACCTGTGTAATGTGATCATCATTATTTCCAGTAATGATCAAATCATCTACATACATAACAAGAATCACTAGATATTTACCCTGTTGTCGCACATACATCATCAGATTCACTTCGTTGAAAACCAACTTTCCTAAGGTATTCATCCAATTTTGCATACCAACCTCGGGAAGCTTGTTTTAACCCATATAAGGCCTTGATCAATTTGCAGACTTTATGTTCCTGCCCTTCAATTTCAAAACCCGGTGGTTGTGTCATATATACTTCTTCATGTAAATCGTCGTTGAGAAAAGCACTTTTTACATCCATTTGATGAACTTTCCATCCTTTCTGAGCAGCCAATGCAAGTGTTAATCGGATGTTGTTCCATTTAGCTGTAGGAGCAAAAGTTTCCTCATAATCGATGCCTTCCTGCTGTGCAAAACCTTTAGCCACAAGTCTTGCTTTATACTTTTCAAGTTCTCCCTTTTGATTGTACTTGATTCTGTAAACCCATTTTCATCCTATGGGTTTAACATTTTGAGGACAATCAACAAGTGTCCAAGTGTTGTTATCAATTACTGTTCGATATTCTTCAATCATAGCTTGTTGCCATTCTTTATGTTTTACTGCTTCTTTGTATGTCGAAGGTTCAGTAAAATCATTTGCTATCAAGGCAAAATTTCCTTCACTTCTGTGTGACTTTCTTGTTCCTGTTTTTTTCTGCTCATCAAGCTTTACATCTTTCAAAAGTTGAACTGCCCATTTTGGTAGTTGATGCTCACTTGTTTGAGATTCTGAAAAGTCACCATCATTGTAAAGGGGATTAATGTAAACTGATGTTCGTCGATCAGGTGAAGATTCTGGAGAATCACTATCAGAAGAATTGTTTTTGCTTGGAGAGGCAGATGAACTGCTAGAAGATCCAGATGGTGTTGTTGAAGTAGATGGACTGGATGAATCATCTTCAGATGAGGGAAAATCAAGTTCATACCAATTTGGTGAATTTGGTTGACTTTGCATATTTCCTTTTCTTTGACTGCCTTTAGTTTCTAACTTATGAAGAAGACTTTTGATTTCTTCAGCACTCTTACTCTCTGTTTCATCAAAAATGACATCCCTGCTGACAATAAATTTTCCATTGGTCAAAAGACGGTACCCTTTCTTCTCATCAGAATATCCAATCATTGTGCATTTCAAACTTCTTGAGTCAAGCTTAGTTCTTTTTTCTTTCGGAACTAAGGCATAACATATTGATCCAAAAACTCTAAGATGTTTAACTCGAGGTTTGAAACAAAACCAAGCTTCATAAGGTGTGATTCTGTCTAAAGAAGCAATTGGAGATCTGTTTCTTAATTAGACAGTTGTATGAATTGTTTCTGCCCAATATGTTGGACTTAACCTTTTGAAAGTTAACATAGATCTCGCCATTCCTAACAAGGTGCGATTCATTCTTTCTACTACTCCATTTTGCTGTGGAGTGTAAACATTTGTAAGATGTCTTCTTATGCCATGATCACTGCAATAAGTTTTGAATTCATTTGAAGTGAATTCTCCCCCATTATCTGTCCTGAGAGTACCTATCTTTTCTTTGACTTCATTTTCAACAAGTTGGCGAAAAATTTTAAACTTTTCAAATGCTTTTGACTTTTGCTTTAAGAAATAAACCCAAGTCATTCTACTGAAATCATCAATGAATAGTAAGAAATATTTGCAACCACCAAATGAAGTTTGTAGTGGTCCACAAACATCACTGTGAACTAGTTGTAGCAACCTGTTTGCACACCATGAACTTGTTGGAAAACTTTCTCGACTTTGTTTTCCATAAATGCAAGCTTCACATTTTGCATTTTCTTTTTTGAAAGTTGGAAATCCCTTAACCATCCCTTGTTTTTGCAATTGAGAAAGACTATCAAAATTTAAATGTCCATATCTTACATGCCACAATCTGATAGGTGAAATTCTTGTAGTCACTGCCCCTGCAAAGTCATAATGCCTTGGAATAACTATCCCTTTCATCCTTAACAATTTTCCATCTTCATAACCTGTCATCACTGTTTGCAAGCTCTGTTTGACTGAATTAATCTTAACTAAGCCATCTTCCATAATTATCTGAAGTACTGCTTGTCGAATCGTGACTAAAGATAACAAATTTTTCTTAAAGGTTGGTACATACCATACACTTGAAATCATTTTTTCTCCAATGCCAGGGAGAAAAACTTTAACTACACCTTCTCCATAAGGAGTATGTTTTGTATCATCTGCAAGAAAGAGGGAATTAAGATGGCAATCTTGAAAATTCCAAAAGTAGTCTCGTCAACAAGTCATGTGCTGAGTTGCTCCTGAATCCAAGATCCAAGCATCTTCATAATCACTTTTAAGATAGGAGGAAAGTTGTAATGTCGGCGAAGAAGTAAAAACATATTCTGAGTTATCATCATCTTGATCATTTGCAAATTATGTTGAGTGCTGATGAAACTTGAGAATTTTATTGAGAGAAGTTCTACAATCTTCAGCATAATGTCCAACTTTGTTACATCTTCGACACACAATTTGACTTAAGTCTCTTCCTCTTCCTAGAAACTATCCTCTGCCTCTGCTTTGACTTCTGTTTTGAGGTTGTCCTCTACCTTGATTATTATTTCCTCTTCCTTGAAAATAGCCTCTTCCTTGATTGTTTCCTCTGCCTTGAAAATTACTCCTGCTTGAATTGTTTCCACTATTAAAGTTGTTTGCTCTGCTTTGGCTTCAACCTTGACTTTGTACACTATGTACTGCTTGATTTTGATTGAAATTCCCTCTACCTCTGCTTCTAGAACTGTCAGTTGATGATTTACTAGTGCTGGCCTCTGTGAAAAAACATCTTCACCAACTTTCTTTTTCTTCCCAAAGGTTTTATCATGTTGGGTCAACATTTCGCAGAGCTCATCAAACTTTAGCTTCTCTAACTTTCCAGTTAATTGTAGAGTTTCCAAAAAATGTGTGTAGGAAGAAGGAAGTCCAAAAATTAAAATTGTGACCATAAAACTATCATCTACTGCTTGAAAACCAGCATTAACAATTTCCTGCTTAATATTCTTAAGTCTGGAGATGTATTCAAGAACATCACCTCCTTCAGTCAATTTTTGTTGCAACAATTTTAATTATAGATCAAATTTCTTTGATTCAAGTTGAGTATCAAAGAAGTCTTTAAAAATTCGCAAAGTCGACCATGCATTTGTAGCATTTGCTATATGGGCATACATTTTATCATTAATAGAAGCTTTAATGAGAGCTAATGCTTTGGCATTCTTAACTTCCCATTTGGCTAGTGCAGCTGCATCTGTGGGTTTATTTGGCTTAATATCACCATCACATATATCATGCTACAATTCATTATAAATGAGAGTGCTTTCGATGAAGCGTTGCCATGTTTTGTAAGATTTTGTGCCTTCAAGTTTGTCGGAATCAGAAAACAAATTTATCAACTTTCACATTGTAGTGTTGAAACTTCACGCCAAGAATCAAAAACAAATATCAAGATATGCAACACACTATGCAAAAATGATCTATCGGGGCTTGGCCTTGACCCTCGTATAGTCGTTGAAACAGGAGAAAAATGATTGAGCTTTGCACTTGGCTCTAGTCAATTTCTCACAAATGTACAAGGTAACTTTCGAAATTTGACTTTTACAATGCTATTGCAAATCCGGGTAAAAAAACAAAAAAAAAAATTACCCCCCCCCTCAAAGTAAAATTGCTTTCAGTTACAATGCCACACTTCTCTCTCCCAAAACAAATTACAAATAAAATCTCCTTATTACTCCAAAATTTATTGTCCCTAACATTTATAAATAACCCTTACACCTTCTCACCCCTGTTTCTCCAAAAATATTAAAAGATAATAAATTCCTTATATCTCCATATTACAAATAATATAAATTCCTTATTTCTCCATATTACAAATAATAGAAAGCCTCAAAGTTTCGCAGCGTGCATACAAGCTCATGTTGGGTTTCTCTCGTCCTCGATGTTTGCGGTAGAAGATCTCAGACCCTGAGTGTTAATGCATGAGAATCCACAAGCCTCGACGTGCCCTTCAGTGGTTTCTGAGAGAAAATCATCATCCCCGTGCTCATGGCCATGAAGAAACACGCAGAGCCAAAAAAAACAAAAGTATGTGGGCAGGTTGTTTTAGCAGGGTTCCCTGAAAACCTTCCTCAAAATGATCCAGACGTCCAACCCTGAAGATCTCGAGTTTCTCCTTGCAGTTACTCTCGCAGTGCTCGCTTCAGTTCCACAGTGCATGTATGTTGTGAAGAAATGTTTGGATTGTTGTGATCCGATAGCTTTACAAAGAAAGAACCCATAACCTCTATGAGCAACACTGCTGCAATTTCTAAGTGCCAATATCCATTTTGTACTTGGGTCATATGAATCAGCTCAAGTCTTCAAGTGGTAGACCAAAGTGAGAACTGTACCAATTTTAATATTTATGCCCAAGCATGCCATTGTAGATGTGTTGTTGGCTTGGAGAAATTGAATCGAGATAAATATAAACATGAAGCGAGAAGGGGAATCGCGTTGTGGCTGCAGGTCACATAAAATCTGACGACATGACCGAGGGGATGTTGTGCATAAGCCCTATAACTATGTTGAGATCACCGGATGCCTTTGGAAAGGGCGAGTCTGAGGAGAAATATTCCGATGCAGAGGATGAGGAAAACGAGGAATATTCCAGACAGAGTGATCAATTGGAGGTTAGAGAGGAACATGGTTCAGTCAAACAGAGATTGGAAAATTCTCAACCCAAGACGCGCCGCATAACTGTGGGGAATAAGACCAAGGCGGCCGGGTGGAAACATCCGCTGGGTGTCTGGAAAAGGCAGGTGAGCACGCTTTGCTCGCTTGGGATGGCTGCTGCGCTCATGGGTATCCTCATTCGGGGCCGGAGATGGTGCAACAGGGAGAATTTAGGGAGAAAATGTTGAAGCCAAGCAAATAATAGAAAATCAAGACACGGCAATTTTTGATAATAATACAACAATTGATTTTCAGATTTAAAAATCTAAAATCAATTAAAAAAAAAAAACTTTTCTTTTGAACAAAAAATGGACAATTTGCATACCAATCATTTGCTTATCAATTTAATGGAGTTTTCCAAAAACTTGTAGAGCTGGAATCTCCTCCTCATATCAACTGCATTACTGGAACTCTGATACCACAATAATGGTAGACGTGTCCTCAGACACATAATTTTATTAATAAAAAAAACAAATACATCTGGAATTTTGCAAGAGTTTACACCCGAACAACAAAACACTCTTGCAATGAGCTATTTATAAGCTCAATGTCCTAACTACCTCTAATTATGGATCACTTATTAAATAACAAGTGTCCACTTACAATAAAAGCTATTAAAACAACTTACTAACAATTCTCCTAAATTAGAGCCTAAGATACTACGTTAGCGGATCCGGTAGCAGAGGGTCAAAGATCTCTGTATTCTCGGATCCGATTTCGGATATGGAGAAATACGTGTCAAATACGACAGGTGGCGGATGGAACTTTTTGGAAACGGTTCCTCCTCGCCAGAAACATATGCCTAGTATAATGCCGGAATCCGCATAACTTTTGCCTAAATTCTAAAACCCGAAAAATTTAAAAATTAAAATTGTTGTATGCGTTGGAGTTTAGGGTTTTTGCTTTGTACACTAGTTAAAGTTAGGTGGTCCCCCTTTGGTCGGCAGTGCACCCAACAGGCGGAACAGAAGCATTTGGCGTTTAGCTTTCAGCGTTTCTTTAGGGGGCCCAGCGTTCAGGTTCAAGTTTCAACGTGTGTCGGCTGGACCAAGAAACCGCGCAAGGTATTTTAAGTTTTTTATATTATCGCCATTGGAATGTGGTGAAGCCTGAAATCTTTCCCACGGCCGCATTGTTTTTATATAACCACAACCGCATTGTTATTACCACAGCCGCATTATTTAAAATAACCATAGTTATAACTTATCAACGTTATTACCATAGCCGCGTTATTTTTTTTAGTTATCAGCGTTTACCCATGGGCCATAGCGTTTATATATTATCAGCGTTTGTGTTTATAATATATATATATATATATATATATATATATTATCAGCGTTTATAAATTATTATTATCAGTTTGATAAATTATCAGCGTTTAGTTTATTATCAGCGTTTATATAATTTGAAATATATATATAAATACCAGCCATTAACTTTGGCTTTGTAGGTTATTGTTTCTCAAATGAGATTTATTTCTTCACAAACAGCACACCCGTCTACTTTGTTGGTTTGTCAACTGCTTTAGCCAATGATCAGTAAGGGTTACTTATAAAAAAATAATATCTGTTTGACTTTTCAATAATTTGAGTCTTTGTCATATGATTGTTTATGTAATATTGGATAGCAAATCCTGCTTTGAGGTTTTACCAGCCATATTGGATATGCTTCAGTTTCATTAACTTTCAAATGAGCTTTCAAATGAACATTTAAAAGAAATCATATATATTTTAATTTTTGGTATTGATATTTTGATATATACATAATATTATAATAATAATATATATATGTAGCTTTCAAATGAATATTTAATTTTTTAAAATCTCATATATATTTTAGTTTTTGTCTATATATATATATATATATATATATATATATATATATTAGTTATTTAATTCAAATTGTGTATTGATAATTATTAAATTTTAATACATTATATTTTGAATTTTATATTCATTTGTGAGTAACGTAATCTATATATCGTTATGGAGCCATCACAGCACGAGCAGAGTGAAGGGGAAATCATCAAGACAGACCCAAAATCTCCTCTTATGGTAGTATGTGGAGATTATTGGAAAAAATCCCGGAGGTGGTTCATTTAAATGGAAGTGCAATAAACGCCAAGATATAAAAAATGCTTCATATACTAGAGTGAAGGCCCATCTCACTGGTCAAACTAATACAACAGTGCAAGTATGCACCGGGCCAAAAGATGCAAATGGCAAACTTGGCAAAGGTTTGAGTCCTGGAGAAATGAAATTCTATGCATCTTTGCAAGACGTTGCTGATAGGAAGCATGCTAAGGAAAAATACCCTGTGCAAAGCTCTACAACTCCCTCCATTGCCATCTAGGCCTACTGCCACAACTAATAAAAGGCCCACTCTAGGCCCTCTTGAAGTAGCATTCAATAATCAAGTAGAGAGATAGTTGATGAACATGTAGCTTGTTGCATCTATGCAAATGGGCTAGCATTCAATTTGGTGCATTCCCCTTATTGGCAACAAATTATTAAAGCAGTGAATGAAGCGCCGAAAGGGTACACAAAAGCCCTGGATATGAAAAGGTCTGCACTACTTTGTTGGCATCAGAAAGACAATCTGTGGATAGACAGCTACAGGCAATCTGGGATACATGGGCAGAAACAGGGGTGTCCATCATTTCTGATGGATGGAGAGATCAAAGAAACCGTCCATTAATTAACGTTGTTGCAGTATGCCCCCAAGGGGCAATGTTTTTGAACGTTGTTAATTGCAGTGGAATAGAGAAAGATGCATCTTTCATATCCACAATTCTTATTGAGGCAATAGAAAGTGTGGGGTCACATAATGTTGTCCAAGTCATTACGGACAATGCACAAGTTTGTAAAGCTGCAGGTTTAATTGTGGAGGGTCAATATGATCACGTCTTTTGGACTCCATATGCAGTACATTCACTGAACCTTATGCTTGCCAAGATTGGTGAGATTGAATGGATTAATGAAATATATGTAGCAGCAAAGGAAACCCAAATGTTCATAACCAATCATTTAATGTCCAGGCCATTTATAGAGGTTTTGCAAAGTTGGAGCTACTAAAGGTATTTTCTTTTAATCAATATTATTTGTATTGGAAATTCTTTTAATTGCAAATTTATATATGATTTCTCATTTCAACTTGAGATTTGACTTTTGTACTTTTTGAAACTTGTAGGTTGCTAAAACTCGTTTTGCCTCCCACACTCTTGTCATAAAGAGGCTTGTGGAGGTGAGACAAGCATTACAAGCAATGGTCATTAACCCTCTTTGGGAATCATGGAGTACTTCCACTTTTGATAGAGGGCAAAAAATCAAGTCCATCATTCTTGATGATGCATGGTGGGGCAAGGTCCAATGCCTTCTATGGTTCACTGAACCAATCTTGACGTTGATCAGGGCATTTGATACAGATACACCTTACTTGAGGGAAGTTTATGAAAACATTGATAGTATGTTAGAGAGGATAAGGGAAATTATCAGGGCAAGTGAAAATGACCCTGATGAAACATTCTATTATTTAGTGAAGGACATAGTTACAGAAAGGTGGAACAAAATGACCACACCATTACACCTTCTGGCATATGCATTGCACCCTAAATACTATCATTCCAAAGTTTTGTCTTTACCAGGTAGAACAGTGCCAAACAAGGATTCTGAAGTGGTACAAGGATACAAAACAGCTTTGAGGAAAATTTATAGAGATATGGGAGTTGCAATGGAAGTCCACCAAGAATTTGGAGGGTTTGTACAGTTTACAGGTAGCTTTTCAGATCCAGTAGCCATGGACGATCGAGGACATCTTGATCCTATTACTTGGTGGGGCTTCCATGGTGGAGATAGCATTCATCTCTCTACTTTAGCCACCAAGTTATTATCACAGGTTTCTAGTTCCTCATCAGCTGAGAGGAATTGGAGTACATATAGCTTCATCCATTCAGTGAAGCGAAACAGGCTGGGAGCGACAAAGGCTGAGGATCTTGTTTATGTTCATTCCAACCTCCGTCTTCTATCACATGTTGAACCAGAGTATAAAAAAGGTCCGAGCAGGATGTGGGATGTGGAGCCCGAGATCTCTAACTTGAACCTGACACTAAATGCCATGACTCACCTCAACCTACTTGAGGATATTGTTCCACCACAAGTCCAGCCTACTGATGCAACTTCCTACATTCCAGGACCCCCATCATCTATTCATGATGAAGAGTTGCAATATGCAGAAGATAGAGATCCATTTGAAGATATGTAAATGTATTTACTATTATCATTTATGATATCATGATCCTTTTTGTTACTTTGTATGACAGATGATGCATCATTTCAGTGTTTCAGTCTTCATATTGATAATATATCTAATGGTTTCGGTTCTAAAAGTGTTTGATGGTTCAATGGAGTATTTGATTTTTGAACTCTAAAGTGTTTTTTAAAATTTTAAAAATATTATTATATTTTATTTTCTTGTACGTGACATATCCTTGCCGTATACGGATCTTGGATTTTCAAAAAACTAGCGGATCCGGATCCGGATCCGTATCCGTATCCAAATCCTGGTAACATAGCTAAGATACGACACATTTGTAGAGTCATATCTTGTTACAACAATATACTAATTCTAAATGTCTCCATTAAATAATTAAATATTCTAGATTAATAATTATTAATTTAATATCTTAAATTAATAATTATTTTATTCGAACTTTATAACCTATGATAATATTTTATTTTGGATCATCTAACAGCACTTTGGATTACAAACTGTCAAAAGTAGAACACGTCTTTTTGTGTGCTAGAGAAATGAACAAACTGCAGATTTATTGCAAAGGTATATTATAAAATCCTTCATTTTGACATATTTTTTTTCTGACAACAAAGCAACAGATAAAGGCAGGTAACTCTTTAAATCAAAGTCTGTATCATAAAGTAAATCTGCCATTCATATGTTCCAATTTATCATATATTATAGTCAGATTATAATCATCGGCCTCTTTTCCCTGGTATGGAGAAAGGATAAGGGCACATAGCTCAAATAGTTATAGTTACGTGGAATGTGCCAGGGATCCTGCCCATAAGCCACTTTTGCACATTCCTAGGTACCTCCTAAGGCCGAAAAGTATTACTAGTGACATTTTGCTTCTTTTCAAGTAGCAGAGATGCATTATCCATATGCTTGTAGAGAAGCATACTTACAGTATAATCACAAGTAATATTGTAATTAAGAAACAAATGTTTCTCCTTTGAGCAAATTGTATGATTAGCTGCGATATAATACCTCAGATTACACACTCAATACATTTGCAGACAACTCCTGGCTACCTATACAATAAAGGCTGAAGATTTGAACATAGAGAAAGCTCTATCTTCGAGTGTCCAAAATGTAATCTCACTCAATATCACTTTGAAATCTTTGGTAATTCAAGGATGTTCCACCTGATATAATTGCAATTTTTGGATTGTTGTGCAAGGAGCTAAAGAGGTAAACCGTAAAATCCATGCATCCTATCCAAAGTTATGTTTACAGAATTTTAAATTTTTCACATTAAAAATTATTTTTGCTAGCATTTTGTGTCTCTGTTTTTCTCAAGTTGGCAAAAGATGCACAAGATGTATTTCAAATATGGAGAAGAGGGCAACTTGGAACCAGAAAGTAGATTGGAGTAGATAGAATTGCAAGGGATTAGACATAGTAGCAGGAACCAAAAAATGCTGAAACAAGCAGTGTTACAAATGAGTTTCATATAAGCTTCTACAAGATTGGGTATTAGAGAAAGCAATGTTCAAGGTCTCCCTTTGACATATACATGAAACAAGCAAGCTTCAGAAACCCAAATGCTCAAATTCAGCAACAAAAACCAAAAACAATATTCTTCCTGTCAGGCTTCAGCTGACTCCACAGGCACATGTTCAGGATTTGATACCATTAAAAGCTCAAATTTCATTTTTACAAGAAAACAGGAACCTTGATTACAAAAATTGTCTGAATGCTAAATGCCAATCCAAGTCAGAAATTGTTCCATGTACAAATTCTGATTTCAGGTCTACATTAACATACATATCAAGGGAAACTGAGCATATCATCATTAGATATCTCTTCCCATTAACATTGACATTTTACCACAACGGAAAATAGGAAGATTTGTGCAATTTTCACAGGTGATCAATGCAATGAAGAGTCTCGTTTTCCAGGAAATTTAAACAAAATTAACATTTTATTCAAGGAAATGAAAGTTGAAATTTGGGTGTTGAAGTTCTTGAATTTTCAGAGAGCTTTAGAAATTGAAATTTGAAATCACAAAATAGGATGCTTTGGAGTTGAAAACCATTTCACACATGATCAGTTTCAAAACAAAAAAAATTATGTTTTCAGAGGAACAAAATGTCTATGTACATTCCACATTTCGTTGTCTTCATCCTGCTAGGGTTACAGTTTAAGAAATTGGCAGCCAACTATAAAGGCTTGATTTTTATTATTTTCAGTTTTGCCTCTCTCTTGTTCATCATTAAACTGCTATAGCCTAAAGAAAAAAACATTATTCGCATTTCAGCCATACAAAGACAAGTTTTGCTCTATCTTTTGTTCAACAATTGATACACAAGAAAGAATAATTTTGAGCTACAGCAATAATAAAAGCATCAAAAATGCAAGAACTCAAAATGCCCTTGACAAGTAACTTTCGAGCAGTGTTGCAAACATCTGGATTTTATCGTGATTTTTTGGCCTAGCCGATGTTTGCCGATTTTTACCAATATTTTGGTGGTAGCTTAATTTTGCCAATGTTTGCTGATTTTTACCAATATTTTCTCGATTTTTTGGTTTTCAAGACCCTTGCGATTTTATCCCGATGCCGATGTTTGCAACATTGTTTTCGAGGACTGCACAGATTGCTATATTTTAAGTGATCTTGGTTTTCTATGGTTGTTTAAAAATTGAACTTGGGAATTGTAACTCGTCCATTGTGGGGAGAAGCATAATTTTAATTTGTTCTTGATAGATAGCAAAGAAAACAGGAATCTAGAACCTTACTTGGGAAATGCTATCTCGGTTTCTATGGTTGTTTAAATATTGAACTTGGGAATTGTATCTCGTCCATTCTGGGGAGAAGCATAATCTTAATTTGTTCTTGACAGATAACAAACAAAACAGAAATATAGATCCTTACCTGGGAAGTCCTACAAATATGCCCCCTTCTCCTTTCTCATCATAATGTATCAATGAACTTTTTCCATGCATGACTCCAAAAGGAGAACGAACAATTTTTCCTGCAAAATAAACTCGAAGTGAAGTAGCCTTCACATATTAGCGACAGATACAGTGCAACAAAACTCTATTTTGACTCTCTTAGTGCTATGATCTCAAAAGCAATGATTCTGTGTTTGGTAATCTGACTACTTTTGACAACTAACAAACGAAATCCACAAACAAGGACACAGAATTGGGTGTAGCTTAAGCATAAATCTGTGATGAAAAAACTGTGTAATTTTCATTCTTCAATTATAATTCACACAAAAGCAAACATATGTTGATTGTAACACTCTAGTTATCTATCCATTCTAAAATGGAAATGACAGATTTTACCCTTCCATAAGACACAAAACAGGAAACTGCACACCAATTCTTTCTATATTACTAAAATGAACAAGGCACCTCCGTACATGAGTGCTTAATACTTGCCTCCAAATGCTTCGCCAATGCACTGTAGGCCCATGCAAACTCCAAATAAAGGGATTGTAGGTCCAAGTTCATAAACAGTTTGTAATGAAATTCCCGAATCATGCGGTGTGCCTGCAGCAACAAGCTTTCAGAAAATACTGAATGTCATATAATTTGAAGGATGTAACTTACGCATAGCATTAAACAGTAAATATACTTCCATTTCAGTGTAAAATCTTTCTTTATTCCTCACAATCAAGTTTATATGATACTAACCAGGTCCAGGTGAAATAAGAATTCCTCTTGGATTTTTCCTGTTATCATGGTAAAGAATTTCAATCAGTCATCATTTTGACCTCCTGAGATCAGTTAATGGATCATCAAATGATCTTTGGCATTGAATAGATAGCTCAAGATTCAACAATTTTATTTGCATAATTATCTAGTTTTCACCATGTTTAAATGGTAATGGTCCATTTTACTTCCTAGCTTGTTTTCCTTCTTATTTACATACAAGAATTTCCAGCTGCTTTCCCCTCCTAACTATATTTTCTTGTTTCTTAGTAACTATCTTATATTTTCTTGTTTGTTTGTCATTCACATGTTCTCTAATCTTCAGGATAGAATTAGAAAGAAGCACATAAACATCCCATACAGCATTTAACAGAATCCAAGTTTTGAAGAGCTCATACTTTCTTACTTCTTCCACTGTCAACTCATCATTTCGACAGACTTCAAAACCAGCGCCAAGGTCTCCAAGGTACTGAAATGTCCCAAAGTATGAGCAGTCAAAACAATTTCCATTATATAAAATCTGATATGCTCTACTCTATGTATCAGCCAAAAGGCCTACAAAATGCAGAATTGAATCAAATAGATATAGGCATTATGGATCAAACACAGAAAACAGTCTAACTTGTCGCATTGATACAGTTTCCTGCTGCAGTTTAGCTCCATCGTATGGGCCAAATCCCATTCCTGATAAACTCAGCACGACATATATATGGTGTGTAAATGATACAACTCCAGCTCATACATGTGCTATAAAAATAACCAATGCACTGGCAATTGAAGGCACCAGACCTTGGAGATTCACACATGTTCAATACCAAATAAATAGGTTGCAGTACCTAAGAGAAGGCAATTATGTTTCATTCTTCTCAGCCATCTGAAACTCTAATAATTATTTGATGAGATTGGGGCAATAAATGAGCTAAACATTGGTTAAAGAACAAACAGAAAAGAAACACTCTGTTTAAACTTTATAATATAACACTCATGTTTGGGAGACTTTGCTCTCAAATTTTAAAAGGAAAACAAGTAACAACTTTGGAAAAAATTATGCTTTTCCTATTGCTGTGTTTCTCTCTGAAGAAAGAAATTCTAGCCACACGATCTATGGCCCAATTCAAAGCGTCCTGGAATTCAATTAATAATAAGGATGTTAATCCCTAGAACATAAGACAAGTACCTCCCTAATGACTTTCAATATAATCATATGCAATGCATCATCTACATTAACAATTTACAATGCTTTAAAATCTATGATATTCTGAGAATGGCTATGTAATCAGAGATAGATTTCAGGTGCCTCTATATATACTTGTACTTTCAGACTTTGAAAAGCAAGACTTTACAAAGATTACAAGGACTGAAGATGCCAATCTAGTTTATTGTAAAATCTATTTCCAATATATTGAACAATGTTTAAAAATTAGACTGGGGAATAAAATAGAAGGGGTCAAAAACTTGAACTTGATAAAAAGTTGGAATGACTTGGCAAAAAGAAAGCAAGAAAAAATGCAAAATATTTAATTTTTTCAATTAAACTTGAGATTTATTGCAACAAATCAAGGACACCAAGTTTTAAGCCCAAAGGGTTAGCTCAACTGGTTATTGCCAATGTTTCTGAACAACTGGCTAGTTCCATGCCAACAGGTGCCCAGATCAACTACCCCTAGGTTAGGCACACTAATCTACACAAACAGGTTTAATAGAGATGCATATTGGAATTTGATAGCATCAGGAGGTACTTTTCACATGGCTTTTGTGTTGGGCATGTGAGAATGATTAAAAGGCACAAGAAATATTTTAATTTAATTAGAAGTCAGTTCAAGTCGGCCAGCAAAGCCAAGAGACACAACCCTTCGGGTTTCACACCCCTTGGATAAGTATAAATACAAGAAGATCAAGGACTATTCCTCTTGTGTGGAAGAGGCTAGATGTGACATAACCGCAAGCAGCAAAAGGAGCTGCAGGAGAAGAAAGAAGAGCTAGCTGTGGAGAATCTGAAGGATGTGAGGCTAAACATGATAGACCACACCCTCAATGAGGCCTGGTAAGGCCAGCCGCAGCCAGAACAAGAAGGACCGAGGTCTGAGCAAGGGGGGCAAGGCCTAGAAAAGGGAGGCTGAGGTCAAGCCATGGGTACTACAAGAAGGCCGCAAGGGCTAGGAAAGGGAGCCGCAGGCTGAAATAAGGAGGCCGAGGGGCTGAAGCAATGTTATCAGAACTGAATCAGTGATCAAACTGAAAAACCTTGTGGACAAGGAACCAGATTGGAACCGGCAAAAAACCAGAGAGAAGAAAAAAAATTACCAAGAACACATAAAATATTCATATTTTAAATAAAAACATATATATTCATGTGCATCCATAAGAATCCAAACCATTTATACACAAATATGCAAAATTTCTCATTTATATAGCAATAGTGCATATAACCAATATAAAAAATAGAGCAAAACATCGTTGAACCAAAAAAATCAAGAAGCAGGCTCTAAAAGGCCTTTATAGTCCAAAATAACATGATAGTATGATACTACAGTCTACAATACTACAGCTACAGCCTACAAGTGTTAATTGTCAATGTCATCACAAAATCATCATCCTGATTATCCTCCTCATCCTCTTTTGAAGAATGACTAGAATCCAAGTTTGCAATCATTGCCTATATTGGGATCTTTGCCATCAATATAACCCTTTGAGCATTAAAATAAAATTGATAAAGCATAGCATGTCAAGTCATGATTTTGTTTGAGTGATGGGTACATTTTTAGTAGAGTCATGATAGAGGAGTTCGACAACCAATGCCACTAACATCAAAGTACATAGAGGGATTGGTGCTCTTTATTAAATACTAGTTCCTTAACCTCGTACATGACAAAATCCAATGGAAACATTGCAATCCCCGCAATCCTGATATCCTGAAAAATTGTTAAGTCTGTTGGATTTTGAGTGAAATCTAAAATTCTACTTTCTCCATATGAAATCCAATGAGGTTGGAACCACTCTCAAACATCTTGAGTCATTTCATGGTAATGTTGAAAATTTAAGTAAAAGGATGGAAATGAAAGATTAAGGCTTGAATATTAGGTTGGCCTAGGGAGAATTAGAAGTGGGCAAACCAAATCAAAAAATCAAAAAATAAATAAAAAAGGCAATTTTTTTACGTTGACCTGGGAAGGTACAAACTACAAACTACACAAAACTAGTCTTAAACTGGCCAATTCGATGGAATAGGCCAATTTGGTACCGAACCGGCCTATTCTGGTTCTAATGCCCGGTTCGGACGGTTTTGGGCCAAAAACGGCCAATCCGGTTAGTTCCACCGGTTCCGGTCCGGTTCTAATAACATTGGGCTGAAGAGACAGGCCACAGGCCTGTAGGTGCATCTGAGGGTTTAAGGACCTGACAACAAGCATTAAGGGTTGATAAAAGGGTGCAGCAAGATCTCGTATTTATTACAGCAAGGCTACCACGCGGGCAGAGAAATTGTTGAGCTCACTGTGAGTCTAAAGAGAGTTGGTTGAGCAGTAGAAGGTGGGCAAGGAGTGCCCAATGTGCTACAATAGATGGCTGTAGATTTTGATGGCAAAGGACATTCACTTGTCAAGGCAGATGAAAGCTAAATGGACTCGGCCTCGGCCTAGGTAACTTGTACAAGAGTGTTGTATTTTGGCATGGTACAGAGCTGTAAAGGGCCACTTTCCCTGGTACAGGGTTGTAAAGGGCCACTTTCCCTGACACAGGAGCCCTGATTTTGTTGTTAATGGACTAATAAGAAAACAACTTTGGGCATTAAATCTTGTGTACTATGCATTGAACTAATTGTTGGTATATCCTGCTATGCAAAAGTTTTTAAAGTTAGGCATTTTAGTGTGCTTATGTTTTCTGTTGTGTGAAACTGCCACACATAGACCAGACTGGGGGTGCATGGAATTCTGGCAATGCCATCCACTACTACGGGAAAACATCCCTTTAGTTTTTGCATAAGATTATCCTTGGGAAAAAAAAAACAAAGATCAACTTAGAACTTGAAGCACATTGGAACACTCTTCTCTCTCCTATACATTCAAATAGCAAGTGGAAATGAGCAAAAGGAGTGTCATTTTCAAGCTTTATTAACTCTTTACACACCTAGGGGGTTTATTTTTCTAAATCATATTTTTTCCAATGCAATTTTTCTTCTAGTCATTAACTGTGTTACAAATCATAGAAATATTTACAATGAAAACTTCAACAAACCCTAATCCATCCTGTTACCCACTAAAATAGGTAACCCATAGGAGAAAACTTTTCTCCTACATTGGTTAGCTAGCTAGCAGCCCCTGATAGCTACTTCTTGATGATGATATGCCATGTGCCTTCGCCATCTACAATAGCCACATACCTCTCGCCATTTGGTATTTCCTTTTAAATGAAGGTGGGAGCGATTAAAAAAGTACTTTGATCATTTTGCAATCGGGTGCTTACATTTGTTTGTTTTGGGCATTTAGTATGGATAAAGGGGTGATTTGGAAGATTGACCGATCTTGATTGTAAATTTGTTCTCTCACCTTACCAGGGGAGCTAATCTTTAGCCTTAGTCCACTAGGGCCTCTCTTAAGGCCTTAGGGTTATAGTAGGGCACTACTTGGAAAAACCTCAATTGTGGTAGTGTGCTCATTTTCCCCTAGACCATAATTGACACTTTCCATGCCACATTACAAGCCACTTATGTACCACCTCCATTATTCAAGTCTAAGTTGTCATTGGTTCATTGCGATTAGGAACACACTTATCCACATCCTTGAGAAGCGTTGGGAAACATAGCCCTAGAGGTTGATGTGGTTGAAAGAATGGAAAAGTATAATATGGCCACAATGAAAGAAAAAGAAGAAAATCAAAATGCAAAAGATGGTCAGGACATAAAATAGCGTGTGGGCAAAAGCCCAGCATGAGTTCTACCCTCCTCATTGGCCATCGGCTAGTTCCTAAGCACTTGATGCTCCATTATATAAAAAGGAACCCTCGCATGCCCAACTTGAATGAGTAATAAATCGCCTCATCTTAAGGGGTAAATTAAAAGCTACATCATAAAGAGCAAGCTCTAACCCTTGGGCTATGCACCCAAAATAAAAGGCATTATTATGAAAAAGTAAAAGGCGCACAAGAGGGGTGGAAAAAGCAATCTAATCACGGTAACTCATGCCTCCAAGATTGCTCCCTACATTACATCCATATACTCAAGATGCGAACTACCCATCAACTAGTCCCGATGACCATGGCACTAGGGATGAAGCCTTTTTCCCCTCCATTGCCATTGATTTACACCAACACCTATTGATTGAGGGGTTGACCTTGGAAATGCCACCTACCCTTAAGGGTTGCAAGCAACTAATAGGGTTGATCATTAACCACCTTTATCAAGGTAGGGAACACCTTTACAAGACCTCGTCTAGTTAGATATTTGAAGGTGATCCAAGTTTGAAGTATTAATAGGCCCTTAACATACAAGTTTGGTCCACTTAGATGCTTACATGATCTTAGTCTCTAATGAATGGTTGTTGTTGACACCTAATCATGGGGATTGGGTGAACAGTTGTAAATAATGTAAATAATAAATAATGGAAAAGGAAGAGTCGTCGGGAAATGAAACCCAAGAGTCACTCCCTCATGTATATAACTATGAGCAATCTAAATGAATAAACAGATTCCATTTGAGGAGTTACCTCCTAGTCTGACATGGTATTAGAGCCAGCGCCATTTTTGGCTTCCCTCTCTGCCTTGTAACTCCCTTCTGCCATTTTTTGCAGTCTGTCATATCTGCTCATCTCTTTGCCATCATCTTCTATGCATTTTATTCTACTCTTGAAGAGTCGATTCGCTACATTGAGGTAATTTTTTGTTGCGTCGAATGGTGTGCTATGGTTGGTGCATTGAAGCCGAAGGTGCTATGGTGTGGTTGTTTCCTGGTTGTGTTATCGCAACTGTGATAAGGTGTTGTATATTGTAATTGTGCTACGCAGTGGTTTATAAAACATTCGCACCCTTTGTTGTGAGTGTCATACTCGGCTTCACACGCTGCCCATACCAATCCGCTCCCGCTCCCACTCTCAATTTTTTTATATTTCATTTTACTATGATAACTCCGCCCCATATTACGTTGTCATATGCATTTTAAAAATATTCCAGACAGCGTTGAGCACCATACCGCCCGCTTACCACCGCCTCTGCACAAACACTACCGCTTCGTCAAGTGTTGCTGTCTGACGTGGGCCGATGCCTGAATTGCGGCTCACATGCTTCTCTAGTAAGCTACGATAATGTCTTGAAGCTCTTCTTCGTTCTTGTATGTGTTGGGCTAATTTATTGAATAAATTAACACAAGTATTTCATTATCAATCTAGATTTGTAGAACTTAGAAGCATGTCCAAAATGTATGGATATCAGATGTAGTCAAGGTTACAAGATTAAATATAAAGTATTGAGGAAATACAGATTATAAATATAAATCTAATTAAGTAATTTCTAATTCATTTAGGTAATATGTGTGAGATGAAGTGGCTGCTAACTTAGGAGAACCAGTTTTGTCCTTCTAAAATATTACTTCATGAATAGAAATCAAAAACCACTAATTGACAACAGCGTAAGATGCATAAATAAATAATGAAAAAGGCTCCTAACTAAAGAGGTCCTTGTTGTTCTTCATCACAAATTCATTCATCTTAATGTCATTGTTAGAAAATTAGAAATACAGAAAATCACTTGAAAGCAAGAAAGATGAATTTTAGTTTTTATTCATTAATCTAATAGAAGGAGGGTTCAACTTGAACACTAGGTTGTCCCTTCATATAAAGATGATAAATAAACCAAGATTCATCAACAAACATAAATCATCATACATCAAATCAAATAAACAAATCTGAAGAAAAACTAGTTTATGAAAATCAAGCTAGATTACCCATGAAGTGTACTTAGCTTGGAGTGGGATCCTTCCACCCTTGCCTTGCACACTTGAAGAGATTATCAGCTACTGCAAACTCAGTCAATCATCCACACCATTGAACAGCAAAATGAAGGTAGAACAGGTTCCTCAAATTAACTCAAAGTATTCAGAAGTCTCAATATAAAATTATACAAATTCTACATATCATAAGCCTTCAATGTTTTGGCTTAAATAGAAAATTATAAAACAAATTGATCTAAAATGTCTCTAACAACTATATCTATCCATATCCCATCTATCCAAGTCGAACTCATCCATCTTATCATTGAAAATATGGAAAATCTCATGAAACCATAAAACTGCCCTATTTCCTAGGGATTTCCTGAATGACTGGTCCTGTTTGACCAACGTTGATCGGGCCTGTTTAAGCTTGGTTTGACCGAACCAATAGGAGTTAGTTCAATCCTAGTTCCCAAGCTTTCTAGAAATATGTTCAACTCGTGCCCAAGTGTCCTACAAATATGACATCCATGAAGCCATTACGGGAATTTCTGATTCTGTCCAAAAATGCACTTAAAATTCAATTTTCATAAAAACATCTAAAAATTGCAAAACTAAATTTATATACCTGAATATGCATAAATACATCAAAATGGGGTGTATGTGATGGCAAATGGATGGAAAATATAGAAATTAAGTGTGTTTTCTTAAGCAAAATTGGACCAAAAACGAGGGCCAACATCTCCCCCTTGTTGATTCACAAGCATGTCCTCATGCTTGTTTCCTCCTCTTGGATCTTCTGACCTCTGCTGTAAACCCTATGCCTGATCTTGATGCTTCCTGTTGTGTTGCTTCTAGTAGACAATCTATCCCCTTGTACTGTTCTTCCTTGTAAATGGTAGCTTTGACCTTCTGTTTCTCATACTTGTTTTTCCACATGTTTTTATCTTTGAGCCACTTGAAAGCCTGTTTGCAAAGAAGATCATTCTTTCTTTTCAATTTTCCTACCTCCTCATTTAGTTTTTCATTCTCCCTAACCAACTTTGCATTATTTTTCTTATATGCTTTGTTCTCTTTCTTCAAGTGTTTCTCTAAGATCTTGTTTATCTCTAATTGATCTGTCAATTCTTTTATCTTGCTCAGTTGCAACTCTTTTTCTAATTCCTATGTATCCTTGGCAAATGATGTGGCCTCTACATTATCAAAGTATGAGTCTTTTTCCTATGCTTCTTTTTCCAATCTTTCAATTATGTCTTCTACTTGTTTCTCTGTAGAAAATGTCTCTACAATCTGTACTTCAGGGTCTTTGTTACTTGTCTTTGTTGGGCTCTTTCTCCTATGCCTCCTAGGAGTGGATATGAAGGATGCCTCCTTCTCAATCATGACAGTATTGTGTTGCTTCTTAGATCTAGTTCTTGGATAGAGTGGTGAATTCATTATGCCTTTGGTTTCCTGAACTATTTTGTACTGCTCTTCTATGGCCTGTTCTTCATGCTGATTTTGGACTAAAAATTCTTTCCAGACTATACCCTTAGCTCTCACTTGATATTCTACAAGAATTTTTATAAGTCCTTGATGATAAATTTGAGCTTCTTTTGGTTTAGTTTCATTTTTCACTGACTCTATCATCTTGATCAGATTCCTGGAGAAGAAATATGGCAAGTTAATTTTTACTTCTCCTTTGATGTGTTGGAGCAGTCTGACATGGTAAAGATGTGCCACACTATGGCCTCTATCACATGTGAAAAACTTTTGAATGATTAAAACTAATTCTCCCCAAGGCTCATTGAACCATTCCCTGAGTATGCCTTTGGTTCTATCAAAGGTTCCTTTCTTGTTCTTCTCTAAGAAGAAAGTCCATGCTTTCTCTTTGAAGTGTAGACCTTTATGATAGTGTTCTCCTATTAATGGTAGATCTAATGCCTGAGAGATGTATTCTGGAGTCAATGGAATGGCTAAGTTTCCTACCATAGTTTGGTCTTGGGCATAGTTGTTTATAAACTCCCTGGTTATACTTTCATTGTGCCCATTAAACTTCTAAAGAAAACCTATAAGTCTAGCCTGATAAAGTTTCTCTACTGTTTCTTTCTCCCACTGCTCAATCTGGAATTTTGGTTCTATTCTTGTAGCCATGTTTTCTGAAAACCAATTGATATATCCCACTATCGTCATCAATCTCATTTTCAAAATAAAAATAAAAATCATTCATGCATACAGATCTTCTTGATTCATTTATACATTGTAGTAATAGAGCTTACCTCCTCTCTGATACTCTTTAAAAACAATGAATTCAGGCTTGTTTAATCTCTGTTTTGCTACAAAAATGAGTCATTGTTCTTTCAGAACATTACTTTTTGTAGATGAAAATCATAAAAAAAAACATCCTGCTTATGTTTTTCTTGTTCTCTGATGCACAAACTGTTCTCTGTTCTATTCCGTTTCATCAAAATCCCTACTATGTACATGTAAATGAAATGATCTTTTCATACATACCATTCATTATATTCATTGTTTATAGGAAAAGAAATCGAAAATCGAAACTCTGTTTATTGAAAAATAAAAGATAAAAATAAAATTAAAAATAAAAATCATGCCATAGTTCCTCCTGCCTTTCGATTTTCGTTTATGACTCTTTTCCTATATTTAACAAATTCATTGTATGACTAACTGAAGTAGTTTTTGAGCTCATTGTTTGTGCAATCAAACAACAACTAGTTCACTGTTTTTTATTATACAACACTCTGTTTCATCAACCAAGACTCGGCGATTTCGTGGTTAAACATAGAAGATCTGATTTGATTTACCTGCTTGTGGTGAAATGTTGTGATTCCCTCTAAGTCGTGGCCTTATCTCCCTGTGTTTCATAACGTTTTCTACTGTTAAACTCCACTCAAAAACCTTATGTATTTATTGGTGGCAGAGTCTAAATGAACGACAGCAGTGACAAATCTTAAACGGTGGTAGAAGCACTAACTTATAACTTGGAGTTAAACTGGTGTTCTCATCAAAAATCTCGAGATTTACTCATCGAAATATCCGTTGCATTTATGAAAACAAATCGGGTTTTGCTCTTACCTTCTTGCTTCACGAGATCTCCTGCACTAACTCTCAGTCAACTTCGCTTGCTCTTACACAACTGCCAGATCTCTTGGCTTAACCCTCAGTCAACTCTGCTTGCTCTTCTTATCTCTCCAATCCTCCACTGCTATATTTCATGCTTCCCTTTTCTCGGTTTGATTTCCTCCGTTCCTGCGTTTTCTCTGTCAATTCATTCTTCACTGGACATTTGAATGTGTGCCAATAGCTTGCACGACATTCAACTTCCTCCCTGAGCCTACAAATGGCTATGATGGTGGAGAAAAGGCGGTTTTGCAAAGGTCTATGGGTTTGAGAATGGCGGAAGCGCACAGAGTTTGTTTGGTTGAATGTGGAGGCTCACAGTGTTTGTTTGGTTGAATGCGGAGGCTCACAAAGTTTACAAATTCATTTGACTATTTCCGCATGCTTCAACCTCAGACTGCGATGCCCTCGTGGCTTAGTCTTGCGTACTTACCCACGATGTATACCTCAACGTTTCGGCTTTGCTCATTACCATTAACACATGTATGTTGTCTACTTATGTCACCATATACTCATACCGCCATACCTTTGTTTGTCCACCGGAACTCATACCTATTCAGAATGCATTATAGTTTGATTGCCATGCCCATTGAAATGCATCACGGTCTCATTTGCATCGCCTCGTGCCCATTGAACTTCATCATAGCTACATTTCATGTCCATTCCCAACGCATTATGCCACCGAAACACATCATACTACTATTTCATAATGTTTGTTTCATTGCATTATGTGCATGTCATCACATCATTTGTCTTGGCATTTCATTGTATTATCGTAACCTTACACTCCATTATATCAATTTGTATTATGCGCTTTGATTATGTCTTATCGAAATTCATTATTTCGATTTATTATGCCTTATATCATTTCATAATATGTGTTTTTCAATGCTTGTAATTTAATTTTAAAATGACCATGCTAGGATCATATTTAAAATTAGATTTTATGATACTAACTTTTGGTATGGTTTTGTAGGTCTAGGGCTTGACTATTGGGCCCTCTATTTCTAATCCATTTGCTTTAAGAAAATGCCTAGGGTTAATATGATGTGTATATGGAATATGAAATGAATATGTGGTATTTGGAGTATGAAATGAAATATGGTATATGGAATGATAATTAAATGGGTAGGATAATGGATATGGAAATGAATATAATGAGTAGAGTAATGAAGGTAGTGAAATGTAGGTAAAATATGCATGTCAGGTATTAAATTAATCTTAACAATCTCTAGAAAAATTTAAAGAAAAATTGAAATTTCAAGAGCAAAAATTTTTACTCACTGTACTTTACTCCCATAAAGTATTTGATGATGTCTTCTGGTCAATGACTTTGATGGCTCTTCTAGGATAGATTGCAATGTAGACTTATTCCTGCTTCATGTTTTTGCATCCATCATTGATTCAGGATCTTTGAATGTTGTTGTTGTTCAGGTCCCCTCTGCAATTTGTACTTGATGATTCAAGTCCCTTCTGACACGTATTTTTGTATGTAGCATTTGTCATATAATACATGTTTCTTCTAACATTTCAGGTCCCTTCTGCACAATATTTTTAATGATGTTTCAGGTCCCTTCTTTCATGCAATTCAAGTTCCTTCTTCAATTCAGTTGCTCAAACTTTCAGCTGCTCAAACTGAGTTCCTTTTACAACTTCCCCCTTGTTTATGTGAAGACTTGTCCTCAAGTCTTGTGTTGTTTTGGAGGGTTAATTCTGCAAAATCAAACTATAGTAAGAGTAAAACGAGATTGAAAATTCATATTGGCCAAACTAGTTGGTTTTCCTCCATGAATTCAAGTTTGCTTTATGCCAATTGCTTAGGTTTTCACAAGCAAACTTATTATTATTATTTATTTATTTTATTCTTCTGGAATAATGGAAGGCATATTGCTATGTTGTTCCATTATTTCCATATCAGTATCTATTGAAATTTGTTTCATAAAATCTTCTTTATTTATAGGCTTATTGTAGACTTTAAGCCTATGTCCATTAACTACAAATGAAATAGATGCTTGATCAATTGTTTTTATTTTGACAGCTCCATTATCAAAGATCTCTTCTATCTCATATGGCCCCAACCAATGAGTTGTAAACTTTGCCTTGAAATCTTTAAATTTGGAGTCAAACAATAATGCCCAGTCTCCTTTATTGAATGTTTTGTTCTTGATGAATCGATCATGCCATTTTATCCTTTGTTGTTGCACAAGAGATGTGTGCTCCACTGCTTGTTGTCTTATTTCATCCAATTGATTCAATTCCATTACTCGTTGTTGTTGTGCTTCAGATAATTCCATTCCCAACTTTGTTGCTAACTTGAATGTGTGTATTTGAAATTCTATGGGTAATAGGACTTCTTTTCCATACACTAACTGATATGGACTGAACCCAATTGTGTTCTTCCATGTTATCCTGTATGCCCATAGTGCATCTCTCAATTTCTCTTACCAGTCCTTTCTATTCATTTGTACGGTCTTCGTCATGATATTCTCCAGGACTTTGTTTGTTGACTCTACTTGTCTGTTTGCTTGAGGATGGTACGGAGTTGATTTTCTATGTTTGATCTTGTACTTTTTCATAAAATCACAAACAAATTTGGAAGTGAACTGTGTGCCTTGGTCAGTTACAATCAATGTTTTAAAAAATGACCGAATCGAATCCGAAACGGCCGAGTTGATCCGAGTCGTTGGGATTTTTTGTGACCCGGCAGAAAAAACGGAACGGGAGGCCGAGTCAGTCAGTCATGACTCGGTCAACCCGGCCGATTCTGCAATAACTCGGCCGAGTCAATGCATACGGCCTATAGCCCCAAAAAATGCGATTTTTCATAATTTTTAAAAAAAAATTAATTGTTCGCTGAGTGTTGGGGACTCCAAAGTGTTTTCTAAATTAGTTAAATGCTATTTGGGGTCCATTCCCCTCTCTTAGTATTGATATGCAATTCAAATTTCATGGTAATGTTAAATTCTTAGTAAAAGTGACA
The DNA here is from genome assembly GCA_031772625.1 of Pinus tabuliformis. NCBI lineage: Eukaryota > Viridiplantae > Streptophyta > Pinopsida > Pinales > Pinaceae > Pinus > Pinus tabuliformis. The sequence continues at coordinate 225,895,671 of CM062817.1, read as the reverse complement.
TTCTCCTTAATCTTCATTTTCATCCTTTTACTTAAATTTTTAACATTACCATGAAATGACTCAAGATGTTTGAGAGTGGTTCCGGCCTCATTGGATTTCATATGGAAAAAGTAGAATTCTAGATTTCATTCAAAATCCAGTAGACTTATCAATTTTTCAGGATTTCAGGATTGGAGGATTGCAATGTTTCCATTGAATTTTGTCATGTATTAGGGTATGGAACTCGTATTTAATCAAGAGCATCAATCCCTCTATGTACCTTGATGTTAGTGAAATTAGTTGTCGAACTCCTTTGGGATTCGCTCCCAAACCAGGAGCTTATGAAAATGTCGCTCCCGCTCCCGTTTTCGCTCTCGCTCCCCACTTTCGCTCCCGCTCCCAAGTAACACTAAGCCAGATGATGTTGGCAACTCTAGCAGTAGCCAATAGTACTCGTCACAAACTTTTGTTGTAGAGGCCATTTATAGCCTCCTTGGTTATGTGTTTTTGTTTTGATCTCTATATCATCATCGTGTATGTATTGGACAGTGCACTGGGTGCCATTTTGATATAATGGATATATTCATGAGCCTACTTTGATCATATGTTGTCTTCTATCTATATTCTAATGCTGTGTGTTTGGAAACATGAATAAAAATCTTTAAAATTATGTGTTTTTATAAAAAATAAATATTTAATGTATTTTTTACAATGACAGAGTCATTGAAATCGAGCCGGCCGAGTTGATACCAAGTCGGAGTCGGAATCGGAGTTGACCCTCGGTCGAGTCGAAGTCGAAGTCGGAGTTTTAAAACATTGGTTCTCGGTACTCCAAATCTGACAAAGATTTCCTCGAAGAGGAATGTGACCACTGTGTCTTTTGTTGCTCTTGCTACCACCTTTGCCTCAACCCACTTGGTAACATAGTCAGTACATACCAAGATGTACCTCTTCCCATTTGAAGGTGGATTTATTGGTCCCACAAAGTCTAGAGCCCATTGCTCAAATGACTCTATGAGTACTTGTGGCTTAAGTGGCATTTCATCTGATGTTATTGGCCTTCCTACTCTTTGGCAACTGTCACACCTTTTGACATAATCTTTGGAATCCTTGAAGATCGTTGGCCAGTAGTAGCCAAGTTTCAGCACCTTGTAAATTGTTCGCTTGTCTGCAAAATGACCACCACAGGGTTCGTTATGACATGCTTTCAAAATTTCTAAGATTTCATCTTCTCTAACACGTTTTCTTATTATCATATCAGAACTAGTATAAAAGAGATCACCATTAATCCAGCTATATCTAGCACTTTCTCTAATTATATTTCTTTTATGTTTCTTTGTGAAGTGGGATGGTAATTTTCCAGACAATAAATAATTTTCTATATCTGCAAACCATGGTGTTTTGGTAGTTATTGCAAATAGATGTTCATCTAGAAAATTATCTAAAATAGGATTCATATCACCCGGTATATGAAGCCTTGAAAGAAAATCAGCTATTTGATTGTCTTTCCCTAGTCGATCTTGAATTGTAATGTTAAATTTCTGCATTAACAATAGCCATCTTGCAATTCTGCCATTTGTGATTGCTTTATTCATTAAGTATCTGATAGTTGAATGGTCTATGTGAATGAATACTTCATAGCTTGCTATGTAATGCCTGAATTTGTTTATTATATGTACTACAGCTAACATCTCTTTTTCTATAATGGTGTAGTTCAATTCTGCTAGTGTTAAGTTTTTACTTGTGAAATATATAGCATAATTGAACTAGTTTTCATTCTGTCCAAGTGATGCACCCATCGTTGTATCATATGCATCCGTGGAGATATGAAATGGCAAAAACCAATTTGGTCATCGAAGAATGGGGGCAATTGATAGCTTTTCTTTCAATATTTGGAATGCATTTTGACAATGACTTGTCCATTGGAATTCAACATCTTTTGCAGGTAACTTGAATAGAGGCAAAGCTATTTTACTGAAATTATCAATAAATATCCTATAGTAGCCTGTAGTAGTAGATCTAATATTGTTTAAGTTTAAATGTTTCATGGTCTCTATAGTCATAACGTTTATAGTTGCTCCCAAATCTATTAAAGTGTTTGGAACTGAAAATTTATTAATTGAAATAGTAACCATAGGGATACCAGGGTCAATATATTTTTCAACTGTTGTCTTTGTAGACATGAGGCTAGCTAGTTTTCCAATGACTTGGATTGTAGTAGGATCCTTTTTCTTTTTACCAGTTTTCTTGATGCATAACTCCTTTATTGTTTTAGCATAAATTGGAATTTCTTTTATTGCCTGTAACAAAGGAATTTTGACATAAGCATTTTTCAATTCATCCAAAATATCAAATTCAGGAAGAGACATTTGAATGTTCTTCTCTACTAACCTCTCTGGATAGGGTGGTGTTTGAGTTATTACAATTTTTCCTTTCTGACTTTGATTTTCTGAATGTGATGTTTCAGGTTGTTCTCCTTGTTCAGCTGGTTCTTCTATGATCGGAGGAGAATTTTTATGCAATACTTTCCCAGACCTTAAATGGACATCATTTATGGGAAGAATGGAGTATGTTGGAAAATATGTTGCTTCTTCCACATTGTATGTAGGTTTATCCATTTTGTTACTCGAATTTGCTACTGGCTGAGCTGGTAGTTGAGTTGGTCTAGGCTGGTTCAAAGGCAACTGAAGCTGTTGTGGTTGAGTTAGTAATGGTGCAGGATTTTGTTGTGGAAATGGCATGGATTGTGGATACTGTTGAAACTATTGGTATGGAAATGGTTGTTGATATTGTTGCTAGTATTGATGTTGGTATTGTTGAGGATGCATTTGTTGAGGTGGCTGTTTCCATAACTATATCCTCTCCAACCTTGTGCAGGTTGTTTTTGATATTGTTGTGGAGGCCAAGCTTGCCATAGTATTGGGGTATTCCAAGAACTTTGAGGAGGATACTAATAGTTTTGTTGAGGGAATTGCTGAGGAATCCTTGGCTGCCAAGGTCTTCTTGGTGCCACATAGTAAAGGCCATCTGCCCCTTGTACTTCTTCTATTGGATTCATTTGCAATTCTTTCAAATTTACACAGTCTTCTGTTGAATGGTTTTATGTACAAAGGCCACATCCCTTAATACTATCCAAAGGACATTCTCTTAATGGGTGTTTCTTCCTACATTTGGGACAAAAGATTGCTAAGATTTGTTCTTGTTCTTCTTTCTTTTTGTTAGCTTTTAAAACATCTACTTGTGTCCCTAATGTACTTAGAAGATCAGTTTTGAAGTTTTCCAGCAAGCTCCCTACCTCTGCTCTTGTTACCCTTCTGCTGCTGATTTTGAAGCTTTTGAACTAATATCTCTCCTTCCAGTTTTTTATCTTCCTCTCGAATATTTTTGACATAGATCTGAAATTTTGTGAAATGACAAGTTTGAAATATCACCCCTGCCCATTACATTCAAAATGTCAAGATATTCATCTCTTATACCTTTTAGAAAGATTGTGCGGATGGTATCAGAGTTCAGAGAGTGTTGTTTAGATTTTTGAAGATTGTAAGAAAATCTTTCCAAATATTCTTCTAAACTTTCATCTTCTTGTTGTGTCATTCTAAAAACATCCTCTTTTGAGTCCCTAGGCCTACAATAGGCTTGATACTTTTTAAGAAATATTTTCTTCATGTCATCCCAAGAAGTGATTGTACGTTCTCCTAAACCCATGAACCATTTTAATGCTGTTGCTTTTAAAGTAGCAGGAAAGAGGCGAAGCTTGTGTGTGTCATCTGTGTATCCATAAGTTCTACACAAGATATCGAATTCAAACATAAATGAGTCAGGATCTTTTGTTGACATTCCATAAAAGTTAGGCAATACAAAAGGTGGAATGTTTTTCATTTTCACTTCTTCTCCTAATATTGCACTTGTATCTAATATTGGAAAGCCAAAAGTAGCTTCCTGATCATCAATATTTTCTTGTTCATTATCATTTAGTCTTTTGTTATCATACTCTGTTTTCCTTTCTTCTTCTCTCTTTCTATCAGCTTCTCTTTTTGCCTCTTCCTCTCTTTGTCTTCTCCATTCTCTCTGTTGTTTTTCATATTGAAGTCTTTGTTCTGGAGTGAGGATAGTGGATCTTTGCCCTTCTTCTGTCATAGTTTCAACTATTATAGCAACTTGAGATTCAAGTTGTTGTTTGTTTTTGAAAATAGGTTGTTCTATTGGCTCAAGAATGGGCTGATCTATTTGTTTAACAATTTTCCTTGTTTCCTTCCGTTTTTCTGCTGTTGATGTTGCTTTTGGGGTTTGTTTCCTTTTTACTTCCAAGGCTAACAAGGTTTGTTGTTCAATTGAAGTCAATCTTTGTCCTGATCTTTGTTTTTCTTCTAATTCCTATAGAGTTGGTTTACCAGCAACTGTTGTAGTTAGTCTTGATGTCTACGGATGGGGAGTTTTGTTTAATAAATCTACCTTTATGATCTCTATTTCTAGGCATAAAGAAACATAACATATCTAAATTTTTATTATTTTTGTTTGTTTTCTTTTTATATTTTTTTAGATTTTGTTTTTATCTTCTAATTGACTATGTTGATGAATGCTTCCCCGGCAATGGCACTAAAATGTTGGGCTAATTTATTGAATAAATTAACACAAGTATTTCATTATCAATCCAGGTTTGTAGAACTTAGAAACATGTCCAAAATATATGGATATCAAATGTAGTCAAGATTACAAGATGAAATATAAAAAATTGAGGAAATACATATTATAAATATAAATCTAATTAAATAATTTCTAATTCACTTAGGTAATATGTGTGAGATGAAGTGGCTCCTAACTTAAGAGAACCAGTTTGTCCTTCTTCTAAAATATCACTTCATGAATAGAAATCAAAAACCACTAATTGACAATAGCTTAAGATACATAAATAAATAATGAAAGAGGCTCTTAACTAAGGAGGTCCTTGTTGTTCTTCATCACAAATTCATTCATCATAATGTCATTGTTAGAAAATAAGAAATTCAGAAAATCACTTGAAAGCAAGAAAAATGTATTTTAGTTTTTATTCATTAATCCAATAGAAGGAGAGTTCAACTTGAACACTGAGTTGTCCTTTCATATAAAAATGATAAATAAACTAAGATTCATTAGCAAACATAAATCATCATACATCAAATCAAATAAACAAATCTGAAGCAAAATTAGTTTATAAAAATCAAGCTAGATTAACCATGAAGTGAGTTTAGCTTGGAGTGGGGGCCCTCCACCCTTGCCTTGCACACTTGAAGAGATTATCAACTACTGCAAACTCAGTCAATCATCCACACCATTGAACAGCAAAATGAAAGTAGAACAGGTTCCTCAAATTAACTCAAAGTATTCAGAAGTCTCAATATAAAATTATACAAATTCTACATATCATAAGCCTTCAATGTTTTGGCTTAAATAGAAAATTATGAAACAAACTGATCTAAAATGTCTCTAACAACTATATCTATCCATATCCCATCTATCCAAGTCGAACTCATCCATCCTATCACTAAAAATATGGAAAATCCCATGAAATCATAAAACTGCCCTATTTCCTAGGGATTTCCTGAATGACTGGTCCTGTTTGACCAGCTTTGACCGGGTCTGTTTAAGCTTGGTTTGACCAAACCAATAGGAGTTAGTTCAATCCTAGTTCCCAAGCTTTCTAGAAATGTGTTCAGCTCGTGCCCAAGTGTCCTGCAAATATGACATCCATGAAGCCATTACGGGAATTTCTTATTCTGTCCAAAAATGCACTTAAAATTCAATTTTCATAAAAACATCTAAAAATTGCAAAACTAAATTTATATACCTGAATATGCATAAATACATCAAAATGGGGTGTATGTGATGGCAAATGGATGGAAAATATAGAAATTAAGTGTGTTTTCTTAAGCAAAATTGGACCAAAAACGAGGACTGACAATATGGCGATGGCCTAAAGGACTCAGCCATTTACAGTGATAATTGTGTGTTTCTAATGCCCAAGGGCTTGTTCAGAGAAGGTAGAGTGTCGCCCCATCTTACACTGGAGCAGAATCGCAATTCCCTTGCTGGAGAACTGCGTTGTTGGTCCTGCTCCAATTTGTTTGGAACATTGCGGCCCTTTTAACACTCCCACAATATACTGCATTACATACTGCATTGACTATATTCATCCCCTGTAGACATACCACCGGCATCACACTACTCCTCCCATGGTAATACCTCCCCCATACGTTGAATACTCCCTCCACCACATAACCCCTCCCCCAGTTAATAACTCTGATATATTATCCTTCATTATTTTTTTTCAAAGTTAAACAGAGTTTGCCACCAGAAGTATAATTTTTTTTTATAGTATATTACCAAAAGCATTTTTTTTACAGTACACAAATTTTAAAATGCATTCATTAATATCTATTGTGGGAGTGGTTCTCACCGGGAAGGAGAACTATCCAAAATGGTCGCGGAAGATCAAACACACTCTCATTTTTAATGAGCTATGGAAAAGAGTGTGTTGGAAAAGGAGACAAAGAACCAGAAAAGCCTACCTCAGACAAGGAATTCGCCATTTGGGAAAATAAGAACAGCAAGGCTTATGCCTTGATTGCAGCATCAGTAAATGAAGAGGTGAGTCGCCATATTTCGCCATTTTCAAATGTTTTCGAAGCCTTACAAAAACTGAAGGAACTCTATGACTCACACTCTGCACTTGAAGTTGTTCAACTCATGATTAAATTGTTTAGCCTTGAATTACAAAATGATGATCCTCTTGTTTTTGCATCAGAAGTAAAACCTATTATGCATGATATCAAAGCCACTAATGTTGAACTAGACATTCCTCTAATAGCTTTTGTCAAGACACTTTATCCCACTTACTCAAATTATCTTGAGTCATTGCAAGCAAATGGAAACCTCAAATAAATTACTTTTGACTCCCTTGTGAATAAATTTGTTGAAAGAGAGAAAGCTTTTGGAAAGAAGACATCTCCTCACTCTTCTGAAGAAGCTGTTTGGCTTGCACATAGAGAGAAGAATCTTGCTCAAGATTCTTCCAGAGGAAGAGGTGGTCGAAGAAAAAGAGGAAGAAGAAATTTCAGAGGCAGGGGGGGCAGACACTCTCAAGGAAAAATGTCAAATTTGCATTGCATACGTTGGAATAGAGATGGATCACATGATGCATCCACATGCAAGTTGCCTTGGGACAGAATTGAGCAGGAAAGAAATCAACCCAAAGGTAAAACTAATGACAAAGAGAAAGGTAAAGCACCTGAGTCCGCTCACTATGTTGTGGCACATTGTAATATTGGAGTAAATGAAGACTTATTTAATGCTTCACTCGCTTTTTGGAAAAATGATTGGTTGTTTGATTCAGGAGCAACTTGCCACACGACTTTTAGAAGAGATTTTTTTGAAGAATTTACTGACAATGTTGATGGAGCAGTATTCTTTGCAGACAAATCAAAACTCAAGCCATCTAATCCGAATTGGATCCATAAAAGAACTGTCACAAAACCATGACTATATCAGGTCAGGACAAATATCTAAGAATTCCAAAACAGCGATCAAAAACACCCTGAACCAGTGGCAATGGCAGCCAACGTGGAACAACGAGGACCTCGGTCAAAGCGGGTTGACCGAGGCTCGTGGAGACTGCGCGGGAGGTCAAAGTAGCCCCTGGGAGCCCCGAATCGGGAAAATGAGGTGATTTTTGATGGGAAAACAGGGCCAAAATGGAGGAAACCCGAGCACTCGAACGCATGGGGAGCTGGAGAACCGCGGGCAAAAAGTGAAAAGCGCTAAAGGACAAAGGTGGGACCTGCGCTCTGGAAACCGGCGGTATTGATCGGGGTGCCCTCAAACGGTAAGCAGTGTTGGAGAAATTGGAGCGATCCCATTCAACAATCGACGCGTGGCAAGCGGAGGTGAGAGAAAACCGTCGTTGATAGCGCGCTAACAGTCGAGCAAGTCAACCACGCGAAACGTGCGTATAGCGTTGGATCTGGGGGACCTAGATCGAACGGCTCAGATCGCGCCCGATGGGGGAAGCGAAATCGACGAAAAAATGAGTCGCGATTTAGAAGGATTTGAAGTCCGTTTGACCGCCATGATGGAGAAAGACTTCATCCACGACGTAACTGAAGAAACGAACCGACGAAGCAGGCTGGCGTCGTTTAGAGGAGGACATGTGGCCACTCCCTGAGCACTGATGATGACGTCGAACAGGGAACTCCAAGCGCAGCTGCAGAAGGTGAATCGACAGAGGCGGCAGAGGAACCGAACAGTCTTGGAACGAATGGCCTAAAAGCCATGAACATAGACAAAATACATAGTCAGGTGAGTCAGTCAGAGTGAACCCCAAGAGGAGGACTAAACACAGAGAGACAGAAAACAGAAAAAAAGGCAGTAAAGCAAAGCAGAAGAAGACAGAGGGCCGAGCTGACCAAAGGCAGCATTGAGCACCAGAGAGCTTGAGAGATTCAAGCCATCCCAATGAGGATCTGTCCGAACTGAGCACCACATTGGGCTCTTTCCACTGTAGACCAGAAGGTCACAGAGCTAGTAGGCAAACAGAGTTTGTGCACTCCATTGGCTTGGGAAATCCAAGAACCACCCTGCCAAGCAAACCTGCTTCAGGAGAACTCACATTGAGTCCCTACATTGTAATTTTCTGCTTAAAGACACAATAAAACAAGGCCACCATTGAAAGCTGGACCAGAGACGTATCCCTGGAGGATAGGGTGAACTCCTTATTAAATTCTTGTGTTATTGTATTTGCTTACTGTATTTTTCTGTTGTCTTTCCATTTAATTGTCTGTGTATTGGCAATCTGATCGATCCATTACTTAAATAACATGGACACACACACGAGCACATGAGTCTGTAATACCTTTGTTTAATAAATCTTTAACTGACGTCACCCACAGGGTGAATATCAAATCAAGTGGTTTCAGAGCTCTAGGTTGTAGCCTATAAGGTTAGACAAGCTTGTGTTGGTTTAGTTGTGAATGCTCACTAGATCAAAGCTCAAATTAGGAGAAGGAGAGTTGGTGGAAACTAATCCTGAAATTGGGAGAGTCTATCCTTGGAAGACAATGTCAGAGGAAGGTTCTGTAGGGCCAGACCCTCAATTCATAGAAAGTTTCCTAGCTATAAAGTCTATCGTAGAAGAAATGTATAGGGACTTTAAAAAGCATAAGGTTGAGGATTCATTAGGCTTTAAACAAGATAAAGAAGAAGATGAGTTTCACGTCCATGACCACTTCAAAGGAAAGGGGAAAGAGGAAAACTTTCTCATACCTCCTAATAGCCCTATGCATAATAAGAAAGCATCTTTGATTAAGCTGGATGTTAAATTTGATTTGCCTATATATGATGGAGAGCTAAATGCTAAGAAGTTGGACTATTGGATTAGACAAATTGATGTGTATTGCAAGGTACAAAACATAGACTCAGACAAGAGTAAGATTCAGCTGGCAAGCCTACGCCTAGGAGGCACTGCCTTGGTTTGGTGGGAAAGTAGAACCCAAGTTGATATGAAAAGACATGATAAGACCATCTCTGTCTAGAGTGAATTTGTTGCTGCAATCAAAAAATAGTTCTATCCATTGGCCTACATGCAACAAGCCATGATGAGTTGGCAAACTCTTCGACAGTTGAAAGGGCAAAATGTGCAAGGGTATACTCAAGAATTCAAAAAGAGAGCATTGATGTTGGGTATCTCATTAGACTCACTAGAAACTCTTTTGAAGTACACTGGTGGTCTACACAGCTACATGAGGACTACCATCCTCATGTTTAATCCCACTAGTATAGATGAGATATCTGTACAAGCTACTCATCTAGAAGCTAGAGGAAAGAAAGGAAATCCAAAAGTTGGGGGACCATCCCAACCCACTGTAAGCAAGAGCAAAGAGAAAAGAAAGCAAAAGTGGAAAGCAAAGAAGGCTAACACTGCACAGAAAAGCAAAGCCTCATGCACTCACTGTAAAAAGGATGGGCATGATGATGAGCATTTTTGGATTCTGCATCCAGAGCTAAGACCCAAGAAGTCCGAGGGCAAGAAGAAGAAAATTGTTGCAGCTATTCAGAAAGATTTGGGGTCAGACTCAAGAGATGAAACAACTATAGCAGCCACAGGTATAAAAGGTAAGAATTCTGAAGCATCTACTAGTAATTCTGCTCAATCTGTTATTGATGAAGAAAATGAGAGAAAAAGACATGAGCTTTTCCATATTCGAGTTATTTCCAAAAATCAAAAGATTGATACTTTGTTTGACAGTGGCTCACAAGTAAATCTAATTTCTGAAGCAATTGTAAAGAAATTGGGATTAGCAACTACACCTCACAAGAAACCATACCCATTAGGATGGTTGAATGATAAAGCACAACTACAAGTGACTAGACAGTGCAAACTCAAGTTTTCTTTTGGGTCAGCATTTGTAGATGAGGTTGAGTTAGACATAATTCCTTTGGATATATGTGAAATTGTTTTAGGAAGTCCTTACTTGTATGATAGAAAGGCTATTTTTTATAGAGTTGAGAACAAATATCTGCTTGTTAAAAGTGGAATCGAATACTTTGTAAGAGCTCATAAGCTTAAGAATAATTATACTCTCATAAACTCAGGGCAGATGAAAAGAATGATAAATTCATGCAAACAATTCTTACTAATGGTTGTAAAGGAAAAGAAACCTGATAAAACCAATGTATTTGAAGGTTGTAATGCTGAACAGCACGCTGATATAGAAAAGGTTGTTTCAGAGTATGATGTCTTGTTTCAAGAACCTAAAGGTCTGCCACCCAAAAAGGGAATAGTACATGATATTATTTTGCAGCAAGATGTTCCATTGCCTAACATTGGGATGTACAGGTTGTCTGCTTTAGAGAATGCTGAAATCAAGAAGCAGGTGCAGGAGTTGCTCAAGAAAGGGTTCATCAGGCCTAGCACATCACCATGTGGGTCACCAATCGTTTTGGTGAGAAAGAAAGATGGCTCGTGGAGAATGTGCATTGATTACCGAGCACTGAATAAGATAACAATCAAAAATGGCTATCCCCTTCCTCAAATAGATGATCTTTTAGATCAATTAAAGGAAGTTGTTTATTTCACCAAGCTAGATTTGCACAGTGGATACCATCAGGTTAGAGTTGCAAAGCAAGATACATGGAAGACTGCTTTCAAAACAAAGCAGGGATTGTATGAATGGTTGGTTATGCCTTTTGGCTTAACTAATGCTACTGCTACTTTCATGAGACTAATGAATGATATACTCAAACCTTTTCTTGATGATTTTGTTATTGTGTACCTGGATGACATTCTGATTTTTAGTAAAACGTGGGAAGAACATTTAAAGCATGTTAAGCAAACATTAGATGTTTTGAAAAGAGAAAAACTTTATGTTAAACTCTCAAAATGTGAATTTGGCAAAACATCTCTAAACTACTTGGGTCATATAGTAGGGGGGGTGAATTGAAAATAGATCCCTCTAAAGTGGCAGTCATTGTGAACTGACCTAAACCCAGGTCTGCTACAAAAGTGAGAAGCTTCTTAGGAGCAGCATAGTATTGGAGGAAGTTTATTTCTAACTTCTCCTCGATTGCAGTGCCCTTACATGCTTTAATAGGATTGAATAAGGTGTTTCAGTGGGGAGGCAAACATCAAAAAGCCTTCGACACCTTGAAAGAAAAGATTAGTACAGCACCTGTACTAGCACTGCTAGATCTACAAAGACCATTTGAGATCCAAACTGATGCCAGTGACTATGCCATGGGAGCAGTGTTGACACAGCACGGTAAACCCATATGTTATCATTCTGAGACTTTTAATCCTGCAGTAGCTAACTATCCTACATATGATAAAGAATTGTATGCATTAGTTCAGAGTGTGAAAAAGTGGAAACATTACTTAATGGGTAAACAGGCAGTAATACATACTGATCATCAGCCACTTCAATATCTACACTCCCAAACTAAGTTGCAGCAATCAAGATATTACAGATGGATGGGTTTTCTACAACAGTTTCATTTAGTCATCAAATATAAAAAGGGCATACATAACAAAGTTGCAGACATGTTCTTTAGACCCATTATAAATGCATCTACCATACTTAAGCATAATTCTGTGCTACATGAAAACTACATAGAACAATATGCTCAGGATATGGACTTTAAAGATGTATATGCAACTTTGAGTCAAGGCAAAAGAGTAGAAGAATTGGACTATCATGTGAAGGACCGACTCTTATATCATTGTGGGAAACTCTGCATTCCACAAACTGAGAGGATAAATATAATTAGGAAAGCACACACTTCTCTGAATGAGACAGTTTCTAGATATGTAAGAGGGTGTGCCATATGTGTTAAACGCAAGCCCAGCAACAGACAACTAAGCTTGTACACTCCATTGCCAGTTCCTTCTCACCCTTGGGAAAGTGTTTCCATGGATTTTGTTGGAGGACTGCCTAAATCTAGGAAAGGTCATCATTATCTATATGTTGTTGTGGATAGGTTCAGCAAAATGTGTATTTTGATACCTTGTAATAAACAGATTATAGCTGAACAGACTGCAAAATTGTTTTTTGAACATGTACAGGTTCATTTTGGATTACCCACTTCCATTGTATCTGATCGAGACACCCGATTTGTGGGGAAGTTTTGGTCGAGTCTGTGGGAACTAATGGACACCAAACTGAAGAAAAGCACAACTTTTCATCCACAAACAGATGGCCAGACAGAAGTAGTAAACAGGACAGTGATCCAGTTATTGAGAGGATATTGCAGCAAACATCCTAAGCTTTGGGATGAACACTTGTGTTATGTGCAGCATGCTTACAACAAAGCAAAACACTCTTCTACCCAGAGATCTCCTTTTGAGACCTGTTTGGGTTTCACACAAAAGTCTCCTTTGGATTTTATCTTTGGTAAAGATACCATGGTTGATGGACACAGTGATGTGGACAAGGCAACTAGGTTCATTGAACAGATCCAGGAGATCCACCAAGCAGTACAGAAACAGCTAGAAAAGAGCCAAGCCAAGTACAAGGTTAGGCATGGTAAGCATCGGATGGAGCATAGTTTTCAAGTTGGAGACCAAGTTTGGCTGTATATCAGCAAGGACAGGATGCAAGGTGAAGGTAAAAAGCTAAAGCCTATCAGGTATGGACCCTTTAGGATACTTGAGAAAATGCTTTTTGCCTTGATCTACCAGCTTACATGCACATCTACTCAGTCGTAAATGCAAATTGCTTGAGATTGTTTGAGCCTTCAATGATTGAGGACCCTGAAGAGCAGAGTCAATTGCTTTCTATTGATGACCTACTACCTGAATATCTTAATGAATTGCAGGAAGACACAGTGTTGGACAGGAAGGTGACGACGACGCGCAGGGGAGATGTTGAATACCTCAGGGTTGGACCCAAAGGTTCAAAGCCGAGCAGTGCAAAGTGGATTGAGATTGGACAAGTGAGAAAGCAATACCCTCACTTAGTCGATGCTTTAAAACCAACTTTTGGTGGTCCAAAAGCTTTTTCAGTGGGAAGGCCGTGATCCAAATTGGATCCATAAAAGCACTGTCACAGAACCATGACTATATCAGGTCGAGACAAATCTCTAAGAATTCCAAAACAGCGATCAAAAACACCCTGAACCAGTGGCAATGGCAGCCAGCGTGGAATGACGAGGACCTCGGTCAAAGCGCGCTAACCAAGGCCCATGGAGATTGCACAAGACGTCAAAGTAGCCCCTGGGAGGCCCGGATTGGGAGAAGGAGTTGATTTTCGATTAGCGATTAGCGCTTAGCACTAATCACGCATCGTTGGGCGAACAGGGCCGAAATGGAGGAAGCCTGAGCACTCGGACGCATGGGGAGCCGGAGAACCACGGGCGAAAAGCGCTAAAGGACAAAGGCGGGACTCACACTCTGGAAACTGGCGGTATTGATCGGGGTGCCCTCAAACGATAAGCGGTTTTGGAGAAATTGGAGCGATCCCATTCAACGATCGACGCATGGCAAGCAGAGGTGAGAGAAAATCGTCGTTGATCGCGTGCTAACGGTCGAGCAAGTCGACCGCGCGAAACGTGCGTATGGTGTTGGATCTGGGGGACCCAGATTGGACGGCTAAGATCGCGCCCGATGGGGGAAGCGGAACCAAAGAAGGAATGAGCCACGATTTAGAAGGATTTGAAGTTCGTTTAACCGCCAGGGTGGAGAAAGACTTCATCCATGACGTAACTAAAGAAACGAACCGACGAAGCAGGCTGGCGCCATTTAGAGGAGGACATGTGACCACTTCCTGAGCGTTGATGATGACGCCGAACAGAGAACTCTAAGCGCAGCTGCAGAAGGTGAATCGACGGAGGCGGCATAGGAACCGAACAATCTTGGTACGAATGGCCTAAAAGCCATGAACAAAGACAGAATACACATTCAAGTGAGTCAGTCAGAGTGAACCCCGAGAGGAGGATTGAACACAGAGACACTCAAAACAGAGAAGAAGGCAATAACGCAAAGCAGAAGAAGATAGAGGGCCGAGCTGACCAAAGGCAGCATCGAGCACCAGAGAGCTTTAGAGATTCAAGCCATCCCAGTGAGGATCTGTCCGGACTGAGCACCACATTGGGTTCTTTCCACTGTAGACTAGAAGGTCACAAAGCTAGTAGGCAAATAGAGTCTGTGCACTCCAGTGGCTTGGGAAATCCAAGAACCACCCTGCCAAGCAAACCTGCTTCAGGAGAACTCACATTGAGTCCCTGCATTGTAATTCTCTGCTTAAAGACACAATAAAACAAGGCCACCACTGGAAGCTGGACCGAAGACGTAGCCCTGGAGGATAAGGTGAGCTCCTTATTAAATTCTTGTGTTATTGTATTTGCTTACTGTATTTCTCTGCTGTCTTTCCATTTAATTGTCTATGTATTGGCAATCTGATCGATCCATTGCTTAACAAACATGGACACACACACCAGCACGAGTCTGTAATACCTTTGCTTAATAAATCTTTAACTGATGTCACTCATAGGGTGAATATCAAATCACCATCAGGGCTTGGCACAATCAAGGTTAAATTCCCTGGTCTTCCAGACTTTCTTTTGCATGATGTTTTATATCTCCCACAGCTGAGGAGAAACTTGTTGTCTTTGGTCCACATCTGATCTGAAAATGGGGCACTTAGGCTTCTTGTCTAACTTACAAGAACCTCTCCCACTTCCAAAGCTTTAAATTTTCCCAAGTCTTATTGATTAACCAATGCGGAATTAAGAAATGCTTGACAATATAGTGTATGCTGATAATTGTTTTTAACTGATTATATGCTTTAAAATCTGTTGTTTGTGCTGATATGTGAATGTGCTTAAACTGATATGTAAATGCATATAACAGTAAATAAAGCAGCAGAGGCAATGCAGCAATAAAGCAGACACATGGACAGCATTATTAATTTGGAGTTCACCCACAACCCTTGGGCTACATCTCCGTGAGCTCTAGTTAATTCAACTAGGCTCTCTGGGATTATGGTATAAGTCCTTTTTACAAGCTCTTGGCTCAACTCCTACTGTTTTACACAGAAACAGTGGGTTCAAACACCATTTTATCCCCTGGCTCTTGAAGCTCTCGGCTTTCTGGCCCTCGGCTCTCGCTCTGGCTCTTCGGCTCTGGCTCTAACTCTTGGCTTTGGCTTTGGCTCTCTGGCTCTGGCTCTTCGGCTCTGGCTTCTTGGCCCTCTGCAACCTTCAGCTCTCTGGCTTTTCACTTGAACTTCAAGTGACCCCAAAGGCTCCCTCAGCTACCTGCGCAGTAGCTCTTCAGCTCTCTCTGTGCTCTCTCTTGGCTCTGCTACTACTTTCAACATTCAGCGCCCTCTCCATTGAGCTCTCTGCCTCCTTTGAGGTGAGCTTCCAGCTTTTTGGCTACCCCAGTCGTTTCTCTGTGTGCAATCATCCTTCTGTGGCTCTTTGGCTTCCCTACGCGTTGTCTGTTCGACTGCCATCTGGCTCTCGGCCTCTGCCCGCTCAAATCCTTCTTCTAGCATTGCATAACGCATTCAGGGGAGGCGGCCACCTATTCTGCAATGGATGAGTGCATCGGCGCTTGAAATTCCTCAGAAACAATCGTTCCCTATTTACACAGAGAACGTTGTAAAACACGGGAAAAACCTGCCAAATCTCTGTTTATCGGACTTCAAAAGTCCTTAAATCCCACCTTATTTTTCTATCGGGTCCGCCCACAAGTCGTTGTCGCAAGTCGCTTTGGCCCGGTTCCAAGGTTTCCCTTTGTATTTCAAAAATACATTAAAACATGGAAAATATCACAAAATTGGCTTAATGCGGACTTGAAATAATATTCATTTGTATTTCGGAACCCTTTCAGGTCCGGTTTCATCGCATCGGGCACTTCCCTTCATATTTTGTTTATTAAACGAAATATGCAAAATACATAGAAAATGTTCGTTTGGCGGATTTCAAAATATATGGAATGCCGCTTATAACTCTATCGAGTCCGGCCATCGCATCGCGCGTATATATATATATATATATATATATATATATATATATATATATATATATATATATATCGGCCCCGCTCCATTGTAATGTGCCGATGCGATACTGCGATGCGACAAGTCGCAATCGCAGATCGCACAAGCCCGAGGTCTTTCCCATATAGTATGGTGTTTCGCCGATGCGATATTGCGATGCGACTTGTCGCAATCGCACATCGCACATATCCCGGCCATTTAATATGCGCTCCACTGTAACCGCCGATTGCGATATCGCGATCACGCTAAACATATACCATGTGCCGATTTCTGCCGACTGCCACCGCCGATTGCGATTGTCGATCGGATCTGGACTGTTGATCGGCCAGATCTGACGATTCCTGTTCATTATTGGTTTAAGCCTCTGATGGGCTCGATTTTCGTTGTTTTCTCATGTTTTTGCCTCTTTCCCAAAGAACAAAAGGGGATCTTCTTTTTATGAAAACTTCTTCATCTGAAGTCTGTTTTCGCCCATTCAAGTTGCATTGGATTCAAAATGAGGAGATCTCTGCAATGAGACTATTTCCGAGAGCAGCCTGCAATTTCCATTTTCCTCTGATTTACAAAGGATTTGTGCCATTTGGCACCTTTCACCTCGTATATGAAGTCTTTTAGACTTAGAGGTTTATTCAGGATCCATTTTTGGATCACGCCTTCCCACTAAGAGAACTTTTGGTCTCCAAAAGACTAATATACTGATCTGAGCAGTAAATGAGAGTGACTCACCCTCTTCTTTCAGCCTCCCTACACTTGCCTTTGCATAGTGCCTCTGAACCAAGATTTCTGACCACTTCCCTTCTTGGATGGGCTAGTCTTCCTGGGAAGAGCTGTCTCCTTCCTGCAGAACTCCTGCTGAAATGGTTATAGAAGGTAGTTTTGAGCTTCTCTGCCTTGATCATTAATCCAAGGTGGCTCAAACAAATGTGAAGAACATCTGCTCCACAAAACTTTCATTTGTACCTATTTGGCAAGCTATAAACAACAACTGTTAACAACAACAGAAATACAGACAACAACTGGGTGGCCTAAACTCCTGCTTCAACAAAAGAAACAGATTTCACATCTTGTGAACACCTCCATGCCTTACATCTGCAT
The DNA here is from genome assembly GCA_031772625.1 of Pinus tabuliformis. Lineage (NCBI taxonomy): Eukaryota > Viridiplantae > Streptophyta > Pinopsida > Pinales > Pinaceae > Pinus > Pinus tabuliformis. The sequence continues at coordinate 225,878,068 of CM062817.1, read as the reverse complement.
ACAAATGATGGACTAGGTAACAAGACCACAAAACATGCCTTTAAAACAAATGACCCTTCAAGTCAAGCATGTAGAAAAAAACCATTTGGATTCTTTTTCAAAAGATGAAATACTTCATCATTATCTCCATTTGGAGACCAAGTCAACATGGCATCACATGCATGTCAAAGCAATCAACCCTGCAAGTTAATTACCCATACATGTTCAAAAACAAGGAAATCATCAACATCCCTGTGTTCATGCATCTCATGATCATGCATGCATTTCATCCTTCAACTTTCATTTAAGCAAACTGTACTTTCGAAGCTGAAATGAAATATAATGTAGATGCATCAATAGACATGCAATCTCAATCGGATAAGAACTCTAACCGTTCCTTACCAATCCCTTTCAAAGGCACTACCTTTGTCTGCACATCAGCATCATCATGTGAATCATTCTGAGACACATCATTCATGGAATCTTCGTTTCCATTTTTGCCATCTTCTCTTTCTACTTTCTTCAGCTTTGGTGGAAGCATTGTTGGATTCAAAGTCCAACATTTTGTAGCAAGATGTCCCTGCTTATGGAAGTGAGTGCACTGCATGTGCATCCTCTTGACAGCATGATTTGCCTTGTCCAATGGACCTTTGGCTTCTTGCTTCTTTTCTTTCTTCTGCTTCCTGTATGTGGCCATTCTCTTCCAACATCTAGAAACATTATGGTTATCCAAACCACAAAAGGAACATGCACCTCTCTCCTCATACTCATGTGGAAATTTATCATGCTTTGCAAAATCAAAAGGAAGGTGTTTAGAACCAGATTTATACCTTTCTCTTTCACCTTTATTGCCTTCATGAGGAGGTGAATTGAGTGAAGAAGTAGCTCCCTTTGGAACACTATCAATCTCTTCAAGGCTGTTAGAGTCTCCCCAACTCTTTGGTTCAAGTGTGTGCTTCTGAACACCTGCATCCTGCAAATGATGTTTCAAGCTATTGCATTCCTCCTGAATACAACCTTCACACTTCTGAGGTAGAGGACATGAAATGAAACTCCTTCTTGGGACTGTTTCAATGGCCTTCATGGCAGCTTTGGAATTCTCTCCATAAGGTTATCCATAGCCAATACCCAAATATTTAGGCCTTTCCTCAACCATTAATGGTTCAACAATACCTTGTGCATGCTTACCCAAGCCTTTTCCTTCATAGCCCATCTTGGACATTAGCTTGGAACCTATGCCTTTAGTATGTTTTTCAAAAGAACCAATATAAGCATTCTCAGAAGAATTTGAAGACAAACTGGAATGGCTTACCTCTTCTTCAAGCTGATACTTGACTAAGGCTTCTTGGGCAACAAAGAGTTGTGACTCCAACTCATGCATCCTTTTTAGGTTCATATTTGCGATATGAAGTTGCCTCTCCATTTCCTGCAATTTGTCAGCAAGTAACTGCTTCTCTTCCTTCATGGAATTCAGCTGCTTTCTAAGCATGCTGCTCTTCCTTCCATCCTCATACATTTCTCTCACCATATCCATCATGGTGGACAATTCTTGCTTCATGTCTTCATCAAAGAATCTTGTGAAGAGAGCAGAATTTGAGGACCCACTTGTAGAAGTTGTCATTATGCCAATGAACAAAAAAACTTCAACAAGATAAATAAAGAGCTTATTTAAGCAACCTCTTGCAACAAACCTCTTGTGCTTTGGATTGCCTTGAGGTCCTTTGGGATAGAAGAATGCCTTCAGCCTTCTTCTTATTTGTCCTTCCTGGACTGAGCTACCAATAGCTCTCGCTTTACCTCTGCAAACTCAGAAAATAGTCAGTCTGCAACACAAGCATACAATCAACCTCTGACTGTTTAAACACCTTTTAGACAAGCAATCTTTGCTTTGTCAATCAAGCATTCTAATATAACCTTCCTTGAAGGTGGGGTTAATCAAACTTGGCTTTGATACCACCTGATCTGAAAATGGGGCACTTAGGCTTCTTGTCTAACTTACAAGAACCTCTCCCACTTCCAAAGCTTTAAACTTTCCCAAGTCTTATTGATTAACCAATGCGGAATTAAGAAATGCTTGACAATATAGTGTATGTTGATAATTGTTTTTAACTGATTATATGCTTTAAAATCTGTTGTTTGTGCTGATATGTGAATGTGCTTAAACTGATATATAAATGCATATAATAATAAATAAAGCAACAGAGGCAATGCAACAATAAAGCAGACACATGGACAACAATATTAATTTGGAGTTCACCCACAACTCTTGGGCTACATCTCCGTGAGCTCTAGTTGATTCAACTAGACTCTCTGGGATTATGGTATAAGTCCTTTTTACAAGCTCTTGGCTCAAATCCTGTTGTTTTACACCGAAACAATGGGTTCAAACACCATTTTATCCCCTGGCTCTTAAAGCTCTTGGCTTTCTGGCCCTCGACTCTCGCTCTGGCTCTTCGGCTCTGGCTCTTCGGCTCTGGCTTTGGCTCTTGGCTCTGGCTTTGGCTCCGGCTCTTTGGCTCTGGCTTCTTGGCCCTCTGCAACCTTCAGCTCTCTGGCTTTTCACTTGAACTTCAAGTGACCCCAAAGGCTCCCTCAGCTGCCTGCGCAGTAGCTCTTCGGCTCTCTCTCTGCTCTACTACTACTTTCAGCATTTGGCCCCCTCTCCATTGAGCTCTCTGCCTCCTTTGAGGTGAGCTTCCGGCTTTTTGGCTACCCCAGTCGTTTCTCTGTGTGCAATCATCCTTCTGTGGCTCTTTGGCTTTCCTGCATGTTGTCTATTCGACTACCATCTGGCTCTCAGCCTCTGCCCGCTCAAATCCTTCTTCTAGCATTGCATAACGCATTCAGGGGAGGCGACCACCTATTCTGCAATGGATGAGTGCATCGGCGCTTGAAATTCCTCAGAAACAATCGTTCCCTGTTTACACAGAGAACGCTGTAAAACACGGGAAAAACCTGCCAAATCTCTGTTTATCAGACTTCAAAAGTCCTTAAATCCCGCCTTATTTGTCTATCGGGTCTGCCCATAAGTCACTGTCGCAAGTCGCTTTGGCCCGGTCCCAATGTTTCCCTTTGTATTTCAAAAATACATTAAAACTTGGAAAATATCGCAAAATTGGCTTAATGCGGACTTGAAATAATAATCATTTGTATTTCGGAACCCCTTCGGGTCCGATTTCATCGCATCGGGCACTTCCCTTCATATTTCGTTTATTAAACGAAATATGCAAAATACATAGAAAATGTTCGTTTGGCGGATTTCAAAATATACGGAATGCCGCTTATAACTCTATCGGATTCGGCAAGTCGCAATCGCAGATCGCACAAGCCCGAGGTCTTTCCCATATAGTATGGTGTTTCGCCGATGCGATATTGCGATGCGACTTGTCACAATCGCACATCGCACATATCCCGGCCATTTAATATGCACTCCATTGTAACCGCCGATTACGATATCGTGATCGCACTAAACATATACCATGTGCCGATTTCCGCCGACTGCCACTGCCGATTGCGATTGCCGATCGGATCTAGACCGTTGATCGGCCAGATCCGACGGTTCCTGTTCATTATTGGTTTAAGCCTCCGATGGGCTCGATTTTCATTGTTTTCTCATGTTTTTGCCTCTTTCCCAAAGAACAAAAGGGGATCTTCTTTTTATGAAAACTTCTTCATCTGAAGTCCATTTTCGCCCATTCAAGTTGCATTGGATTTAGAATGAGGAGATCTCTGCAATGAGACTATTTCTGAGAGCAGCCTGCAATTTCCATTTTCCTTTGATTTACAAAGGATTTGTGCCATTTGGCACCTTTCACCTTGTATATGAAGTCTTTTAGACTTAGAGATTTATTCAAGATCCATTTTTGGATCAACATCCATCAACAGGGACACTCCACTCATATGTTTGATGGCATGGTTGAGGTGAGAAAAGCATGAGATCACTCACTTGTCATGACGGAGATAGAAGAAGAAAGGCTTCTCAAGCTAAGGTACCTCTACTCATACACAAAATTTCTCATACAATTCTCATTATGATGAAGGTACATTTCCATCAAGTTTATTATGGCATGCTAGATTGGACACTTGAACTATGACAGCTTCCGTTTGTTGAAGAAAGATGGTGTTATTGGTTTGCCTACAATTCCTAGGAAACTTATGTAATGTGATGCTTGCATTCTAGGAAGCATAGCAAACAGTGTTTTCATGATTCACATTCCCGAGCACATAGAAAACTTGAACTCATGAATTCAGATTTATGTGGTCCAATGCCTTTTCCTTCTGCAAATGGAGATAAATATATGATGACATTTATTGATGACTACACCAAAATGTGTTGGGTTTATTTATTGAAGAACAAATCTGATGCTTTTCAAACATTCAAGAACTTTCATACATGGATTGAAAATTATGCACAATCTCATATTGGCTCTATTCACACTAATAATGAAAAAGAATACACTTCAAATGAATTTGAAAACTATCTTTGCCAACATGGGATCAAACATCAAACAACTGTGCCTTATAATCCCCAACAAAACAGAGTAGCTGAAAGAATGAATAGGACAATCTTAAATATGGTGCGCTCCATGATGTTTTTTCAAAAATGTAAAACTGAGGTTTTGGGCTGATGCAGTTCTATGTGTTGTATATGTAAATTATAGATGTCCATCTAATGCTATTAGAAACAAGACTCCTTAAGAAATGTGGTATGGATGCATTCCTTCGGTAAAGCATCTGAAGGTCTTTGGTTCCACCTGTTATGCCTTGATACCAAAGGTACATAGAAACAAACTTAGTGTAAGGAGTCGTAAGTGTATCTTCTTGGAGTATTCAAACACCTCCAAAGCATACCGTCTCTATGATGAAATTAATAAAAAGTTTGTTGTATCTAGAGATGTAATCTTTCTTGAATCATCCAAAGCTGACAATGTTGTTGAGCAGCAACTTGATCGCTTGGATAGATTCGCAAATGCAAAATCATTTCAAGAATTTGATAATCAAATTCCACATCCTGAAGGGGGGATTCTTATACTAGATCAACCTGTGGAATCTTCTTCTGAAGCACTCTCTCCCCCGCATGAAACTCCAACCACTAATGATACTTTGAGCGATGTGATTGACAAAATTGGGAGACTCAATCTTGATTCAGTCCCAACTCAATCAACTGAGCAGCCTGGACCATTTCAGAAAGGTCCCCCAAAGCGGCTGACAAAGACACTTGAAAGTGTTCATCCTAGTGAGGTTGGAAAGACAGGAACAAGAAATCCAACCCAACAAAATGGAGGTGATGTAGATGACTCTGATTCACCTATTAATATGGATGTTTCTTATGATTGTGAATTGAATTTGTCTACAGACTTTGAACCAAATTCCTTCAAAGAAGCTGCTTCTCATGATGAATGGAAATAAGCGATGCAAAAGGAGTATGGTGCCTTAATAAAAAATGGCACTTGGAAGTTGGTTGATCGTCCATTGAGAACCAAACCAATTGGCTGCAATTGGGTCTACAAAAACAAGTATAAAGTTGATGGCTCCCTTGACAAGCACAAAGCCAGGCTTGTGGCAAAAGGTTTTGCACAGAAGGAAGGGGTCGAGTATGAGGAAACTTTTGCCCCCACAGCAAAATGGGCTACCATCCAGACATTCTTTGCCCTAGCAGCTCAGAACGGTTGGAAAGTCCATCAAATGGATATAAAAACTGTTTTCTTGAATGGAGATCTAAAAGAGAAGGTTTTTATGTCTCGGCCTGAAGGATTTGCTGTGAAAGAACAGGAACATAAAGTATGCAAACTTGTGAAATCCTTGTATGGCCTCAAGCAAGCACCATGAGCCTGGTATGAAAAGTTAACTGAGCAGCTTCTGAAAGTCAATTTCAAACATTATGATCTTGATGATGCAACGTTGTTTGTTAAAAAAGTTGCCAAAACAGTTGTATATCTTGTGGTATATGTAGATGACCTTTTGATGACAAGGAACAATGAGAGCCACATTGCATCCATAAAGAAGGAATTGAGGAAAGAATTTGAAATGACTGATTTGGGCTATGTTCATTACTATCTTGGTATTGAAGTAACTCAACATCTGAAGTCTATATTCCTTTCTCAAAAGAAGTACATTGGAGATTTGTTGAACAGATTTGGCAGGGATAAGTGCAATCCTCTAACCACTCCAATGGAACAAAATTTAAAGCTCACATCCATTGAAGGAAAAGAATTTGAGGATGCAACAAAGTATAGACAGCTTGTAGGAAGTCTCAACTACCTGACTACTACCAGACCAAACATTTCGTTTGTTGTTGGAATCCTCTCCAGGTTTATGCAAAAGCCTTGTGAGGGACATTGGTTTGCTGCAAAAAGAGTTCTAAAGTACTTGAAGGGAACTCAAGACTTTGGACTCAAGTATACACAGGTGGGCAACTTCAACTTGATTGGATACTCTAATTCAAACTTCGACGGAGACAAAGAAACTGGGGTATCTACTTTTGGTTATGCTATCAGTCTTGGATCAGGAGCTGTCACCTGGAGATCATGCAAACAATCAATTCCAATAGATTCCACAACAGAGGCAGAATATGTGGCAGCAGTTGAGGTAACAAAAGAAACTGTGTGGCTCAGGAAAAATTTGGAAGATTTGCAGGTAAAACAAGTACATTCGACTCCACTCATGATTGACAACACCTCTGCAATAAAGTTGGCCAAGAACCCAAAGTTCCATGATCGAACAAAGCACATCAATACAAAATACCATCCAATACAACATCATGTTGAGACCAAGACAATCCATCTACGCCATTGTTCCACTAATGAGCATATTGCAGACATCCTCACCAAAGCGCTTGGAAGAGAAAACTTAAAGATTCAGAACAATGCTTGGACTCACCAACATCCCTTCAGATTAAGGGGGGAATGTTGACACCTAATCATGGGGATTGGGTGAACAGTTGTAAATAATGGAAAAGGAAGAGTCATCAGGAGATGAAACCCAAGAGTCACTCCCTCATGTATATAACTATGAGCAATCTAAATGAATAAACAGATTTCATTTGAGGAGTTACCGCCTGGTCTGATAGTTGCTTTCACTTGAGTTCATGTTGGTCTTGTCAAGTGGTCCACAACAGCCCAGGTCTTGAGGACACCCATTCCACTGGTACCCAGGCCTTCCAGAGAGGTTGATGACTTAGAAGATGTAGCATTGTCCACTTACATCAAAACGTTGGGTATTATGATGGCTTGATCAGACGATGCATGTCCCACAACAACCCTAGGGCCTAGGATGTTGTTTTTCTTTGACCTAGCACAAAGGATTCTCAATGATTGCACCATTGGACCTAGCATGCCCCCAAGATGGCATTAACACTACCTAATGGGCAAGCCATGATTCAGAGCCCATATGAGGATGGTCTTCCATGAGATGAATAGGGAGGGCTTGTTGCACCTATTGGAGGACTAATGCTAGGGAGAGGAGGCCTTGCATTGACCACTAGAGACTCATGGAGAGGACGTGGTGACACCCCAGTTGGATTTGAGACCCCTGAGGATGACTTGAGGTGGACTTGAGGGATATTCCTCAAATGATGGATGATCCTGGCACTTAGACACATTTTCAGCCTTCATCTCAATATGACATGACATTTGGAGCCCAAAAAGTGTAGGAATTTACAGGGTAAGTTCCTCAGACAGAACACCAAAGGACACCGCTCACAAACAGATCGCAGATCAATACACCAGTACTTTTGACGTGGTTAAAACCCTCAAAGAGGGAAACAGTCCACGGCCTGAGCCAACGCGGCCACTTCAGGCAATTTATTAATAAAAGAATGAAAATTTACATAAGCTTCTCTCATGAATGGTTAACCAACAAATGACCCTCCATGCTCTTTAAATAGAGATCATGGACCAATCGGGTGTTAAGCCATGGATCAAGTGTCGGTAATACCGAGGAGAGAATGAACCATCGGATCACTACATATCGTGACCGTCGGATTGTAAGTTACAAAATGTAGATAGTAAAGAAACACACTTTACCTAACTCTATACTAGACCAAGTTGTACTTAACTATTTCCTATGTGTCGGAATATCCTAACAAAAAGGGCATGACGTCAGCACTTTGATGCTTATGGCTCACATGTGTGGGTCATTTATGACATAATTTGCATTAAACTAGTGGGTTGGCTTGTAACCCAAGGTTTACTTGTTGTCAAACTTGTTTTAGAGGTTTCTTAGGTTAATATTAATTGAGGTAGACCTCATATAAATAGAGGTCACCCCATATTTCATTCTCATCATCACTTGTGGACTATTTCGGCCTCCTTAAAGGATTTCAACCTAGTTGTTGTAGCCTTGTATTCTTGTGGAGATGTGATCTTTGTGGATAATTTTGTTATTGGAGACTAGCTCTTGTTTTGGAGACATCACCTTGGGATAATGGAGGATTTGCTCATATAAATCTTGTGAGTATCTTTATTGTTCACTATCTTTTGATGGTTATTGCATGGAAAATACATTTTCTAGGGTTTCTATGATCTTGTTAAAATTGCACATCTTTCTATGGAATCTTGGTAAAATATTGTATGTTTTAACTAGAGAATGTATGGCATCCCTTGAGGACCTCCAAGTGAGCTTTCCTTTTGGTTTGATCCCCTCATAAAGTGATAATTAGGGATTTGAAAACTAGGGTTTTTCTTCACCCTACTCCATTCTAGGGTTCGATATCTCCATAGTAGGTTTCCCTTAGACTCTGTCACCCAAGGGACAAGCACTACCTTCCACATAAGTGATCAAACCTCATTAAATACCCTTTCTAAATTTTTATTCCTCTCTCATTTTCGGCCTTTCTAGGCATGTCGCTAGGCTAAGGCATAGGGTCGAATTCTAGGGGGAAGACATTGGCTTGGTGTGAGGCGTTTTACGTGAACTAAATCCCATTACATCAAAATCTAGCCTTTTCAACAATTGAATTTGCCTCATTAGGGTTGACATCACAAGCGTTGACATCACAAGCCCTAGGTAATTTGCTCTAGGAAACCCTAAATAAGCACCAAGGCTTCAACTTAGGACTTGTTGAAGGCTTGCGGCTCCTTTTGTTGATCATACCAATTTTTCACAAGCCTTTTCTTGGTCTTATGCACCTTGGTAAGTCATTATCATTTATTATTCCTTAAACCCTAGGTTATAAGTGCCTTTGATAGGCCTCTTGAAGAGCACGCTATTCTTTGTCCTATTGGATTGAGTCTTGTCCTCACTTTGAGTGCCCTTCTTGAGCTTATCTATCTATCACCTTCAAACCATAGCCTTAGAATACCTATTATGTGACTTATATTGGGAAGCCTCCCTTGTGGTGAAAATCCACTAAAGAGCAGGAGGTGAGTGTTGTGGTGATAGTGGACCTTCATCTCATTGTTATCCCTTGGTCTAGTTCTCATTTTGTGAGCCCTTTCATAAGATCTGCTAAAATTTGAGGCAACATTTTCTGGCACCATTGCCGAGGAGGATTTGAATCAACCCCACTGAAATCTCAAGTCTAAGCTCCATTTCCTTGATTGAGCTCATCCCATAGACAAGGTTAAATCTGCACATCTAGTGACTCCATTGAAGGTAAGAAGTCCTTATTTCTTTTAAATATTTCAAAAACTTGATGCTTGCAAGTTGAGGCAAGCACCATTTGGAAAGACATTTAAAGTTCGTCTTGGCGACTCCATCATCAAAAGATTCAACATTACACTTAATTTCAATCATGAAGCACTATTGCTAAGATGGCTACAACCACTATACAAGAAATATATGAAGCTTACTTTAATGGTGATATCTATAAATATTCAAAATTGTACCCACTAAATTTGTGGGAGAAAGGTATAGGATTTCACAAGTACATGAATGCCCTAAATCGGGCTTATTGTTTAGGCCCTCCAAAAGTAAGCCTAGATGAAGCAGCCATTAAGAATGAGGGTGCAACGCAACAAAAAGAAGTCATAGTTGATCTTCCTCGTGATAACCAAGAAAATAATGAGGTCTTGAATCAAGAAAACTTCCAAATACTTCAAGAAAATATGAATCAATACAAGAAGTCTTGCAGCCAGTTGATCGAGAATTGCCTTGATGTGAATTTCCTATTAAACCTATGTAGTGATTTGTTACCCACCACCTGTGGGTAGTATGTACACGGGAAAAAAATTCTCCTAGATGGTCCTCAGTCGGCATCCAACAGCCCTTACAACCACCAGATAGCTCGATGTGCCATTCTTTGCCACCTGAGCCAGCCATGTGGCCCCTCACCCACTTGTTATGATTGTATGTTTGAAGGTGGGTCTCCCGACCCCGAAGGTATGGCTTTCCAATGGTATAGTTGAGTAATTTTCCTTACTTATCATGGACACTTTTGGGCATGGATTAGTAGGGGGATTCGGCAGAAAGAGTGGGCTAGGTCTGTACCCATGTCTCCTCTGCCCAATTGGGCGATTAGCCTTGTATCCTAGTCCCATGGGATCTCCTTTACTGGCCATTAGCTATAGTTGGCATTACATGGGAAATCTTGATTTTGGTTGTGTGGTCCTGCTTCCCAACACCATATACATCACTCCCTTCCACTCATTCTAACCCCATTCATCATTTTCCCATCTGGATCCACATGTGTCCACTGGGTCCACATAGGGTTAGCCTCCCCCTCCCCTTGTCCACACCTTGGGTCGAGCCTAGGACGATGCCCCAGAGGTTGATGCAGCTAGAAAAGAAAAGGCATAATTTGGCCACTCTCAACACGAAAAGTACCACAAAATGCAAAAGATGGTCAGAACAAACAAATTTAGCACGTGGGCAAAAGCCAAACACGAGCTCTACCCTTTATCTGTGGCCATCACCCTGGTTCCTATAGGCCCTAAATGAGCTCCCTCCATCATTAAGGAACGCATGATTGTCCCAACCCTTGGTGGGCGATGAATCACCCCACCTTAAGGGGGTATCCACTGCTATATACTACACATCATGCTCTCATCCCCTAGAGCCCCGAGAAGTTATGAAGAAAAATATATCAAAGGCAAATGGCATATGAAGAAGGGTGGAAAAACAAAGGGCGGGGTAACTCATGAACCACAATTCGCGCCCTCCTACACTCATATACCCAAGTGTGGGCTTCCCTTATTATAGCTACCCTTGTATCATGACATGTGGTCTGGATGATTCCCCTGATCCCCATTCCATTCCATTACTATACCATTTGCCACCTGTAACTTGAGGGATGTACCATGGACATGTCCCCCCTTTAAAGGTTGAAACCACCTAATAGGGTCCTTGATTAACACCTATTGAGCTTGGAGACACTTGTACATGCCAAAGCCCACTATGGAAGGGCATGCCACCATGAAGTGCCTCATTGATTCCCTGACTTGTAAATCCTTTTACTTGATTATCTTGATGGTTTGTTGTATTGGAGGGCAAGGGGACGCATTGGATCTTATGCAAGATTGTGGGTGGGGTCTCCATTTGGGGCTTGGTCTCCCTATACGGGGTCCTACCCCTCCAAAGGGCCACATTGGCACTTGTAGGGTGAGCGTTAAGAGCCATGGGCCTCCACCATAGCAGACAGTACTTCATGGATCCCCAGCACCACTCGTTGATTGCTCGTGTTCCACCTTTTGGATAAGGATGATGCACCTAATTCACCATGCCCATTTGGCTCCACACATGCACCATACACTTGGCAGATACTCTAGGGTCCAGAGGATGTCTCCCGCTGCAAAGGAAGGGCTTATGTCATCATCCTAGCCCTTACAGATGGTCTACAGGCATTTTTTATCCATTTGGAGACCCATGAGGATGTCCTTGTGCCCCCACACCCACTTGGGAGCACCACAAATTCTTACTTGGAAAACAAGGGGCAAACCCCTTGTCCACTATGTTTGGAGTCCAGTTCTACATCATGGCACCCCTTGGACTTCATTAAGCCTCCTAAAAGGCTCAACGACTCACTATATTGATCATTATTCCCTCCTGAGAGGCTTATTCTTATGTTATTGAGCTATTTTGGTGGGCTCGTCACCAAAAGTATTGTTATTATGCACATTATTTTATTTTAGGGGCATTATTAGTCCAAATTAGGCCATTCAAATCCCTTAGAGGATTGTATAAATAGAAGAGAGGCATTCTCTCTCATTCATCATCACTTGGATTGGATTATTTGCTCTTGTGAGATTTTTGCTATCCCTTTTGGAGGAGGAGTTTGGATGTTATGGATGAATTTTGATGTTTGGATATCTTTCTCTTATCTTGGAGCTTCATTATTAGCATAATATGATGATTGGATATACTCTTTTGCACATGTAAGTAATCTTTTCATGTTAATTCTTGTTATTTACTTTGTCACATGAATGTTGCTGGGATTTTCGCTATACAAGTCTGAAATTTACTACTTTTTGGTACGAAGTTGTGGGAATTTTGATCTTTTATAGTGTTGCATCATTGCATGGGCCATGTGTGAATGGGTGAATGTTCCTAGAGATTATTTTGTCAAAATACATCTTGATAAGTCATCAATTATTGCATATCGAAGTATAAAGATCTCAAGTAGTTGCTCTCATGCCCTAATGCCATGCGAAGTTGCTTGATGACCTCCTTGATTGGGTAAAACCTCTTCCAAACCATAAATTATCCTGACTCCATCTCTCCCAAAGGACAAGGCACTAATCCTTCCATAGGTGATCACTTTAAAAAGCATATTTTTCTCACCTCCCTTTTTTCTAGCCGTACCCTCAATAGGTCACCTAGGGCATCATTTATCTCATGTTCTAACCATCAAAAGACTTTGATCTCTTGGCCACTATTATGTTGGGGTTTCCTCTAGAGGCCCTCCAAATTTCACAAAAATCCAACGGTGGGATCTCGAGATATTGCAAGCCCTAGCTCAAGGATCCTTTCTTGCCCTAGGTTTCCCTTAGCTAGTGACCTCATTTGGATCATTACATTCTATTCCAAGAAGATTTGTCCATTGATCCTCTTCTCTTCCACAATTAGGTCAAGTCGTTCCTTGAGAAACCAATTCCACTTGACCTAATTTTGGGTCCACTTGGTCCTGTGTGGTCCCGCAACTTTATAACTCCAATTCCACAAAGATCACATAAAGACCAAGTCTCCATAAGGATTTCTAGGCTTAGGAAACATCTCTTCAAGATACATTCCCAAACCCTAGCCTCAAGAATCCTTTTAGCCCTTCCTAGAGAGCCTACCACCTTGCTTTCCAAGCAAGAAAGCCATACAATTGAGTCTCTCTTGTGAATAGGCCTTAGGAATCACTCTCTATCCATTCATAGATCCATTCTTCCTAGTGATTCCTCCTACACCGGGTCTCCTCCCATCAGTGAAAGTTCGTAAAGAGCAAGGAGCCTTAGCTGAGGTGACAGTGGGCTATCGCTCCATTGTTGCTCTTAACCTAGTAGTTGCTCTATAGGATCCCCTCCTAGGACCCCTGCTAGTTTGAGCTAATTTTTCGCACTAAATTGGTGAGAGAAAGGTATAGGATTTCACGAGTATATGAATGCCCTAAATCGAGCTTATTGTTTAGGCCCTCCAAAAGTAAGCCTAGATGAAGCAGCCATTAAGAGTGAGGGTGCAACGCAACAAAAAGAAGTCATAGTTGATCTTCCTCGTGATGACCAAGAAAACAATGAGGTCTTGAATCAAGAAAACTTCTAGATACTTCAAGAAAATATGAATCAATACAAGAAGTCTTGCAGCCAGTTGATCGAGAATTACCTTGATATGAATTTCCTATTGAACCTACATAGTGAGCAAAGGAATTTGATGAAGTATTGTATGAGTTTGAAGAAAATCCTACAATATCATATTTCTAGACTTCATTTACAAGTACTATGCAGTGAACATTTTATGTGATGTTATTCGGGAGAAACATTGCAATCCTCAGCAGGGAAACCAACAATTTTACTCCATTCCCAAAGAAATTCTAGAGCTTGATATACCAGAAGAGGCTTGGGGTGATCCTGAAGAAGCCACAAATGTGGAAGATCATTGCCCTCCAGATAGCCAAGAAAATGATGAAGCTATGGAGGAGCAAATTGGGGGACTGACTGTGAATCTGAACTCCCCTGTGATAGCCAAGAAGAAGAAAGAACTACAGAATCTCAGAATAATAATGAGCATGTTGTTGAAGATCAACATGAAGCATTCCTATGTGCATCAAATCATGAATATTATCCTAATGAATGGAAGGGCCTCTTCTACATGTTTCATAATGATGATTTTCAGCCTAACAAAGGTGTCGCTAATACCCAAGAGGAGTTTGATACTCATCTAGAGGATTTTGTTGGCAACCATGATATAGTAAAAATTGGCGAGTATTTTGAACCCCTTGATTCCTTTGAAAGGGGGCTTTTCTTCATGTTTGACCAACACAACCCTAGATGTAACATTGAGGAAAGTGACGGAGAAAAAGAGGCATGTGCTTTTGTTGTCTATGATGCAGATAACCATCACCCTGATTTGAAGGAAAAGTTAATTTCCAAAGCTTGAAGACTAGGGACTATGGTTCATACTGAAATATGAAGATGTTGCCCTGCCTTGCACCATTTATAATGATCAGGAAGATGCAGTTGTTGATATATTTGAGCCATCCTTAGATCCTCTTGTTATCATCCTTCGGTCAAACTCGGGTTATGTAAGTCTTGATCACGATGAGCTAATGGTTGACCCTTTTGAACTTGACTGTTGTGACAAGCAACTTGGTTGTCGAAATCTTATCCTCTATCCATCTTCCTCATACCAATCACAACATGTCCCTAGGGACATCAATGAGAATTGTATGCTTGAGATGGCTATTGGGTGAGAATTCTTGAAATTGATCATTGATTACTCCATATTCAGGTTGCAAGAAAGAATCGGCAAGTGTAGGCGAAATTTGGATTTTCCCTTATCATCCTTTATCCCTTCTCATGGTAGTAGAATTGATCCATGGTTAATTTTTTTCCCGACCTCCCACCCTTATGATCCAACATGTCAGTGTTGTAATGATTATGATGCTTCTTTGCTTTATCTCATGATTAGTCATAGGGGTGAGAGGTGTGATATAGATCTAATCATATGTTGGTTACATTGGTTGTATGATTATACTTAGGTGATGTATTGTGTGCTAGCATAGATTAGAGTAGATAGTTGCATTACATGTTGTGTGAGCATCCTAAATCTTGCATTCTCATATTGTTGTGTTGCATTGTAGATTAGATTGCATTATAGTTAGATTTTATTTTATGTATGGATTTTTTATCATATAAAACTAGGGTGATAACCAGCAGCCAATGCACATGTTTCCAAACAAGTTGATTTGAGTGTGTAGGTAATAGGTCTACGAGCCTAAGGATTGTTGGAGTTCTCATGAACTCCCCATTCAAGCACATGGATCATGCACTCTACAATGAGCTCATGTCCCTGAGTTGGAGGCAAACGTTACCCACCAAAATGGATAATTGCAAAGGAGAAAACGTTTCTCCTACATTGGTTACCCAGTCGAACTACTAGCTAGCCAGCAACCCCTGATATTCACTTCTTGAAGATGATATGCCATGTGCCTCCGCCATATGCATCAATGACATACCTCTCGCCATCCACATTTCCTCTTGAATGAAGGTGGGCAACTATTCAAAAGGTACTTTGATCATTTTGCAATCAGGTGCTTATTGTTGTTTGTTTTGGGCATTTAGTATGGATAAAGGGTTGATCTAGAAGATTAACCAATCTTGATTGTAAATCTGATCTCTCACATTACCAAGGCGGCTAATCTTTAGCCTTAGTCCAAAGGGACCTCACTTGAGACCTTAGGGTTATAGGAGGGGCACTACTTGGAAAACCTGGATTGAGGTAGCGTGTTCATTTTCCCCTACACCATACCTGACACTCTCCATGCCACATTACAATCCACTTATGTACCACCTCCATTCTTTAGGCCTAACTTGTCATTGGTTCATTGTGATTTGGTACCCACTTATCCACATCTTTGAGTAGGGTTAAGAAACATTGCCCTAGAGGTTGATGCAGCTAAAAGAATGTAAAAGCATAATATGGCCACAATGAAAGAAAAAGAAGAAAATCAAAATATAAAAGATGGTTGGGACAAAAAACGGCACATGGCCAAAATCCTAGCATGAGCTCTACTCTCCTCATTGGCCATCACCCGATTCCTAAGCATTTGATGCTCCATTATATAAAAAGGAGCCCTTGCATGTCCCAGCCCTGATGAGCAATAAATTGCCTTATCTTAAGGGGTAAATTAGATGCTACATCATAAAGAGAAAGCTCTAACCCTTGAGCTATGCACCCAAAATAAAAGGCATTATTATGAAAAACTAAAAGGCACACTAAAGGGGTGGAAAAGCAGGTTGAGCAGGGTAACTCATGCCTCCATGATTTCTCCCTCGATTACATCTATACACTCAGAATGCGGATTCTCCATCAGCTAGTCCCCCTGACCATGGCACTTGGCCATGAAGATTTTTTCCCCTCCATTGCCACTCATTTACACTAACACCTATTGATTGAGGGGTTGACCCTGGAAATGCACCTACCCTTAAGGGTTGGAAGCACCTAATAGGGTTGACCATTAGCCAACTCTATCAAGGTAGGGAACACCTTTACAGGACTTGGTCTAGATAGATATCGCAAGGTGATCCAAGTTTGAAGTATTAATATGCCCTTAACATCAAATTTGGTCCACTTGGATGTTTACATGATCTTAGTATCTAATGAATGGTTGCTTTCACTTGAGTTTATATTGGTCTTGTCAAGTGGTCCACAGCAACCCAGGCCTTAAGGGTACCCACGCCACTGGTACCCAAGCCTTTCAAAGAGGTTGATGACTTTGCAGATGCAGTGTTGCCCACTTACATCAAAGCGTTGGGCATTATGATGACTTGAGTAGATGATGCATGTCCCAGAGCAACCCTAGGGCCCAGGACATTGTTTTTATTTTTCCCAACACAAAGGATTCTTGATGATTGCACCATTGGGCCCAGCATGCCCCTAGGCTGGCCTTGACACTACCTAATGGGCAAGGCATAATTCATAGCCATGTTAGAGTCCATCGACCAACACGTCCACTCCCTCAAACCAAGCAAGCATAAGTCAAGTAACATGTAAGCAATCCAAGTAATCTCGTGCTATCTAGGGTTCAACGCCCTCCTGTAATGTAGGGAATTATCCAAGCAAGCAACCCTTACATGTGTCCATCACTTAGAATGTCACCAAACCATCTACAATGCTCTAAGGAAGAATGCCAATCAAGCATCCATAAGAAGTTTACCAACTTCCAATGTGCAAGTCCATCATCAATCAACCAATGGCCAACCATACACAACGCACCCTGCATCTCATGAAGCAACCCCAAACACAGCGTAAATAATTTTGGAATAACCCCGAAAGCTAACACTCCCTTTTTACAAGGACAGTGTTTTGTAAAATTTTCTGTTTTCCCACCCTGGTTTTCAGTTTCTCCTTATTTCTCCCATGTAGTTAAATGCCCATTCCCATAACCATACATTTAACAGACTAAAAAAAAAAAAAATATTGCTGAAAACACAAATTCTGGAAATTTTTCAAAATGCTGGAAATTGCAGAATAAAAAATCAGCAATCAAAAACAACCATTAAAACACATTAAAACACTGATATTTTTTGTCAACATGACCCTGGAAAAACCCCCTACAACTCTTGCGGAAAACCAGTTTGAGAGCTCTTCTTTATTTCTGGAAAATGCCTTTTTACAGAGAGAAAAAAAAATTTCAGCAAAAATCAGCAAAACAGAAATTTTTCCAGCAAGCAAACTTATCTGTTTTTCAGCTAACAGACAATCTGGAAAATGGCTGAACGTGTTGTACGGACCGTACGGATGTGCGGACCGTACGGACGTACGAGCCGTGCGGACAGCCGTACGGAGTTGTACGGACAGTCCTCGAAAACGTGCAGAAAATCGCCTCCTCGATATTCGTGCTGAAAATCAATTTTTCCACTGTTGTGCTCACAAAACTGCCTTTTTCTGCTTGTTCTTTGAGCTGTACGGATTTGCTGAAGTGCTGCCCTAGTTTGTGTGCCAAACTGTTGCCTCTTTCTCCTCCTTGTCCAGAAATCTCCCTTGCTCTCTTGCTCTCCTTCTCCCAATCTGCTCATGAAAGAATGAATGATCTTTTCCTCTTTTTCCTCCCTTAACCCAACCCTAAGTGACTTTTGGGTGATCCCTAAATCCAATGGCTGAAATAGATTTAGATCAATGGCTGAGATTAAATGCTCATTTAAATCTCACTTTCTATTTTTTTTAATTCACCCCACTTTAATAAAGACCCACTTAGTCATTTATTTCCAAAGTCACTTTTCCTTTCTAATTTTTCATTGACTTTATAAAAGTCACTTTAAAATTAGACTTAGTAACTTTATCACTTAAAGTCACTTTCAAATTAGATTTAACTTTATAAAAAATTATAAAGTTACTTTAGGAGAAAAATTAAATTCTTTTGGACACTTTTCCCTAGGCCAAAGATCAAAGCCTTAGGGAACCACCTGTCCTCTGGTACCAAATTTCAACACTCCCTCTTACCGAGGAAGGTGTTCCTCACCACACCCATCTTGTCTCTGAAGTAGACATGCTTGCCCCGTGGTAAGGCTTTGGTAAGAATATCTGCAACCTGCTCATCAGTGGAAATATACTCAAGCTTCACAGCTCCCTTCTAAACATAGTCTCTGATGAAATGATATCTGATCCCGATATGCTTTGACCTGTCATGAAATACTGGATTCTCCGTGAGTTTAATGCAACTCTGATTATCACAGTAAATCACTGAAGGTCTCAACAGCTGACCAAATAAGCCAAACAACATCTTGCGAAGCCAGATGGCCTCACAACTAGCTAGACTGGCTACCATATACTCTGCTTCCGCTAAACTCAGTGCTACTGACTGCTGCTTCCGGCTGAACCATGACACTACTACTGAACCCAACCCAAAACAACACCCTGAAGTGCTCTTCCTATCAGAAGCACAACCTGCCCAATCAGAATCAGTGTATCCTGCCAATCTCACTCCATCTCCCTGCCTGTAGTCCAGACCATAATCCACTGTCCCCTGCAAGTATCGCAAAATGTGTTTTGCAGCCACCCAGTGAACCTTCCTAGGCTCACACATAAACTGACTCATCGTGTTGACTGCAAAACAGATATCTGGTCTAGTGTTGACCAAATACATCAAGGAACCAATCAGCTGCCTGTACAATGTGGGATCCACCAACTCGGAATCCGAAGCATGAAGCTTCTTCCAGTTGGTGATCATCGGTGTCGACATGGGTCTACAATCCTCCATATGGAATCTGCTAAGGATGTCCACAATATACTTCCCCTACCCCAGGAAGAAATGCCCCTCCTCCTGCCACACCTCCAAACCCAAAAAGTAATGCATCAGGCCGATGTCCTTCATCTCAAACTCCGCCGCAAGATCTCTCTTCCAGTGCTCTATGAGTCTCTCTGCACCTGTAATGATCGAGTCATCCACATACAGCACCAGAATGAGAGGCTCCTCACCAATCACAATAAAGTAAAGGTTCGGATCTGCCTCACTCTTTGTGAAACCCATCCCCTGCAAGTATGCATCTATCCTGGAGTACTAAGCTCTGGGAGCTTGCTTCAGGCCATAAAGGGCCTTCTTCAATCTGCACACATGGGACTCCTTCCCATGCACCTCAAAGCCCTGTGGCTGCTCAATGTACACCTCCTCCTGTATGAAGCCATTGAGAATTGCGGTCTTCACATCCATCTGGTGGATCTTCCAACCCATCTCTGCTGCTATCGATATAATGGAGCGGATCGAAGTATATCGAGCCACGGGAGCGAAGGTCTCCTCATAATCAACTCCCTCTACCTGGGAGAACCCTCTAGCCACAAACCTCGCTTTTAATTTCTCAATGCTGCCATCTGCAGCATGCTTTACCTTGTAAAGCCATTTGGAAGTAACCACGGATTTGCCCTCAGGCCTCGGCACCACCTCCCAAACATCATTCTTCATGATAGAAGAATACTCCTCCTACATGGCCTCTCTCCAGACCTGCTGGCTAGCTGTCTCCTCATAGCTAGAAGGCTCAGAGTCAAGGATGCTGGTAACCATCGCCATATAGCTACAAAACTTCTCAGGTGGTCTACTCTCTCTGACCGGCCTCTTCGGCTCAGCAACAGATGTGGCATCTCTCAAGGTGTCTTGAAGCCACTTGGGCTTCCTCTTCCCTAAGCATGCTTCTCCCATAGGAGAATGAAACTCCTCCTCCTCATCACCATCAGTAGCCTGAACTCCTGACTGTCTGTCTGCTGTCCTCCTGCCTGCACCTGAACCTGTAGAAGCTAAGGCACCGTGTGAACTGTCCATCAATGGACTCCCTAGTGAACTGCTCTGCATGCTGCCCGGAGCACCACCCCTCTGGCTCGGCGAGCCACTGCTCACTGACGGACCTGACATCCTCATAGATGTACCTCCGGATCCTCCTGATCCCTGCCCACTGGATCCCTGCGACTGACTCAACTGCTGTTGAGGGTCTGGCTGATCCAGATACTCTAACTCCCGTGACCTCCTAAAGGCCCTGTCCTCCTCGAACTTCACATCCCGTCTGACAACAACTCTCCTCTGTGCAGGGATGTAAATCCGAAAGGCCTTTGAGGTCTCACTGTAGCCCACAAAGATACCCTTCTCTGCGGTGGGCTCTAGTTTGGTCCTCTTCTCCTTGGGTATATAGGAGTATGTAATGCATCCAAAGATATGAAGATGACCAAGATCAGGCTTCTTCCCAGAGAAAGCCTCCTCCGGAGTCATGTGCCCCAAGGCACGATGCGGACTCATGTTCTGCAAGTAAACAGCTGTGTTGCAGGCCTCTGGCCACAAGAACAATGGCAACCCCTGATCATGTAACATGGCTTTGGCAGCCCCTATGATGGATCTGTTCTTCCTCTCCGCAACCCCGTTCTGCTGGGGGTTGTAAGGAACAGTGAACTCCCTCCTAATGCCTGCCTCCGCACAATAATCAACAAACTCTCCAAGGGTGTACTCTCCTCCATTGTCCGACCTCAGGGACTTGATATTTCGACCTGTTTGAGTCTCCACAAGAGCTCTGAACTCCTGAAACCGCTTGAAGACCTCACTCTTGGTCTTCAAGAAATAAATCCAGGTCCTCCTGGAGTGATCATCAATGAATAAGACATAGTACTCATATCCACTCAAGGAAACATGAGACATCCGACCGCTCACATCGGAATGAATCAAATCAAGTATCCCAGTCGCTCTGCTGTCACTGCTGGGAAAAGGGGATTTGGCAAACTTGCCCATTGCACAACCTCTGCAAGTATCAAAGTGATCAGTACTGAAATCTGGCACACCTGTGGTGATCTCCCGCAATGTCCTCAAGGCTCCATGATACATGTGTCCCATCCTGCGGTGCCAAATCTCACACAGCTCAGAACTGCTAGCTCTGCTGTCGGTACTACTGCTCAATGCCAAAAGGGGCTGGAATGCAAACTTGTACACCTTTGCATGGCGTACACCTATCACTCTAGTTGAATCAGCTGGAGTGCCCCTGGGATACATCAACACCTGTCCTCCCCTGAACAGTACCTCATATCCTCTGTCCTCCAAAGCTGAGACGGATATGAGGTTCTTCCTCATCCCTGGCACATAAAGAACATCTGACACTTTCAAGGGAGGTCTGGACTCCCTCTGAAATGTCAGTGTACCCACCCCGACTGCTCTAACAACTCTGTCATCACCGAGTACTACCTCAATATCAGTGCTACTCTCTGAAAGCTCTGAGAAGTACTCCCGGACTTATGTCATGTGACGTGAAGCCCACTGTCCACATACCAGATACCTGTAGATGCTCCGCTAATCGAGGGAAATGCATGCTCCCTCTGAACCTGTGTGGCAGGTGATCCTGCACTAGAGGACTCACATGTAGTGAACGCAAACTCCCGGTCAAAACGACCTGCAAAGTCCTCAATCTCGATTCTCAGCTGAAGCTGCCACATCCTGGTTCTTCCCCTTCTTCTTCTTCTTCTCCGGACACACAATTGCATAGTGTCCCATCTTCTGACAATTCCAACACTTCACTTTGGAATAGTCCTTCTGTGAGTTACCCTGTTTACCTTTACCTTTGCCTTTGCCTCCACCACCGCTTGTGGAAGCCTGCTTCTTCCCTTTGCCTTTCTTGCCTCCTGCCACCAGTGCTACGTCCTCATCCTGCTCAACTGGCTTGGCTGCCCCAAGCTGTCCTTTCCTGATCTCTGTCTGAATACAATCATCCCAAAACCTCTCCCATGTGGGAAGGGTCTCACGTGCACAAACCCCATCAGCAAAGTTCAACCATGAACGAGGGAGACCATTCACTGCAATACGCACAAACTCAGTGGATGGAATGGCCTCTCCAATCGTTGCCAACTCATCTCTCACATTGGTAATCTTTGTGAGATATCCAGCTGCACTATCATTCCCCATCTTAATGTTCTTCAGCTTCTCCTTCAGGACCATCTTCCGGTTCTCATTGGTACTCTGGTAGAGATTGGACAATGCTGTCCACATCTCATGGGCATTGCTCTTTCCTCTCACATGAGGAATGCAATGGTCTTTGATTCCGTCTAGAATCAGCCTCTTACCCTTGTTGTTCTTCCTATTATAAGCTGTCAACTGAGTAGCATCAGTAGGCACAACAACAGGGTGATGTGTCGTATGCACCATGATATCCCAGACTTCTGCCTCCTCAAAGATACTCTGCATTCTCTCCTTCCAAACGTTGTAATTTGTATGCCCATCCAACCTATCCTCCACCCTCAAACCCAATGACATCTTGCTGTCCTAAAACTGAAAAATAGCACTGCTGTGGTAAAGATAAAACTGTTGTTTATGAAAAATCAGCCTGCTGGAATTTTCTGAGTGAAAAAATCAGCAGCTGTATTTTTTTTTCTTTTGCTGTCCCAAACTGCCCTTCAGCACTCAAGCTCTGATACCATGTAAAATTTTATGTTTTCCCACCCCGGTTTTCAGTTTCTCCTTATTTCTCCCATGTAGTTAAATGCCCATTCCCATAACCATACATTTAACAGACTGAATAAAAAAAAAAAATATATATATATATATATATATATAATAATAATAATAATATTGCTGAAAACACAAATTCTGGAAATTTTTCAGAATGCTGGAAATTGCAGAATAAAAAATAAGCAATCAAAAACAGCCATTAAAACACATTAAAACACTGATATTTTTGGTCAACTTGACCCTGGAAAAACCCCCTACAACTCTTGGGGAAAACCAGTTTGAGAGCTCTTCTTTATTTCTGGAAAATGCCTTTTTACAGAGAGAAAATTTTTTTTCAGCAAAACAAAAATTTTTCCAGCAAGCAAACTTATCTGTTTTTCAGCTAACAGACAATCTGGAAAATGGCTGAACGTGTTTTACGGACCGTACGGGCTGTACGGATGTACGGACTGTACGGGAAGCCGTACGGACTTGTACGGACAGTCCTCGAAAAACGTGCAGAAAAACGCCTCCTCGATATTCGTGCTGAAAATCAATTTTTCCACTGTTTTGCTCACAAAAACTGCCTTTTTCTGCTTGTTCTTTGAGCTGTACGGGTTTGCTGAAGTGCTGCCCTGGTTTGTGTGCCAAATTGCTGCCTCTTTCTCCTCCTTGTCCAGAAATCTCCCTTGCTCTCTTGCTCTCCTTCTCCCAATCTGCTCATGAAAAAATGAATGATCTTTTCCTCCTTTTCCTCCCTTAACCCAACCCTAAGTGACTTTTGGGTGATCCCTAAATCCAATGGCTGAAATAGATTTAGATCAATGGCTGAGATCAAATGCTCATTTAAATCTCACTTTCTATTTTTTTTAATTCACCCCACTTTAATAAAGACCCACTTAGTCATTTATTTCCAAAGTCACTTTTCCTTTCTAATTTTTCATTGACTTTATAAAAGTCACTTTAAAATTAGACTTAGTAACTTTATCACTTAAAGTCACTTTCAAATTAGATTTAACTTTATAAAAAATTATAAAGTTACTTTAGGAGAAAAAATAAATTCTTTTGGACACTTTTCCCTAGGCCAAAGATCAAAGCCTTAGGGAACCACCTATCCTCCGGTACCAAATTTCAACACCCAACACAAGTTAAACCCCTCCATAACTCAACCAAATCTACCATCTACAAATACAATCCTAATGCAGCCTTGGAATCAACCACTATCTTCTAAAAAGGAACTATTCCCCATCCAACGCACTACATTGAGACATCACATCAAACCTCCTCAAAACAACCAGCAAACTCACAAGTGAAAGAAGTCAATGTAACACGGCTAGAATATTTGGTAGGAGATATACTCACCCTCACTAGAGATCTAAGCACTCCTAGCTACTCATGTACCTTCTATAACATCCAAGGAGGCCATCTCAGTTTTTTGCGTGTTGGAGTAGAAGGTGAGCGCATATCCATCCCTAATCTCACATTGTCCACCCCTAAATCTAAGTCATCTCTAACCCCTGAATTAATCTTTGAAATAACAACCGTTTATTTCTCCTCAATCACTAAATGCGAAGATATCACATCCTCATCAAACTTCACATCCCTACTTACCACTATCTTCTATTTTGATGGACTGTAGATCCAATAAGCCATAGAAGTATCATTGTATCCAACAACACAAAATGCTATCGCAACATCTCAAACCTCCAAAGAATGATGACTACCTCTAAATCTGAAGGAACATAACTCTAGATCATCAAAGACCTGCCAAACTCCATCATGCCTCAAGTCAACATCATGGGTCAAAATCTATAGACACTAGATCATGAGTTGTTTAGGACAACCCACAAAGATGATCACATCTCCATACAAGATAAAGACAACTTAGACAAGTGAATCACATCTATCAAAATGACAAAGATAGAAATCTACACAAGTCATATCCATCCTAAAATACCAAGCTCTTGATATATATAACAACCCATGCAAGGCTATGAACAAAATGTGAACATGACATCCCTCTCATGCACCTCAAAATATCTATCAATTGAAGTATCAAGTTGAGCACAATCAATTCCCTCTTTTTGAGAGAATTTGAAGCAAGAGTATCATCAAGGTCAACTCCATATGCCTAAGAGAATCCAACAACCTTGACCTTGCACTCTACAACACCCCCATCATCTACAAGCTTGGAATCAATCCCTAATTCCACAATAGATTTTGAAACCTATCTTCGTGGCATCTCACCATGCATGCTCTATATATGCCTCCTCAAAGCAAGAAGGTGTTGAAAATTGACAGTTATGGGATGAATTTCCTTGAATAGAACTTTCTTTTTGACCTTTCTAAAGTGAATTTCTGAAAATAGAAAGTCGCGTATATCTTTGCAACCATGACTTTCCAAAAATAGTAAATCTTCTTCCATCAATTCGTAATCATATATACATGATAGAAATTCACTTAACTTGTCCTTAATCAACCTCAATTATTTAATTTTTAAATTAATCATCAATATTATTATTATTATTACGACTATAATCCTCTTTATGGTACTATTATAATATTATTAAAAAGAAATTCAAGTCTCTCGATCATGAGACTCAATCATGTCATATGTAACTCCCCTCAATTAATGTGTATGTTACTCTCTCTCTCTCTTAATGGACTCATTCCTCTCTCTCTTTAATGCTCTTATGCACCTCTTACGCTCTCTTACACACCTTAATGACTCATCATAAAAAGATTCCTCTTACACCTCTTTAATGAATAAGTTACGCTTCTCTCCTAAATGCATAAGTTACACTCCTCTCCTTTATGGCATAAATTACACTCCTATTTTGGCATATGTAACTCCTCCTCAAGGCATAGGAGTTACTCCCTCATGAATTCGACCTCCTTGCTCTTCCTATATATTTGTGTCTCTCATCCTCACTTGACACACTTACTTGTGTTTGTGAAAGGAGAATTCGAACTTGAGAAAGAAAGAGTTGGAGAGCCTGGAGCAAGATTAAAAGAGGGAGAAAGAGAGTCTTGAAGAGCAAGAGTAGATCTTGGAGAGCCAAAGTGATTCAGTGTTTGCATCAATTACTACTATCAGAGATCTTCTTCGGATTTGGATGAACTTCTCCATTCTCTCATTGTACTTTGTATCTCTGTTGAACAATTGATTTCTAATAGAAGAAGAATTTGGTTGGGTTTTCCCCTTGTGGGTTTTGCCCTGGTCATTGACCTAACTTCTTTGTGTCTCATTGAGTTCTTGGTTGTCTTCCATTGGGCATATGTTTTATATGGTTTATGTTCTATCTAAAATTACTTAACTTATTTTGCAGCATAAAGAAGTTTTGGATTTAAGTGATTGTAACAGCATAGAACATCAAAATTTCAACAGAAGGTTCATCCAACCTCTCATCGAAATGTACAAGTGCCACAAGATCAACAAGTAACCTATAAAGGCCACCTTCTCTTACCCCTCTAGCCAAGTTCCTCCAACTATCTAGACTACAATCACTAATGGTGCACTACTATCCTTCAAATGTAACTCTACACTATAAATCTATCATACAAGAAACTGAAAGAAGATTCTTCTTTAAACACAGAACAAACACAACATTACTCCACTCAGGAACATCAATAGATGGCATCTAGAAGGCAATAGAGACAACTCCTCTCACACAACAAGTACGATTATCACCAAGATACACACTCACATCTCCTTCTTACTCCTAAAGTTTGTTGAAGAGTCATTTGTCTTAAGTTATATGTCTTGAAGCCATGTTGTCCACATACCATCCAACACTAGACATAGTTTTAGAAGACAAACAAGAGAACATGGAGAAGGCAGTCTCAAACCAAGAGGATTCCTCCTATACACCTATTATAGTCCTAGCTACAAACTATTTCTTCCTCTCCCCTTTCTTCTTCAATCGATATTTGTTGGCATAGTGTCCCTTCCCATGATATTGAAAACACATCACTTTACCCAAATTTTTCTTTCTTGTAGCCTTTCTTGCTACCACTCTTCATCTTCCTTGTGAGAACCATCCCATCTACCTCCTCTCCTTGCTTTGAACAAGACTATATCCTAACTTCTTCCTACATAAGATCATTCCATAGCTTTGAAAAAGGTGAAAGATTCTTACGAGCACAAACACCCAAAATAAAAGGCCTCCAGGAAGGTAGGAATCCATTAAAAGCAATGGACACCACCTCCTTATCCTCCACTTAACATCCAAATGGCAACCAACAGATCTCTTAACTATGTGACCCATGTCATATAGCCAAAAATAGTATCTATCCTGCTAAAGTGAATGACTGGAAAATTGTTTTCCAAGAGCACCTATCAAGACACACAAAAGCTTCGGAAAAAACCAACCAAAGCCCCAAACATGTCCTTACCTATCATCTTCTCTGCAATGTGAGAGATGAAACAATCCTTCACTAAATCAAGAATGATTATCTTTGTCTTGGCCTCCTTCCAATGAGTTGCTAACTATGATGGATTGATACATTTTGGAACCACTCTCACAACATGTTCTCAAAGATCTACAGCCTCCATAAGCGTCTATAGCCTAAGCTTCCAAGGAACAAAATAAGATACTCATTCTAACTTGTCACACTCTCTAAGAGCAAGAGTCATCTTACACATCCTCAAACAATCCTCAAATGCAAAATCAGCATTAAACGAAGTAGACACAACCATAGATCTACTAGTGTAGATCTATTAGGATGGATCTACACTAGTAATTAGCTACAATAATAGTTGCAGATAAAATCATGTAATAAGAGTTAGAAAAAACAACGTTGAATTTTGGAGAAGGTTAATTAATTATGATCTCTTTTGAAGAACATTTATTGGAGAAGAATGACATAAAAAGAAAAGGATAACCACAAATGGAATGCTTTAACATCCATTCAAATTCTTCTAGATAATGACTAAGTCTCTTTAATTCTTCTAGACCATGGCCAAGCCTCTTAAAAAAATATTCTAGATCATGGCCATGCCTCTTAAAATCTGATCTGATGAAAGAATTGCTCATACAAACCTAGCACTCTCATTAGGGGCTCCCATGCCAACAAGCTTCCATGATTAGATTAATCATTGTGATTATTCTAGAGAAAAGAGAGCATCATAGTTCATAGGAATGCAATGTATTTGTCAACAGTTGGCGGTAAATTTCAATATGGGTTTCGGGGGTAGGCCTCCAGATTTTGTAATTGCAAAAAATCAAGTAATATATATGCTCAAAAAATTTATAGATTGAATTTCAAAGGCTTGACAAATTTGCAAAAATAAGTGCTGGGAGGTTTTCTAGAATTTTGTTTGATTTTAACATGTTTAATTTAATATAGCCCTCGGGGGGCAGCTCAATTAGTGATGATCGTGAAAATGAAGTGTTATGTGCGAGGAAATTTGAGGTTCAAATCCCCCCGATTCACATGTGCCTGCGGAAGGGGCATATGTAGGCACCTAGAGGTTATAATGGTAGCAGTTGGAATCGACCTCGTGTCACGTGAGTCTGAGACCAGCCTAGTTGTCGATTCCTCTAGATACAAAAAATACGTTGAATTTAATATATATATAGCCAACATTATATTTATTTTTATTTTTTTTTATTAATAATATTTTGAACCAATGTGTAGTGTTACAAACATGACACATCTCATCCACCTGAGTTATAGAAAGTGCCTCTTGGTGTAACAAACCAATAGCAACAGCAAACAACATTTTGTTTTTTCCAAACCCCAATCAATAAAGCAATTCAAGAGAAAAAATAGCAAATGTGTGCCAACAAGTTTCAGCTCTCCAAGGCAATCTTATCATGCAAAAACCAGACCTGGACAGCAGTGATTACAGAAGTAAATCTGCCCCGCTATCTTCAAAAATAACGTTAATATCCTTAACAATTTCAACCTTAACTCATGTCAAATCAGCAAAACATACTAAATTGGAAATTATCAAACCATGAAGATAAATATAACTGAAAATTAAATCTACAAGAAGACAATTTTGGACAGTTGAAAACTATCTAACTATATATATATATGAGATGAAGTTCAAGTACATACTATTATCAATGTAAGATAAGCTGGCACAACCCTCCAAGTTTTCCAAGGCCCTAGCTCCATCAAAGAGACTCCAACAAGCTAAAGTCACATTAGCAAGTCCTTGGCCTCATGCAAGGCATCTCCTCTTCTCATCCTCGTCAATAAGTACAACCCTAGGGTTTATCAATAGACCCTAACTCCTTGACTCCAATAGAACCCTAGCCCTAGACTTCAAGAATGCTCAAAAAAACCTAGCACCTTCAAATAAGAGAGATGAAGTACAAAGAAGAATGAATAAGAGAGAGAAAGAGACTACAGCTCCTCCTCCTACATCTCTAGCTCAAGTGGACCTAGTGCATGAATGATGAGAATGATTCACCCCTTTTGTTATTAATATGAGAGGTGAAGGGAGGTCTATAAGTCAAGTGGACCTATTCCACTACAAGAAAACTATTAAAAACAAGTAGGCCTATACATCTAAAGCTCTCCTCGACAAGTGACACAAGTCAAAGCTCCAAGGTGATGACAATCCACAAGCAAGGCTCCAGAACAAGGGTGAACCTCATCCATGATCCAAGGCCCAAAACTTCCCCTCTAAGGGCTCCAATGATCCAATGCCTCTCCAAGTCAACATGCCATCTTCGAGTTCACCCACTTACATGTCCACTCAGTGAGGCGAAGCTAACATAAGTCAAGTACAAGCCTCCATGTAAGCAATCCAAGTAACCCCATGTTGTCTAGGACTCAATGCCAATTGCCAAATGCTCCTCCTCCAATGTTGGGTGATCTCCAAGCATGCAACCTTTCCATGTGATCAGCATGTAGAATGTCACCAAGCTGTCTCTAACCTCCAAGGAAGATGTTCAATCAAGCATCCATATGAGGTCTAGCAACCAATCAATAAGCCACCTCAAATGTGCAAGTCCATCACTAATCAACCAAGGGCTAACCATACACCCCCAAAGCTAACACAATTGAATGATCCTATCTTCATGCAACAAAACCTTCAACTAAGGTGTAACTAGTTGCTGAACAAAACACATGATGCAAAGCCCACTGTCTTGGAGGATATTGATCCCCCCTCGAAATGGTCTGCGGAAACTTGGCCTGCTGAATTTGAGGATGATGACTTGGGGGTGGATGAACTTGGATCCATTGGGGGTGGATGCACTTGGGACCATAAGCAGCACCAAGCAATAATGCCCCCAAAGGATCAAGGAAAAGTCTATAAGAGGAGGCAGAGGACTATGATATTAATGAGGATCCCAATATAGGGGATGATTTTGGTGATGTGTGGTTATTTGTTGTAGCATGATCCTTTTTAGCTCTAGAGGCCATGTAAAGCCTTCATATTTATATATTTTGTTTCGGATATGTATCACATTTGGCTGCCAATTTGTTGTATTCACCATTAGATGCTATATACATAGACAAACGTTGCATATTTGGTGTCTAGTGCCTTATAGTTACGTTGATATACATAAATATATATTTTTTAACTTAAATTTGCATATTTTATGTATTTTTAGGCAAGTCGTTCTTCAACCCCTTTTTTTGCTGGTTCCGGTCCAGTCCCAGTTTGACCCTCCACCGTTTCCAGTTCTGATAACATTAGAAAGCTCAAATAAAGTTTGGCAGTAAATAACCAGCCTGGAAAATCAAAACTAACTCGTACATCTAACAGGAGCACACTACTATTGCAAAATAGGATGGACAGGAAATTGCATACAATGTTCCTAGGGTATACAATTGGGTTCTCAGTACTCGGACCATTGGTATTGGCACTGATTTTGTATATACACATAATAGATCAATATAAATCGAGTATATGCAGATACTGTTAGAAAATTACTTATGGCGAATAGCAACTCAATGAGTTACCTTTTCCCAATAGAGAAAGTCTTCGATGCATAATTTGCCGAAAAACACCAAGTACTAAGTACAAGGTATGGGATATGGTTACATTTGATCAGTCAGTCGCAGCACTTGACACCAATCCCATATAGATGACATGAAATTCAAAAATACTGATCAGAACTATAGCATGATACGATAGACCTGTTTGGTCTAAGTCGGCCTTGAATAATGACAATAAATAAACAATAAGCCAAAAAAAAAAAAACAAAACAAAACACTTGACTCCCAAAGTATTGCATGATTCTGGCATACAATGCCATATTTTATATTCTCCTAAGGGTATCAATATGTAATCAAGGGCCTAAACAGAAATATATGAATACTGACCTGGCAAAGATTGTAAGTGAAACTGTCATAGTTATCGATCACCAAAATAGTCGGCTCGGGTTTACCATGTTCTGGCAAATCAATGGGCATTTCGATCTCTTTGGTTTTTGTCGCTTGTGCAGGGTAAGCACCTTTTATTCTCAAGGAAACCGAAGAGAAATCATTTGAGTTCGCCAGAAATTCTATTATATACAGACAAAGACTAATGAGTGAGAGAACATGCATATGAAACCAACAAATTTCTGAACAAAACGCATGGCACTCACAAACAACAGACATAGCCTGCAATATATCTAACGAAAGAAAAAAGAAAAGGAAAAGAAATGCAATAAGTATGAGATGCAAACAATTTGTTCTTACTTGTGGCAATAGAGCTTTGGGAAGGGCTGAACTTGACGAATTTGCTGCGACTCGGTTCACTTTTAGTCATGGCCATGTCCAACCTTGATCCTATCAAACCAGGAGAAGCTGAAAATGCGGTGGCCATCATCATGATGACTGCAGAGAAATTCTAATGCCTGTGAAATGAGCGGGACTTTTAATACCGGAAACATCTTATAAACTTTTTTCGAGGTTTTTTCAACCATTTCAACTCTCAAAGTCATTTTTACCCACGTCTTCTTGCTATTTCGTTTGACGGCCGGTCTAGTTGATAATTTTTGGTGCTAAGGCTGAATTTTGACTGTTACATCTAACTTTTGTTATGGGAGGCGTTTTGTAATTTAGATTTTATTTAATAAAAATAAATAATTTGAATAAAAGAGTTAACTAATTTATTTAGTAATTAATAATCTTTTATAAATGTATTCTTCATACCATAGTATTTCATAGGTTGGAATTATTATGAGTTTATATATTTTATTTATTTTTAATAGAAAATTATACATATTTGGTTATATAAAAATAGGCCTAGTAATAAAATTAACTAATTAGTTATTTATCGAATAAACAAAATATTTTATTCCCTATATTATTACGAGTTTATTTAGTTTTGATTATTAGTAAAGAAAAAGAGAGTAATTAAATTATTAGGTTTATGGTTTCTAGTTCAAATTTTTATTTTTTTATTATTATTTTCTTCAATTAAATATATTTAGGTACATATGAATTTAAAAATAAATATATCTAACAAATTAATTAACTAACTACCATTTCCCTAACTCTTGGACCAGTCAAATATAGTTGTTGGCCTGTCAATTGTACCTATTCCCTATGGTCAATTATAGTTGTTTTTTCTAGTCGTTTGAATGATCTGTCTCTCTATTTAACATTTAACTTGTGCCTGGATCTGGTTCTTCATCTTGTCCTCATGATGAACCACACTTGTTAATTCAAAATGCGTCGACATATGAATTTTGATGTGATTATCACCAAAAACTTGTCTCAAAAATTTGATATGGATCAGGTAACCCTCAATTTAATAATTTATATATGGATTCAGCACCCTTAAAACCCAGGGCACTTCAAATGTGCAGGGATTACCCATCAAGCTTTTGATTTCAATAAATTCCTGCCAGACTTTAGAGAAATTAGACCAAAAAAGCTTCCAAAAAGTCACACTAAAAACAACTCGTGTATGTATATATGTAATTTATTAATGGATAAAACATAAATAATTAAATAAATAGTAAGATGAGTTGAAATTTATTTTATAATTTTCTTTTATTTATGTTTTGAGTTTAAAGTTTAAATATATTTTATGAATTTCTTAAATTATAAATTAATATATATAATTTGAGTTTAAAGTTTAAATATATTTTATGAATTTCTTAAATTATAAATTGATATATATAAATAAAATTATATAGGGAAGTTCTCTAATGGGGTTGCAGAGTGTGGTTGGCAGTGGTATGGGCATATGTGTCCACCACCTAAGTAACAGTTATAATGTTGGATATTAAATTAGGGGTATATGTGTCCACCACCTTAAGTAGCAGCCATAACGTTGGGCATTAAATTCGAAGGGTGCATTCGCATGTGAACCAGGTAATTTTGGAAACTTCCTAGGATGGCTAAAATTCCTTGCAATAGGATGCAGGGGTTTTGGTGGAATGTTTGTTTGGGGAACCTTAGCCCCTTGCCTCAACTGGTTGTCATAAGGCCTCACCTTGGAACCTCAAAACAACAAGAAGGGTGGTGTGGTTGCTTTGGAGTAAGGGAGTTGTCGCCAAGATTGAAGGATATTATTATGGAATAAAGGCATTGGTTTGGGGGCAACCTAGTGCACAAGCTCACTTTTCACGACACGGGTTTGCAACTGCCCTCTATAACTACAATCTTCCTACTAGGTGGTATTATGTGCATGGCGATTCATCTCTTTCACAATATATCTAATCCCCGCCAGGTCTTATAGTTCTGCAATAGTGTCATGACTTAAAGTTTGGCTTGCTCAGTGGAGTTTTATTTCCATTGATGTTAACATTAATTGGCTTATAGTTTGGGTGCATTATTAGAATGACGATATTAGTGGTGCAACTAGGTTGGCTCTTGGGCCTAATAGAGGGGTTCTTTCTGATCTAGTTGATCCCTTGTGGTTACCCTAGGGACCGGTTCTGTGGTTTTGTTTCATTCGTGATTTTATCTCTACTAGGCCTTAAAACTTTGTAGTTGTGTCTTGGTTTTTAGCTTGGTTGGTTTGTTGGTGTTTTATCTCTAATAATGGTAATCAGAACTAGTGTATAGTGTGGGTTCATTGTCAGAACAACGATATTTGTAATACAATTGTGTTGTTTTTTAGGTTTGTGAGAGGGATCCTTTCTGCTTCAGTTGATCCCTGGGTGTTTTCCTGGAGTCTTATGGCACGGTTCTACTTTGTCTTAGGTTCTGGTGGGTTGGGTTTCCTTGTGGCCATTAAGCAAAGAACTTAGTTGTGGGGTTTTAGTCATATAGCTAATTGTTATATTCATTGCATCTTTATTTGGTTACTCAGGTCATGTTGTTAGGTAACTCATGCGTGGGTTTGCTTTCAATATGGTTTGAGCCTTTCTCCTGCAGCCCCTAAGTCGAAAGCTCTGTAATGGGTTATCTATTGTGTAACCTATCATGCCTGATGTAGTTTTTATATTGCAATATACCCTTGCTAGTCTGCCACCATGTAGAGACAATGTATAAGGAGTCGGAGAGGCGAGGGGGACGTCGGGGACCACAGGGAAGGAACTGTGACCACCAACAAGCTCAAGAGGTTGTGGATTTATTACATGCAAACATGCTTGAAGACACTCGTAATGAAATGCATAATTTAGAAGCCATAGATGCCAAAGATCATCATGCAATGTCATATTAATAACTTTTGGAGGAAACTAGACAATAGATCTCATACCCTAGCCACACCAGAGGTTACAAGAAGTAATACCTCCAAGGGTTATTTTTGCATTGTAAGATGAAAACTTTAATGGGAAGAATATTGATGGAAAGAAAGGCTTATCAGTATAGTATCTTTGCACACCTTGTTGATGTCAAACTAGAGCAGTGTAATACGTGATTCCATATGGAGAGGATGGATACTTAGTTAGCCCACATAGAGAGTCACATCTCGTGCATCGCCACGTCTTTTGCCCCTCTAAGTTCTAATGCTTGTGATCTTGCACAAGTAAACTCTAATTGATAGTTGTTAGATTGTTATTGTCAAACCCTTTTTGGTATGATATTCTCATAAACTCTCTAGTAATGTTGCAGAAATTATAGTCTTTACAATTTTGGTCTTGCTACTCTATTAACAGATGGTCAAAATACATGGTTTCCCACTCAGTAGGTTGAGACCATCTATTGTAAATTTGGTTGGTAGTTGTTGGCTTAGTGGGGCCTGACCCAGGTTTAGAGGTAATTTAGCCAAACAAATCCTGGTACTACCAGCCCTTTCGACAACAGTCTGCAGAGCGCAGACTAAGGTCTCACACGAAGTAGTATGGGAGGGTGCTAGAACTAGGTTTCCGCGCCCTAGAGATGTCTGATGAGTTCAAGTGGTATGCGGTTTGATCCTGCGTGCGGGTTGCTTCGCGCACTTTCCCACACTTTGCAACCTGATATACTGCCTATGCATAGTGCTACTTAGGGGCTGATCGTTGTGCTTCTACGTTATTACCCAAGACTTTACTAGTATTCCAATATTAGTGATTATCTTAGCTTTAAGTTATACTTAACAACATAAACCAGTTATACAGGCGCGCGCAGTAAATAAACAGTACATTTGCAAATTATATCAAACATGCATTAACCCAAGAACAGATACACAGAATTATGATAAAAATTCTATTTATTAATTTCTTCCTCGGTTACAAACTCGACTCCGCCCTGCACACTCAGCTGCAGGGGTCCTCGCACTCAACTGCGGACTACTAGGCCTCTACGCACTCAGCTGCAAAGCCTTCTCCTACTTTATGACCCAAAGACACACTTCACACTGTGACTCAATCACTTAGACTTTTCATGCTCATCCTCTATTATCTATCTCCTCTACACTCAGAGTCTCGCTCTATTTATGCAATCCCATGGTCCATGGACCATGGGTAGGTCTCTTTAGTCGACATTACATTACAAAACTAGGGCGAACAACCCTATGACTCTATTATACTTTTGCGCTCTGCGCCTGCAATTCGCGGAGCTTTACAACAAAATTCGGTCAAAACTTGGGCTTTGAGCCCCAAACATGCCTTGGGAGGATTCCATGTCCAACATGCCCCCAACACAAACATCGTGACTTGCTCTCGAGTCACTCGGTGGGCGCAGCGATCTTTGCGTGGACTCTCTCCACCTGTTCTCGAACTGTGTTGAGGCCAGCAATGCACTAAGCTACTGCTTGCTGGTCTGTTGCATCCGTTGTTCTGAGACCTATGTGTCTGAATTTATTCACTGCATCTGTACTAGTATCCCCTGCATATGTTTATAGTCTCGTGCCTTTGTTCGATCCTTGGAGCATGAAGACTGTGCTTCTGCCGGTTAGTCAGATACCCTGCCCACCCGTGTAGGGATTCAAGTTGCTGCCATTCACTTTTCCTAGAAAAGGCTCTCCATGTAGTTTAGCTAGTTGTACTGCGCCTCCATCGGTGACCTCCTTAACAACGTATGTTCCCAACCAATGCATTCTGAATTTTCCTGGGAATTTTTCAAACTTACTGTCATACAGCAGCAGTAAGTCATTTACCTTGAAGGTGTGTAACTTAATATGGCGATCGTGCTAGGCCTTTTCATGCTACTTCTGTACTTGCTGATGAAAACCAGCCAAGAACCATTCCTCCTCAAGTTCTTCCCATTGCTTGATCTTTTATTCTAGAGCTTTGCAGTCCATCATACCTGTGAGCACTGCTATGCGCAGACTAGGTACAGTATATTCCATTGGCATGACAGCTTCCATGCCATAAACTAGCCGGAAAGGTGTTTGTCCCATCAGTTTCTTACACGTTGTCCTATAAGCACATAGTACTGCAGGTACGCGCAAGTCCCAATCGCTTTGTTGTGCGTTGCACACTTTGGTTACTGCAGTCTCTAGTATTTTTTTGAATGCTTCTACTGTCCCATTGGCTTGTGGATGATATGGTGTGTTTTTATGATGATACACCTGGAACTCTGTTGTGAGCGCGCTGATTGTTTCGTTCAGAAAATGTGTACCGCAATCACTCATTAAGATTTTCGGATAGCCAAAACGTGTCAACACATTTTCAAACAAAAACTTCGCAGCCGTAGCGGCCATGCAGTCTTTGACCAGCTGCGCTTCCGCCCAGCGTGTCAGGTACTCCGTCACGGTGATGATGTAGTGCGCACCATTTTTCCCTTGGGTTTGATAGGTCCCACAAAGTCGATTTCCCACTTTTCGAAGGGTTGCAACGTCATTTGTAGATTCAAAGGCATTTCGTCCCTTCACGATGGTTTACCAATCCTTTGACATACATCGCAAGCCTTACAATGTGCTTTTGAATCCTGATGAAGGGTCGGCCACCACAACCCTGCGCAGAGAATCTTTTGTGATATTGCTCGTCTTGCATAGTGTCCTCCTACAGTGCCCCCATGTGCTTCCATGAGGATCTGAATTCGTTCAAATTCAGGTACGTACCTTCACAATATTTCATCATTTCCCATTTTATATAGGTGTCCTGCGATGATAGAAAAATTTGTCGCGCGCACCACCGATTCCTTCTTCTATTGGACAGAGTATTCCTTCGACGCAGTCCTTGTTGCCAGAAAGTGGATTATATCTTCAAAGTGTCCATCCACGACGCGTACAGCAAAAAGCTGAGCGTCAAGTAATCCTTCCTCCAAATTAGTAGGTTCCTCGCCCGTCTCAATATGCGACAAGTGATATGGTCCTATGTTCAGGCTTCAAGGCTTTACCACGACCTCAAAGTCATATTCTTGGAACAACAAGAGCCACCTGCATATACGCCCCCCCAACACAAGCTTATTGACCAAGTATTTTAGCGTGGAATGGTCCTTCTGTATACATCTTGAAATGTCCTCCTAGCAAATAGTGCCGGTATTTTTGGAGCACGTACACCATTGCCAGTCCCTTGCACGCAGTTGTGGATTAGTTCTTTTCGGCTTTTGACACTCTTCGACTTGCAAACGCGATGGGGTGATCCTAGCCTTCGCCGCCTTCTTGTGTGAGTACTGCTCCCAACGTGATACATGACGCATCAACATGGACATGAAACTCCACATCCCATTTTGGGAAGACCATGATTGGAGCAGAGGCCAATTTCCCCTTTAGGACATCCATGCTTTTCATGCAATCATCATTCTAGCAAAATGTGACATCCTTTTTCAATAGTTTCTCCATCGGCGCGGTGATTTTGGCATAGCTTTTGATGAACTTCCTATAGTACCATGTGTGTCCCAAGGTAGCGCGCAACTGTTTAACACTTTCGCGGTGCTTCCAAATCCATAATTACTGCAATCTTCGCGGGATCTACCATTAGTCCCTATTTGCAGACCACATGTCCTAGTAGGTTTCCAAAGGGAATGAAGAACATACACTTCTTAAGGTTCAACACAATCTGGTGTCGTCATCAAGTATCTAGCATCAAGCGTAAGCTTGCTACATGGTGCTTAACCAATCCAAAGACAATCTAATCATCCAGATAGACCTCTAGGAACTTGTGGATGTATCTTTCAATGCGGCAACAACTATGCGCGAAAATATGGCTGACATGTTCTTCAACCCAAACGACATAACAGTGTATTGAACGCAGCCCTATTCAGTCATGAAGGTGGTCTTGCTACAATCTTCCGGCACAATTTTGATCTGGTGGTACCCTGAGAACCTGTCCGTGAACGAGCATGCTTCTTGTCCGCCGACATTTTCCAATACTTCATCTGTGAATGGAGTCGGGAATGGGTCGTGCACACAGGCATCATTCTATTTCCTGAGGTCCACGCATATTCTTATCTCACCCTTTTGCTTCTTCTCCTGTACTACCATATGGCTTACCCAGTCGAATTCTTCTACTGGCACAATGATTCCAGCTGCAAGCATTTTGTCTAGTTCTATGCGGACTTTTTCCTTGTACTTTGGATGCAAGCAGTAAGACTTCTGCTTAATCGGCTTCACGTCTGGTCTCAGGGTGATCTTCATCATCCCTAAACCACCAACGATCCCCTTTAAGCCCCTAATCTTGGTCGAGGATAGGTCTTGGTACTTGCGGATTAACTCAGCGACCTTATCCACCGTGGCATCATCCCAATAGTCACCGAGCGTTGCATACTTTGGTTCAACCTCCGTCCCAATGTTTACCTGCTTTGTTTTTAGCGGCACGATGATGTCAGGATCTTCAATCAATGGTCCTTAAACCTCGCGATAGCCTTCAATTTCTGGAATGTTGATTTTTCATGGATCCTCATCATCCTCCTCAATATTTACATTGTAACACTCCAGCGCGCAGCTCAGCAAGGTCTCCCATTGCGGCTGAAGCACTTCCATTGGTTCCTGGGGTATTCTTAAGATAGTTTCTTTTACTGCTTGTAGTGCACTATCAACAATATCCCACCAACGATCCTCAAATGTGAAGGTTAAAAAGAATCCTTCGCGCAAGATATCCCATTCGTTCGTGCCATGGTGGAGCTCCATTTCTATATACCAATTCATGGGTATAATATCTAGGGTATGACAAAACACATGCACCCACTCAGGTTGGGGCTCTTCCCCACAGACCTTTGTCCATTTCGCGAGGTGTGCTCGTGGATCATCCCGTCCGTCATACTTTTCTTTTAACCTCATCTGAGGCTTCCCAAATTGTAGGTGCATCATTCTTATGCATTCGCGCCAGTCCTCAAAACTTCCTTGATGTGTAACCCACCATCTTGCGGGCGTAGCGCGTAGTACCCATTTCAGAGCATCGAAACATTGTTGTTCTAGTACTTTTCCTTCAAACTTGTTTAGGAAATCATCCACCTCGCTCAATCGGTCATACATAGGCATATCTCTTACCTCTGTTGCCACGCAGCGCAATGACCTTATCATCATATTACAATTGAGCGTGGTTACCTTGTGTAACCAGTTTTGCCATCGTTCTATCTCTTCGTCCGAATTTGAGGTGAAAGAGGTTTCGCGCTTCGACATGATCTTGCCATCCGTGGTTGGATTTACCCAGTCTTGCTCCCCCGTGGTTATCTTGTAAATACAGTCTAGATCGTCGTCGTTATCACAGTCGCGCACCGGCTCTTTGTAGTGTGATCCTTCCGCAGGGTCTAAAGGTATCACTACCCACAGTGACTTTTTCTCAAAAATCATTTTGTGCTTCTTTAGATTTATCACTCCGTTCATGTCAGTGGCCCAGTCTATTCCCAGTAGCACGGGATAGGGATTGTTGTCATTAACAATATCTATCACTTCAAAATCTACAAGCACGCTCACACCTTCAATATCCACCTTTATTCCCTTAAATCTTCCCATGGTTAGGATCTTTTGCTGGTTTGCCATTCGCAACTAGATCAGTGACCATTGCAATGCAGGCCTACCCATGCACTCCCATGTCTGCTTTGGCAAGATGTTTCGCATTTGATCCTAGATACAGAATCACTTGATCCATTTCATATTCCTAGATCTGCACGGTCAATCTCATCTCCCTTCATGTTCGCGTTGTGTGCTTCCCGAGCTTCCAGACTACACGCGGTCCCAACACATCTAATGATGAGTTCTTGTAGTCCGTTCATAGCTTTGTTGTCGCGCAGCAACTTCATGCATGTCTCTAAAAAGGTACTGAGCATTGATGGGTCCATTTCTGATTCCAGTTCTTCTTTACTACCTGAAGTGGAGGCCTCCACAAAGCTCTTCTTAGCTTCCATGAATGTCTCCTTAACGCGCTCCAAATCAAATTCTGGTTCCTTCGTCAGGGCCTTGTGAAACCATCCACTCTCTTCGGGCTACTTGTCTTTGTCATCTCGTGTCGTAATACCACTTCGGAGCATGATATTTACATTAGGGTCTTCCTCGTGCAGTTCAGACCTCATCATTTGCAAGTTCTGAGTCGGGGGAGGTTGGAGTGTTCCTTTATCGCGCAACCTCACTATCAGCGTGGGACAGTCCTCCATCTCATGATCAAACTGGGTACAATATAAGCATGATGGTCTCGTCGGATTTGTACAATCGCGAGCATAATGCCCTGGCCCTCCGCAATTGTAATAGATCAGCTGTCTGCGACCTCTTCGTAGTCCCATTCGACCTTGACCTTGTATGCGACCTCTTCTTGGTCCCATTCCACCTCGACCTCATCCGCGCCCCTAAAATCCAGTGCGCTTCATACATGAATTTGGTCGAGGGCCCGTGTTTCGGTCCGAACTCTATAGGTAGGGGTCTGATCCATCATCTGTTCATAACTTCTACACACTTGCTCATCGTGGCCTACTGACCTGCAGAAATTACAAAACAACTGTCGAGAACTCTGCGTATACTTCTGTAATAGGTGGCAGTTATCCGTGGCATGCTTCCCTCCTATCTAACAAATCGTGCACCATAATGCAGGCGCCGCGCTCAGTCTTGCTTGGGTCTTTGGTCTCAATGGAATTGGTCCTCCTGCCACTAGGTAGTTTATGAATACTGGACAATGGTCCTTGTCATGTCCTTGGCCCTTGCACTTTACGCACCATACCTCGTCGCGCGCTTCAAGGCGAGCTGTCCTGTCCTGTTTCAAACTCTGCATCTCGAGGCACAAGTTTTTCAACTGCGCATGGATCTGTTGAACTCCCAGGTTAGGATCTTGTATTGGGGTCTCATGCAGTCTCATTGCAATCTCCAAGGCCTCGCCTTGAGTGGATAGCTTCTGCTATGACAACGCAGTCCTTAGATGCAACGTTAGTGACGCTACAAACCATGCATGGCGTTGTCCATTCGTCAAGGTCATGTTGGCTTCACGAATCATACCCTTCAGTCTCTAATCCAGCTCCCATGTGGTCTCGCCTAAAAGCATCGCGATTTCCTTAAATCTGATGATCGACTATGTCTCTAACTTTGGCCTGCTAAATTCCCTGTTTAGCGCGGCTTGGATATCTGCGATCCCTGCATTTGGATTTTCATTGGAATGCTTAATGTACCACGTCAGTGTGTGATCCTGCAAAGCACTAACTAATGTTTATTTCTTTATATTGTCAT
This sequence comes from Pinus tabuliformis, assembly GCA_031772625.1. Lineage (NCBI taxonomy): Eukaryota > Viridiplantae > Streptophyta > Pinopsida > Pinales > Pinaceae > Pinus > Pinus tabuliformis. The sequence continues at coordinate 225,836,201 of CM062817.1, read as the reverse complement.
CCGTGACTACTTGCGCTTCCCATACAGCCTTTACCACGAACCAAAACTGGTTCGGGTCTTCGTTCCCTACTCCTTTGAACACCGACAACTTTATCGCGCTCGCCATATTGAATTATGGTGGTGGTGGAGGTGGTGTGGGTGAAGACGGGGATGAAGATGGTGAAACTAGTGGTGATGTAGGTGGGAGTGGTATGCGCAAAATTCGTTGCCTTATCAAACTAATCGCGCTTCTTGGTGAAACCTTCGCGAGCTCTTCCTCGCTTTCTTGTGGAGGTGAAATCGAGGGGCTAGTTTTTAGCTCTGCACTACCTTCGTTTCTGTAGATCCTTCCACTTCGCGTAGCCCCAAACATCAATTTATTCACATAACCCGTTTTTCACACAATAGCATTTTAATCCAAGTGTTCAAAGATTTAATGTACTTACCTCACGGTCCTTTGAGGAAGCATCGTTCTGCCTCGCTATAGATGACCGAAGTATCTACCGCAAACTCGGTGAGAAATCCTCCTATAATTTGATCGAGCCAATAGTCCACAACGCGCATGATCTTATCTTCCGATGCTTCCAATCTGCGCACCAACTCCGGAGTCCACACAATCGGTTTGTTGAGCCTACACCTTCCTTGATTGTCTACTATCTTCGTGATCCACTCGTACAACTCAAAGGGGAAAGATGCAAATAAAATTTTGTGGATTTGTGTATATAAGTAGCAATCTAACCACTCTTCCTTTGATAGTCGTGGATTCCTATTTTCCTGCGTCGCGAACTCGTGAATCTTCCTGTCCAACCACTCTTCAATTCCTTTCTTTGTCGGATTCCAGTGATATGACATCAGATATCTCTTATGCAGATCCCGGTCCCAGCAACGAAACCATTTGTTGGCTGCCTAACCCAGGTTCAGAGTTAATTTAGCCAAACAAATCCCGGTACTACCGCCCCTTTCAGCAACAGTCCACGAAGCGCGGACTGAGGTCTCACCCAAAGTAGTATGGGAGGGTGCTAGAACCAGGTTTCTGCACCCTGGAGATGTCTGATGAGTTCAAGTGGTCCGCAGTTTGACCCTGCGTGCAGGTTGCTTCGCGCATCTTTCCACACTTAGCAACCTGATATACTGCCTACGCGCAGCACTACTCAAGGGCTGATTGTTGTGCTTCTGCGTTATTACCCAAGACTTTACTGGTATTCCAATGTTAGTGATTATCTTAGCTTTAAGTTATACTTAACAACATAAACCAGTCATACAACAGTAAATAAACAGTACATTTGCAAATTATATCAAACATGCATTAACCCAAGAACAGATACACAGAATTATGATAAAACTTCTCTTTATTAATTCCTTCCTTGGTTATAGACTCGACTTCGCCCTACGCACTCAGCTGCAGACTACTAGGCCTCTATGCACTCATCTACAGAGCCTTCTCCTACTCTACGACCCAAAGACACACTTCGCACTGTGACTCAATCACTTAGACTTCTCATGCTCATCCTCTATTATCTATCTCCTCTACACTTAAAGCCCAGCTCTATTTATACAATCCCATGGTTTTCGGACCATGGGTAAGTCTCTTTAGCTGACATTACATTACAAAACTAGGGCAGACAACCCTATGATTCTATTATACTTTTCGCACTCCGCGCTCGCAATTCGCAGAGTTTTACAACAAAATTCGGTCAAAACTTGGGCTTTGAGCCCCAAAACATGCCTTGGGGGGATCCCATGCCCAACAGTAGTAAATGGATGATTTATGTAATGGCTTTTTGGTTGATGTGAGGTAATAAAATCCAACTTACAATTTTTTTTTTACATACGGAAGTTATTTATGTTATCCCATGAAGTGTAGAATAGACTATGACGGGGTGTATTGTTAAGGCATTTTGTGATGTGAAGGTTACTATTTTGAAACTCCATAGGCAAAAATTCAGCCATGTTAAGGGTTGGTGTGGCCTAAGCTGGATGTGATCCCCGGGTGATTTTGATAGCTTAGATGCCCCTAGGTTGCGGTTTGTCAAGCCAAAGGTTAAGTGTGTAGTCATCTCAGGATTCACACAACTTAATAAAAATAAATAAATAAATTTATTCTAATTTATTTGTTACTAGTTTTTATATCTTAATGTTTTTCCTAAAGAAAAAGTGTTTTTTCCTTTTATTAAAAAATAGTGTTTGTAATTTTTTTTTAAATAAAAGACTTCTTTTTTCTAGAATAATTTTCTCCCCTTAGAAAATATTTACAACTTTTCCGTCAAACAAAAAAATTTGAATTATTTAAAGAATAAATAATTAATAAATAAACAAAAAAGTAAGCAACGTCACTTTTAGATTTATAATCGATTTTATGTTTTTTTTTTTAATGGTACCAATCGTGAAAGGCCTAATGTCAATTAATTGGTAATTTTAACCCTTAAAATAAAATAAAATAAAAGAGAAACCTAAAATCAAACATTAAAGGAGAGAGAAAAGAAAAGAAAGATAAAAAAAAAACTTTAAGTATTTTATTCATTGTTGACTTTGTATTGGTTATGCGTTGATTATAAATATTTACCTATTTGTTACTGTAAAAGATTAAGCAAATTTTTATGCAACCAACTCACACGATAGAAGAAAAGACAGATCAACGACTTAAAAATTATCCTCTTCGAGGGGGAAACCTCCTTTACATTACATAAATGAAAAATTCTTGGATGATACAAATGACAAGGCCTCTTTTCTATATATAGGAATCTAAAGGGTCACAATATAATGAGAACCTACATAACAATAATAATGTAAGGGCACAAAGAATAAAAGCCATCTTGCTCTACAACCTGCGAGATCCGCAATTCGCGCGTTCTAAACCTTCAAGCGCGCCCGCTCTCTGTGCATCCCGATCCCTGCGGATGTGTCCGCCGGGGGCTTTGCTTCAAGCTGCGGTCGGGCTGGCTGGATCTGCTGCTCTTCATGGAGGAGTTGACTCCCCCTCAGGGGTCTTCCTCCCCTCCTCTGCCTTCCGCCATTGAGGCCTTCAGAACCTTGCTGGCCTCTCTGCCAAATAAGAAATGCATGGAAGCTGCTAAGTTTGTGAAAAAACTTGAAGATATCCCCGAGATCGCCCTTTCGCCTGAAGGTCCGATTCAGGTAGCCTTGTCTCTGGCAGATCGTACTCTGGTCGGTCAGTTTACAGGACTATGGCCTTCCCCAAAATCAATTGAGAATTGGGTCACTAGGAACTGGGCTCCTCTGATAAAAAAATAAGGTAACCTCTTACTTCCTCGGAAGAGGATATTTCTTATTTGAATTTTATGCAAAAGAGGACAAAGATCTCATTTTCAGGAATGGCCCCTACTTCATGGGCCCCCAAGGTCTGTATTTAAACAAATGGACGCCAGACTTTGATCCGGCGGTGGATGTGCCTACAGCGGTCCTCGTATGGGTAAGACTCCCCAATCTTCATGTCCACTGCTAGAACTGGGACTCACTGAAACATATAGGAAACTCTCTTAGGAAATTCATAGACAAGGCCAACAACAAACATTAGTACGACTGTGCCAGAATTTGTGTGGAGGTAGATCTGGAGGTCGGACTACCAGAAGCCATCAAAATAGCTGTAGGTCCATGGACTCATGTACAAAAATTGGACTATGAACAGCTGCCGTTCAAATGCCGAAAGTGCCATGTCTACGAACACTTTTCCAGAGACTGCCCATCCAAAGGGTTGGAAGAAAAAGGGAAGGAAGAAGGGTGGAATCAGGCAAAGCATCCCAAAACTTCACACAAGAAGAATGCAAATGCAAATGTGAAAGCTCCCCAAGTGGGCCCTGTTTAGAAACCATCCATGGAAAGTCAAGGAAACAAATTGAGATCCTTGGATCTGAAATTGTGAACACGCAGGAGACAGAAATCCCTAAGGATATCCCTCCATCCAAAGCCTCCCCCTCCAAAAGCGTACCAGAGAGATCCAAAGGGAGGATATCAGAAGAAGAAGAGGAAACCCAAGAGTCCGAGGAATCGGAGGAAGAAGGGGAAATAGGTGAATCCTAGTGTACTCCTAGAAGATCTACAAGAGGACGCATGTCAGCAAAGGAAAAAAGAGATCATGAAACTTATAAGGACAAACTTCAGGGTAGCCAGCCAATGCTAGAGAAACTCCTAGCAAAAACCCCGAAGATGAAGAAGATCCAAACCCAGAGCTCCAAAGGAGCTCATCAAAACAAAAGTAAATGATGAAAATAGTCTCCTGGATTTGTAGGGGAATGGGCAATAAAGCCAAGGAAGAAGCAATGAACAACTTAATAAGATTGGAAGCCCCGGACATCCTTCTCATCCAAGAGACTAAATAGGAGGATTCAGACTTCCTCCAGGCAAGCAAAAAAATTTGGAAGAAAGACGGAGCGTAAGCAATCTCTGCCTGTGGAGCATCGGGAGGACTTGGGTCGCTCTGGAATCCTAATAAGTTCTCATTAATCTCTGAATACCTAAACACTCATTGGATTTTTTTTTAAATGCAACACTTAGAATCTAAGGAAATTATTTGCCTATTCAATGTATATGCTCCTAACAATGCAGGTGAGAAAAAATTATGTTGGGACTCCATCAAAGACTTGGGAGATCTAGAGAATATGGAGAATACAATCATAGTCGGAGACCTCAACCTCACCCTCCTCTCGTCAGAAAAAAGAGGAGGCAGCATCGTCAGAGATTCAACAAGAGAATTAGCTGAAGACATCATGCAAGATTGGGATCTGATATACATTAAGCCGACCACTGGTAACTTCACTTGGTCAAATAAGAGAGTTGGCTCGGGTTACATAGCTGCAAGACTTGACAGATTTTTTTTCCAAAGCTCCTTCCTACTTCTTGGATTAGAAGTTAGAATTCGCATTCTTCACAGCAGCGTTTCAAATCACAAGCCCATCAGCCTAGAGTTGTTGACCCCCAAGGATCTGGGGCCCATACCTTTCAGATTCAGCTCTCTCTGGATCAAAGAGATAGAATTTATGGAAAAGGTCAAAGACTGCTGGAAAGAGCCAGTGAAGGGATCCGCCTTTTTTATTTGGGAGGAAAAACTCAGAAGGGTTAAAGGCATGCTGAAAAATTGGGCTAAGACCCTGCCCAATCCTACTACGGAAAGGAAAAAAATACAAAGTGCGCTAGAAAGTCAGCATCTCCATCTTGAAACAGTTGAAATCACTAAAGATGAGTTGGAAAAGGAGGCCAAGCTCCAGCAAAGTTTCCACAAGGCCTGTTTGGCAGAAGAAGAATATTGGAGGCTCAAGTCCAGGCGCCTTTGGCTCAAATCTAGAGACAGAAACTCCTCCTTTTTCCACAAACAAGCCCAAGCCAGGAAAGGCCACAACTCCATCACTAAAATAAAAGAAGACAACTGCGTATTGAAGGACTTTGCCAGCATAAAAAAGGCAGCCTCAGAGCACTTTGAGTAGCTGTATAGAGAAGATTTAGGAGCTGGTCTAAATGTTACTCTGTTGGACGTTGTCCCTAGCCTTATCTCCTCCAAAATGAACCAGGCTCTTGAAGGCAAAATCACGCAAAAGGAAGTCAAGGAGGCACTTTTCGCAATGGATCCCGATAAAGCTCCGGGACCGGACAGTTTTACGCCTAGATTTCTCCAAACCTGTTGGTAGATTATTGAGAAGGAGTTCTTCAAAATGATTCAGAAGTCCCAAGACTGTCAGAAGATTGGAGGCTACACAAATGCATCCTTTCTTGCCCTCATTCCCAAAGAGAAAGGAGCAAACTCTTTCAGCAGATTTCACCCAATCTCCTTATGCAATATTGGGTACAAAGTGATAGCTAACAGGTTGAAAAGAATCCTTCCCAAAATCATCCCGGATAACCAAGGTGGATTTATTCATGGCAAGCAACTGGTGGACAATTTCGTTCTAGTTCAAGAGGCGATTCATTCCAGCCTACACCGAAAGGAAAAAGGTATGGTTATTAAATTAGATCTAGCAAATGCTTTTGATCATGTTAGACATAGTTTTTTGTTTGAGGTGTTGCAAAAACTGGGATTTGGTCAAAATTTCATCAAGTGGATTAGAGCCCGTATTTCAAAGCCTTGGATTGCCCCCCTGGTGAACGGTAGGGCTACTGAGTTTTTCAAAGCCACTAGAGGGCTAAGGCAGGGGTGCCCCCTTTCACCCCTCCTATTCGTCCTACAGGCTTCTGCTCTCAGTTTTTATCTCCAAAAAAAGCAGCAAGATCAAGACATCGCTGGCCTGTGCATTTCAAGAGGGGTAAAAAGCATCAAACATGCCCTCTTTGCGGATGATACATTACTGCTGGGGGCTGCATCTCCTCATTCAGTAGTTAAATTCAAAGAAGTTCTGGAAGATTACTGTAAGGTCTCGGGCAGTGTATTAAACAATGGCAAATGCCATATCTATTGTTGGAATCTTCTTGCTTCAACTGCAAGCACCATTGCTAGATGCCTCGTATTTGCAGCTTCAACTTCTTGGTCCTCATTTAAATATCTGGGACTACCCATCTTCCACAAGAGGGCCTTGAGTAAAGATTGGTATCCCGAGTTAGACAAATTCAAAGCAAAAATGCAGGCCTGGGGATCCTCTTGGCTCAACATAGCTGGAAAATCAGTGCTCAGCAGCCTTCTGTTATTCAAATTCTCGATTTTATTGGCGCCCGTGGGAATCATCAAAAAGATGGAGGAACTAATCAGAAAGTTTTTCTGGAAAGGAGGCAAACAAAATGAGAAGAGAATTTCTCTAGTCAATTGGGAAATAGTCACCAGCCCAACTCAGGAGGGAGGACTGAACTTTAAAGATCTCAGTGTCCAAAACTTAGCCATGGGAGCCAAATTGATTTGGAAAATCATAGCTCCAAATCCAGGTTGGGTGCAAGTTGCTTTGTGGAGGAAGTACTTCAGAGGACCGAGACTTAGATGCCTGGATCAGCCCAAGAATCATTTCAAAACTCCTTTCAGCAGGTTCATCAGCAGAACTGGCTCGTTGATAAGGAATCATTCCTTCTAGATTCCAGGTAATGGAAGACATATCCACCTCTGGAACGACAGTATCCTGAATAGACCCCCGCTGGCAGAATTGAGAGACATGACAAAGTTGCAGCGCTGGATGTCAGAGGCTAGCATCAACACATTGTGGGACCTCTCAATCTGGAAGGGTGATGTTTGGACGGGTTGGAAACAGCTCCCAATTCCACCCGCCTTACGATCAGATCTGGCAACGTTCACCACGAAATTGCATGGGCTGGCTCCAATTCATGCACGCAGGCAGGACGTGAGAGGTTGGGGCTCAAATCGGGCAGGTTACACGGTAGCCCAGGGCTATGCTAAATGTCTAGAGCGGCCTCACGTGCCTCCCAATCCTGCCCCCTGGGTTGGCATTTGGAAAATACCTTCAATTCCTAAAGTCGACCACTTTTGTTGGCTTCTCTGCCATCAGAAAATTCTAACTGAAGACAAGCTTCAGAAAAGGGGCATCTTTGGGCCGTCTAGATGCACTCTTTGCAAGGAAAAATCAGAATCTGCCTTCCACCTCATGATCGAGTGCAATTTTGTATCTTCCATATGGCAGGAGCTTCTTGTTTCCTGGAAGCATAAATTCACCTTCCCCTCCTCAGTTTCGGATCTATTTGCGGGCTGGATGGCCAGATATCCAAGCTCATTTCCAAAAAATAAAACAATCAGGACAGCGTGGAGTGCTCTGCCAAAATTCATCAGCTGGCAAGTCTGGCTGGAAAGGAACAGAAGGATATTCCGAAATAAGGAACAAGACTTCAGAATAGTTGTCAACTCAGTAAAAAGTCAGCTTGTTGAGTGGCTGGAAGACAAAGGAGATGATTCAAATCTAAGCCAGCAGGACATAGATCTGGGAACTGCCCTCAATTTCAAATTTCCAAAATCGATCAGCCCTCCTCCATCTCATAAAGAATGGCAAGTCAGGAAAAATGAAGTAGATTTTCAAACCTGGCTATACAAACAAACTCTTCCCTCTCTCTTCTTTGATGGGGCAGCCAAAGGGAATCCAGGTATTGCTAGAGCTGGAGGACTCATCATAAACCCAGATGAAACAGCTTTGCACATATTTGCTTGGGGATTAGGCCATTCCTCAAGCATTCAAGCTGAAGTAATGGCCCTTTTTCAAGGAATCAAACTCCTCAAAGAGCTGGGCTACAAGGAGGCAAATGTCTTTGGGGATTCCCAGGTTATCATCCAAGCAGTGGCGACTAATTCTATTCTAGCGGACCTACAGCTAGCAAGGATAATTATAAGGATCAAAGGCATGGCAAAGTCCCTAAATCTGAAATACTTTCATGTTTTGAGAACAAATAACAAAGAAGCAGATATCGAGGCAAACAAGACAGTCCATTTAGTTGTCGGTTCTATTCTCAAAGATAAGGAAATCCTTTGGGATCCAATCCCCTAAAGAGCCATGTTCTATTGCATCCTTTTGCATCAATTTGTTTGTATTTTTCAGCTCGGGAAATCAGCAACAAAAGTACACTATATTAAATGTAAAAAGAAGAGTCTGATGAGAGTAGGCATTATATTCCTCTTACTGAAAAGGCATGCAGAAATCTGCCTCTCCTTTTGTAACCGAATTTGTGGCTCTCAGCCAATCAGTTAATGAAATCCCATAACCGTTTCTGTAAAAAAAATTAAAAATAAAAATAAATAAATAAATATATATATATATATATATATATACATATATATATATAGATATAGATATAGCTATATATATATATATATATATATATATATATATATATATATATATATATATATATATCTATATCTATATCTATATATATATATAGGGCACAACAATAACAATAGTGGGCTTCTATAGGGGACAATAATAACAATATGGGGGATACATCGGCACAACAACAATAATAATAAGGGGGTACACTAGTATTATAGGGACCTAACTTGCCCCTCTCCTTCAAATAACTGTTGTCCTCAATGCTTGAGTAGTTATGGATGATTTTGTATAAAGTTCTGATCTTCCAATGTGGAATCTTCCAGGAAGCTCCAATTTGTATGCCATAGTACCAATATTTTACAACACCTTGTAAGGACCGTAGTATTTGGGTGATAATTTATTATCCTTCTTAGCTTGCTTGAGGGACATTTGTTTGTATGGTTGTAGCCGTAAAAATGCCCAGTCACCTACATCAAAACTTATTTCGCTGCAATGTTGATTTGCATGTTGTTTCATTCAATTTTGCGTTGGAGTGAGGTTATCCTTAAGAGTTGGAGAACTTGTTGTTGATGCTTGATGTGATCTTCCACTGCTTGAACCTTAGAATTTTCTATTAAATATGACGTGGTGAACATTGGATGATATCCATAAAGTGCCATAAATTGGGTCATTTTTGTTGCAGTGTGGAAGGAAGTGTTATACCACCATTCAGCCATAGGTAACCACTTGACCCATTGTGTTTGTTTATCAGATACAAAGCAACGAAGATATCCTTCAAAACATTTGTTCACTATCTTAGTTTGCTCATCAGATTGAGGATGATAAGATGAGGTAAGAGCTAATTGAGTACCAAGACAAGAAAATAACTCCATCTAAAAATTTCCAGTGAAAATGGAATCTTTGTCACTTACAATAATCCTTAGGTTTCCATGAAGCTTTTGAATTGTTTCCATAAATGCAGTAGAAATTGTACTCGCTTTAAAAGGATGGGATAATGCACAAAAGTGTGCATACTTAGTAAGTCTATCAACTACCACCATGATGACACTCTTTCCTTCAGACTTCGGTAAACCTATGATAAAATTCATTGAGACTTCCTCCCAACACTGACTTAGAATGGCTAAAGGTTGTAACAGGGTGGGGGTCTTAATTGTTTCAACTTTATTTTGTTGGAAAACCAAACATTCTGCCACAAACTTTTGATTATCATATTTAAGGCCATCCCAACAAAAAAATTCTTCTTAACCCTATGGTATGTTTTTAAAAATCACGAGTACCCCCCTAAAGGAGAGGTGTGAAATTCCAAAAGAATCTTTTGTTTGAGTTGTGAATTCTTACATAGATATAAGTGATCTTTATACCACAATGAGTCATTTTTCCATACAAATATATCTGATGTATTGGGATCTTGTTGCATCATTTGAATGAGTGTCCACACCTCTTCGTTATTTTTCCATTCCTCCCTTGCTTAAGTTATCCCGTTAGGTTGGATAATCGAAATGGCATAGAGCAATGCTTCTACATCCTCATCCCTTCTTGAGAGTGCATTTGCAACAACATTTTGCTTCCCTTTTTTCTAGATGATTTCAAAGTCATACCCAACATCTCAGCAACCCATTTTTTTTGTTCTTCTGAAGATAATCTTTGTTCCAAAAACTATCTAAGACTATCATGATCCGTTTTTAATTTGAAGTGTATTCCCATTAGGTAAGGGCACCATCGCTTTAGGGCATGTAGTATTGCCAACATTTTCTTCTCATAAATAAGTTTGTGTAAATACTTCTCCTTGATTGGATGACTTTCAAAAGCAACGGGTCTACCTTCTTGCATTAAAACAACTCCAATTTCATTTCTTAAGGCATCACATTCCAACATCAAGTCTTTTGTGAAGTTTGGAGTAGCTAAAATTGGAGCTTAGCACATTGCCTCTTTAAGATGTTCAAAGGACTTAGTTGCTTCTGAAGTCCAAAAAAATGTGTCTTTCTTCAATAATGTTGTTAGAGGCGTTGTTATTTTCCCGTAATTCTTAACAAACTTGCGATAATACCCTGTCAACCCGAGAAATCCTCGAAGATTATTTAGCGTCGTGGGAATTTTCCATTCCTTAATGGCTTTAATTTTGTTAGGATATACCTTAACACCCTCATGATATACAATATGACCCAGATATTCCACCTCCTGCACCCCAAAGAAACATTTGGAGGTTTTTGCATACAATTGTTTCTCCTCCAATAGTTTGAGCACCTTGTCAACATGTTGAACATGATCCTTCCAAGACTTGTTGTAGATTAGTATATCATCAAAAAATATTAAAACAAATTTTCTAAGGAAGGGTTTGAAAATGGAATTCATCAAACCTTGAAACATAGAAGGTGCATTCGTAAGGCCAAAAGCCATGACCAAAAATTAATAATGACCTACATGAGTTCTGAACATCGTTTTCAAAATATCTTCAGTCTTCATTCTAATTTGATGATATCCTGAAAGAATATCCAACTTGGTGGAGTAAATTTATCCATGTAATTCATCAATGACAGGAATAGGAAATTTATCTTTAATAGTGAGCTTGTTGAGCTCCCTATAATCTGGGCACATATGCCACGATCCATCCTTCTTGTGTACCAATACTACTAGAGCACAAAAAGAACTTTGGCCAGGTTGAATTATACCCGCCTCTAACATTTATGCAACCATAAGTTCAATTTCACTCTTTTGGGCATAGGGATATCTGTAAGGTCAGATGTTTGGACGAACGCTTATTGGAATCAAGTGAATAGCATGATCATGATCACGAATAGGTGGGAGGCATTTGGGAGTCTCAAATACTTTGGAATGATTGTCCAAGATTCTTTGGAGATTTGGAGAAATAGATGATTTTGATGTTTGAACATCTAGTGAGCATAATTATGCAATTGTGCCACATTTTTCTTTCTTTAAAAGTTTTGTCACGCCATTAGAGCTTATTATATTTCTTAGTTTCCCTGTGATGCCCCTTAATTCAATTTCATTTCCTCCCCATTAAATTTTCAAGAAAATTTCTTGAAAATTAAAAATTATCGTACCCAAAGATTGTAACTATTCGACTCCTAATACAACACCAACAACACCCATTGGAATGGAAAGCATTGGATTTTTCAATACATATTCCCCCATGGTTAATTTGATCACTTCCCTGAGCAATTTATAGTTCCTCCATTTGCAACCATCACTTGACACTCTGGTGCTGGATATAAAAAGCAATTCAATTCATTGAATATCTAACAATGAATAAAATTGTGGGTACTACTAGAATCGATCAACACTAATCCCTTTTTCTTCTTGATAAGTCATTCTATATTGAGAGTTTGAGGAGTGGTAATTCTTTCCAATGCATTACAAGATATGGTCAGATTCATTTATTATTTCTCCGGGGTTGGTTCTTGGTGTATATCCTCCTCTTTTTATGTTTCTAGTTCCTTTTCTTCCTCCTCTTGACAATCTATGTAAAGTTTTTTTTTTCTCAACACACTTATGACCCTTTTCTAGTTCCTTTTCCTCCTCTTTCTCTAGTTTTTGTGGTGTTAACCTTATTGATTGTGGGAGGTTAGGAGTAGCAACACTTCCATCTTTATAGTTGTGAGTGGAATACTTCCTTGCTGCCATAATTTTTCTTTCAACTTATCTTGCCATCTTGAATGCCTTCTCCAGTGAATCAGGTTTCCAAAGGTGAACCTCATGTTGGATGCTATCGTTTAAAGTCCCTATGAATACATCAATCATATTCTCTTCTAGAATATCATTTACCTTGATATTCAATATTTGGAAGTCCTCAATGTGCTCAGCCATTGAACCCTTTTGTTTGAGATTTATTAACTAGCTAAAGAAGATATTGCTCTTTCTATCCTCATAATATGATACCAATTCTTCCACAAAAATTGTCCAAGTGACAATTGATTTACGAGAAAAAAGCCATCTATAACACACAAACTAATTTTGTCCTAAATATAAAGATGCAATGTGTACCTTTTATGTGTGTGGTACATCTTGTAGATCAAATAATTGCTCAATCTGTAGTACCCATGTTACCGGATCCTTGCCATCAAACTTCTTCATATATATCTTTGGAATGTGGTGTGTCTTAAACCCAATATTTGATTCTCTAAAATCATATTTGATATTCTTTTTGTCCTCAACCTAATTTTCATGGAGTACCTTGTTACCACTAGGAAGCATTTCTTGCAGCAACTTTGTCAAGGCATCCATATTAGCTTCCATGTCTAATTTTAAACCCCCGATATCGCCTTTTAAACCATCCATGTTCTCTTTTAGCTCATGTTTGGTTGATCTTTGTGAGAGTGAAATTTGTTGCACTTGGTTCCGTAATTTTGATATATCATGTTGTAATTCTTCCTCTTCATTGTCATAGTAGAGCTTTCTGAGGGATTAATGGGTGTACATTTATTTTGTTTAGGAAACATTTTAAAACCCGATACTCATATCTATGCTTCAATATACCCTTGGAATCACTTCAAACTGATTTTTCAAACAAAATTTATGCAATTTAAAAAAAAAATACACACTTTTTTCTTGCTTTTAGGAGCTCGATCTTGAAACAATTGTAACTCTGTAATTTCGGATCTCCAAGGTATGAAAATTCATCCTGTGGTATCCCTCTAAGTCTTCTTTTGAATGCCACAAGTCAGACCAAAATTGGATTCTTCAAGATAATGTTATGCCCAATCTCCCATGATTGCTTGATTATGGATTTGTTCAATATAGCAAACTTGTACGAAATTCCACATGTCACTATTTCAATCTTAGGCTCTAAAAATGATACACAAAAAACTACAGTCTTTGCAATTTCAATCAGTTCTTATGATACTTAAATCCGATACTCAAAGAGAAAGTTATAAGGATTTTCCCTCCATCACTTGTTTAAGATTGAATTTTGGAGCCCACAAAAACCCTAACTTTCTCAGATCATATATCCTAAAATATAGCGAACCAAGATCTGAAATTCGTACACAAAGTTCATCAATATTTCAGCTCCACATGTCTCAATTTTCGCTTCCGAAGCCTCGTAGAAAAAAAAATTATAGTGAAATTTCCACAATGGCATGTTTGAAGAATCGAAACCTTAGAATCTAAAGCTCTAATACCAAATGTTTTGCAACCAGCTCACAAGATAGAAGAAAATACATTTCGCCAACTTAAAAATTATCCTCTTAGAGGGTGAAAACTCCTTTACATTACATAAATGAACAATTATTGGATGATACAAATGACAAGACCTCCTTTCTATATATAGGAGTCTAAGGGGTCACACTATAATAAGAACCTACATAACAATAATAATGTAAGGCACAACAATAACAGTAGGGACAATAATAACAATATAGGGGATACATAGGCACAACAATAACAATAAGGGGGCTACAATAACAATAAAAATAAGGGGCTACATTAGTATTACAGGGACTTAACACAATTAATTTGTTTTGTGAAATATTAAAATTTTAATTTTGGCATCATTCTATTGGTTAAAATAGTTGAAATCTTATTGCAAAATTAAATGGAAATAGAAAAAACAAAAAGAAAAGGGAAAAAAAAAGGTCAAAATTAAAAAGGAATATATTGATTAAAAAAATCAAAGCAAAAAATTTAGCTAGCGCAAAAAAAGATTTATTTATTTATTAGTTAGTTAAAACTTTTAATCATGTGAAGATTTTTTAACAACATTGTATGTATTAATATCTATAATATAAATATAACAATATTTTATATACTTAATAGTCCCTGCCTAGGCAGGTGCTGCCCTTACCCATTGATTCAAGGAGGAGGACTTAGTGGGTGGAATCATTGGTGGAATTGCCCTGTTGGATTTAGCCTTACTACTTAGATCGTACATGCTTGTGTTAGCGCATTGCTATGAACTTGACCTTACCTTGCTTTATTAATTCACTGTTAACTTTTGTTGGCAACATAATATATGATTCCATGTGGAGAGGATGGATACTCAGGTAACCCAGATAGAGCATCACATCTCGTGCATCGCCATGTCTTTTGCCCCTCCAGGTTCTAGTGCTCATGATCCTGCACCAGTAACCTATTATGATTGATAGTTGTTAGATGGTTATTGTCAGTGTTTTCTGGTATGATATTCTCATGGACTCTCTAATGATGCTACATAAATTACAATATTTACAAATTATGTCTTGCTACTCTATTGAAAGATGGTCAAAATAAATGGTTTACCACTGGGTAGATTGAGACCATCTATCGTAAAGTTGGTTGGTAGTAAATGAATGATCTATTTAATGGTTTTTTGGTTGGTATGAGGTAATAAAATTCAGCTTACAAAAAAAATTACATATAAAAGTTAAATATAATTATAAATATAAGAAAATTTCAAATAAATATAAATTTAGCCCACGGGGCATAAAATAGACAGTGATACAGTGATGGGGCGTACCGTTAAGGCACTTTGTGATGTGAAGGTCATCGATTCAAAAATACATCCATTCTAAGGGTTGGCATGGCCCAAGTTAGGTGTGAAACCCGAATGATTTTGACGGCCTAGATGCCCTTGGGTCGCAGTTTGTCAAGCCAAAGGTTAAGCATGCAGTCATCTTACGACTCACACAACTTAACAAACAAAAATAAATAAATAAATTTATATTAATTTATCTTTTACTAGTTTTTATATCTTAATGTTTTTCCTAAAAAGGCATGTTTTTTTTTGACTGAAAAAAATAGTTTGTAATTTTTTTAAAATAAAAAAGGCAATTTTTTTCTTAAAAAATATTTACAACTTTTCCCTCCATTTTTTTAAAATCTAAATTATTAATTAATTAATAAATAAACAAAAAGTATTTAATGTCACTTTTAGATTTACAAATGATTTTATGTTTTTTATTTTCAATGGTATCCATTGTCAAAGACTTAATGTCAATTAATTGGTAATTTTAACCCTTAAAATAAAATAATAAAAGTTCGAAAATTTTGAAAAACACCTAAAACAAACATTAAAAAGGAGAGAAAAGAAAAGAAAAGCAGAAAAACATTAGGTATTTTATTAATTGTTGACTTTGTTTTAAAATGTTTTGATTATAAACATTTACTTATTTGCAATTTTAAAATATTAGGCAAACAAACATTTTTTTTTATGAAATATTAAAATTTTATTTTTGTATCGTTTTATTGGTGAAAATAATTAGAGTCTTATTGCAAAAGTAGATGGAAATAGAAAAAACAAAAAAGAAGAAGGCATAAGTGGTCTAAAGAGCCCACAAATTAGCCCCAAAAAATAATGGAAATTTGAGTAAATTTATTTATTTATTTTGTTTGTTTGTTTGTGAGTGGTAGTTTTGTTTTCCCACGAGTAAATGAATGAACAATATGTTATGAAATTTGTAAAAACCCTATCACGAGTAACCATTGAGTGCTATGCATTATTGGCTTATTCACTTAATTATTGATTATGTGTAATCCTTAACATGATACTTTATAGGTTGTTAGTAATGGATATTACATAGGTAAAGATAATTTATTTGAAAAATCAAGCATTTGATTCCTTGTTATTGCTAATTTCTAATTACATTTGAAATTTTATGAATATGAGTCAACTTTGCAATAACAATGTAAAAGTATGTGGAGCTAGAGTATGTCCTAAAACTGTGTTTGCTTGGTTAAGGGTTCATTTTTCTCAGACGTAAGGAAACAACGTAATGGCCCGAGACCCAAAGGCATCTAGCATAAGTGAAAGCCTGCCCCCTTACGGACCACCAACGGGCAATTCCAGGTGACGTGGTTTCCTTGAATAACTGCTATGAGTAAGCTTGCATTCGTAAATAATGACTAGTGATCAATGTCCCCACTGCTGGTTTGATAACTAAATTATGATATGTTTTCTCACTGTTAAAAAAAACAATGTAAAATTGTGATAGGAAGTGCCAACTTGAAATCATGGAGCAGTCATTAACAACTAAGTCTCTTGTGTAAATGTTTAAAATGTTTAAATCAATTAGTTATTTATTTTGTTTTAGTAAAATAATAAAATAATTTTAATTTGAAAATCATTTATTTATATTACATGAGCACCATTATATATAAAATTATTAAATTAATCTTGGTTGAGAGCGAACCAGAGGAAGGTATTCGTGCATGGAATTCTAGGATTTGAAACGAATGGTGTTCAGAGGGGGAGGGAGTGGAGCTCCCTCCTATCGAAACGTGCTCAGAGATAAAGGGAAGGGACCCAAGACAGGGTTCAGATACTCAATAGAGGGGGCAGGTGTGGCAGGAGAAAGTACTCAAGGTGATAAGGGTCAAAGGTGGGAAGAAGACAAAAGAGATGCAAGACCCAAGGCAGATCAACAACATATGCTAAAAGGTGCCAACAGGAATGGGTCATGCAAACCAAAAATGATAGAAATTCTAACGGTAGTAATTAGTGACCCCGAGACCCAGGATTTCAGGGATTTGATGAGGTCATATGCCCTGATCTATAACTTTATGGGTCTTTAGCCCACTGAGGAAGCACTTTGTGATTGGATCAAACATCATTGGAAACCACACAGGGATATTGAATTACATTTGGGGTCAAAATGTTTTTTCATTGTCGTCTTTGTGAACCTGGAAGATAGGGACAAAGTATTTGATGGCGGTTCGTACTTTTTTGCATCAGTCGGCTTATACATGCAACCATGGATATAGAACTTCTTCCCAGAAAAAGGAGACATTTACCAGAGTTCCAATCTGGTTTAGATTGTACTCCTTACCCCTTGGCTACTGGTTGTCGTCAACTCTTAAGCTCATAACGGGTACACTTGGAAAGTTCATCAAGATATCGGATGCAACGTTGCAAGGCCAATATACATCATTTGCAAAGATCTTTGTGGAAATCGATGTATCAGGTGCGCTACTCGAAGCAATTCAATTGGAATTTAGGGATGAGAAATGGGTACAACTGGTAGATTATGAACAAATTCCATTTCGATGTAGATGTTGCCATGAACATGAGCATTTTATCTGGGAATGCCCTCTAAACAAAATGAAGGAACAGGGGAAAGAACAAGGACAAAGAGATGTCAAAGGCTTCATGTGACCAAATGCAAGGGGTTGCATGGATTAGAGACGACAACAAAGCAATCTAGGAGGTAGCAAGGCTTCAAGGAATAGCTTTGAAGTCTTGGGGGAGGAGAATCAGGAAGAGCTAAGGAATAAGGATGAAAGCAATGAAGACCATGCAAAAGAAAAGGAGGAAGAAATTGTACAATGGGTAGAAGATCTGGTAGGAAATGTGGATACGTTGGATTTGTCTAAAGATTTTGAAGGGGATTTAGAGATGACCCCAAGTGAGGTTGGCACAGAGGATCCAGATCTGCAGGAATTGGTAGAAAGGGAAGCGATCGACCTACAGAAAATGGTAGAAAAAGCTTGAAAACAAGGGGTAGAAGCCATCCTAATGGAGTAGATGGATCAGATCCAATACCTATTCTTGATGTTTGAAGGGGCCAAACTAAAGAGGACAAAAATGACCACATGTAGACATTGGGGAGATGAGGGTGAAGGCATCAAACTTTCTTTTGACAACAACACCACGTCAAGTCCAACGCAAAAGGGGGAGGAAGTCGAACAACGTAGCTCTTCAGGAGCTAGGAGCCATGATGATCAACTCAGGTAAGATGAGAGCTCCAAGCTCTCAACCCAATCCCTGCGGCTAAAAATGAAGATTGTAACATGGAATGCAAGGGGTATAAACAGTCTTAAAAAATAGAGATTGTTAAAGCAAAAGGTTAAGAGGGAACAACCAGATCTGATATTTCTTCAATAGAAAAAATGCTCTAAAGAAAAGATAATTGAGGTAAGTAAGAAATTAGGTAGAGGATATACCTTCATAGAGGTAGAAGTACTAGGAACTATAGGGGGTGTGGTAACTTGGTGGAACCCCTAGGTCTTGAATCTCATAAATGTAGAAGCAACCAAATTCTAGTTATCATTGGAAATGCAGGTTATAGGAGTTCCAAGGCCACTTGTGTTCACAAATGTTTATGGGCCCCAAAGGACAGATGATAAACTCAATTTTATTAAGGACCTTACGAAACTAAGTTACAAAATCTGCCCTCTTCCCTAGATTTTAGGAGGCAACTTGGATATGATAACGTTCCTCTCAGAAGAGAAGGGAGGTCTAACGCGTTTGGACATATAGTTTGAATACTTTAAATATTTTAAAGAGGAATCCAAACTAATTGATATGGAAACAACCAATGAAACTTTCACCTGGAGCAATAAGCAATGACGATAGCATCAGGTGGCATCAAGACTGGACAAATTCTTAATTTGAGAAGATTTAATGCCGCAAGGTTTAGATATGGAAGCTAGTTTGCTACCCTGTAGAGGGTCATACAATTAGCGGTAACATTAATGATAACAATGTTAAGCACACCTAAAAATAGGCCCTTAAGTTTTGAGGCCTTCTAGATAGATCACCCCTCATTTATGGAAAACATCAGAAAATGGTGGGAGGATCTAATATCGGTACAAGGCTCGAAGATTTGTGTATTGCAGGCTATGTTAAAATATGTTAAGGCCAGACTTAAACAATGGAATAATATGGAATACGACAATATCTTTTAGGCTAAATGAGACTTGGAATTGAAGATGGAAACAATACAAAAACTATTGATCGAGGAGGGCTATTTAGAGGAAAGGAAAAGAGAGGATACAAAGCTCTTGAAGCTCTAGGAAGAGAGATGTAGGTAGGAATAAATTCTATGGAGACAAAAGTCACAGGTACTATGGCTCAAGGAAGGGGATAAGAACACAAAGTTATGCCACCAATAAAAAATAGAGCAAGAAACTCCAATCGAATTCTCAGGATAAAGGATAACACTGGGAAATCAACAAAGCTCATCAAGATATTGAACGAGTTCTAGTTTAGCATTTCCAAAAGATTGCAGAAGATCCACGCATAGACATAATAGAAGTTATCCAGAACATAGTAAAGCACATACCAAAATTGTTAACGGAGGAACAAAATAAAAATCTCAACAAACCTATTCAATGGAAGAAGTATCCCAAGCAATAAACAAAATGCCAAATGGTAAAGCACCTGACTTGGATGGTTTTACTATAGATTTTTTCAAAGCCTGTTGGGAAATAGTTAAAAGGGATGTGTTTGAGGTGGTTAACGATTCCCAAATATTGATAACACTCTGGAAATCTCTTAACTCTACCTTCATCACCATGATACTTAAAGAATACAAGGTAAGTACCCCATAAAAATTCAGACATATAGCTCTTTGCACTGTGTCGTACAAAATTATATCAGAGGTGGTAGCTAACAGGCTCAAACCAATTCTCTCGACCCTGATATCATAGGAACAATCAGGTTTTATGGAAGGTACACAAATTTTCGATAATGTGATTCTAGCTCATGAGATTGAACACTCCTTGAGGAGCCAAAAAGGTAGGAATGGTAGTTCATTTAGATCTATCAAAGGCGTACGATAAAGTTCGTTGGGAATATACAAAAGTAGTGCTTTGAGATTTTGGATTTGATGGTCGTTGGATCACCTGGATAATGGCCTTGACATCTTCCCCAGTTTCTCAATTCTGCTAAATGGGACTTTGATAAAACCCTTTTTCCCCTCTATGGGAATTCGACAAGGGGACCCATTATCACCATTCATGTTTTTTATAACGATGGAAGGCCTTGGGTGTGTAATCTCTACAACTGGCGGAGGGGGAGATCAAGGGCTTAAGTCACATGAAGGAGCCTAGGCTACCACACATCAATAGTTTGTGGATGGTACCATGCTACATGGTATCCCCATAGTGAGGGAAGTTGGCTCTTTTAAGCTAGTGTTGGATACCTTTGCATCGACTTCAGGTATGGAGATAAACCACTCAAAATAGATGATCTTCTTCTTAACATGCATATTGCTATTCAAAAAAATTTGTCTAACATCTTAGGATTCCAAAGAAGAAGCCTTTCGTCCAAATATTTTCACATTCCCTTAACAGTTCATGCATGGAAGAAAGCAAGTTGGGAAAAGGTCATCTCTAATCTAGAGGATAGAGTTAAAAGATGGAAAATAGGGGTGTTGAACCTTGTAGGGCATTTAGTCCTAACCAAATCAGTTTTGCAAGAAATTTCGGGATATGTGCAATCCACTCTCCCAACTCCCAAAGGGGTGCTACAAAAGATCAAAGAATTCCAAAGGAGCTTCCTTTGGGGAGGAAATGAGGATAAAAGGAAATGGGCACTGGTAACATGGGATACAATTTGTAAGCCAAAAGATGCAGTGGGGCTAGGATTGAGAGATTCATAAATAATAAACAGAGAACATGAGGGAAAAATATGGTGGAGATGGTTAAAGGAGGAGGCAATGCCATGGGCTCAACTCTAGAGAGCAAAATATGCTTCTAACTATTCAACGAAGGACTTGGTTCGATTATCCAGTTTAATACAGGGGTCGGTGATATGGAAATTGCCTCGGATAATAGAGAAACAATTCAAAATCACTATTTCTGGGAAATCATAAATGGTAGGTCAACCTTATTTTGGGATGATTCCTAGCAAGAACAACCTAAATTAAATAAGGAGGAATATTAAATTATATAGCTGGGGATATACAAATGTCCACCAAATTTGGGAACAAGGTTGGAGAATAATAAGTGGGAGAGTTGGAATTTCAGAATCCTTTAGGAGCCAAGCCATGATGACTAAGCGATGGAAAGGCTAACAGATGAATTAAATACCAAAAAGATCTTATTTAATGAATATCAACACTAGTTAAGATGGGGTAAGAAGGAAGGCAGAAAATTTAACCTCCAGGAAGCAAAATCGTACATAAGAGGAAATCAAAATGAGATGGAAGATCAACCCTGGAAAAAGCTATGGCTTCAGCATAGTGGTTGAAGATTAAAACTTTCTTGTGGCTAGTGTTGCATCATAAAGCATTAACTTGGGACAATCTACTCAAAAGGGGTTATATTAGAGCTTCATGGTGATGTCTATGCAAAAATGTCGAGGAGAACCTAAATCATTTGTTAAATACCTGCAGGTACACAACAATAATATGGGATTGACTGGCGTTCATCTTCAGGCAAACAGATAGGATTAGAAGTAATATATAAGAGACTATAAGGAAATGGAGGTTGAATTATATAAAGAACGAGGTGGTAAACCTCACTTGGAGCCTGATGTCGGGTTTCATCTTCTGGGTAGTTTTGAAAGAGAGAAATGAATGAATATTTAGTAACAATAAGCTTCCTATAGACCACTTGATAGAGGAAATCCGAAGATTATTGATGGAAACGATAATTAGTAAATGGCTTACATCTTCAGAGGAGTCGCTATCACCCCAATAGGCTAGGGTATTGAAGTTACTGGAGTTGGAACACCTGAATATGCAGGGGCATAGATCCAGAGACCGTCAAATCCAATTGGGTTCAGAAGAATGAATAACTCCTCCCCAAGGTTTCCTGAAGTTGAAATCTGATGGAGTGTCAAAGGATAATCCATGAAAAATAGGGTTTGGAGGGGTTATAAGGGTTTGGAAGGGCCAAATTCACAAAGTCTTCTTCATAAATTTAGGTATTGCGTTAAACAATGCAGCGAAATTCTAGGCCCTAGAGCGGGCGCTAGAAATTTTGGTTTGGGAAGGAAATGTAAATGTTATAGTTGAAGGAGACTCATTGTTGGAAATATGCGTATCAAGAAGGTTGCAATGTGGTGCTCAAGCAGGCAAGGTAATGAGAAACTGGCACTTGGCACAACTAATTCAATGTATTGAACACCACCTAGGTATGTTGATCACAATGGAATTTAGCCTACTGCACAGGTAAACAAATGCATTGGCGGACAAGTTGGAAAATGAAGGGGTAACAAGCCATCATATATTGATAGATGTAAAATGGGAGGAGCTCCAAGAAAGCCAGCTTAAGGATCACTGTCATGAGTTGGGGAGGCGAGACAACTCCATGACGGTGAGTGATGAGATCATAGTATAAGGGGGCCTAAGCTCTGACAATGACCCACTTACCAAGTAGAACATTTAATTATGGAAAGGCCATGTCATTTTAACCTACATGAGTGACTACGTAAGTGGAATCACTATAGGATCCCATTTATAATGAGGGTGCCGAAGTTGATGTAATTGAGAGCCCATCCATCAGGGTTGGTCTCACAGATCGACTCTTAAATGATAAGGAGGCGCGAGTAAGGTGGACTGGTAAATTGGCATTAGATATGGTGTATAGGAGTAGAACAAAAGACATTATTATTATGCACAAACCGATAGGAGGGACGAATGAAAGGAGGAACGACTACAAGCACACACAAGTTGCCAAGTACGCTGCCACCGGATCAGAGAAAGCGAAAATGTTGAGGGGAAGTACCATAAATACAGAGAAGCAGGGCATCTCAGTGCTTTTGGCTTTAAAACGGGGCCTGAGGGTCTGCATTATCACTTAGGGCATGATAGAGGAAAGTTGGACTAGTAAGAAGAGGCTGAATGAAACAATAGAGGAAGAGAACAAGGTATTAGTGGATAGAATGGGAAGGGTGAATCAAGTGGAGGGTAGATTGCGAGGCAGACCTAGAACGAATGCCCAAGGAGCGATCACTAGTAAAAGGATGCGACCCGAAATAGCGGCAAAGTAGACAATAGATGAATATCACGAAACAATTCCGCAGAAGGGAAATGAGAACATATATGTATGGGAGAGGGTGGTTCGTAGGTTGAGAAGGGTGACCCCGGATAACAAAGTTGAAGAGGATGTCAATTGGATCATTGATATGGGAGAAACTAGGACTAGGGCGACCCTATTTCATAAGACCGTCGAGACTGCATGGCACATCAAAACCTTAATGGATAAGTTGCAAGCAAAAGCGACAATAGAAAGAGCCAGGGGGACAACAGGAGACCCTGAACCAAATGAAGGAGATTAACTAGAGGTTAAGTGGAATTAAGTTTGTTCTGAAAGGGTTGTTAAATATTGAAAAGCCGCAGGATGACCAGATTGGAGCGATGAACACAATGTTCACAATTTGTCTCAAATATATTCATAATGTGGATATAACACTAGGGAATACTAGAGTGAGGAAATAGAAAATTTGTGAGGTCAGCGGCCATCCATCGACTGCTCCAATGACTCTAGCTGAGGTCCATGCAGAGGTTCGGGAGGAAGGTCTTGTAACGGCATCAACTCAGGGCAAATGAGGTTTGGGAATAGGGAATTCCCTCTTTTAGTATTTTATGGTTAATAGTAGGTTTACCGTTTTAATAGTTATAGGTCTAAATAGGCAGAATATATGGTATTTTGAGTTGTTTTAGGTATTTCATTCTCAGTATACAAGCAATTTAGATAGACAGGTATGGGAATAGCTATAAGAAAGACAGTCCTTTTTGTGGCACAGTCAAGCACTGTCAAAAAGAAAATTCTAATGGTTTTATTGAGTAAAAAAAGGATTAGGACAATTTATTTTCGTAGTTGGTCTAGTTTCCAATCCGGTAGACCAATCGTTATGTGTGTGAACTATGTTTATATAGGAATATAATTTCTTTGTGCCGACTTGTAAAAAAATAAATTAATATTTATTTATTTTCTTAATATTATTTATATATATATTTTAAATATATAAATTTTAATCTACATGGTCTTGGATAAACAGTGATCGAGTTTTTTGTTAAGGCACTCCTTGATGTGAAGTCACTAGTTCAATTCTTCACCTCGATCGAGGTGATATTTTGGACATGATGAAGATGTAGTCCTACCAAGCTTACAATATATATATATATATATATATATATATATATATATATATTGATTGTTGGACACCTAATCCTCTATGGGTTGGTGTGGAATGTGAACATCCACGGGAGTCCAAGAGATCACTTGGAATATGAATCCAAGGGTCACACCAATGTACTATATATATGTATCATTGTGAATAATAGAGGTAATTCAATGTTTATCATTCATATTATGTCTCTGACATTGTCATGTTTAACATGGTATCGAGGCCAGCAATCTCCTGCCCTGCTCAAGTATGAGCCACTTG
The DNA here is from genome assembly GCA_031772625.1 of Pinus tabuliformis. Lineage (NCBI taxonomy): Eukaryota > Viridiplantae > Streptophyta > Pinopsida > Pinales > Pinaceae > Pinus > Pinus tabuliformis. The sequence goes on along the minus strand of CM062817.1, from coordinate 225,811,472 downwards.
TTTATATGAGCTTGTTTTTCTGTGGCCTTTCTATACATGCCAGTCCTGTACCTCTGCCCATTGTCCTGATATAGAAAAGAAACTAGCGATTTTTCCTCATACGCAAGGTCCCCAGATCTTAGATGTCTGCCTTTGTAACTTCTTTGGCATTATGTCTCGTTTACTGTTGTGAAATCATTCTCCTTTATAACATATAGCTCGGCATTCAAACATTACTTCTTTTGAAATGTATACCTCATCCTTGATGATCCTGACATCTACGTACTTGCCTAAATTATCACCATATGTACCTTGCCTATGCCTCTACCAGTTTACTCTGCTATTCTTAGTCGTCAGTTATGACATTTAGACCTAATCGTTCTCTCTCAATGGGTCGGAAATGGTTCACAACTCTAAACCTCCTCCTCTCTACATTCATATAACTGTTGGTTCTGCAGTTCTTAGTGTAACGCAAATCCCAACAATCTGAAAATAGAGGCCTAGGTATTTTTAGAGCCTGTCAATTCTGCATACTTTCTAGAACCCGCCTGCCATTAATTTCTCTGTTGAACCTGTCAGTTATAGACATAAAATTTTTCTGCTTTGCTTGGGCACTCACCTGACAGACCATTTCGTTAATCTGCACACCATTCTACTCAATGATTCTCTGCCTATAACACTGTGGATGCAACATCCAATCACGAAACAAAATCTTGAATATTTGAGTTTCCTGCGGTGATCATAGTCCGAAGGTTGTTTGGGTTTCGTGAAAGGGAATGGATGGTGACCTTTCGGTGCAACATGGCAGTATAAAAGAGGACAGAGGGGGAGCTTCTTCCTGTTGTCGATGAGAGGTGGTGGAGATTGTCTAGTATCTTGGTTTGGCTTATCTCCTTCCAAGTTCAATATCAAAATCGATGCTCTGCAATATATACTATACAAAAACGCAATGAGTATATGGTCAGTTTAAATGAGACAAGCAAAACATGTATTGGCAAAGATATTAAATTAATAACATATAGTGTTGCAAGGAATATTGAAGGCTTGCATACAAGCATCCTTATTTAGCATTGGTATTTATCCCTCTATGTTAAGGCGTGCATCGCTTTCAATATTCATGCTCTCTGCATTGAAACGACATGAATTTGGAGTCTCTGTGCATTAATTAAGTCATGGTATGTGCATTGATCCATATGCGTTGAATCACAGTGACCGGGTTGAGCAGTGGGGTCGTTATATTGTTTTGTTATATACATATTAATTATATCAGTCTCTTGGGTTATATGTGGTGAGATATATTCATATATGCACATGCTACCTTTCTCCATTCTATGAGTTGGGCGTTGCCATATGTTGAATGCTGGTACATGATTGAATGTTTCCATTCAACCTTGTCCAAAGTAATAGCTGACTATGCCTGTTGAATTTTGCACGTTTGGTGTGAGTCTCTTTGTATTCCAGCACACACAGTCCCTTCATATTCTAGCATACATGCCTTCGACATTTGTATTGTTACTCTTGAAGTACAGTCGAAAGTGAATGGGAGACCAGTTATGAACGAATACGCCCTTGAGAAAAGAGGAGCACCCACTTGTTGCATGAACAATGCCAACACATATGAAGCTCACATTGTCCATCCCCACAGTTGCTTTGCAGAGCTCCCAGATCTAGCCTGCACCCACGCTAAGAGACTATACTTGACATTTGCCTCAAGTTTTCCAAAGTTTGAAGAGGCCACGAATACCATTCCAGTCACTCGTTTCATTATCAAAATCGATATTTCGAAAAATCCCTCCATCATAAAGAGGTACAACAGGATAAGGCAGACATTGTGTAAAGGCAGAAGCATCGTAATAGGGTGCCCCATGTGAAGCGGTTGCTATGATTGTGCAAAAAAAATCAAAATTTTAGTGAACAATACCAACTTCATTCCTAGAGTAATGCTTGGTGCAGTGTGTGCCATAGCAACAAAATACTGAAGAAGAAACAACAACAACTAGATCTGGAAGTGAACAGTTTGTGTTGAATTGGTAAGTTAGAGCGTTGAACAATCTTAAATCTCCTGCAACCTATGGTTAAATATCCCTTCTCTGCATTGTGAAGTTGCAGACACTGGCATACACAGTGTTGAATTGGTATGTGTATTGAGATTTAATTGGATTAGTTTGTTGCCTATTATACAAGTATCATAAAGATATATTTTATGCTACAGAGAGAGTAAAGTTTTGATTGTAGTGGAGATTGGAAAATATTTGTAATCATTGTGATTGTCAACTAATACTTCTTTTCTAAAATGGCTCTAATTGGTGATGTATTAGAGTTATTAAATATTCTCACTCATTCAACTGTTGATGAGATGGTGAAAATCAACAAAAACACTCTCTGTGATATTAAAACATGTTTGCAGAATGCACAGGAAAAGATTGATTTTTTGCAGCTTGAATCCCAACTTCAGCAAGATGAATTACAACAACATAAGCATCATGACACCCATCAGAAACAAGAAATGGCAGATGTAGTACCCATTTCAGGAGAAAATTTGCATGCAAAAGCAGAAATTCAGTCTGCACTTCCGAAGCCAATCATCAGACCTTGGGAAGAGCTTGTCCATAACAAGCACAAAACTGGTCTTGGATATGACAAGGATGTTTCCTTTCATATTCCAGATTACGCAAAGCCCATCCAGTTTCAAAGTGCTAGATTCCTTCATGACAGTTCATCTTCACCTATTCCAGATTCTTCTCCTCCACATTCGCAACCAAAAGTTGTTAAATGCCAACACTGTGACCGAGTTGGCCATATGAAAGATCATTGTTTTGATCTCCATCCATGTGAGCACTACCATAAAACCACTCATTCTTCAAATAGATGCTTCAAAAACAAGCTTCCTGCAAGAACAAAGATTCATCTTGGATGGATCACTTCTTGGCAATGGGCTTCAACAACCAAGAAGATATTTCAGTCATATGTCAGAACTTATTATAGAGTATTGAACAATCTTTAGTTGAGTTTTCTCCATCATCTCACCTTGTATCTGACAGGGGGGGAAGTGATGGTCATCTACAAGCTTCAAAGCCACATCAAGCGAGCCTGAGCGACAACCTGCCATATCAGATTCAGAGTTGTAGCCAGAGACAAAGATGCCCATAAGCATGCCTTCGGTTGATGATCAGTCTTAAACCATCTATGCGGTGTTGAGACATCTCTTCAAAGAATTGGGGACACTTCCTCTAGCAGAAGACTTCAGCTTCTTGCCCATCTTGGAAGAGTTCCAGGAACTGCATTAAGCATTCTAGAGTTGGTGGTATTATTAATTACGTAAAGCCCATATTTTATAGATTAATTAATTTATAATTATTCCATATAAAACTAAAAAAAGCGAGAGTTTAGATCCAAAGGGGATTTAGGTATTATGTTTTACATGGAGGATGGAGGATTGATGTTGTCAACAATAATGAGCTAGGTATTGATGTTGATTTTTTTCACAGATATAATGCTATATATTCCATAAGAGGAATATAAATATTTTGTCTATTACATCAAAGTTCGTCATGTTACTTGCATGATATAAACTTGGGTGAGGAGGATTCCATTCTTTTTTGCCAACCACCCATGATAATTTCAATTGTTTAGCTAGGGATTGATGTTATATCAAAGACTGACTTTGCTCAAATCTAGAGGAATAGTTCATATCATAGTTGTAGGATACTCTTTAATTAAATTGACATATGCACTACCATTTGACCTCACGGGACATTCATCTAGGTTAGGCTTATTCACACACAAGCGATGGTAGAAAACTATGAAAGCATTAACTTATGTTTTAGGTGTGCGTAACTCCTTAGTAAAGTTGAAATCCATTGAAGTTGTATTGTAAGATGTTGGAAGGTTGAGGATAAAACGAAGGGATTGGTTTCATCTCGCCTCCCATGAATTATAACCAAATAACCAAAGTTCTAATGTAATCATCTAGGATTGATAAGTAGCAAAGTATTTCATTTGGAAAAGCAGTGGGCATTAAAACCCGTACATGCTAGCATATTGCATTCAATTGACTCTCACTTGGGTTTTATTATTACTATAAAGATGGAATGAAGGTATGAATGTGGTTTTAATATTGTTGATATTGGTAATTTGCTCATTATTTTCGATTTGTTGAATGTAGCCAACCAAGGGGTGACAAGTTATGGTGGAATCCCTTCTTACAAGGGTAGGGTAAGTTCTGGAGGTATTATAGAGACTACATTATTTTCCCTAGACCAAATTTTAGTGTTAAATTATTTTCCCTTTGTAGAGATAATATTAGGTTCTATCGAGTTTGGCATAAGTGATTTGGGTTTTCTAAGTTGGAAGTAGTTTGAATACAAAATTGAAAGCAAATGAGTTGTTCTTTGGATTGAATGTATTAGAACCATGGCTAGTTTCCATTGTTGCTTTGAACATTTTGTGCTATGTGAGATTGCGAATTTGAGAAGGTGTATGAGGAAATGTGAGCACCAAGTGTTTGACGCTCATGACACATTTTATATCTCTATCAAAAAGTGGGAATATTGAAAAGAAGATTGGGATTATAAAGAAACAATGGAAACATAAGCCCATGACTAACATATAATAGCACATATCATTGGTTAGAAGCACATAAGAAAAGAGAAAAAGAGTTTATAGCTACCAAAAGAATCATAACAAAAAATATGAAGTTTAGAAGTAAAATTTGATTCTTCACATGATATGATATAATATAAAATATTACAAGTGGTTTGTGTTTTTATGAAGAGACTTCACAATACTCAATTCCCCCTCTCAATATTTCCATCAGTTCATTTTGATATAAAGAAACTCAGGGGAAAGAGGATGAAATCTTGCAACAAGGCAAAGGTCTCGATGACTACATGGAGATAGGAAACATATACCTAACTCTCAATTTGGTATTAAGCAAAAAAACCCTTGTCAACTGTGGTTTAATGTATAATTAGTATTTATAAGATTTTGCAAAATAATTCCACTATTAACATAGTTTTATAGGTGTGACTCTATAATAACAACTTAAAACTTGGAAATTTTTAAACATTTTAGAACGCTAAACATTTTGCTTTATATTAAATTACTACATAGTTTGACGACAATTAAATTGTAATATATATATATATAGCACATCCTCCATGAACGACACACAGGTTAGGTGAGATTTAAATTAATGATTTTGCAAAAAATACTACAATAATACATTTTATTTATATATATATATATATGTCTTTTTAAAATTTAAATATATAGTTTTACTCCTTTTTAAATTACTTTACACAATGTGTATTTGCCTTGTTTGTGCAGTTTGCCCCTTTCTACTAATATTCCAATAAGCAGTGATTTGTATTAAATGTGTCAATTCAACAATGTGATTAAGTAGAGATTGAAATGATTTTCTTTTGTTTTTTCTTTAAATAGAAATAATGGAAAGATCATGCTGGTCTAAAACAAAAAGAATACATTATTTTCTTATTATGATAGCGGTATAACATAAATTTTTAAACTTTTTGTCCACAATGACTATCACTTTCATCATGTTCATTATATTGTATTTTTTAAACTTTTATTGTATTTTTTAAACTTTTATTGTCAATTATGATTAAGTGTATAGACGAGTCACGACAATGAAAGCGATGCCAAAGAATTCCACATCATCATCACCTGCACCATTCTTTAATACACATTATATTTTTGAAAATGCATGTATTTTATTTATTCTTCTTAGAATTGTAGATGATATATTTTAAGCATTCAAGGTCTAATGAATATATGGAAGCAAAGTTCTGAGATCTATTTTCATTAATTTTTAAATAATATTTATGGTTGATTAATAAAGTTTAATAATCGTAATTATTTTTTATTGTTATTGTTTTATTATTATTATAATTTTTAATAAAAATGAGAATATTTCTATTAAAATCTGCGCCAAGACACAATAATTATTTCATAAGTTACTTATAATGATTCACCAAGGATACGGTCATCTAAAGAGGAGCGAGATGATAATACAAAAAAGTTATATTGTAAACTTATTATTACTATCAGCCAACATACATAAATTTTTCAAAACTAACTAACAAGCAAGACATATTTACAAAGTGAGTACATCAGAGAAATGGGGGAAATCATCATCTAGATCTCAGTTGAGATCAGACAGGGGACTTCCATCATGTCACTTGGAGGCACTATTGTTCAAAGGTTGATTATCATTGTCTGAAAGGTGCATTTTAAGGCCTTCCATCTGATGTCAGAGGGCATCTATCTTGTCCTCCTCGCAAGCTATTTTTTCTTTAGAGCTTGAATTTCATCCAGGAAGTTAATAGAAATCGAACACTTGTTGGTGCAACTTCTAATTTATTTCCATTTGAAGGGATTCAATTTACTGAAAACAATTGTTGGAATTTGGTTTTCCCACTGTTTGCGGAATTTTGGCTCTTTTGGCCCACATACTAGGACTGAGGTTAGGGAAGACCTCATTTTATTTTTGTAAAGGGCGCATGAATACAGAGCGAGAGTTAAACGAGAAGGGAACAACATTGTGTCCCCTTAGTGCGACGTATGCTACAATGATGTAAACATAATTAGATATATTAATAAGGTTTAATAATAATATTAATATCAAAGTTTATATAATAATAGTAAAAAGTGTTACACAGTAATTTGTCACTGCCTCCCTGTCAGTTACCCTGCTGTGTCAAGAATTCACAACAATCAAGTTCATGCCTTCTGAACTGGCCCAAAACCCACTTTTCTAAAGTTTTCCTCATCAGCGCGTCTGTCTCTAAAATATCCGCGCTGACCGGCGGCTCTTAGTATATTCAGTGCGCTGCCAGCGCGGAAGCACATCACTTTTCCGCGCTGGTCGCCAGCGCGTCTCTGCTTGTATTGAGTCGCGCTGACATGACTTTCCCAGTTATCGAGGCGCGACGTCAGCGCGTCAGTTGCCTTATAATCCGCGCTGATCCTGTTTGGGCGAATTTGTTCCAACAGCCAGCCTTCCAGATTATTCCAGGCTTGGTTGTTGGCTTTGTGAGTATCGACTCCCTACTATGGCATGTCTGTTCGACCCTTTGCAACCACTTCCCTCAAGGATAAGCTCATCCTTCCACCCTTTTAGGAGGCTCCTTCTCCTATATAAACTTCCACCATTACCATGAGCAGCTAGTTTGGAATAGCTTGGATTGTGTAGAGCTTATAGTGCTCAGATTGCTGCTACTATAGGTATTTGGTGTGCTAAGTGTGGAAGTGATTGATAGCTTAGGGAAGGTTGTGTTGTGTTGCTAGTGTGAGAGAGAGTTTCTTGTCTTGAGGGAACCATTTCCAAAGGTGAATGCTTGAGACGCTTGCTGACTGGCCCCTCCTGAGAAGGATACCGACGTCAGAACATTTGGTTGTACTCTTCTCTATTTTTGATTAATAATAGATGACTGCTACTATTGTTCCATTCTCATTTGTACATGCAATGGTTAAATGCGAATTACATCTTTTCTGACCGATGTATGGTTGCTTTTACTAGATTTCACGCTTGCGTTTGTTTCCTCTTCGTGTGTGCAGGTATCCATTCGCGGGATCGCGGAGGATTGTGACCAGCCGAAGCGAAGGAGCGAAGGCAACATCTCTTCGTCAAGCGACAACGCGGGAATCCAAGTAGGTGCTCTTTACCTCCTGTTTAATTGCAATTAGGAGCATGCATAGCAGCATTGTGTGATTGTTGCTAGACCCTTGCTGGGCTAGTAGGGATCGCCTCTATCCGTAGAGGGGATTTACCTCTCCAACAATTTGGCGACTCCGCTGGGGACAGCCTTGTTGTCTCTTGAGCCCATCTTTGTGTTTGAATTCGATTGCTCTCTCTTGTCGAGATTCTGGGATTGTTTCTCTGCCTGCAAACTTTCTGGGTGCATCTGAGAAGTGTTTTAACTGTCAAAAGGTCTTTACCTGTGGTTTGGGAAGTTTTTGCTTTGGCTTTATTGGTTTTTGCCCTCAGCGCGCTTTAATTAAAAGCAGACGCGCTGACGTCGCGTCCCTTCTTCTGTGCTGCCTTTGTCATCGCGCCTGTATCACCCATAGTCGCGCTGACCTCGTTTTCAGAGACAGCGCGCTTTATCCGTGTGCTTCCGCGCTGACGTCGCACACCTGCTTCTTTGTCTTTCCTGTCATCGCGCCTGTATCATCCATAGTCGCGCTGACCTCGTTTTTAGAGACAACGCGCTTTATACGTGTGCTTCCGCGCTGACGTCGCGCGCTTGCTTCTTTGTCTTTCCCGTCATCGCGTCTGTGTGATTAATAGCTGCGCTGACCTCGTTTTTCCGAGACAGCGCGCTTTATCCGTGTATTTCCGCGCTGACGTCGCAAAGTTGCTACGGGACCCCTCCTGTCAGCGCCAAGTTGCTGAAGGCCACCCGCGCTGATCCTGTAAAGTTTGATTTTGTCTAGATCAGCCCACTGAACCTGTTCCTTTAGCTTTCCCCTCTTCTCTCCTCTTGGTTTGTGGCTTGTTTTTCACTACTTGAACTCTGAGCTGCTTTCTTACGAAGTCTTGTTCCACAGGGTTTCGTTTTGCTCATCTTTTCGATTTTGCAAAATACCTTCCCTTTTGCTGTCGTTGCTTGGTTTGCGTTTCCACCATTACTTTTATAATTGCTGGATTGTGTTGAGTCTCTAATTGACTGGTTGTGACTCTCATCCTTCGGGTGTTTGCTTTTCTCCATTGATTTCGCACTCTAGCCCTGGGCCATCTAGTGGCCGCGTGTGTGTCAAGCCTTCCGTAGGGATCTTGTTCGCTTGTTTGACCAGCCAACTTCAGATTTGTTTATACACTTGTTCAGTGATTGTTGAAGTGTTTTGGGTTGTGTTTCCGAGTGGTTTTCGCTTCCTCCTTGCTTGCAATCCTTACTTGCCTTGCCGAGCTTAGATCACATAGCTCGTGCGGAACTTAGTTTTCCTTTCGATTTGGGAATCTTTGTTGGGTGTTTTGGGAACTTTGTGTGCTTTCATTAAGTGATTTGCTTGGTGTTCTCGTTCCTCCAAATTCATTTAGATGCTTTGTGTCACTGAAAGAAAATCAAACTAGTAGCTTTGCTTTTGAGAATTGAAAAAGGAAAGAGCATTTCATTGATTTGCATTTTCAAAAGAAAAGTTTGCTTTCCTCGCTTTTAGCTGCATTAGGCTGCTTGATTGTTTGATTTCATTTTGTTTGTTTGGAAATTCTCCACCTTCTCATAGATAGAATTCATCGAACAAAATGGTTTTCGTTGGCATGTAGTTTGCATCTAGGTAATTGTGAGAGAACATACGATAGAGCCTGAAATCGAAACTTAACTCAAGATCAACTATAAAATGAACCGAATGAATCTAAAAACGCATTGGAACTAAACGCAAATATCTAGAGGTCTAGGTTAGAGACGTGTTCCGGCGTCTTTAAACATAGTCACTGTTGTTTCACATTATGGTTGGGTGATTCCTCCTTTTGTGACTCGATAGTGGTCTAACACGGACTGCGCTCCCACGTACCGTCCCGTATATAGGGAGACCCCACTAGGCTTTTATCCTTTATCCATAGGAAGCCGAGTCTGCCGCCTTGTGAACCATAACGCACCGAACACAGCATTCGGGAAGATTGACTGCAGTACGGAAAGTCCTTGGCTCTCATATGATTGCTGAGGTGTATAAGCAGTTTTACGGGTTGCTTGGTAAACCTTATACCTAGAGTCTCCAGAGCAGTCACTTTTTATCCTTTTCGGACTCCCTAAATGAAAAGGTGCCGGTGAGCGTCTTGTCACTTCGTGCTCATTAAACATTCGAAGGAGACTGGAGTCATCTTTTCGTCCTTTTCTCGACTCTCGAAACATGAAAAGGTCAAGTTTGGTTCTTGTGTCTTAAAATTAATTCGGCCACGATAACATCACCTGTTTTAGATCTTGTGTGCGATAGTTTTGAGTAGGGTTTTTATCGTTAGTTTCCTTTAGGTTTTCTAAGGGGTCTGGTCATCCTGGCTGACCCATCAACTCCCGGTCCAAGTGATCAAGGTTCTCCATCTTCTGTTGCCTCTGAGGTACCGGTTGTAAGCAATACTCTTCCCATCGTTCCGAGTATCCAGCCTATCAACGTACGTGCTCCAGGCGACGAGGATTACATAGAAGATTGGAATCCTATCTGGGAGCCCGATTATACCCCTCGTACCCCTCGTACTCCTCTCGGTATGTCGTCTCCGATGTCTACTTCCCCCATGGATGAGACAGCTTCCAGCACCGGTGAGACGCCCGTCGTGACGGACATCGAGACTCCGATCCCGGCTTCCTCTCCACTCCCTCCACGATATTCATCAGTGAGGGACAGGATAGCCGCTAGAACTACTGCTACAACTATATGGGATCCTAATCTTATTGCCACCACCGGGCCTTTTGTTTCGCGACCTCTTAGTACGCCTCTTACTTCCGGGCTTGACACGCCCGTTACCTCAGTTCCCACTAGACCCACCGTCTGTGTAGCGCGATCGACTCCGGTCGTCAGTGCTGTACCAGCGTCCTCATCTGCAAACCCTGAAGCTGGTCCCTTTTCTGGTGGCATTCCAGGAGCAGGGCCGTATGATGCTTTTGGGCAACCCATCACGGACCCAGATTACGAAGGTCCCCTCTTTTATTATGATGAGAACGGTGAGTACCTCGAGAGCATTTCGGTCCTTCCTCATCGTCCTTTCGAAGAGAACGAGGAACCGTTGGATATCGCATATGATCCCGCTACTCACATTTTTCATGGGGCCCGAGATCCTTTCGGACCACCCCAAGGACCACCCAATCAAGGCCAGCCACTCTATGTGCAAACCCCTCAGGGGCAACCACTTTATGGCCCGCCTTACCCAGGACAATCTGGGGACCCACAGGGACAACCCTACCAGGGACAACCCTCGGGCATTGGAGGTCCGTCGTACGCGTATCAAGGTCAACCTACTGGCTATCCAGGGCAACCTGGTACCCAGCAGGGTTACCCAACTGGACAACCCGGGCAGCCTTACATTCAACAGGGCCAGTCCAGTTTCCAGCAAGGGTACCCATCTGGACAAACTGGCTCAGTTTATAATCCTCCAAATCAACCAGCAGTCCAGCAGGGATATCCTTCTGGGCAGGGTGGGCAACCCTATGTTCAGCAGGGCCAACCCACTGCTCCACCCGTGAATCCTTCTGGGCAAGGGGGGCAGCCTGCTATACAGCAAGGCCAACCTACTGCTCAGCCTATGCACCAAGGAGGGCAGCCTGCTACACAGCAAGCCCAGCCCTCTGTTCAGTCCGTGCATCCTGGGGGGCAGACGGGCCAACCTTCTATACAGCAAGGTCGACCCGCTGTCCGCCCTGTTCGTTTATCTGGACTACCTGGCCGGCCTCAGGGCCGACCAGCTGTTCAGCCAGCTCAGTCATCTATTCCGCAAGGACAAACCCGGATGGCACATGGACAACCTAGTGCCCAGCAAGTCTATCCTGCTGGCCAACCAGGTCCATCCCGAATCCAACCGAGTCAACCTCCGGGACAGATGGCTCAACCCCAGCCGGTTCAAGGACATTACTCTGGACCTCAAACTCAAACGGGTTATCAGATGCAAGGTGGGCCACAACCTCAACCTCCCTACCAAACGCAGCCTGCCTATCAGGCTCCGTATGGGGCCCAGCAACCATATGGCTACCAGCAACCCCAGGGGCAAAACCAGTTTGCTCCTTATCAAAATTATCAACAACCACAGGTCACTCCTTATCAAAACTATCAGTATGGCGCACCTGTGGGGCAAGCTGCTAATACTTGGGGAGCTGGGGGGCAGACACAGGGACAGCCGTCCGCATATGGCCAGAATCCGTATGGACAGAACCCCTACGGACAAACCCCCTATGCGCCAGGCCCTTTTGGGCCAGGTCCATCGGGGCAAAGTTCCTACGCGCCAGGTCCTTTTGGGCCAGGCCCGTCCGGACAAAGTCCGTGGGGGCACCCACCATCTGGGTGGAACCCTAATGTCGCCTCGAATCCGCAGCCACAAATGTCCTTTAACCCGCAGTTACCATTCTTAGCAACGTTGGAACTACCTGATGTGTCCAAATTAACAAATGATCCTATTTTGCATAATCCATATTGGCCACCAGTTCCGACCAAAATACCAGGTGACTGTCCAAAGTTTGACGGCAAAGCCGGTGAAGACCCTCAGGCCCATGTAATGACTTATCACCTTTGGTGCTCATCGAACTCATGGCTTGATGATTCTATCCGGCTACGCCTCTTTCAGAGGACTCTCACTGGTTCAGCTGCTAAATGGTACATCGAACTCAATCGCGGCATGTTCCAAGATTTCAACTCATTGGCTATGGCCTTTTTGACTCACTTTCAGTTACCCATTCGGTACGAGACTGGGACCCACCTTCTCACGTCTCTCAAACAGGATACGGCTACGCACATCTCCGATCATATACATGAATGGAGAAGGCGTCGTCGCTTGATTAAGTTTTGGATCCCTGATCAGCTCTTGACCGACTGGTTCACGACTCCCTAAAATTGCAAAAGATATCGCAATGGGAGCGTGTGTAACCGAAGAGCAAGCGATTGCGCGAGCTCAGTACCTTGACTTAGTATATTCTCAGTCAGGTACTTTGTATGAGTATTTGCCAGACGCCCCGAGGCATGGACAGCCCAAAGCTCCACCAAAGCCTTCTGTTGATGGAGTCATTGGTTCTGTGAATGCACCATCGAAGAAGTCGGCCGCAAACCCTGGGAAGCAGAAGCAGAATACCTCTAGCGAAAACGCTCCTCAGGGCCAATCAATTTCTGGGAGTACCTCCGAGGTAAACGCCGTTCAGTCCACCGCGGCGGACAAATCCTCGAAAGGGAAAAAGAAAGGGAAGGCTAAAGATAAATCTGGACAGCCTAAGCAGGACCCTCCTAAGTCTTCTTCCGAGGAAGGAGCTAAACGGAAACCTAAGTATCCTTGTCTCATCTGTGAGGAGGATCACTACACCAAGGATTGCCCCAGGCGCTCCGAGGTTAGTCGACTTTTGAAAGGTGCTCCGGGACCTCCTGCTGTGCTTAAAGAGCCTTTCCCTTCCCAGCAGACGCATCAGGTGGCAGATCCCTCTCAAACCTCTTCCTCGTTCGGTTCTCAAGTGTTCATGGCTGGAACGATCCCCATCCATGTTTCAACTCGAGCGAAAGATTATCCTTCTCCAGCCGGGAAAGAGCCAGAGGTTACCTCCAGCGCTCCTCCGTCCAGTTCTGGTCCCCTTCACATTGAACGGCCCAGTCCTAAGACGATCCCTCGACCCCCTCCCAAAGGTGTACTCAGGAAGTCATCTTATAACCCCAATGCTCGTGCTGCCCAGCACTATAGCATTGTTGAGGACTTAGCTCAGGCTCCGTCCGCTATGTCCGCTTTAGAAGTCCTCCAGAGCTGCCCCTCCCAGAGGAAGTCCCTGCTATCAGCGATTGGTGGCATAGACCCGGCAGATTCGGATTTAATTTCTTTTGATCTCGAGGGTTTCACGCAGAGACTGCCTCATCAGGTAGCTTTCCTTATACAGGTTCTCATCAACGGCAAAACGATCCACCGTACAGTCATTGATGAAGGTGCCTCAACCTGCATCATGTCAGTTGCTTGCTGGAAGGCTATCGGTTCCCCTGCTCTGAGCCAGTCTCCTACGACCCTGGAGGCTTTCGATGGAAGAGAATCCCGTCCATATGGTATCCTCACGCGATTGCCCATCTCTTTAGAAGGGAAGACCGTAGAAGTGGAAGTTGAAGTTGTCGACGCGAATCTCACTTACAATCTCCTCCTTGGACGAAGCTGGACGTATGCCATGCAAGCCGTGGCGTCCTCTTTGTTCCGTGTCGTTCGCTTCCCCCATCAAGGAAGAATCGTCACGGTGGACCAGCTGTCCTTCTTTGCTTCCTCTTCTGAAGGAAATGTGCCATTCGTAGAGCATACCTCCAAATCGCTAGTGAGTGTGGGTGCTGGACTGTTCAAAGATCCCTCATTAATGGGAGTCTTCCCCCTCCCACCTCCGAATCTCGCCTCTGTTAATATGATTTCAGTGCGTTCTGATCCATGGGTCCTTCCCCCCTTGAATCAGGAAGACTCTTGGGGCGATATGATGCCGTTGAGTCCTGCCGAGCTCAACTACATCGAAATTGTCGCTGCATCGGCTCCCCCTCCTGAACCTGCTTTTTCAAGCAGCGTTCCCGATTCATATGATCACTTCCCTTGGTTGGGAGATGAGGCCACTTCGGATCCTTTGAAGGAATCATTCCCCTCCGATGAGGCTATCATTGAGACTATGTCTCTCGAGGAGCTCCCTTGGTTAGATTACCACCATCGCTCTTCGTTTCTCCCTCCACATTCGGAAATGGTCGCGTGTCTCGAGCGGTTTGCTTCATGTGTCCCGTCTCCGCCTCTCCAAACACCGGTTCAGTTATATCAAGTGTCCTCGGAAGGCAATATGGGTAACATTACGCAAACCCAGGCTATCGACATCTCTGTCAAACCAGGGATTGTCGAGAATATTTTCATTGGAGTCACATGCACTCCTGAGGAAATTCAACTTTATACCGCTTTATTTCGTGAATTCCGCGATGTCTTCGCATGGTCTTACGAGGAAATGCCCGGCATCGACCCTAGTATTGTGGTGCACGAAATACCTACTTATCCCGGCGCTAAGCCCGTTCGTCAACGTTTACGTCCAGTGCACCCCCGAAAGGCTGCCGCCATCAAAGCCGAAGTTGAAAAGCTCCTCCGAGCTGGTTTCATCTATGCCATTCCCCTCACGGAATGGGTATCCAATATAGTCCCTGTGAATAAAAAGCAGGGCACTATCCGGGTCTGTGTTGACTACCGCGACATTAATCGCGCCTGTCCGAAAGATAACTTTCCTACGCCTTTTATTGATCAGCTTATTGATGACTGCGCAGGAAGCGAGATTTATTCGTTTATGGACGGCTTCTCCGGTTACAACCAGATCAACATAGCCCCCGCAGACCAGCATAAGACAGCTTTCATTTGTCCTTGGGGCACCTTCGCTTATAAGAAGCTACCTTTCGGTCTTAAAAACGCCGGTGCCACTTTCCAGCGTGCGATGTCGTATGCTTTTCACGATATCCGACACATCGTACAGCCTTACCTGGATGACCTTCCAGCTCATTCAGCTAAACGTCAAGACCATCCATCTCATTTACGCGAAATCTTTCTCCTCTGTCGACACTACCGTATTCGACTCAATCCGCATAAGTGTGTCTTCTGCGTAGAATCTGGCCGACTGCTCGGGTTCATCGTCTCCCGGGAAGGCATCCATTTGGATCCCCTTAAATTCGAGGCCATTTTGAATCTTCCTCCCTCTGCCTCTCTGCAGCAATTATAGAGCTTGCAGGGTAAAGCTAATTTTCTCAGACGATTCATTCCAAATTATGCCAAGGTGGCTAAGGGTTTCACACGGTTACTAAAGCGAGACACGCCCTTTCGCTGGGACGGTATCGCTCAGGAATCTTTCGAGCGTCTTAAAGACCTTCTTGTCTCAGCTCCGCTCTTAAGACCTCCGAATTACCACCGTGACTACACTCTCTATCTAGCTGCCGCTGACACCACCATCGGCATGGTTCTAGTGCAGGATGACGATGCTGGCACTGAGCATGTTATCTATTATCTTAGCCGCAACCTTCTGGATACGGAAACTCACTATGCATATGTCGAGAAGTTGGCATTGGCTGCTGTCTGCGCCGTCCAACGATTCCAGCATTATATCCTGTTGCGCACAACGACCGTGATCTCTAATTGCAACCCCATGACCTACATTTTGTCACGTCAGTTGCTGGGGGGAAAATACTCGAAGTGGATCGTAATCCTCCAAGAGTTCGACTTGGAATTCACTGCAGCCAAGTCTAAGAAATCTCTGGTCTTTGCTGAACTGCTCTGTTCCTTACCATCTCATTCTGCACCATCTCGCTCAGAGGAACATATCCCGGATGAAACACTGTTTCTCATAAGCACCCTCGACCCGTGGTACGGGGACATTATCGTATATTTACAGACGTCTTCCTTCCGTCCGAATATATCGAAAGATGCTCGACGGCGAATTCGTCACCAAGCTCAACCCTATCGCATCTGGGCGATACCCTGTACCGCCTCGGCGTTGATTCTGTTCTCCGCCGTTGCTTGACTCTCGAGGAGGCTGAGCGAGTTTTGAATGACTGCCACTCCGGCGCTTGTGGCGGCCATATGTCCGGCTATGCTACCGCTCAGAAGATCCTCCGCGCTGGCTATTTCTGGCCTTCCATCTTCAAGGATTGTATCCTTGCTATACGAGCATGTCACGAATGCCAGGTTTACCACCGGAAGATGCGTGCACCTGTTGCACCACTGCACCCTGTTGTCACCGTAGGTCCATTTGCCAAATGGGGCATCAATTATACGTCCTGTAACCATCGTTCGGCCGGGGGGCATGGGTACATTATCGTTGCTGTGGATTATTTCACCAAGTGGGCCGAAGCGATGCCTACATTAAACGAAGATGGTTACACGGCGGCGCAGTTTTTATTTAATCATGTCATTACACGTTTTGGAGTCCCTCAGGCCATCGTCACGGATCACGGAAAGCATTTCCGTAATCACATGATGACGGAACTAACGACCCAACTAGGCTTGCGTCAGGATAGTTCGACATCGTACTATCCACAATCTAATGGTCAGGTCGAAGCCGTGAACAAAGTTTTGATCACTATGCTTCAACGCACCGTCAATACGCACAAGTCTAATTGGCATCTGATGCTGTTCCCAGCCTTGTGGGCCTACCGGACTTCCGTGAAGGATGCCACCGGTTTCACTCCATTTCAATTGGTTTATGGACTGGAGGCTACCCTTCCTGTCGAATGCGAGATTCCTTCGTTGAAATTAGCTGTCGAGTTGCTCCCCAACACCACTTCGGTGGAGGAACGGCTTCTGTACCTAGAACGGTTAGACGAGACTCGTCGTTTAGCTTCTCTGGCTATCGAAGCGCAAAAGAAGAGAGTCAAAGCTCACTTCGACCAGAATATTCATCCTCGTTCCTTCGTTGAGGGAGATCTAGTACTGCTCTACGATCAAGCTAAAGATAAGCTGGGGGCAGGAAAACTCGAGTCCATGTGGCTAGGTCCCTACATCGTGAAAAGAGTTTTACAAAAGGGCGCATATGAGTTGATTGATTACGAAGGAAACCCTCTTGACAAGCCCCGCAACGGGCTGTATCTGAAGAAATATTACGCATGACTTCATGCACTCAGTTTGTACATACGCGTGTTTAGTGTGCATAATTTCATGTTCTGCTTTGGTGTGAAAACATGTTTCCCTCTTATTGTGTTTCTTCTTCTCGTGCAGATGTCTAGTGCACCTTATGTTGGTTTCGCTGATGGCGCCTGCCGTAGTACCTGCAATTTGTCTTCTGCGGCATGGGCGATCTATGATCCTCACGGAGAGTTGCTAGATCTTCAAGGAGTCTGTCTCGGTCGCACCACTAATAATGTTGCTGAATACAGTGCCGTAATTGAGCTACTAGCCGAAGCAGTTGATCTCGGCATTCGAGCAATGATGGTAAACCTGGACTCCCAGCTAGTCGTTCATCAACTTAACGGGCGATATTCCGTCAGAGACCAACGTATCCTAAGATTGTACCTATGTGTCTGATTGTTAGAAAGGAATTTTGATTATATCACGTATCAACATATTCCAAGACGATTGAACACGTTGACTGATGCATTGGCGAATCATGTATTAGACAGACATTTGCGAAATAGATAACATCATACAAGAAGACATAGGAAGCATAATAGAGTAAAGCATATGTAAATATTTTCTCAAGCATAGTTCGCATGCGTGCAGTGTGTGCTTTTAAACTTGCATTAAAAACATTAAAATACATGGGTCATCTGTTGTGCAATTCATACATAAGATCACATTTGTACTGAACATTCGCATAACATACGCAAAACATCATCATATGCAAGCAAGATCCATCCAAAAATCGGTATGTATATATATATATATATCGTGTGGCGCACTGAGGCGCTAAAAAATAAGTGTATGTGTCAAAAATACAAGAGTCACTGTTCTCCACACAGCGAGACAAATGTCTCGCAAAACATCAAAAAGAAACCTAGGCGACTACTGTGCTGGGTTGTGCTCTCTATAGCACACAGCTGCTCGTGCCACCCGCCTCAGCAAGCGGTGCACCCTGGGTGCCACCCCCACTGTATGGATCTGGTGCTCTATGGGAACCTCCTCGACTCCCTGATAGTCTGGCACACCCTCCAGCAACCCCTGAAGGTTGCGAGCTATGGTCTCCGAAGTATCTACTCCTCGAGGGACTAAGGCAAGGACATTAGCTCCCTGCCCCTCTCTCCGTGCCTCTGGAGCTAAGCAGACGGGTCTGACAGGTCCCACATCTGCACACGGCGACATTTGTTAAGACATATACATTAAAATCAAAAACATTAAAAAACTCAGAAAAATCAAAGTGTCATACCTCCATCATCCCAGTGGTCTCCCGGCGGCAATGGCATGTCGGGATCGTTGCGGAAATCCATACCTGCGTACGGCCAATCCTCGACGAAAACGATCTGATGCTCCAACCACTCTCGAAAAACCACTCCCCAATGAGCTGGCCGGCCACCACCCCCGCGTGGCATGATGCGAGCCCATCGAGTGGCCCGCGTCTCCCGAGGACTCCTGGGAGGATCCACGGCTATAGTCTGCAGCCGCATGACTGGTACCCGCTCCAGAATGAGTGGGAGTAGGAGCGACCCATAGCCAAACTGTTTCGACTCTCCGCGTCGACAGTTGTTGAGCTGCCTCTTCATGCTGTTGGTCACCGCAGTGGCCCAATCAAACACTGTAGGCTGTAGACAGTCAAGAGCTAGCAGCAGGTGGGTCTTCGAGGCCTCATGGTTGGCCAAGCTTCCCGTTGCCCGGGTCACCATAAACAGGATGGTGCGAAGGACTATGTCTCTCACCATGGGAATCGACACCTTCCCACTCCGCGTCTTCTCGGCCTCTGGACATACTCGAGCCATGAGTTGGTCGAGAGTCTCGCCGCTGGGCCGCTGCCCCTCCAGAATGGGCCTCGCACCCCGGCGTGACAAACCGGTCAAGAAATATATGTCCATGAAGTCGAACTCGATATCTTTACCACGGATGGTAAATTTACCGTCTATATGGTTCCATGACCGGATCAGGAACTCCAGTAAGTCGTGATGAGCTCTTAGGCGTGGAGTCAAGAAGAATTTTAAAAATCCACATGCCCGCATTGCATCTCGACAATCCGCTCTTGCAAAAGCGGCGATATCCTCAACATCATGAGCCCTCTCTTGCCACTGGAAGGCCATTGTGTCCTATATAAACAATAAGAACAATTAGAATGCTGGTAGATAAAAATTTCACGTCCAAATTATTAAAAACAAAATTTAGCTGCGCTAGCGCGGCTGTTTCTAAAACAGACGCGCTGAAAATGGCGGTCCTTTGTATTTTCTTCAGGTCAGCGCGGAAGAACACGGGTTTTCCGCGCTGACCCGAAATTTGGTACGTGTTATTTTCATCGGTCAGCGCGGTCCCGAGCGGGAAACCCGCGCTGACCGAGAGCGCACCCATGGCTCAAAAACTCGCCCAATTGGGCCAATCCCACCGTTAAATTACGAATAAAAATGCTCAAAAAAGGGCGCGTGGCAAGAGGAACCTACCTGGAGCAAGCCGTTCGCCAAATGGTGTCCGCACGAGGAAGAATTGGCTCCGTCAACTTCACAGCTTCACAACGTTCTCAGAGGCTCAATTTGGTAACAATGGTGAAAATGACTATTTACCTTTCTATTTATAGTAAAAATGGCTTAATTGACTTTAATTTTTGCGAATATGGGTTTATGGTCATGTTTTTACCATGGATTTTACGCTTCTGTACTGTTTTATACATGTTTTAATATGTTTTTAACATGTCGAACGGATTTATGCGGGTGTTTTTTGTTGTGCAGGTCCTTCGAAACGGTGAAAATCATAATGATCTTAAAATCACTTGATCGCGAACTGTCGTCTTTGAGCTCTTTTCCGACACAAAACAAGAAAAGATGGCCGAGTCTCCTTTCAGCTCGTTAAAGGGAATGAGAGGCGGTCATTTTAAGCTCTTCTTCTGACCGTGTAACTTAAAAAGATTGCCGGGTGTTTGTCGTTTCGCACTCGTTATCGGCTCTAAAACGACGTGTTTCCGACCGCTTTTTTACTTTTTCAGGTCGAAAGCACTATTTACGAAAAGTACTCCTCGATCGTAATGGTCGGGCGGTTCTTTCGGGCATTGTTTTATACTTTTTCGGGCTCGAGAGACACAACTGCACGAAAAAGGACCCCCCTGGAGTCTCCTTTTCCGCTGTCTTTTCAGACTCTCTAAATAAGAAAAGACGCCGAGTTTTTCCTTTGTCAGGCTCGTTAAACACTTGATGACATCGGACATTGTCAAAATGACACTCTTCAAGCATATGCTATCCCCGTCAAGCTTGTCATCCAAAAATAATCGGGGTACCTGCCAGAAATGGTGGGGAAAATGGAACTATAATCGTAGTCGTGTCGGCAGTATGTCGCTCTTGAACATGGCACTCCTCTGCTTCGTGTCTGGGTGGGACCATCTCATCTCGCTTTTCACTGGCTTCCGTGGGTTTGGGTTATCCTATCTGGCCTATCATCTGCTCATTGCCATCGTTATCATACCCTTTGCTCATTTGATGTCAAATACTGCCAAATCCACTATAGTGCCGCCGATATGTTCAAGAGAAGTTGACCTCTGCAATAATACAACCTCATCTGCTATCTCACACAAATCATTTTACCTCTGTCTCGTGTCGATGATGTGGGAAACATCATGGCCCACCTTCGGTCAAGGTCACTTCCTGTCGACTTCAGCTCATTATCCAGGAAGGTGCCTTAGAGACTCCCTTCAGGTGCCTTAGAGCCTGCATACCTCAATGGCAGGTTCTCCGTGTTCGACGCGAGGTTTACATCATTGGCCTCCGATCGAATGATTCCGTGGGTGTTCGACACCAGCTCATTAATTCACACTCCGCGGATTGTACCTATAGTACCTTGAGGGCCATTGTCATTATTGGTGGTACCTCTCGCGTCTGTTAACAGTTTTCATCATTGACTGGTAATCAGACGATGTTCATGCGTGTTCGACTCCAACTCATGTATTCACACGTTTGAACTTGTACTTTGTTCGGGTCGAGACGGAGCGCAAGACCCTGGATCCCTGTCTGTTATGGTCCAGGCTGCGATTTTGTGGATGATCATTACATGACTCATTGATGGATGGCTGCGCCCATACCTGAGTCTTCATGGATGGCTGCGACCATACCTTATCATTATTCTGGTCTCTTTAGCTGGATGGCTGCGCCCATTCCATAGACCTTTTCGCATGTCTTTTGGATGGCTGCGCCCATGCCTAGACTGCATGTACTTGATTATCAGAGATATTTCGGACCTTCCTGGTGGTGTTCCGGTTCGGCAAAGTGTTGTAAAGCATTTCACCCCTCCCACTCTCTCGGTCTTCGTGCTTTAGGGGGCATCTGTTACACAGTAATTTGTCACTGCCTCCCTTTCAGTTACCCTGATGTGTCAAGAATTCACAACAATCAAGTTCATGCCTTCTGAACTGGCCCAAAACCCACTTTTCCAAAGTTTTCCTCATCAGCACGTCTGTCTCTAAAATATCCGCGCTGACCGACGGCTCTTAGTATATTCAGTGCGCTGCCAGCGCGGAAGCACATCACTTTTTCGCGCTGGTCGCCAACGCGTCTCTGCCTGTATTGAGTCGCGCTGACATGACTTTCCCGGTTATCGAGGCGCGACGTCAGCGCGTCAGTTGCCTTATAATCCGCGCTGATCCTGTTTGGGCGAATTTGTTCCAACAGCCAGCCTTCCAGATTATTCCAGGCTTGGTTGTTGGCTTTGTGAGTATCGACTCCCTACTATGGCATGTCTGTTCGATCCTTTGCAACCACTCCCCTCAAGGATAAGCTCATCCTTCCACTCTTTTAGGAGGCTCCTTCTCCTATATAAACTTCCACCATTACCATGAGCAGCTAGTTTGGAATAGCTTGGATTGTGTAGAGCTTATAGTGCTCAGATTGCTGCTACTATAGGTATTTGGTGTGCTAAGTGTGGAAGTGATTGATAGCTTAGGGAAGGTTGTGTTGTGTTGCTAGTGTGAGAGAGAGTTTCTTGTCTTGAGGGAACCATTTCCAAAGGTGAATGCTTGAGACGCTTGCTGACTGGCCCCTCCTGAGAAGGATACCGACGTCAGAACATTTGGTTGTACTCTTCTCTATTTTTGATTAATAATAGATGACTGCTACTATTGTTCCATTCTCATTTGTACATGCAATGGTTAAATGAGAATTACATCTTTTCTGACCGATGTATGGTTGCTTTTACTAGATTTCACGCTTGCGTTTGTTTCCTCTTCGTGTGTGCAGGTATCCATTCGCGGGATCGCGGAGGATTGTGACCAGCCGAAGCGAAGGAGCGAAGGCAACATCTCTTCGTCAAGCGACAGCGCGGGAATCCAAGTAGGTGCTCTTTACCTCCTGTTTAATTGCAATTAGGAGCATGCATAGCAGCATTGTGTGATTGTTGCTAGACCCTTGCTGGGCTAGTAGGGATCGCCTCTATCCATAGAGGGGATTTACCTCTCCAACAAAAAGGTTATTAAGATTTACAATTTAATAGGATTTAATGTTTAGTAATATTTGATGCATAACTATACAAATTTTATAAGGTTTAATAAACCTTAATAACATCATTATTATTATTATTAAATTTTTTATAATTTTTTTAATAGTGCAACCATATTCAATCATGGTCAAATTAGCTGAGTTATTGTCAACCATGGTCATCATGATCATCCATATTCAACCATATTGCAATGTCAACCATATTCTTTTATAGTTAAATATTGCAATGTTCACTTATTGTAAATCATTGTTGACCATAGACAACAATGTTCAAAAATTGGCATTGCAATAACACAAATAAATATCAAATGTTTCAATGTATCTAACAACAATCCATCAATCTTTATGTAATTATATGTTGTCAAAAAGTCATGAAATAGATTAAGGAAAATAAACAATTTTAGATTTTGTAACAAGACAAAGGTTAGATGCATAACCATGTATTGTTTTATGAAACAAGATATTAAGATGTGGAAAAACCAATAATCATGGATATTTTGATGTGAGACTTTGAGATCCATCATATTATGTTTTTGAGTTGATATTTCTAGCCAACAGGTGTGGCTCATCATCACGAAACTCTGATCAACCTTAATCAACCTCTATTAGATAAATATATGAGAGATACAAAATGATAATTTCTAAAAATATTATAAACAAATAAGAGCTTAATTAAAAAAAGTTGTTAAAAATAAAAATAAAAAAATAATAAATATAATAAAATGACAAACTATAATAGAAATATACTATAAAATGACAAACTATAAAATGACTAACCTAAATATACAACTTAACATTTATGAGATCTAGTCAAACTCTCGACTCAATTAGAATTAGAGGAGGATTTGTTTCATTTTTTAACGAGCTTGACACAGGAAAAGAACTATGCTCGGATTCGGTTTCATGTTTACGCAAGCTTGAAACGAAAAACTATGCTTGTTATAAGTTCGCATGCCCCCAGCATAATGACGCAAATCGAGGTAAATGCCCCCCAAGCTTCATTGCATTCAACCAGGTGGATGAAATGAAGGTTTACTTTCAAGATCTTGGAAAGACTCGAGGGAGTTGTTTCATTTTTAGTGAGGTTGACACAGGAAAAGAAGTATCCTCAAAACTCTTGTTTCATTTTTTAAACGAGCTTGGCACAAGATAAGGAACTATGCTCATGACTCCTTGTTTCATTTTTTAACGAGCTTGACACAAGACAAAGAACTATGCTCATAAAATCCTTGATTCATTTTTTAATGAGCTTGACAGAAGACAAGGAACTATGCTCAAGTCTACTCTATACAATCTACCTAACAAGGAACTATGCTCTAAAAATCCTTGATTCATTTTTTAACGAGCTTGACACAAGACAAGGAACTATGCTCTAAAATCCTTGATTCATTTTTTAAAAAGCTTGACACAAGACAAGGAACTATGCTCAAGTCTTTGATTCATTTTTTAACGAGGTTGACTCAGTAAATAACTGTCCTCATACTCACTGATTCTTTTTTTAACGAGGTTGACATAGGAAAAGAACTGTCCTCTGGGCAGCCTGTTTCATTTTTTAACGAGGTTGATACAAGAAAAAAAAACTATCCTCGCACTTGATTCATTTTTTAACGAGGTTGACTCAGTAACAGGAACTATCCTCTGACCAACTGATCATGGCTTCCAACTGGAAGAAAGACATGTCAATGGACACACCTTGATCATGGCTTCCAAGAGGTCTTCATCAGAAGGAAGAATAGTTCTCTAGAAGGAACACATGTCAAGGGACTCAAAAGGGATAAGAACATCGTGTTCAAGTAATCCCATAGAGTTTTCCATGTCAATTACTGGATCTAAATCAAAGGAAGATGAGAAAATAGTGAGAGGCTCACTTACATCGGTAACTAAAAACATGGGACCAATTGCCACATAGTTAACCCGTGGCGGGGTAGATGCCACTTTAGAATCAGGAACATTTAGGGGTGTCATATTATTGGTAGTTGAAACAAGACTAGGGAATGAAAGCTGGTCTACAGTCACAATATTTCCATTGTGAGGGAAAGACATCACGTGAAAGAGTGTCGATACGACAACTTTCATTGCACAAACATAGTCTCGCCCAAGGAGTAAATTGAAATCCAAGGGACCTCGAACTACCATAAGATCAATACAGACAATTTTACCTTCCAAGGTAATAGAAAACTTAGGAAGGATCCCTAAAGGTTCACTAATGGTTCTGTTAAAAGCTTTCAGATTCTACGTAATGGGCGCAAGCTGAGGGGAACCCAAAGCTTTCCAAGCAGTTGAGGATAAAATACTCATAGAAGCACCTTCATCTACCTATGTGCGGTGCATGTCCCTACTACCAGCCTTGACAATGATTTGGAAAGGGATGGAGGAAGGAAGACGAGGTTTTGTCAGTCTATTCCAATCAAAGGAAAAGACCTCAGTACTTGGAGCAGGTGAAATGCCCCCCGGCATAGAAGAATCTGATGTAACAAGAAGAACCTGAGCGGTATGAAGTTCACTCTCTAAAGGGAGAGTGGGATCGACCGAATGTGAAATTGAATCGACCACTTGATCAACTAATGGATCATCAACCTGAGTGATATGAGTCTCACTCTCCAATGGAAGAGTGGCATCGACTGAATGTGAAATTGAATCGACCACTTGATCAACTAATGGATCATCAACATAAGTGATATGAGTTTCACTCTCCAATGGAAGAGTGGGATTGACTGTACTTGAAATTAGATCAATCACTCCGTCAGTTGACGGTAGGTTGGGAGAAAGTTTACGGTAACCAGTTGGAAATTCTTGCTGTGGAACAGTAAGTTTTTCCAAAAATTTTGAGGCTTCATCCATGTGAGGGCAAATGTGAGTTTGATGACTCCCTTTGCATAACTTACAAAGAAACCTAACTTTACCCTTTTTCCCATGAACCTGACTATCACTAGTTGATGGATCAATGAAAAGTTGATGAGATTTTTCTGACCATACTTCCAAGACCTTTGGAATACCAGGGCAATTGATAAGGAAGTGGTCACCCTTACAAAGCCTGCAAGGGTATTTGGGTTTACGATGCATGTTGGAGGTTTCCTCAACACAACTAACACTTACAGCCATGGTTTTTTGGTTGACTTCTCCCTTATCTTGCTTCTTCTTCTTCTTCTTAGCCACCTGGTTACTAGCGTCAAGGCTTTTACCAAGAGAAGAGGAAGAAATGGAGGAAGCAAAATTAGGCGAAGAAGGTAAAGGGTCAACAGAGGGTTGGTGATGTTGAGATGGTGAACTCTATTGAGGTGAAGCATTCGGTTGAGGTGGAACAATTGGAGTATTTGGGGCCAACGAAGTTGAAAATAACCATATCGGTAAACCTATTGTAAATCCAGGTAATAACAAAGTAGCCATATAAGGAGGACCAACATTTCCAAAGTAAGGAAAAGTACTGGGATTCTCATTAAGAGGGGTTCCTTGGTTGGTAAATTCCGGAACATTTTCCATTATATTCAACTTCAGTGAATTTTATTAACAATTTAAAACTAAAATTAACAATTAACAATTCACAATTCACACCTAACAATTAAAATTCACAATTCACACCTATGGTCTCTAAAAGTAAAAACAAACAAATTAACACGCGCTATCAAATCTGGGAGTCAAACCACACACAAACAATAACTTTCCATATCGAAGACACTAGTTGGTGATGAAATCCAACGTCGCAGAATTCAATACAGAAATGGTGGTTGGAACAGTTACCCCGACAACCTGCTTAATGAATAGACTGGCACAAGTTTCTCCACTAAATCGTCTCGAGTGAAGAGAACCCCCCAGAAAATCCAAGTGAGTCTAGTCGATGTCTGCTCCAAGTACAGTGGGATCTTCCCTCCACCGTCACCTTAGGAAAGAATCCTATAGATTATGGTCACTATGGTTACCAACGGAAACAAATATACCTGGGGGAACAGTCTGTGATCCAATATGCACGCAAGGGCAGAGTAACAAGCTCAATCCCCTTGAAGGCTCCTTGACATAATCCAAGGTTTACCAACAAGTGACCCCAGGCTCCTCGATAATGGTCAATCCGAGGTTTACCGTTTTTAATACGTGAATATCTTCTATCGTTCCCAATGAGGAAGGATTGATTCCCACACTGGTTCAGATATGATCTCGTGCTTCTCCTTTAAGAGGAGCTTTCCCAGAGCATAGATGTAACAATTGGAATTTATCTCCTACCGCAAGATACAACTACTTGTTTGTTTTACTGTCTTGGAGAGTTAACTAAAACCTATTCCAAGACACTAGCCTAAGCTAGATTGGTGGAAAGAGCCCTAAAAATGTAAAAATTACTAGATGAATTTTAATTAAGCGTTGTGTTATTTAGGCTGTTATTACTCAAAAGGGTAAATGGATATGAAACCAATGGTGTTATGACCCGACCCAAAACTGAATGCAATCGAATATGATAATGTAATCTTTTCAATTCGATGAATCCTAACTAAAGTAAGGAGAGAGTTTCCATTCACTTCCAACAATGCAAAAAATTGATCACTAAGAGAAAATATAACAAATTCTCTAATGCACTAATTTCATAAAAAAAAACTAATGCAAATCAATTCCAAAACAATTTATTTATTTATTTTTATTTTATTTTTATTTTTTATTATATATATATATATATATATATATATATATATATATATATATATATATATATATATATATATATATATATATATATATAGATAGATATATTTTAAAAACAAGCATAAAAACATGTAAATTCAAATCAAAGAAAGCAGATCTAAATCTACAATTGATTTTTCAGAATGTAAACTACGCAATTGTAATCTATGCACAATTCACTTGAAAAGTATGCAAATGTAATCTATGCACATTTTTCATTCATATTCTGAAAATGAGAATTCTAATTATGCAAATGTGATCTATGCAAGAGAATTCTCAAACACAAGATGATTCTAACGTAATCTAAGAACCAATCAAGTGCAAGTCAAGAAAATTGGGTGAGAGTTCCAAAGATCAAAAAATAAAAACACTCAAAGGCGATTAACACTCATACACAATTTAGCCCCCCCCCCGGCGAATGAGGGCAATTTTTTTTTTGCAAATACAAAAGCAAAAGATGCAAAATTGTGAAAAGACTGAGGCAAACCTCCAAGTAATGACCAGAGGAAATCAAATTAAGAATTTCTCAAAAAAGAGACTCAAAACACCCATTTGATAAAAGCTTAAAACAAGAATGCCAATGGAATTAACCTAAGAAAAGTTCCTGACAAGTCACGTGCAGATCTGGGTAAAGGCTAAAAACACATAAACAAATCCTAAGCTGACTGAAAGAGAAAATCTTAAGTTTTTCAAAATTTTGACAGGGTCCGCAGGCTCCCAGTTTACCCAGGTGCGGGACCGCTCTGTGTCTAAAGAAAAAGTGCAGACAGGTCCGCACTGTGTTACGAGCAGAGGGTGCGTTCCTCTCTCAAAAGTATGAAAAACAAAAAATAATTCAAGATCTACTAAACCTACCCAATCCCACACACATCAAGCCAAAAACAGAAACAAAATCACAGTTTCTCAAGTCAAAGTAAAAGCAAATAAAAAAATTCAAGTCCCCAGTGGAGTCGCCATTTTGTCAACCGGATGAGTCGTTCTTGCGGACAAGACCGACCTCCCTAGTATCTAATGATATCTAGTGACAAACAAACCAATCAACTTCTATCTTTATCTAAATATGCAGTTTATAAATAAAGGCAAACAAGTGTTTTAGGCCTACCTTGGGTCCAATGCAAGTTTGTGGAAGCCTCGCTCCGTTGATCCAAACGAGCTCCCTTGTAGAGAATCTGGAAACACAAACAAGAACACAAATTAAATAGCACATGAAAAGCCAATATAATAAGGCATACTTATCATGATGATCAAGGAATTCATGAAACAAATCACATAAGACAATTTGTTGAGAAAAATGAATCTGATTGTATTAATTTAGATCAAAGAAGAACTTTACAACCTGTGCCTTGATGTTGTACAAGCTCCTCCCAGGGTCCATCAAGAAGTCTCCTCTACTTTGACAAGTTTCACTCTCTTCCCAATGAAGCCAAAAGGTATGTGATCTCCTCTCAAGCTTAACTAGGAAGTCTCAATTCCACCAGCATTTACCCTAAAAAAAGTTCAGCTTCTAACCTCTCCAGCAACCAACCCAATGCCTTAATTTATAGTGCAATGGAGGGAAGTTACTAGGTCCACCTTCAAAGGGATAAAGCCCTCCTTCAAAGGGATAAGCTCCTCTCATCAAGGGATTAGCTCCTTTAGTTTTGGGATGCATGAACCACCTAGGATCGAACCATCCACGTCAAGATTCCTTCTAGAATCATCCAGAATTAACCCAAAGTGAGTTTTTAAGAATAAAACTGCGCCCTTTTGACTTTCACAGGGGTCCGCACCCACTCCTTTAGAGACAGAGTGGGCAGGTCCGCAGGTAACATGACCATGGGGTGCGGGACCGCAGGTAACAGTAAGAGAAAGTGCGGAACCAGAGCTTTATTGATTTTTTAAGGTATTTCTCTCATTTTCAAAGCTTGACATGCAGAGCTGAGGTTTGAGACTTGCTAAGGAGGACAATATGAATGATGATAGACCCATACTGACTGCAAATAGTCATGGTGACAATATTTTGTGTAACAATAAGGTAAAGAGGAGTTAAGATTTAAAACATTACATATTAAGGTAAAGAGGAGTTAAGATTTAAAATATTATATGTTAATGAAACAAAGCGAAGAATAAGAGTTAGATTCAAATTATTATATGCTAATGAAGAAATTAAGAGTTCAATAGAATAAATTAATTATGCTAATAATATATTAAAGATAAGGGATACTATATGCTATCAATATATAAAGAAAAGGAGGGGAGGGAATCTTCTTAAAATAAAGAACTTAAGAGTTGAAGAATTATTATAATTAATATAATGATAATAAGAAAGGAGGGGCGGGGGGAGGGGGGGGGGGGGGGGAGGGGGGTGAGGGACAAGGAGGATAGAGACAAGATGATCATAAGGAGAGGGTTGGAATCCAACTCTTACTCAATTTCCAACCATTGTCTTCGTTGAGATTTCTAGCATGCCTTTCAATTTCGATTGCCTCCCTAAGCTTCCTATGGTGGAAATGATCAACCCTAGCAATGACGCTGCAGACATAAGGCACAATCGTTCCCGCTCTTCGGCTTTGGCTGAGCACGTGGAGAAATCCAAACACCATGTCTGTATTGAGGATTCTAGAGTCATTGCTAGGGTTGATCATTTCCACCATAGGAAGCTTAGGGAGGCGATCGAAATTGAAAGGCATGCTAGAAATCTCAACAGAGACGATGGTTGGAAATTGAGTAAGAGTTGGATTCCAGCCCTCTCCTTATGATCCTCTTGTCTTTGTCCTCCTTGTCCCCCCACCTTTTCTTATTATCATTATATTAATTATAATAATTCTCAAGCTCCTAAGTTCTTTATTTTAAGAAGATTCCATCCCCTCCTTTTCTTTATATATTGATAGCATATATTATCCCTTATCTTTATTCATTATCTGACCCTATTTTAGCATAATTAATTTATTCTATTGAACTCTTAATTTCTTCATTAGCATATAATAATTTGAATCTAACTCTTATTCTCCGCTTTGCTTCATTAACATATAATATTTTAAATCTTAACTCCTCTTTACCTTATTCTTTATAGTATATAATATTTTAGATCTAAACCTCTTTAGTATTTAATATTTTCATAATCTCATAACAACTTTTGTTAGTGATATTCTTACCCATCTTCTTAATCTTTGGGGTATTCTTAACTTATAACCGATTTATAATAATAAATAATTCCTATCCCTTTTATGTTGAAATTTCTAAGTCAAATACATTAGAAATTCCTCCTGCATTATCTGGTTTATTTCACCTACTTGTTTATTCCTTAACAAGTTATTTAACCATATAAATATTGAAAATAAACACAAATGCAGTCTCAACTCACATACAGATCATCAACTAAAATAACGGACCAACACACAAGGGACACCGTTATTTCTGGACAATCGTCCCCGGAAAACCCCAACTTGGGAAAACCGGTGCAGCAATTCTGATGGTTTTATTATTAAGTAGCTTTCTTGAGTACAACTAGGGTGCCAAACTGATTCACCCAACAGAGATTTCTATTTGGCAGTAATACTTCTCTTCAGAAGCAGATATTCAGCAAGTTTGCCCCACGAAAATCCTTCCAGCGCTTCTCCAAGGCTCTGTGTCAGCCCTGCTAGCCTCTGCGTAGCTCTCGAACCCCTTGCGTTAGCCCTCTACCTCTCTGTGTCATCTCTCTAGCCTTCTGTGTCACCCACGCAGGCCCTGCTAGCCTCTGCGCAGTCTCTCTGGCCCTCTACGTGGCTCATGCCGGTTCTACGTAGCCTCCTCAATCACTGTGCTGGCCCTCTGGCACTATCTTTGCCTCTCTGCTATGTACTCACTGCCCCTCATTGCAACTCAGATCACTTGTTCGAATTTTCTCAGCAAACCCCGCTCCATAAAATCAAACTGACTAATCAACTTGGTGTATCTCCAACTGACCTTCAAGCCTCCTCTTATACTTTTCTTGTTGAGTCT
The DNA here is from genome assembly GCA_031772625.1 of Pinus tabuliformis. Taxonomy (NCBI): domain Eukaryota; kingdom Viridiplantae; phylum Streptophyta; class Pinopsida; order Pinales; family Pinaceae; genus Pinus; species Pinus tabuliformis. Next base: position 225,780,089 of record CM062817.1, on the reverse strand, counting down.
TCAACGACCGAGATTAAGTCCCTAGTCAATGGCTAAGATTAGATTTGGCTTAATCCATGTCATTTAGAACATTCTCACCCAGTTTTATATTAATACCCATTAATATTTTAATTTTCCGAAGTTTGGACTTAGGAACTCCATTAAAAATATTAATTATTTTAATATCTTTCTAACTAGGTGGAATTTCCCCAAACCATTTATGGGTCTTGGATATCTTATGTACTTTAGCCTCTCTACCAATTTTCATGGCTAGAGCACATCCGATGCTACCCCAAATCAACATTTTAGAATATTTTGATTCCCATTTTTAACCACTCTTAACCTTATAACCTAATTATTAATTTAATATTAACAACTTTCTCTTATTTTATGATTATATATTCTCCCATCCTCTTTTTATTAAGAACTTATTATTACTATTTTTTATCAGAACAACTAATTTATAACTATATTTAGAATAATTAAAGTATTAAATAATTTTATAACTAAAATTAGTTTATCAAATAATTCCATTCAAACTTTTTAGATTTTCCATTTACCTATTTAACTAATCTCCAACGGCTAGTTCTCAACAACGAGTTTTTTTATTGACTGACCCTGGGCTATGATGCATCCCTGCTATTTATTCCTTAAGATTGTATGCTTTTTACACCTTGTTCTGAGGATGAACCACAATTTTCAACGACTGACCCTGGGCTATGATGCATCCCTGCTATTTATTCCTTAAGATTGTATGATTTTTATACCTTGCCCTGAGGATGAACCACATTGGTTGGTTCAAAACGTCGACCAAATCCTAATGATGGGATTAATCTAAAAGACATTTATTTATTCATCATTATTGTTCAAAAACAATTTATGATGCCTGTGTCCCACATAAGTCAAAGAGATATGGTTGAGAGTTTTCATTTTCATGGATTTCTTCTCACCGACCTTTATGGTGAATACTATGTTGTTTTGTATTTAATTTGTGTAAAAAATGTTTATATTATAAAAGTAATGGTAAATTTTATAATAATATAGTGATAGAAATTTCATTTTATGGTAATTTTTGATTATATTTAATTGGGATTTTTATTTTCAATTTTTAATAATTTATTAATTAAGTTTAATTGAATATAAAATATCATATTTTAATGAAATTTTAATTATATATATAATATGGTAAGTTAAAAATTAAAAAATTATTTTAAATAATACTTTTAAAAGGAAAAAAAACATCGAAATAATAATTAAGTATTATAAAAAAAAAGTTTTTTTTTAACCTTTTAAATTTTGTAGATAAGTATAATTTCACTTTTTAATAATTAAAAAATATATATATATTTTTTTTTGTAAGGCTGGGGTGGGACTCTCCGATTTACATGTCCATTATGTACCCCTCTACGGGGGCAGGGTAGCCCAAGATTTGAACCCAAGACTTCCGGTTCGGTGAGACTTCATTTCCACGGCCCTTGCCGCTTGAGCTACCCCATGTGGACAATAATTAAAAAGTAAAATTATTTATATATATAAAGATGATTTTTTTTTTTTTAAAGATGAGAAAAAAATAAAAAATAAATAAAAATTATTATTATTAAATCATGGTCTAACTTTTAATGTTTTTGGTTTTTTCATGGCATAATTTTTTAGTTATTTTTGTTGAAATTCTAACAAATTATTAAAATTATTAAAATCATAATCTGAGTCTAAATTAATTTTTATATTTAAAAGCTCATTTTAAATAATGAAAAATGACAATCTTATTTAAAATGACTAAAACTATATTTTTTGAATTTAGGTTTCTGTAATCCATAATGAAGTGAGGCTTTCCTCGGAGCTGAAAAATGTCCTAGGGCTAAGAAAGATACCAAGAATCAATTTTTTGGTGTTCATCTTCCTTTTATCAAAGGGACCACTGACAAGATTGCGAAGATCCTAAGGAAGCATAAGGTGGCTTCAACCTTTAGGCCTTTAAATACCATCAAGAATATGAAAGGTGTTTATGTTATCCCATGCTCTTGTGGGACTCCCTACATTGGTGAGACTGGGCGCTTGATTAATCAAAGGATTCATGAGCATGCCGCTAACATCAAGCATGGCAGGACCTGCTCTTCTGCTTTGGCAAAGCAAGTAGATAAATCTAATCATCACATTTGCATTGAGGAAGCCCAAGTGGTTGCCATGGTTAGTTATTTCCATCATTGTAAATTGAGGGAAGCCCTAGAAATCGAAAAAAGACCCAATAATCTGAATATAGACGATGGCTCGATTATTAGTAGAAGTCGGTCCCTATCCTGTCCTCCTAGGTTTTTGTTTGTTTGTTTGTTTATTTATCTGTGTAGGTATTGTGTCCTTTTTATAGTATTTGTTAATGGTTTATTCTTCATTATAGTTTATATTCTTGATCCTTTGTGTTTTATTAAGTATTTTATCATCCTATTCGTTCTTAACTCCTTTTAGTATTTTTGTTATTTGTTTAATGAGCCCCAACCTTGTATTTTATTGTTGACCTGTTATATTTATTGATTACTTTTCTTTATATATATATATATATATATATATATATATAATTTTATTTTATTTTGACTTGTGTATATTTTTGTTTTATTTTATTTATTTTCGATTAATTTTTTAATTTCTTTTATTTCCATTATTTTTTTTATTAGGGTCTTGACTCATTTTTATAATTTTTGACTTGCCTCCTTGTTTGGAGTTTGACTTTGATTTTTTGATTCTTGTTAGTTATATTTTTTTTATTATTTCCCATCAATAGAATTTTTTAATAATATATGATTTTAATAAATTAATTTAAAAATTATTTTTCAAAAACTAGTCATTTAATATAGTTGTTACTTAATAATATTTGTTTTTAATAAATTAATAAATTAATATAATATAGCTGTTACTTAATAATATTTGTTTTTAATAAATTAATATCATAATTTTACATGTTATTGACTTTGATTTATTATTATTATTATTCTTGTTAGTTATATTTTTCGATTATTTCTCATTAATAGAATTTTTTAATAATATTTGATTTTAATAAATTAATTTAAATATTATTTTTTCAAAAATAGTCATGGTCTCTACATTGCTCTCTATTTAAGCCTTTGACATGGTCTGCCTCTTCATCTCAACCTGATGATGAACCACACTGGTTGGTTCAAAACGCGTCGTCCAAAAATTTCTCTTATGTGATTTCTACCAAAAGGCTTTTCTTAAAACTATATTATTAAATTTCAATTAAAAATAATCAAAATATAAAAATTAAACAATATCGATCATTGATATAACTAGCCCAACTATATCAATTAAATGATGGTAAAATGTTTCTATCCATGATAAACATCAAAATACTTATTTCATGATGCATCTTATGTCACTAAAAAAAATATTATAAATTTATTTTAAATTATTATTATTATTATTATTTTTAATTTTTTTAAGAAACAGGTAGTGAATATATTAGATACTTGGCCTTAAGGCCAAAAATTGGATTACAAAAGGTGAGTCTAATTTCACAAGTACCACGTAACCATGCAAGGCCATGGCATTTATGCTTAGCTCACATCTCTTTTTGGCTACTACTATGAGGTCAATTTCAGAGATTTTTCCAAGTTTATGAATACATACAAACTGGTTTAACAAAAAGCAGTAAAACATGACAGCTATCTAAATTAAGGAATTGGTTCCCATGTTTCTTGTCTGCCTCTGAGTAAGGCTCCAACTGTAAGGAGGGCTGCTTTGTTGGCTTCGATGTCCGCCTCCTTATTATTAGCTCTCAACACATGGTAGAAATTCAAATTTTGGAAAGAGTCTCCAACGTCTGTTATCTTGAAGATCAGCCTTGCAAGCCTTAGATTTGTTGGCTTAGAATGTGTCACCATAGCATTGATGATGACCTTAGAATCCCCAAATACATTAGCCTCCCTGATGTTCAGCACTTTCAACAACTTGAGCCCTTGGAAAAGAGCCAAAGCCTCAACTTGAATGCTAGAAGTAATGCCCAAACCCCAGGCGAAACTGTGTATTCTTATGCCATCTGGGTTCAATATGACGCCTCTTGCGCTAGCTCTTCCAGGATTGGCCTTTGCAGCCCCATAAAAAAAGAGAGAGTATCTCTGCTGTTTTGTATTCCAATCTCGGAATTCTTTTGCTAAAACTCTTATATGCCAATCTTTGGGGAGGGTGATACTATTTGCAATATTTTGGAACTGAAGATCGAGAGAGGAGCCCCAATTTATATCTTGCTGGCTGAGATTTAAATCGTCTTTATGGTCTCTCAGACACTCTTTTAGCTGGCATTTAATCTTAACTACCACAAGCTTGGCATCCTGTTCGTAGTTTCTGAAAATTCTTTTATTTCGCTCAAGCCAAACCTGCCAACAGATTATTTTAGGAAGAGTAGACCAAGCAGCTCTGATAATTTTATTTTTTGGGGGAGGTCCAGGATACCTTTGCAGCCATTTAGCAAAAAGTTCGAGAATGGAGGAAGGCAACGCGAAGCTGGAACTCAAAGTTCCCAACAATTCTGTCCAAATCTGCAAAGTGAAGGTGCATTCAAGCATCAGATGAATGACGCTTTCTTGATTTACCTTACAAAGGTTGCACCTTGAAGGACCGTGGAAACCACGCTTCTGAAGATTTTCATCAGTCAAGATTTTGGAGTGACATAGCAGCCAGTTGAAGAAATCAATTTTAGGCAAGGAGGGATAATGCCAAATCCCTTTCCACGGCTCAGGGTTCGTGGCCACGTGAGGGTGCTCACACAGCTTGGCGTAACCTTGAGCAACGGTGTATCCACTAGCCAGCGTACCCCATCCTCTTGAGTCTCGTTTTCGATCCAGCGATGGAGCCAATCCGTGGAGCTTGGAAAGCAGGATCTCGCGCTCCATAGATAAATCTGGGGGCGTTTGAAGATTCCAACCAGCCCAGCGTGAATTCTGCCAAACTAAAATGTCCCACAGAGTACGCATTCCAGCCTCATTCATCCATCTGCGCAACGCTTGAAGCGAACGACAGTCTCCCAGTGGCTCATTGTTCAATATTTTGTCTGTCCAAAGATTGATCCTTTTTCCATTACCGGGAACCCAAAAGGCATGAGCGTTGATGAGAGAGCAGGCTCTGTTGCAAAGCTTCAGAAAGGGCGTATTTGGATGCGTCCTAGGGTGATCTAGGCAGTGAGAACGCTGGCCTTTGAAATATTTTTTCCAAAGAGCTAGTTGCACCCAGCCAGGATTAGGAGCAATAATTCTCCAGATTAATTTAGCTCCCATTGCAATATTATGATAGCCAAGGTTTTTGAAATTTAAGCCTCCTTCCAACAGCGGTTTGGAGATGGATTCCCAGCTAACTAGCAGAATCTTTTTCTCATTCTGCTTGCCCCCCTTCCAAAAAAATTTCTGAATGATCTCCTCCATTTTTCTGAGAATACCAGAGGGAGAAAGAAGGACATAAAACTGAAATAAGGGAAGACTGGAAAGAACAGATTTAATGAGGACAGAATTACCAGCAATGTTAAGCTAAGAAAAGCCCCAGGCAAGCAACTTGTTGTTGTATTTCTCCAATTGGGGGAGCCAATTTCTGCTGTAGGATCTTTTGAGGAAAACCGGGAGGCCCAAGTACTTGAAGGAAGTCTAGTTTGAGGATGCGGCGAAACCAAAGGTTCTGGAAATGGAGTTAAGCAAGCTGGAAGTGGTGTTCTAGCAATAGATATCACATTTGTCGTTGTTTAGACTACTTCCTGAAACCATGCAAAACTCGTCCAAAGCTCTTTTAAATCCGGAGACCATAAGCACAGAAGCTACTCCCAATAACAAGGTGTCATCTGTAAAGAGGGCATGATTTACGTTTTTAACACCTCTTGCAATACAAAGTCCAGCGATATACTGATTTGCCCTTTTTTTTAATCTAGGTAGAAACTGAGGACAGAGGCTTGAAGAAAAAATAGAAGGGGTGAGAGAGGGCATCCCTGCCTGAGCCCTCTCATGGCTTTGAAAAAATCAGCAGCTCTGCCATTTACTAAAGGGGAAATCCAAGGCTCCGAGATGCAAGCTCGAATCCAATTTATAAATTTTTCTCCAAATGCAGGCTTGTGTAAGACTTTCAGCAGAAAGCTATGCCTAACTCTATCGAAAGAATTTGCTAAATCAAGTTTGACAACCATACCTTTTTCATTGCGCCTCAGGCTTGAGTGGATTGCCTCTTGGACCATAATGAAATTGTCCACAATCTGTCTACCTTGGATGAAGCCTCCTTGGCTTTCCGGTATGATTTTGGGGAGGATGGGCTTCAGTCTATTAGCGATGACTTTGGTGATCAATTTGTAACCAATATTGTAGAGCGAAATCGGGCAAAACTTGTTAAAGGAGTTGGCCCCCTTCTCTTTGGGAATGAGAGCAAGAAAAGCAAAGTTCATGCTGCCTCCGATTTTCTGGCGAACTTGGGATTTTTAGAACCATTTTGTAGAGATCTTTTTCCACAATAGGCCAGCAAATTTGGAGGAATCTAGCTGAGAATCCATCCGGCCCAGGGGCTTTGTCAGGGTCCATGGCAAAAAGTGCATCCTTGACTTCATTCTTGGTGACTTTAGCTTCAAGGAGGTGATTCATTTCAGCAGAAATCAAGGAGGGAACCACGTCCATCATATGTGAATTTTGATCCAGAATTATATCTTCACTATACAGGCTTTTAAAATGAAGGGAGGTTGCTTTTTTGATGTTTGCATTTTCCTTGTGGATGATAGAACCATCTTTGATTCGGAAATGGAATTGGTACATTTCCTGGCATGAGCTTGTTTGTGAAAGAAAGAAGAATTCCTGTCCCCTGCTTTAAGCCAGAGACTACGAGACTTAAGTCTCCAGTATTCTTCCTCAGCTAGACAAGCCTTGTGATAGTTTTGCTGAAACAGGGCTTCTTTATCTAGAATCTCTTTTGTTATGTCAGTTGTTTCAGCTTGAAGATGGTGAATTTCCAAAGCGCGTTGAATATTTTTTCTTTTGTTGGCTGGATTGGGCAGAGATTTGACCCAGCTTTTCAACGCCCTTTTCACTCTTCTGAGCTTCTCTTCCCAGACGAAAAAGGGGGAGCCTTTGACCGGCTGCAACCAAATTCCCTTAACTAATTGCATGAAGTCTGATTCCTTAGCCCAGAGCGGGCTAAATTTGAAGGGAATAGGTCCAAGATCAAGCTGAAACACGAGTTCCAGCTTGATGGGTTTATGATCTGAAGTACTGCAAGGGAGAATATGGACTCTAGCCTCTAATCCAAGAAGAAGAAAATAGCTTTGAATAAAGAATCTGTCCAACCTGGCAGCTATGTGGCCAAGACCAATTCTTTTATTAGTCCAAGTGAACTTGCCTGAGGTTGGCTTGATGTCCAGCAGGTCCCAATCCTACATAAGGTCCTCTACCCATTCCCTAGCCGGATCACGAACAACGCTGCCTCCTCTCTTGTCTGCTGACAGGAGAGTGAGGTTGAGGTCTTCGGCAATGATGATATTCTCAAGATTAATTAGATTTGCTTGGTTTCTTAAGGAGTCCCAACAAGCCTTTTTTCCCCAGCGTTCACAGGAACGTACACGTTGAAGAGACTAAAAATCTGATTTGTTTCTACATGCTGCAATTTTAAGAACAACCAATGAGAGTTGAGGGTCTTAGAAATGACTGAGAATTTGTTAGCGTTCCAAAGGGTGCCCACCCCACCGGAAGCCCCTTGGGCTGAGATTGCTTCTGCTTCACATTTATTCAAGAGTTTCTTACTTACCTGAAGGAAAGTGGATTCCTCTAGTTTGGTCTCCTAGATGAGAAGTATGTCTAGAGCTTCTGTCTTGATTAAACTTATGATGGCTTCTTCTTTGATTCTGCACCCCATACCTCTATAGTTCTAGGAGACAATCTTCATCATTTGTATTTCTGGTTGGCTCCCTTGGAGCCTTGGGGCTGATTTCTCGCCATCTTAGGTTTTGTCGCTAATAGCTTCTCAAGAGTTGGCTAGCTGCCTTGGAGCTTGTCTTTGAAAGTTTCCAACTCTCTTTTTTCCTGATCCGTTCTGCAGCCTCTTGTGGATCTCCTTGTCGAGGCTTGTGATTCTCCTATTTCGCCTTCTTCCTTCGAGCCTTCAGATTCTTGCTCAACTTCCTCGACTTCTACAGTGTTTCCTTTGGAACTCTCAGCAAGGCTTGCCCCCTTGGGAGAAGAGGGGGTACCTTTTGTGAGGGGGGTTGATTTTTGGATATCTGCTTCCTATGTTTCCTCTATTTGTGAGCTTAGAGGGGCGAATTTATTTTCTTGCTCCATTCTGACAGGGGGTTGCTGAGGAGGGGCTTGTTGAGGGTCTCTTTCGGTTGTACCAACATGTTTTTGGGTTTTCTTGGCATGCTTGACCTGATTCTAGCCTTCTTCTTTACCCTTATTTGGATCAGCATTGGTTGGGCATCCTCTGGCGAAGTGGTCGTAGACATGGCATTTTCAGCACTTGAAGGGCAACTGCTCATAGTCAAGCTTCTGTAAATGAGTCCAACTTCCTACTTTGATTTTGATGGCTTCCGGGAGTCCCACCTCTAGATCTACTTCTACGCAGATTTGGGCACAGTCATATTGATCTTTGTTGTTTGCTCGGTCTATGAATTTCCCAAGGGCGTTGCCAATGTGCTTCAACGAGTCCCAGTTCCAGCAATGCACTAGGAGATTTGGAAGCCTGACCCACACCAGAACAACCGTAGGAATGTCAACTGCAGGGTCGAAATCCGACGTCCATTTGTTGAGATAGAGGCCCTGGGGGCCCATGAAATAGGGGCCATTCTGGAAGATTAGATCCTTGTCTTCCTTAGAGGTGAATTCGAAGAGGAAAAACCCTCGTCCTAAGAAATAAGATGTGACGCTATTCTTGATCAAAGGAGCCCAATTCTTGTTGACCCAGTTCTCAATGTACTTAGAAGAAGACCATAGTCCAGTGAACTGATCGACAAGTGCCTGCTCAGCCAAGGACAGGGCAACTTGGATCGGAGTCTCTGGTGGCAGGGAGATTTCAGGAATGTCTTCGAGCCTCTTGATGAATTTGGCAGCTGTTACACAGTAATTTGTCACCATCCCTGTTACTCCTCTTGTCGTACCTTAGAGGAACCATCCCGGGAGTTATAAGAAGTGACAAAGTCTAAAAACACTTGCATTATGTTCCCCTGAGTATGTACTCCATGTTCCCTGAAGACATCTTCTGCAGATTATCCCTGAAAAGTGATCTTTTTCCATTGGCGCAAGTTCACAGTATTCTACCCGCGCCAATGGTGGAGATCCTCAAAAGAGGGCGCGACCATTGGCGCCCTGTCTTAGAGCAACAGTTGCGCCAACCAAATTTAGTCGTGCTTTTTGCCTTACTGCACGTCCGACTGTTGTTTCCTTCATTACATGGAGCTTTTCTGAGGATAAAAAATCAGTCTTTTGTCGAGCTTTATCCATCTTTATGGCTTTTGAGGATAATGCTAATCCGCAAAAGGTGTCCCGGTTCATCGTATCCTCCTCCCTTCTTCATCTATATAAGCTTGTCATTGTGCATTGGACAAGCTAGTGTTAGTGCTAGTGATTTAGTGATTGAGTGATAGTAGTGATGATTATTGGTCATGGAGTGTTAGATGTTGAGTTCTTGAGTTCTTGGAGGAATGCTAGTGAGTGCTAGAGAGGTTATGCTGCTGGAGAGGAGATGCATTGCAAGACACATATAGTTACTCGCCCAGCCAGGAGAAGGGTCGACGTCAGAACAATGGTTGTAACTTTTCCTGTTTATTAATTGATGAGCGACTGCTATTATAGTTCCAATCTCATTGTCTATTATGGTGATGTGTTGATTTATTTCCTTTCTGACTGAAATATAGTTGTGCCTTGGTAGCTGTTATGTTGGTATTTGTCTCTTCCTTTGCATGTGCAGGTGTTCGTTTATGATCTGCGGGAGCGAGGGAGCGGGGATATCAACTCTGCTTCAATCATAGCGTTGGATTCCAGGTTGGTCTTCTTGATTCACCTTTGATGCATAACTAGGAACTTGCGTAGCAGCGTGGTTTGATTGTGGCTAGTTCTGTTATAGGCTAGTGGGATCGCCTCTGTCCGCAGAGGGGATTTACCTCACCAACAAATTGGCGACTCCACTGGGGAGGAACTATTTGATTTTTGTCTTGCATGTTAATTTTCTTCTGCTTGCTTGAGTGAATGAGCTTCCTGAGTCAGTTTTGAGTTTATTCTTTACTGTTTGACCCATCTGAGCACTGTCAACCCGACCTGAGGTCGTATCATTTATTTTTCTAGTTGGCAAGCTTAATTGGCGCGGTTATTTCTTTGACAGTCGCGCCAGTTGGCGCATGTTGCTCAAAAGCAACTCGCGCCAATCCTGTAGTAGCGCAAGTTGCAGGCTGACAGTCGCGCCAGCTCTGTAAATTTTGCCTGTGTGTGGGTGGAAAGCTCTTTCAGTCTCTTTATATATCTCTCTCAGCCTCTGGAACTGTGTTGAACCTCTGCTTGACTGGTCTTAGCCTGTATCCCTCAGCTGTTTGCTCATTTCGATTGATTTTCGTCTCAGCCCTAGGATATCTAGTGACTTTGCATATCTAGCCTTCTGTGGGAAGTTTCGATCTCTTGATTATCCAGTCAGCTTGTTGGTTGTGTTCTGCACCTATCCAGTGCTTTGTTAAAGCTTGATCTTCTATACTCTGAATACTTCACTTCTAGCCTCTTTGAAGTTCACTAGTCTTTGTGTTTTTCCTTGCTTGCATGGTTCATTTTAGTGTTTCAGAATTGGTTCTATTTCATTGACTGAACTTGGATTGTGCATATCTCTTAGAATTTGTTTACATGCATCATGCCATCTTAAAGGAAAGAAAAACAAAAAGTCTCTTGCATCATAGTAGTTAGCATTTATTGTTATTTGTTGCTATTAAAAAGGAAAAGACAAAATTTCGTTTCTTGTTATTAGCTGCATTAGGGTCTTTGTTGTTTGTTGAAGTGATCATTTCATTTGTGAAAAAGATCTCAACCCTCCTGTAGATAGAATTCATCGAATCAAATGATTTAATTTTGGCATATAGTTTGCATGTAAGAAGTTTTTGAGATATCACATACGGTAGGACCAAAAAACTGAAACATAATCAAAGATAAACTTTAAAATGAACTCAATGAACATAACAACGCATTGGAACATAACGCAAACACTCTAGAGGTCTAGGTTAGAGACGTGTTCCGGCGTCTTTAAACCTGGTAGTTTATCGTCGAGTGGTTGGGTGATTCCTCCACGGTGAAACGATAGGTGCCAATACGGACTGTGCTTCCACGTACCGTCGAGTATATATTGGGAGACCCCTATAGGAATAAAGCCTTTATCCATAGGAAGCCGTGTCAGCCGCCCTACGATTCGCAATGCAGTGAACACAGCATTCACGAAGATCGACCACCCGTACCCTAAAAAGTATTCTGTGGTTTTGCGAAAAGTTTGGCACACCCTCTACCTAGAATTCCAGAGTAGTCACTTTTTATCCTTTTCGGACTCCTTAAACGAAAAGGTGCCTGTGAGCGTCTTGTCACTTCATGCTCATTAAATATTCGAAGGAGACTAGAGTCATCTTTTATCCTTTTCTCGAATCTTAAAAAATGAAAAGGTTAAGTTCAGTGTCTTAAAATTTATTGGCCACGATAACATCTACCCAATTAGCTTTCGTTTGTGTCAGTCCGAAGTAGGAGTTATCTGGATAAACTTCTCAAGTTTCATCCTGGCAGAATTACCAGTTTCGTCTTCTACCGAAACACCGGTGGTGAGTCTTCCTGTGGTTCTAAGTATACAACCACTTAGTTCTCGCGCCCCGGGTGACGAGACTTACCAGTTTCATTGGAACCCTACGTGGGAACCTTTTGAGGACGGTATCCCTTTTTGGGACCATCCTTCTCCTCGTGGGTCAGTCCCACCAGTTTCATCCGACATGGATGATTTGTCTCCTACAACGACCGATGAGTCCGTTGCAACGAGCGGTGACATTCCCACCTCAACGGACCCTATACATGTTAGTAGTACGCCTACTACTACAAATTTACCACTGGGCTATAAAGCTTTGAGAGATGCTACGCCTTCTGGAACTCTGTTCACAGGTCCCATTTGGTCATCACACACTTTTCCTACTACAGAACCTTTTACTCCATCAAGTCGCAGTCTATTTGTTACCTCCGTCACAACCGCTCCAACAGTATGTGCAGCCCCCTTGACTTCTATTTCTAGTCGTCCCCCAGCTTCTTTGTTTGGAGTCTTTGACCCCATGACAAATGTCCCAATGCAGGAGCCATATGATCCATATTTGTCATCTCAACCGGTTGTTGAGGTATCGGTCCCATTGTCGATTGATTGGACCTCTACCTCTTTCCATGGTGGTCAAGTTTTATCTGCGCAATCTCCAATACAACCCCCTCAAGACCAACCAGGGCAATCCGTTCATGGAAACCCTTTCGTTACTGTTGCTCCTTTTTCCTCTTCTTATACGCAACCTTCTGGTAACTCAAGTCAGTCGTCTTTTCAACAAGTCCAACCTGGTATCCAGCAGGGCTATCCCGTTGGACGAAGTGGTCAACAAACTATTAACCCAAACCAATCCAATGTCCGGTATAGTCCAATGTCTGGACAAGTTACTCAACCACTCGGTCAACCTACTGTCCAGTATTCACAACCCTCTGGGCAGGTTGGTCAGCCTCAAACACAGTTGGGCCAACCAACTGCCCAGTCTCCTCAACCATCTAGTCTGCTAGGACAACCTTCAACTGCGCAACAACAGTTCCAACAAGTAGGCCAACCTCAGTATCAGCAGGTACAACCTTCTGGACAGATCGGCCAACCTCACCATCAACAAGGTTTTCCTTCTGGCCAGATAGCCCACCCTATAGGACAGTCTATTGGCGCTGCTCAATCCGGTCCGTGGCCCCAAATGGGACCCCAATACCCATCTGGTCTTCAAATGCAGGCCGGGTCTCAATCACAAATTTTTTATTCAACCCAGCCTGGTCCTTCAACTCAATTCGGAGCCCCACCACTGTATGGCTACCAACAACCTCAAGGGCAATTTTCGTTTGCCCCGTACCAGAACTACCAGCAACCGCAAGCGAATCCCTCACAAACTTATCAACAGCAATACGGCACACCTGCAACATCATTTGGTAATCCTTATGCTGGGGGGCACTATACAAATCCCTATGGCCAATCCACTATGGGGCCAAATCCTTCTGGACAAACTCTATGGGGGCAACCACCACCTGGCTGGAACCCTGGTGCTCCACCCTACCAACAGCCCCAGATGCCTTTCAATCCTTAATTACCATTCTTAGCGACTTTAGAATTACCAGATGTATCCAAATTAACCAATGATCCTATTCTTCATAATCCTTATTGGCCTCCAGTTCCAACTAAAATACCTGGTGACTGTCCAAAATTCGATGGTAAAGCCAATGAAGACCCACAAGCCCATGTTATGACCTATCATTTGTGGTGTTCATCTAATTCATGGCTTGACGATTCATTTCGGCTTCGCCTTTTTCAAAGGACTCTCACTGGCTCTGCCGCTAAGTGGTATATCGAACTTCATCGCGGGTCCTTTCAAGATTTCAATTCCTTGGCTATGGCATTTCTCACTCACTTCCAGTTGCCCATTCGATACGAAATGGGTATGCACCTCCTCACTTCCTTAAGACAAACGACAGCTACTCATATCTCTGATCATATCCATGAATGGAGACGGTGTAGACGTATGATCAAATTTTGGATTCCCGACCAGCTTCTTACCGATTGGTTTACGACTTCGTTCGTGCCTCCGATAGCTCGGGATATCGCCATGGGGGCGTGTGTCACTGAAGAGCAAGCTATTGCTCGAGCTCAGTACCTTGACTTGGTTTATTCTCAGTCAGGTACATTATATGATTATCTGCCTGATGTCCCAAGACAAGGAACATCTAAATCCCCGCCAACACCCACTGTTGACGGTATCATTGGTTCGGTTAATTCATCCTCAAAGAAAAATTCGACGAACCCTGCAAAGCAAAAAACATTTGCTTCGAATGGACAACCTTCCCAGGCATCCCCTGGTTCGAATGTTACTTCTGAGGTTAATGCCGTCCAATCTAATACGGCAAACAAGGCTTCGAAAGAGAAGAAAAAAGGGAAAGCGAAAAATAAGCCGGAGCAACCTAAGCAGGAAACCCCAAAACCTCAACCTGAGGACGGAACTAAACGCAAACCCAAATATCCTTGTCTTATTTGCGATGAAAATCACTTTACCAAGGATTGCCCGAGACGGTCCGAAGTTAGTCGTTTGTTAAAAGGCACCTCTGGGACTCCTGCGGTGCTCAAAGAGCCCTTTCCCACCCAACACACTCAAAAAACTCAAATGGTGGTTGACCCTACTCAGCCTCCCTCTTCCTTTGGTTCTCAAGTGTTTATGGCTAGTACAATACCCATTAATATCAGTACTCGAACGAAAGATTATTCGTCATCTGCCGGGAAGGAGCCTGAGGTTCCCCCAAGTGCTCCCCCGTTCAGTTCAGGTCCGCTCCACATCGAGAGACCTACCACTAAAACGCCTCTTCGACCCTCTCCAAAAGGAGTACTCCGGAAATCCTCGTATAATCCGAATGCTCGTGCTGCACAGCACTACAACATCGTTGAGGACTTAGCACAGACTCCGTCGGCTATGTCCGCTTTAGAGGTTCTCCAGAGCTGCCCTTCTCAGAGGAAGTCCATGCTATCTGCCATTGGTGGCATAGACCCGGCCGATTCGGATTTAATAACTTTTGACTTAGAACGCCACACTCTAAGACTACCTCCCCAAATCGCCTTCCTCATACAGGTAATTATTGATTCCAAGACAATTCATCGTACAGTTATTGATGAAGGTGCCTCAACTTGCATCATGTCCGTTGCCTGTTGGAAAGCGATTGGATCTCCGACGTTGAGCCAATCTCCCACTACCTTGGAAGCTTTTGATGGAAGAGCGTCCCGTCCTTACGGTATACTCCAATGTTTACCAATCTCTTTGGAAGGGAAGACGGTCGAGATGGAAGTTGAAGTCGTTGATGCTACTCTAACCTACAACCTCCTTCTCGGACGTAGCTGGATATACGCAATGCAAGCTGTTGCTTCATCTTTCTTCCGAATCATCCGTTTTCCTCATCAAGGGAAGATCGTTACCGTTGACCAGCTCTCTTTTTTTGCTTCTTCTTCCGAAGGCACCATCCCGTTCATGGACCATACCTCCAAATTACCTAAGACTCTGGGAGCTGGACTTTTCAAAGATCCTGATCTTATGGGTGTTTTTCCACTCCCTCCTATAAATGTCACCTCTGTCAATATGATCGCTACTGGCTCTGATCCGTGGCTCGTACCCCCTACAGACCAAGTAGATTCCTGGGGCGACCAGATGCCATTGAGTCCCGCCGAGTTTAATTATGTTGAAATCATTGCTGCCTCGGCTCCCTCCTCTACGCTTACTCCATCCTCAGGACTTCTAGATAAGGCTTCTTCGGATTCTCTAGGAGAAATGTTCCTCTCCGACGAAGCTATTATTGAGACTATGTCTCTAGAGGAACCTCCCTGGTATAGTTCTCACCATCGTTCCTCATTTCTCCCTGCCTCGCAGCATTTCCTAACATGCCTCGAACGGTTTGCTCCTTGTCTACCATCACAAATCCTTCAAACGCCTATTCAAATTGATCAGGTTTTTTCTGAAGGAAATATGGCAAACATTACACGAACCCAACCCCTCGACATCTCTGTTAAACCCGGGATAGTCGAGCATCTTCATATCGGAGTCACTTGTATTCCAGTGGAGATTCAACTTTATTCCGAACTTTTTCGCGAATTTCGTGATGTTTTCGCATGGTCCTATGAAGAAATGCCTGGCATTGATTCTAGCATAGTAATGCATGAAATAATCACGTACCCAGATGCTAAGCCTGTTCGTCAACGTCTACGCCCTGTACACCCTCGGAAGGCTGCGGCGATTAAGGCCGATGTAGAAAAGCTTCTTAACGCCGGTTTTATTTACCCTATTCCTCTTACAGATTGGGTTTCTAACATTGTCCCTGTAACTAAAAAACAAGGTACAATCCGGGTTTGTGTAGATTACCGTGATATAAACAAAGCCTGTCCTAAAGATAATTTTCCCACACCATTCATTGATCAGATCATTGACGAGTGTGCCGGCAGTGAAATATATTCTTTTATGGACGGTTTCTCCGGTTATAACCAGATCAATATTGCTCCTGTTGATCAACACAAAACGGCCTTTATTTGCCCATGGGGGACTTTTGCCTATAAGAAGCTCCCTTTCGGTCTTAAAAATGCCGGTGCTACCTTCCAGCGTGCAATGTCTTATGCATTTCATGACATTCGGCATATTGTGCAACCTTATCTGGATGATCTTCCTGCTCATTCAGCTAAACGTGAGGACCACCCTAAACACCTTCGCGAAATCTTTCTTCGCTGTCGGTACTACCGCATCCGGCTAAATCCCCACAAATGTGTCTTCTGCGTTGAATCTGGCAGACTTCTCGGTTTTATCGTTTCTAGAGAAGGCATCCGTTTGGATCCCCTTAAAGTCGAAGCTATCGTCAATCTCCCTCCCCCAAATTCTTTGCATCAGTTGCAAAGTTTGCAGGGGAAAGCGAATTTTTTACGCCGTTTTGTTCCCAACTATGCCAAAGTAGCTAAAGGTTTTACGCGATTACTGAAGCGTGATATCCCTTTCCATTGGGATGCCACAACTCAGGAATCTTTTGAACGTCTCAAGAGTTTACTTGTTTCTGCTCCGTTGCTTCGTCCTCCGAATTATTATCGCGACTACACCTTGTATTTGGCTGCCGCCGATACCACTATCGGCATGGTTCTTGTCCAAAATGATGATGATAACACTGAACATGTTATTTACTATCTCAGCCGCAACCTGTTAGACACGAAAACTCGATATGCTTATATCGAAAAGTTGGCACTAGCCGCAGTTTGTGCTGTACAACGCTTCCGTCATTATATTCTTTCGCGTACTACTACTGTGATTTCTGATTGCAACCCCATGACGTATATATTGTCACGCCAGTTACTAGGGGGCAAATACTCAAAGTGGATTGTTATCCTCCAAGAGTTTGACTTGGAATTTACCACTGCCAAGTCTAAGAAATCCCTTGTGTTTGCTGAGTTAATTTGCTCTTTGCCATCTTCTTCCTCAACCTCGCCTGCAGAAGACCAAATACCAGATGAAACCCTGTTCCTCATTAGCACCCTCGATCCATGGTACGGAGATATAATCACATATCTGCAAACGTCCTCCTTCCGCCCGGGTGTGTCTAAAGACGCTCGGCGGAGGATTCGTCATCAATCTCAACCCTATCGTATCATTGGAGATACATTATATCGTCTTGGTGTAGACTCCGTTCTCCGCCGTTGTCTTACTCTAGAGGAAGCTGAATGGGTTCTAAATGACTGCCACTCTGGCGCTTGTGGCGGACATATGTCCGGATATGCTACAGCCCAAAAAATCCTTCGTGCTGGCTATTTTTGGCCCTCTATTTTCAAGGATTGCATCCTTGCCTTCCGTTCTTGTCATGAGTGCCAGATATACCAACGGAAAATGCGAGCGCCTTCTGCTCCGTTGCACCCTGTGGTTTCCGTCGGTCCCTTTGCAAAATGGGGAATTGATTATATGACCTGTAACCCTCGTTCGGCCGGGGGGCATGGGTTTGTCATCGTTTCCGTCGATTACTTTACTAAATGGGCCGAGGCGATGCCTACATTAACTGAAGACGGTCACACTGCGGCGCAATTTTTATTCAATCATGTTATTTCACGATTCGGTGTCCCTCAAGCCATTGTCACTGATCACGGAAAGCATTTCCGTAATCATATGATGTCGGAATTAACAACCCAGCTAGGCTTGCAACACGATAGTTCAACTCCATACTACCCTCAGTCCAATGGTCAAGTTGAAGCTGTCAATAAAATCTTGGTCACAATGCTTCAACGTATCGTTGGTGTGCATAAATCTAACTGGCATTTGATGTTATTCCCTGCCTTATGGGCTTACCGAACCTCCGTGAAGGATGCCACTGGTTTCACTCCATTTCAACTAGTTTATGGACTAGAGGCTACCCTTCCAATTGAATGTGAAATCCCTTCATTGAAATTAGCCATCGAACTGCTTCCCAACACTACCCCGTTAGAAGAACGCCTTCTTTACCTAGAGCGGTTAGATGAGACTCGTCGCCTGGCCTCTTTGGCCATCGAAACACAAAAGAAGCGAGTCAAGACTCACTTCGATCGGACCGTCCATCCGCGTTCTTTCGTTGAGGGAGACTTGGTCCTACTCTATGATCAAGCGAAAGATAAGCTAGGCGCAGGAAAACTCGAGTTTATGTGGCTAGGCCCTTATATTGTCAAGAGAGTCCTGCAGAAAGGGGCTTACGAGCTGATTGATTATGAAGGAAACCCTCTTGGGAAGCCCCGAAATGGGCTTTACTTGAAAAAGTACTATGCGTGATGCTGGTACATTTTATTATGTACATACATGTACTTTGGTGTGTTGTGTGTCGGTTTTCGAGACATAGCTGCCACTCATTGTGTTTTTCGCTTCTTGTGCAGATGCCGGATGCACCTTATGTTGGTTTCGCTGATGGTGTCTACCGCAGTACCCGCAGTTTGTCTTCTGCGGCATGGGTAATCTACGATCCTCATAGTGAGCTAATAGATTGCCAGGGCGTGTGTTTAGGCCGTACTACTAACAATGTTGCCGAATACTGTGCTGTAATCGAGTTACTTGCTAGAGCAATTAGTTTCGGTATTCATGCATTGATAGTAAACCTGGACTCTCAACTTGTTGTCCACCAGCTCAACGGGCAATATTCCGTCAGAAACCATCATATACTAAGGTTGTATTTACGTGTAAGGTTGTTAGAAAGGCATTTTGATTTTATTACATATCAACATGTTCCGAGACAATTAAACACATTATCTGATGCATTGGCCAATCATGTATTAGATAGACATATGCATAATTTGTAATTAAAACATTATGTAAGCAAGCACATGAAAACACAATAATGAACCATGAACATATGTATATATATATACGCGTGTGTCAAAATGTTTGCGCCCCGCGCATTACATAATCCAAAAAATAATACATGTCCAAAACTCATACAGCCGTCGACAACATGTCTCTCAAAAACGTGCAAAAATGAAACCTAGGCGTCTAATCGCGGTGATGCTTGTGATAGCATGTCACCGCCCGCACCAAACATCTCAACAGACGATGGACGCGAGTAGATACTCCCACCGTATGCCTCTGGTACGCTCTAGGCACGTCCGCTAGTCTGCCATAATCTGGGATCCCTCAAGTAAGTGCCTCGAGGTTCTGTACTAGGTCATCATCGTCACCCTCTGCCTGAGGGTCTGCTGCCGGTTGTACTCTCCGTACGTTGTGAGGCAAGTCGGCTGGTCGTTCTGCACCAACGTCTGCATACATATATAGGTACTGTAAGAAACAGACATGAATTATAAAAACTTGAATATGTTAAAATATTAAAAACATAAAAGTTCCTTACCTAGCTCCTCGTCCCAGTCCTCTCCCTCAGGCAACGGGAGGTCTGGATCTCCAGTAAAATCAGTGCCCACATAGGGCCAGTCTTCCACGACGATCAACTGGTGTTGGAGCCAAATGAAGAACTCGGGCCTCCAGGACATCTGCTGGCCCCCACCTCCTCTGGGCATAAGTGGTGCCCATCGAGCCAACCTCGGCTCCCGTGGCACTGGATCTGCCACTATACCTCCTGGGATCCGGAATATCGGTAGCCGCTCCAGGAAAAATGATACTATGATGGATCCATATCCGAACTGTTTATTGCCATCACGCTTACATTTGGTAAGCTGCCTCTTGATATTTGTTGTTACTGCCGTGGCCCAATCAAATAATGTAGGGTGTAGGCACTCAGTTGCCAGCAGCAAGTGATTCTTGCTGGCCTCGTGGGGTGCCTGTACCCCAGCCGTCCGAGTGATAGTGAATAGTACCACTCGTAGCATCAAATCTGGGATAGTGACAATGTCCACCTTGGCACTATTGGATCCAAAATGGGCCCCAGGACAAACTCTGGCCATTACCTCCCCCATCTTTTCCCCAGAAGGTCTACTACCGGTCAAGATGGGCCGTGCGCCCCGCCGAGATAGTCCAGTAATAAAATAGACATCAGAGACATCCAACTCCAATGTCTGGTCTTTCAGGCGGAATACCTGATCCTCAATATCCCAGGCATCCACAATAAACCTTAGTAACTCGGGCTGTGCACGTAGATATGAGGTAAGGAAGAATTTTTTCAAACCACAATCTCGCAAAGCATCCATGCATGCGTCATCTTCCAATGCCAAAGCATCTATGGCCTCATGTTCCCTTTCTCTCCATTCTATAGCCATTATGACCAATCCCTGCAACCAAAACACCAAAATGACATCATAAGATCAATGGTGAAACCAAAAATTAAAGAAAATTGCAGGTTCAACGGTCAAAATCATGTGAAAATTGGTTCGCGCGGTTGGCGCGTCTCCTTTAGAGAAAATTGCCCATTGGCGCGGTCCCGTGAGGAAAACTCGCGCCAATGGGCGCAACCCTAATTTTTACAATCCTCCTTGCAGAAGATCATTCTATGGAAGAAAAACTAAATAAATTGAATAGAAATGGAGCTAAAGATGAGGCCTCTTACCTGTTTCAAACGGCGGCTCGAATGGTCTCCTGGATTGGTCGCAATCAGCAGTTGAAGTTTGCACCCAAAACCCTCCAACGATAAACTTACAAGGTAAAAAGTGAAAAGTAATTTTATTTTTTACTATTTCACTATTTATAACTTCTTTTGGCTTAAAAAACACATTAAAATCATATTTTTGTGAATATTTTTATGTCAAAGTAAGATTTTACGCTGTTTTTGTGTGTTGACAGGGATTAGTGCCACTCAAGCAACATAACGAGCTCCTTTTTTCGGTTTTTCGAGCTCGGTAAAACACAAAGTCCGCTTTCAGCTCTTTTCTGACCATTTAAAGAGGAAAAGATTGCCGAGTCGCTCCTCTTGACTCGTTAAATGGTGATAAGGGGCGGTCGTTTTAAGTTCTTTTTGTCGACCGTTAAAACATAAAAAGATTACCGAGTTTTTGTCGTTTCAAACTCGTTAGTGGTTACGAAACGACGTGGTTTTGACCGCTTTTTTACTTTTTCAGGTCGAAGTCACTAATCATGAAAAGTACTCCTCGATCGTAATGATCGGGCGGTTCTTTCGGGTATTATTTTATACTTTTTCGGGCCCGAGAGACACAACTTTACGAAAAAGGACATCCCTGGAGTTTCCTTTTCTGCTGTTTTTTCAAACTCTCTAAACATGAAAAGACGTCGAGTTCTTCCTTTGTCAGACTCGTTAAAACTTAATGACATCGGATTTTGTCACAATACAAGCATATGCTATCCCCATCAAGCTTGTTAAAAATAACTGGGGTACTCGCCAGAAATGGCGGGGGGAAAAGAAAATTTTTGAACCATAATTATTACCGTAACGGCAGTATGTCGCTCTTAAACATGGCACTTTTTGTTTTCGTGTCCGGGGTGGGGATATTTCATTTCATATCTTTCACTTGCTTCCATGGACCTGGGTACCCTATTTGACCTCTCATTCACTCATTGCCTCGTCATCATGACCTTTGATACATTGATGTCAAATACTGCCAATTCCGTTAATGTGCCGCCGATATGTTCAAGAGAAGTTGACCTTTGCAAAAACAACCTCCTTCTGATAGTTCGCACAATCTTGATTCACAACTTCATCTCTCTGTCTCGTGTCGATGATGTGGGAAACATTATGGCCCACCTTCGATCAAGGTCACTCCCTGTCGACTTCAACTCATTATCCAGGGAATTGATCTAGAGACTCCTTTCCGGTGCCTTGGAGCCTGCATGCCTCAATGGCAGGTTCTTCGTGTTCGACGTGAGGTTTTCATCATTCGCCTCCGATCGAATGATTCTACGGGTGTTCGACTTCAGATCATTGATTCACACACCGTAGATTGTACCTATAGTACCTTGAGGGCCATTGTCATTATTGGTGGTACCTCTCGTGTTTGTTAACAATTTCCACTATTGACTGGTAATCAGGCGATGTTCATGCATGTTCAACTTCAGCTCATACATTCACATGCTTGGACTTGTACTCTTGTTCGGGTCGAGATGGAGCGCAAGACCCTGGATTGTGTCTGTTGTAATCCAGGCGTGATTCTTGATACTTGACTCATTCATTGGATGGCTGCGACCATACCTGAGTCAATTCATTGATCCTAACCAGATGGCTGCGTCCATACTATGGATCCAGATTATTTATGTACTCTCTTATGGATGGGTGCGACCATACCACGTACATCATGTAATTGAACTATCAGTCATGTCTCTTAATACAGCTCCTCGGCGGCGGTAACTATATGTGATCTTATGTGCTCTTATGTGTGTTCTTGTAAAGCATTTCACCCCTCTCCACCTCTCGGGCTTCATGCTTTAGGGGGCATCTGTTACACAGTAATTTGTCACCATCCCTGTTACTCCTCTTGTCGTACCTTGGAGGACCCATCCCGGGAGTTATAAGAAGTGACAAAGTCTAAAAACACTTGCATTATGTTCCCCTGAGTATGTACTCCATGTTCCCTGAAGACATCTTCTGCAGATTATCCCTGAAAAGTGATCTTTTTCCATTGGCGCAAGTTCACAGTATTCTACCCGCGCCAATGGTGGAGATCCTCAAAAGAGGGCGCGACCATTGGCGCCCTGTCTTAGAGCAATAGTCGCGCCAACCAAATTTAGTCGTGCTTTTTGCCTTAATGCACGTCCGACTGTTGTTTCCTTCATTACATGGAGCTTTTCTGAGGATAAAAAATCAGTCTTTTGTCGAGCTTTATCCATCTTTATGGCTTTTGAGGATAATGCTAATCCGCAAAAGGTGTCCCGGTTCATCGTATCCTCCTCCCTTCTTCATCTATATAAACTTGTCATTGTGCATTGGACAAGCTAGTGTTAGTGCTAGTGATTTAGTGATTGAGTGATAGTAGTGATGATTATTGGTCATGGAGTGTTAGATGTTGAGTTCTTGAGTTCTTGGAGGAATGCTAGTGAGTGCTAGAAAGGTTATGCTGCTGGAGAGGAGATGCATTGCAAGACACATATAGTTACTCGCCCAGCCAGGAGAAGGGTCGACGTCAGAACAATGGTTGTAACTTTTCCTGTTTATTAATTGATGAGCGACTGCTATTATAGTTCCAATCTCATTGTCTATTATGGTGATGTGTTGATTTATTTCCTTTCTGACTGAAATATAGTTGTGCCTTGGTAGCTGTTATGTTGGTATTTGTCTCTTCCTTTGCATGTGTAGGTGTTCGTTTATGATCTGCGGGAGCGAGAGAGCGGGGATATCAACTCTGCTTCAATCATAGCGTTGGATTCCAGGTTGGTCTTCTTGATTCACCTTTGATGCATAACTAGGAACTTGCGTAGCAGCGTGGTTTGATTGTGGCTAGTTCTGTTATAGGCTAGTGGGATCGCCTCTGTCCGCAGAGGGGATTTACCTCACCAACAGCAGCTTCATTCTTTTTCTTTTGCGCAAACCGACCAAGAGCCTAGAGAAGGCTTCAGTAGAAGAAGAAGGCGGAGGAGGGGGGACGGGGGGCTGCCTGGGGCGAGCCCAGGACTTCCATGGATGTGAACTCCTCCCAGCAAAAAAACGAGCCACACAGCAGGCTCTCAGTTGAAAAATGCAGGAAAGTGAGCCGAGGGCCTCGGGGCCTAGGGCGCAGGCGCCGAAGCGCAGGTAACGAACTAGGGTTTCGCTACCAGGTCAAGCCGCTCCAGTCGATCTATCTCCTATAATAACCTCATTATTTTAAATTATTATTATTCTTAATTATAAAGAGAATTAATGTATAGTTAAACATATACACATTTAAAAAAAACATGTGATAAGATTCTTAATTATGGAGATTCACCCCATTTTACTATTCCTATTCCTGTAAATAGTGTTTGTTATAATATCATGGGTCAATATCATGACTTATCAATACTACATGCACAAAAAATCATAACTCATTTCATATGACACTTATTCCCATGAAATTTTGTTTAACCGATCAATTTAATTAAAAGAATAAAAATGGCATAACTAATTTGAAAATAAAATTCAATTTTTAATTTGCCAATATTATTAAAAATATACCAAAATATTTGTTGCAAATTAAATCTCTACCTTTTACTTAATTATTTTTAATAATTAATTAAACTTTCACACTTGCATCAAAATTGACCATCTATTTAATTTTAATTTTAATTAAATAAAAAATTTCAAAATAAACACACCCATCTAAATAAATAAAATTTCAAAATAAACACACCCATCTAAATAAATATTAGTAAAACTAAAACGGTTAAAAATAAATAAAAAAATTCACGCTTTGTCAAATGTTTCATGATTTTGACCATAAACATGTTTCCATAAACCGTTAACTAACCATTAATAATTTATTGTCTATTATAGAACAATAGGCAACCCAAAATTTATTATCCATGCTCCCACACATGGATAATGGATATTGCATTGAGTTTGTAGTCAAACTTATATTAATTTAGAGTTGACTGGAAAAATTTGTAAATTTTCTATAGTTTTACTTTGCATATTGAAATTTAATATTTTTTTTACAAGATTTTAAATTATTTTTCTGCAATCTGAATGCACATCAAATTTAACATGTTATTGCTCAATGTATAGGTTATTGAGCTAGAAGTATACACGAGTACAAAGTTCACATCATGTCTTTTTTGGAATGGGTTTATTTCAAGATTGAGGATAACCTAAATGTCAAGGTTAAATAAATTTTTTATTCATTCATAACAAATGCTTTTCATGATGCGACTTAAAGATATTCCACTTTCAATTTTGAATTATATATTGAGCGAAGGCACAAAAATCACTAATGCAAAAGGTTGGGTGGTTTTTGGAGTATACCCAAGGGAGATATACACTCCCAAATTAACTAATGCAAAAGGTCAAATGGTTTTTGGAGTATACAAAAGCGAGACATACACTATACATAATGGAGACATACATTCCTATCACGTTAGTTGGTATAATGCTTTGGTATTCGGATATCGCCTTCACAAAAGAGGTTTTTTTTTTTTTAATAAGAGATGTAGAGTAGTTGCGAGTGCGCGCTTGACCTGCTGCGGGATACCTAGTCGTCGCTGCCTCCTGCAGCTTCCTCGCTCGGAAACCTCCTGCTGCTGAGGCTCCCTAGGCCTTGCTTGCTCCATCAGAGGAAGCTCTTATGATTGATCTGTGCATGCCTTTTTTGAGATGTTTTTTCACTAGCCTACACTGCCTTCTGCAGTCCCCTCTCTTGGCAGCCTCCTGCTGTTGAGGCAACCCAAACCATGCATCCCTCTTTAGAGGGAGACCCCCACTCTTCCTCTCACCAAGGGACTGATGAAAACGAAGAAGCATTTGCATCACTGATATCAGAAAATGGAGCTCCAAGAATCAGGCCATCAGTTAACAAATTTGTGAAGAAACTTGCGGATATTCCTGAGATCTCTCTACCGCCAACTCTTCCAAGGAGAGCTGCCATTTCCTTAGCAGAACGCGGTCTTGTGGGTCAGTTTACAGGACTTTGGCCTTCACCCAAATCAGTCCAGAAATGGGTGGAAAGAAACTGGAATGCAAATACTCAAGGGAAGATAGCTATTCGTTTTTGTGGAAGGGGGTATTACACCTTCCTTTTTGAAACAAGGGAAGATAGAGATTTAATATTCAGAAACATGCCTTATTTCATGGATTCAAGAGGTTTATACTTGAATAGATGACACCAGATTTCGATCCAGAGATGGATGTAGCAAGTGAAGTCCCTGTGTGGGTTAGGTTACCGCATCTCCCCCTCCATTGCTGGGGTGATGACTCGGTAAAATCTATTGGAAATGTAGTGGGTAAATATATAGACAAGTGTGAACCCAAAGACAACATGCATGCTTGCACAAGAATATGCATGGAAGTAGACCTAGGGAAAGGTCTCCCGGAGGTGATAAGGATCAAGGTCGATCAGTGGACCCATATTCAACAACTGGACTATGAGCAAATACCATTTAAATGCAAGGTATGTCACGAGTATGGTCATTTTGCAAATAGATGTAGTAAAAAAAAGAGTCTGAAAATGATGAAGTACAAGAAAACACATGGGAACAAGTAAAAAGGAAAAACCTCTCAATAAACAGAACACTTCGACCTCCTCACAGCCACAAGAGACAAATGAAACAACCCCACACCCACCAGTAAATATTGCTCCTCCAGTTCTCTCATCCCCAAACCCTTTTGAACCTTTGGGAGAAGACCTGCCCTCCCCGAGATCCCCCTCCCCATCTCACAATGCATTAGCTCTCATATCTTCCCCTAACCATATTCCATCCCCCCCACCGCCCTCTGTGGACCAAATTCTAACTAGAAACAAAGCGAAAGAAAACCCCCAAATATGGGATCAGCCAAAAAAAGTGGGAAGGAAATCTAATAAAGAAATAAGGGATGAGGTTGCAGCTAAGGAAATGGCTATAGGAACACAACAACCAATGGACTCCTTTCTTGGTAAACAGACACGAAGCAACGAAAAATCTCAGCATAAAGAAAAGGGAGGGCCACACCAAAAAACTAGTAAGTAATGATTGTGGTCTCTTGGAATTGTCGGGGTCTTGGAACCGCCTTTAAAATCAACGCAGTCAGAGATATAATAAAAAAGGAGCAGCCAGACATCTTCATGATCCAAGAGACCAAAGAAAGCAAGCAAGAAAATAAAAAATGATCCAAAAACAAAAAGATTATGATGGAACAACACTAGAAGCTACAGGAGCTTCAGGAGGAATATGCACTATTTGGAACAAAAGGAAATGGTATTTAGTCAATAAAAAAATTAGCACACATTGGATAAGGAAAGATCTGAAAAATATCAACACAAAGGAGGAAAATTGGAAGTCAGTGAAAGAAGAAATAAGAGAGATACAAAGTGGGAATGTAATCTTGGGAGGAGACTTAAATCTGATTAGGAATACAAATGAGAAGTTTGGTGGGAAATTTCATAATGACCCATCAAGAATAACGTTGGAAGAAATAATAGAAGAACAAAAACTAATCGACATTCCTCCAAGCAATGGAAAGTACACTTGGAGCAACAAAAGAATAGGAAAAAACAATATAAAGGAAAGACTAGACAAAATTCTTATCCATGAAAATATAGCAGCAGCCTACTCCATTGTGAAAAGCAAAATTGTTCACGCTTCAGCTTCAGATCACAAGCCGATGGTATTGACTTTGGGTAAGCTGGAAAACCAAGGACCTCTCCCCTTCAAGTATAATAAAATATGGGACAACAAAGAAGAGTTTGGCAAACAAATCAAGGAAAGCTGGAAAACAAGTGTTACAGGTTCACCCCAGTATGTGTGGGAAACAAAGTTAAAGAATCTAAGAATTCATTTAAAAACCTGGGCAAGAGAAAATGACCTCCGAGATAAAGCAAACAAATTAGAACTACAAAAAAAGAGAGGATAAAATAAGTAAGGAAAGAGAGAGCAAGGAAGAAAGTGAGCAGGACTATTTACAAGAAAAAGAGATGTTTTTGGAATTATACAAGCAAAACCGGCGAGAAGAAGAAGAAAGCAGGCAGAAATCAAGATGTCTATGGTTGAAAGATGGAGATAAAAACACAGTTTTTTTCATAACACAATGAAAATAAGGAGAGCTGGAAATCAGATTGAGAAGATACAAGTATAGGGGCAAGAAATAAAATGAATTGAAGAAATTAAGAATGCAGCCCATAACCACTTCAAATGACAACTCTTAGCTAGCGATCAACAAGCTGATAGTGAAGAATTTTTGCAACAAATAAACAAAAAAATCAGCGAGCAGCAAAACAGAGAATTAGACAAAGATGTCCCTGAGGAGGAAGTCAGAGAAGCAGTATGGAGTCTGCATCTTGATAAAGCCCTAGGATCAGATGGCTTCACAATAGCTTTTTATAGGAATCATTAGAATGAGAATGATTAAAAATGCCTTTAAAAAAAAACAAAATTGGGGGAAGTACAAAAGCCTCTTATCTGACCCTCATTCCCAAAGAGCCAAATCCAACAACCTTTGGCAAATATAGATCTATCTGTTGAGATTGCAACAAGATGATGGAGCTTAGTGAAAAGAGTCGCCTTCACTAAGTGGGCCCGCAGGCTATTTTTGGCGCAAGTCTATTTTTAGACATATGGATCATGTCTATGTTTATGGATGATTGATCAAGTTGGGAAAAATAGATGGACTTCTATTTTTGATGAAAGTGTGAGTGATCAAGTCTATTTTTAGACTGGCTGTCAAAAATAGAAAAGTCAAATATTATTATCTCACAATAATATTTGGATTATAAACTTAATCTTATTCTCTTGGAGCACTTCAGTTTGAGCTACGGAAGTGGCACATGCAGCTGTCAGAAGGAAATTCGTTTTTCTTATGAGTCAGTTGAGTTGTTGCATGCATGACTTCAGTTAGAACTCAAGTGAGTTGAGTTTAGTGGACTGGAGGTACAGTTGATGGAGTTGTGTTCAGTTTAACTTAGTTAAACTGGTTGTAGTTAGTCTAACTGCAGATAGACTAATGATGAGTTGTTAAACTAATTATTAACTCATAATACAACTAAAGAATACATCAGTTAACTCAGTTGCATGTCAGTGCATGTTCAGTTCAACAGGGACAGGTGGTAGAGAATCAGATTGCTATCAGTTGTGACTATAGTTGTGCACCAGATCTTGCACAATCAAGGGATTGAGTATGCCAATGAGTTTGCTCACGTATTTGGCCCACATTTTAGCCTTTGCTCACGTCCACAAAGAGTGAGTGACTATTTTGCAGGTGAAAAACGAGTTTGGGAAGCTATTCTCATCAGTTCTTGAGCAGGTATTGAGCAGTGGAGGCAGGCAAGCAGTGGAAGAGATTTGGAGATCAGATCTGAGCTGTATTGTGTGTAACAGAGGTGGAGATACTTGTGAGAAGTATTATGCTATGTAATGTTACATGACTCAATCATTAATATACAGATAGTGTGGGGTTTTTAGCGAGATGCTTTCCCCGTGATACATACTGTGTTAATGTGTGAATGCTCTTGATGTTTTATTGTTATTGATGCTGCTATATTCTTGATCAACGTAGAGGAGCTTATGTATTGTGTATGTTTTCCGCATTAGTACATGATCAGGATAATCTCCATTGAATATGTGTTAAATTATTCAAAATTTCTACATGGTATCAGAGCTAGAAAATTGTAGAAAAAGTTTCTACATGGTATCGAAGCTAGATGATTTGTAGAAAAAAAATTTCTACATGGTATTGGAGCAGCTTGATTTGTAGAAGAGATTTTTACAGGATATCAAGCGAGGGTTGATCATGAGATCTACTATTTAGGAAGTGTTTACTCACGAATTCTAGATCGGAAGCAGTTGAGTTGGTTGCTGGTGGAATTCGAATTTGCAACAGTGTTGTTGAAATGTCTTTCAACAGATTGCGAATGTTATTCCAAAGCAAGAGCGACCTGGCGCTCAAGGATAAACTCAATAACAATAAAGGTGAGAATGGATCTTCATCAAAGGTATCTGATGAAGAGAATTGTGCTTTGGCTACCAAAGCAAAGAAAGGGAAGAGCAAGAAAGCTTCTCAGTCTGGTGCGAAAGGCAAGAAGCAGGATATGTCCAAAGTGAAGTGTTTTCACTGTCACCAGCATGGACACTATGCCACAAATTGTCCGCAGAAGAAGAAGAACAAGCAAGCTGCTGGATCTGCAGGGGGAGAGGCTTTAGCTTCTCAGTTTGAGCTTGATTTTTCATTGATCGCATGCTTGGTTTCAAGTGTGATGGGATCAGTGTGGTTCCTGGACAGTGGTGCGTCTTTTCACATGACGGGAGATAGAGATTTGTTCTCTGATCTGGAGGACAAAGATCTTGGAGTGCACATCGAGATGGGCGATGATGGTAGATACAGTGCGACCGGTATCGGTACCATTTCCTTTGAGAGGGAGTCTGGTAAACCCTTTGTATTGAAGGAAGTCATGCATGTTCCAGGATTGAAGAAGAATCTCATCTCAGTGGCGATGTTAGAAGACAAGGGGTATGATGTTGTTTTCAGCGAGGGAAAGGCCTTCCTGCGCAGCAAGACAACTGGTGAGACTCGGAAGATAGGGGTTCGAGTGAGGAACCTTTATCAGTTGCATGTAGATGGATGCGCAGCAATGGCAGGCAAGGCAGAAGGATTGGTGAGCCGGGATGATGGCGAGTTGTGGCACAGGAGATTGGGTCACCTTCACCATGGAGCCTTGAAGATACTGCAGCAGATCACTACAGGGCTTCCTAAAGGCACACTTGCGCAGTCAGATCAGTGCAAGGGGTGTACTTTGGGGAAGTTTGTGAAAGCCACCTTTCACGAGAAGAATAGTCGCGCCACGACGATCCTTGAGAGAGAATTCACACAGACGTGTGTGGACCTTTCTCAGTTGCTTCGACAGCAAAACACAGGTATTATGTGATTTTTGTTGATGATTTCTCTCGTAAGTGCTGGATCTTCTTCATGCAGAAGAAGAGCGAGAAATATTCAAAGTTCTGTGAATTCAAAGCACTGGTCGAGAAGGAGTCGGGGAAGAAGGTGAAGGCTCTTAGGAGCGATAATGGTGGTGAATACATCTCGGACGAGTTCAAGGATTTCTGCAAGGCAGAAGGGATTCGTAGAGAGCTCATAGCTCCCCATAACCCACAGCAGAACGGGGTAGCTGAGCAGAAGAACAGAACGATTGTGGGTGCTGCACGGGCAATGTTGCATGATCAGGGCCTACCCCTTCACTTGTGGGCGGAAGCATGCAATACAGCAGTTTATGTGCAGAACCGTTGTCCTCATAGGATACTTGGCATGAGTACACCCGAGGAGGCTTATTCTGGTAAGAAGCCTGATCTTTCTCATTTGAGGATTTTTGGTGCTAACGTTTACATGCATGTGACGAAGGATGCCAGAAAGAAGTTGGAGCCGACTGCAGAGGTTGGGATATTTGTGGGGTACACTGATACGCCCCACAACTATCGTGTGTATTTGCCAGACAGTGGTAAAACTGTTGTGCGACGGGATATAAAATTTCAGGAGGAGAAAGCCATGAAGTGTTCGCTTGAGAGGGAGCTACACTTGCATGCAGATGAGGAGCTATTAGTTCCTAAGGATGAGCTTCAGGACGTGGATCAGCCACAGGACGAGGTTCATGGAGTGGAAGAGACCACTCATGCAGCGCCAACCATCAGAGGGCGAAAGCGCTTGACAGAAGCTGAGCGACTGGCTCAAGATGCAGAGAAAGTTGTAGGACCACCTACAGCCCAACGCAGGCAGAGACAGTCACCTGATCGGTACACTGGATACATGGCTCTTATGAGCAAGTGTGTTGTGACTGAGCCATCCTCTTTCGAGGAAGCTGTGGAGGATCCCGCATGGGTAGACGCCATGGTGGAAGAGTATGATTCTATTGTCAGAAACAGTGCATGGGAGATTGTTCCTAGACCGGAAGGGAAATCAGTGGTGGGTTCGAGATGGATCTACAAAGTTAAGCAGGCAGCTGACGGGAGTGTGGAGAAGTACAAGGCAAGATTTGTTGCCCGAGGCTTTTCACAGATTGAGGGGATCGATTATGAGGAGACCTTTGCACCTGTCGCAAGGTATTCTTCCATACGGACGATTCTTGCTCTCTCAGCGCAGATGGGATGGCACATTCATTAGATGGATGTGAAGACTGCGTTCCTCAACGGAGTCATTGAGGAGGAGGTGTACATTGAGCAACCCGAAGGCTTTGAAGTCTTCAGCAGCGAGTCGCATGTGTGCAGGCTCAAGAGAGCGCTGTATGGGTTGAAGCAAGCACCACGTGCTTGGTACACACGGATAGACAACTATTTCACAGGACTTGGATTCTCCAAGAGCGAGGCGGATCCGAACCTATACCAGATTGTGGTGGAGGGTAAGTTGCTTATCATTGTACTGTATGTTGATGATTTGATTCTAACGGGTGATGAGCTGTTGATACTGTCATGCAAGAAGGATCTTGCTACAGAGTTTGAGATGAAGGACTTGGGCCTCCTTCACTATTTCCTAGGATTGGAAATATGGCAGCGCAGTGGTGGACTGTTTGTTTCTCAGGGCAAGTATGCTCGGGAGATACTGGAGAAGTTCAACATGCATGGCTGCAAGCCTGTTGGTACTCCTCTTCCTGGAGGTTGGAGGAAGGAGGATACCACTTCGGGAGAAGAAGTGGATGCCACTGTTTATGGACAGTTGGTGGGGTCGCTGATGTATTTGGTCAATACACGACCTGATATATGCTATGCAGTTAACCAGCTTTCACAAGCTATGGTTAAGCCTACCAAGCTCTTCTGGAAGGCGGGCAAGCATGTATTGAGCCACTTGAGAGGCACATCGGGATATGGAGCTTGGTACAGACAGGAGGATGAGGTGAAGCTATGTGGCTTCACGGATGCAGATTGGGCAGGGAGCCCAACGGACAGAAAGAGCACATCAGGAGGGGTCTTCAGTATTGGATCGACAGTAGTTTCTTCGTACAGCAGGAAGCAGAGATCTGTGTGGATGAGGATGATCCTGGTCAGGTTTTTCGGGTCCAAGCACATCAGGTACCATCATATCAGAGATTGTGTGCAGCGGAGGATCATGTTACTTTCGTACATTCCAACGGAGGATCAGGATGCTGATATTCTGACGAAGGCTCTCACCAGGAGCAAATTCGAGTACCACCGAGGCAGGATAGGGGTTGCTGATAATCCATATCTTGTCGAGAGGGAGTGTTGAGATTGCAACAAGATGATGGAGCTTAGTGAAAAGAGTTGCCTTCACTAAGTGGGCCCGCAGGCTATTTTTGGCGCAAGTCTATTTTTAGACTATGTCTGTTTTTAGACATATGGATCATGTATATGTTTATGGATGATTGATCAAGTTGGGAAAAATAGATGGACTTCTATTTTTGATGAAAGTGTGAGTGATCACAGTGTGAGTGATCAAGTCTATTTTTAGACTGGCTGTAAAAAATAGAAAAGTCAAATATTATTATCTCACAATAATATTTGGACTATAAACTTAATCTTATTCTCTTGGAGCACTTCAGTTTGAGCTACGGAAGTGGCACATGCAGCTGTCAGAAGGAAATTCGTTTTTCTTATGAGTCAGTTGAGTTGTTGCATGCATGACTTCAGTTAGAACTCAAGTGAGTTGAGTTTAGTGGACTGGAGGTACAGTTGATGGAGTTGTGTTCAGTTTAACTTAGTTAAACTGGTTGTAGTTAGTCTAACTGCAGATAGACTAATGATGAGTTGTTAAACTAATTATTAACTCATAATACAACTAAAGAATACATCAGTTAACTCAGTTTCATGTCAGTGCATGTTCAATTCAACAGGGACAGGTGGTAGAGAATCAGATTGCTATCAGTTGTGACTATAGTTGTGCACCAGATCTTGCACAATCAAGGGATTGAGTATGCCAATGAGTTTGCTCACGTATTTGGCCCACATTTTAGCCTTTTCTCACGTCCACAAAGAGTGAGTGACTATTTTGCAGGTGAAAAACGAGTTTGGGAAGCTATTCTCATCAGTTCTTGAGCAGGTATTGAGCAGTGGAGGCAGGCAAGCAGTGGAAGAGATTTGGAGATCAGATCTGAGCTGTATTGTGTGTAACAGAGGTGGAGATACTTGTGAGAAGTATTATGCTATGTAATGTTACATGACTCAATCATTAATATACAGATAGTGTGGGGTTTTTAGCGAGATGCTTTCCCCGTGATACATACTGTGTTAATGTGTGAATGCTCTTGATGTTTTATTGTTATTGATGCTGCTATATTCTTGATCAACGTAGAGGAGCTTATGTATTGTGTATGTTTTCCGCATTAGTACATGATCAGGATAATCTCCATTGAATATGTGTTAAATTATTCAAAATTTCTACACTATCTCTTTCTGTAACTCGTCCTACAAAATATGTTGGAAATAATACTGAGAGGGGGGGTGAATCAGTATTATCAGATCAATCAAACTTTTCAATGCTCAGAAACATATACGCTACTTCAGTTAAGTGAACCAGCGTGTACACGCTACTGTGACTAAGTAAAACAACGTATAAGAAGAAAACTCACAATTTAGTTAGCTTATTCTTCAGTTAAGTGCATCAGGACATTATTCACCACATTAACAGTAAACATGTGCAGTATAACAGAACAGATCAAAAGCCACACACATGAACACCAAGATATAAGGTGGAAACCCAATGTGGGTGAAAACCACCTGCTGCAAGTTGTCTCTATCTTTCTTTAATATGAAACTTCAGTTTACAATCTTTTGTACTGGTGCAGCCTTATACCAGTACGCAGGCTACAACCTGCAGAAGGCTACAACCTTCTCTCGTTCTCCAAACTTCCTTGGAAGGGAGCTCCAACCCCCTTTGCTCTTGTACTAGCCAAGATACTAGTACGTAGGTGCTGACCTACAATCTTCTTTCTTTCAGGTATCACTGTTCATACATTTTCAGACTTGGATATTCCTGAAGCACAACATTACAATCTGAAGACCACAATTCATTCAATTTCCACAACAGATCATTGAAGCATAAAACAACCAAACTTTGAATCACTGAACCACTGAACCCTGTCAATCACCAGTTACCAGAACACAGAGCAGACTACAGAACTCTGCAATAACAGTCAGACCCCACTGTAAACCCAAAATCAAGCTTCAAAAGATATACGCTACTTCAATGAGCAAAACCCGCGTATACACGCGCTTTTATCGAAGCCAACCTGCGTACAGATCTAAAAATAAACTTTCTCAATTTGCAGCTGTACCAGACATTAGTTAGACCCAGAACATAACATTGCGACAATATGCAGATCTAGAAATACGCATAATCAACCATATCATGATAGTGCATTTCAAACCATTAGATCCCGATCTATCCTTAGATCTAGTCTTCCATCAACCGATGTGATCTCTCCTTGGCTTAGATCAAGCAACCCAGAACCTGCATATCAGATCTCTTTCTCTCTTAGATATTCAAGCCTTGTCAAAAGATGATTTTGCCTAATGATCTTCTTCTCCTTATATAGTCTTAGGCCTAGCTCAATACCAAGAGCCAAAACCATAGTAACACAATACCATCAACTTCAAAACTAGGGATCGACACGCCCGTCGAGACACAATGGTCCGAAATCATAGGCACAACTTCCAAGGACTAACCACCATGGACCAAAGATACTTTTCCACATACACGCGCTTTTTATGAATCCAACTAGCGTGTACACGCGACTTGGGCTTAACGAACGTGCGTATATGAACTTCCTTGGCATGCTGTACTAAGATCTGTCTTCTGATTAAGTTGCCATCACCTGTACCAACCTCTGAGCACCTGTACCAACCTCTGAGAGAGTTGCCATCAAGGACAACACTTGAATCATAATGCCAACAATCTCCCCCTTTGGACTTGATGGCAACCACCACACCAAGTCACTCTCCCCCTTTGACATCAAGGGCAAAGGGCTGTGCTCCCCCTGAGGACATGCTGATACCTCTGCTTGGCTGTGCTGACTCGTGCTCCCCCTGACAGTAGGCCAGATCTGCAAAAGATGTTCTTCAACAAGAACCAAGACTTATACACCATAAGAGACCTTCCTATCACCAAAAGACTCAATACATACATCCATACTCCCTACCAAGAGGGGACATATCAGCACCAACAAATTATATTACAACATTCATCCCAGGCATAGTGGGGAAACCAACATAGGCCGTTACATGACCTTGACACCATAAAAGAGATATGACATAGAGACAACAGATCTAGACCAAGACTTAGGAAAGGCACCAGCAGCATCTGATAAACATCTTGTTAGATCAGCAACCAGGATTTCTTTCTGAGCTCCTTCTCCTGAAACCAACAACCAAAACATCTGAATGCCAACAATGCTTTATGAGACTTTTAAGCTGCTCCCCCTGAACCTGTGCCTGTTGCACCCCCTGAAACTGTGCCTGAAGAATTCTGACATTCCCATTGCTGTTCAGAACTTCATATACGCGATTTCTCCTGCATAAAACAGCGTATGTACGCGGATATAATTTCTGCAACAAGCGTACACCTTACACGCGACTTTCCCAGCAAAAATCCGCGTGTATACGCGTATATACCTTTCGTAACTTGCGTATACCAACTTTTCTGTAGAACAGACAAGCTTCAACAGCAGGATGAAGCATCAACTACTCCCAGCTTTTGTCTGAGATATTCAAAAGTTTCCCTGGGCAGTGGTTTTGTGAGAATATCAGCAACTTGTTCCTTAGAAGGAACATACTCCAACTTGACCTTCTGCTCAAGCACTTGTTCCCGAAGAAAATGGTACTTGATTGGTATGTGCTTGGTCTTTGAGTGCATGACTGGATTCTTTGAAATGCTGATTGCACTTGTATTATCACATAAGATAGAGACTGGTGGAGTGCAAGTGATTTGAAAGTCCTGCAAGGTCTGCATCATCCAAAGAAGTTGTGTGCAACAAGATGCTGCAGCCACATATTCTGCTTCAGCTGTAGATAAGGCAATCGAACTCTGTTTCTTGCTGAACCAAGATACTAATCTGGAACCCATGAAGAAAGCACCACCACTTGTGCTTTTCCTATCATCCACACTTCCAGCCCAATCTGCATCTGTGTAAGCATGAAGAGTGAGATCTGTATTTCTAGGATACCATAAGCCATAGTTTTGGGTCCCTTGAAGATATTTGAAGATTCTTTTGACTGCCTGAAGATGAGTTTCCTTTGGGTTGGCTTGAAATCTTCCAACCATTCCTACTGCATGTGTAATATCTGGTCGAGTACCTGTCAAATAAAGCAAACTCCCAATCATGGATCTATAAGTGGGTTGGTGAACTGCTGCTGATTCATCATTTGCACTGAGGCTGCATCCTGTAACCATGGGTGTACATACTGGCTTTGACTCTTCCATGCCATACTTCTTCAAGATCTGCTTGAGGTATTTGGTTTGAGACAAGAAGATACCTCCTTCATTTTGTTGGATTTGCAATCCAAGAAAATATGTCAATTCTCCAAGAAGTGACATTTCGAATTCTTTCTGCATAACCAAGGCAAAGTTTTGACTCATAGTCTCTTCATTGCTGCCAAAAATAATATCATCTACATAAACAACAAGAATTAGCAATTTGTTATTTTCAACTTTTATATAGAGATTGCTATCTGCTGATCCTTTTGAAAAGCCTTGTTGGTGAAGATATTTGTCCAACCGATAGTACCAAGCCCTTGGAGCTTGTTTGAGCCCATAGAGTGCCTTTTTCAATCTGCATACAAGGTTTGGATCATTCCCAAGAATGAAACCATCTGGCTGCTCAATATATACTTCTTCTTCTAAGTCTCCATTCAGGAAGGCTGATTTCACGTCCATTTGAAATACCTTGAAGTTTTGAAAGCTTGAGAGAGCAAGGAACATTCGGATGGCCTCTAGTCTTGCCACAGGAGCAAAGGTCTCTTCAAAATCTATTCCTTCTTGCTGTGCATACCCTTTACAAACAAGTCTGGCCTTGTTTCTAATTACTTCTCCATTTTCATTTAATTTATTCTTGAAGACCCATTTTGTTCCTATTACATTCTTATCTTTTGGTCTAGGAACTAATTCCCAAGTGTTGTTCTTTTCGATTTGCTCAAGTTCTTCATCCATTGCTTTGACCCAACATTCATCTTTGCATGCCTCTTTCACATTTTGTGGTTCAATGGAGGAGAGTAGAGCCAAGTAGCTTGAAGCTTCTGCAAGTGTCCTTCTTGTTTGTACTCCTGCTTCTTTCTGCCCCACAATCTGAGTTTCTGGATGATTCTTTTGGACATATCTGGATGGAGTCTTCTCTTCTATTCTTGTCTGCTCCTCTGGTTCTTCTTGAGATTCTTCTTCTTCTTGAGGTTCTTCTTCTTCATCATTTCGCCTTTGAGAGTAACCTTCATCTTCTTCAATGTCTTCATGATGAACTTGCCTAGGAATATATCCCTTCTCATCAACCACTATATCAATACTGTCAACAATTCTGCCAAGTCTTTTATTGTAGCACTTGTATGCTTTGCTATGTGGAGAATAACCAAGAAGAATGCCCTCATCTGCTCTAGGTTCAAGTTTGCCAAGTTGCTCATCAGTATTCTTAATATAACATTTGCTCCCAAAGATTTTGAAATGCTTCACGGAAGGAGTTTTACCACTCCAAAGCTCATGAGGTGTTTGAGTGCTGTTTACTCGGACATTTGTTTTGTTAAGAATGATAACAGCAGCATGTGCAGCTTCACCCCAGAAGGTTGCAGGAGTACCTGATTCATCGAGCATAGCACGAGCCATTTGTTGGATAGTTCTGTTCATTCTTTCCACAACCCCATTTTGCTGAGGAGTTCTAGCTGTAGAGAATTCTCTTCTTATCCCATGTTCATCGCAGAAATCGAAAAATTCATTTGATGTGAACTCCCCACCTCTGTCAGATCTGAGGCACTTAATTTTGTGTCCTGATTCATTTTCAGCCAATGCTTTGAAGGATTTGAATTTTTCGAATGCTTCATCTTTGTGCTTCATAAGCCCTAACCAAACAAACCTTGAGAAATCATCAATGAATAATATCAGATATTCTTCTCCTCGAGGTGTCCTTTTCCTAAATGGACCACATACATCTGTATGGACTAGCTCAAGAGGCAAGCTAGCTGATCCTTCCTTCTCTGGAAAGTTAGTTCTGGTTTGCTTTCCAAACTGACAAGATTTGCATATGGTGTTGTCTGGAATTTTGATATCTGGAAGATCGCGAACTGCCTGATATTTGCATGCTTTCCTTATTTGTGAGAAGCTTAGATGTCCCAACCTTCGATGCCATAACCAGTGCTCTTCATCCTTGCTAAGATAGCATTGTTGTTGTCCTTCTTCAAATATGTACAGATTATTTGGAGTTCTTTTGCCTTTGAGAACTGTTTTACCTGTATCAAGATCACGAACAAGACATCCATTCGATCTGAAAATAACCTCGGTTTTTTGATCACACATCTGGCTGACACTTAGTAGATTATGCTTCAATCCATCAACATACAAAACATTTCCAGCCTTGACCTTTTCTTTCAAAGGAGCAATACCTTTTCCTTTTATAGTTGCAGGAGTATCATTTCCAAAAGAAACTTTCTTTCCCTTTTCTAAAGTAGAATAAGATTCAAGTTTTTCTTTATCACCTGTCATATGTTTCGAACATCCACTGTCAATGTACCATAGATTTTCCTGTCCTTCTGCATAAAAAGCTATCCCACATCTTTCTGTCTGAGGTTCCTTTATTCTCCATTTTTTGGTGCTCGTGGCTTGTTCCTTTTTCTCCTGAAACCTGCTCCTGCATTCAGATTCTTTATGACCAAAATTATTGCAAATAGAACATTCAACTTCATTTTCAAGAACCGAAAAGTTGTTATAGGTCCTCTTTGTAATCCCTGTCATACTTCTTTGTTTTTGAGCTTCCCTAGTCATGATTGTTTTATATGCAACACATTGAGCTGCTTTGTGACCAAAGTTATGGCAAGAAAAGCATTGTCCATTGAAGAAGCTTCTGCGGTTATTGAATCTACCAGCCAACTGATTGTAATTTCTATTTTCATCTATTCTTGTGCCAAACTGAGAAGATTTTACCTGTGGTTGGTTGTAGCTTTTGTTCACCCTTAAGAAGGATTGTCCCTGATAGTTTCTGTTTGTAATTCGTCCCTGCTTTACCTGATTATCTTCATTGTTCTTCTGCTCATTTCTTCTTGCTGCATCAAGATAACTTTTTGAGGTGGATGCTTGAGAGGTTTCTCCATTATAGCCCAAACCTGTCTTGTTTAGAGGAGACCGCTGCACATTGATAATCTCATCCAAAGTTTCAGATCCTTTGACAAACTTAAGATTAATAGCTTTTGTTTTCTCAATTTCTTTTCTGAGACCAACAATTTCACCTTCTAGTTTTTCAAGATGTTTTTCCTTTTCATCAATTTGAAATTGCAAAGTATCAATGATCACACTCTTTTCTTCTATGCATCTCTTGAGTCTAGTAATTTCATTATAGAGATTATCCACATCTACAGCATCCTCATAATCATCATCTTCAAATGCCATTAACAGCTTATATTTATTACCTTGTTCATCTTCATCACTGTTTGATAAGCCATCACTATCTTCATGGGTGTAGTAGCTTTTCTTATTTGCACTTTGTTTCTTGTTCCATCTAGCAGGTTCTTTTCCTTTATCCTTATAAGGACATTTTGCAGCATAATGACCTACTCTTCCACAAGCAAAGCATTTGAAAGGTAGCTTACCTCTGAACCTTCCAGCACCCCTTTGAAGATTTCTGACAAAATTTGATTCTTCTTCCTCTTCTTCTGGAACATGGCTTGCTTCATAGTAATCTTCTTTTCCTGATGCCTTAAAAGCAGCTTCCCTTCTGTCTGATGGACCTCCCTTTCTCATTTCATAAGCAGTTAGAATTCCATGTAGCTGAGACATAGTGAGAACTTTGAGATTTTCCTTTTCTTCTATTGCAGATACTTTAGATTCAAACTTGGGGGATAATGATCTTAGAATCTTTTGAACTACTATAGTCTCTTTTATTTCTTCACCCAAATTTTTCATACAATTAACAATCTCATCTACCCGAAGAAAATAATTAGCCACACTTTCATCATTATACATCTTGAGAGTCTCATATTGAATCCTGAGAGTTTGAAGTTTAGCTTGCTTTACCTGTTCATCTCCTTCATAGCTAGTGATCATTTTGTCCCATATCTCTTTTGCTGATTTGAAGTGCATGACCTTCATGAATTCTGTTTGGGATATACTTCCTAATAGAGTACTGACTGCTTTTGCATTTGTTTCATATGTCTTTTTCTCAGCTGGATCTGTAGGAGTAGCTGAAGGAAAAGCATAGCCTGTTTCTACAATGTCCCAAACTTCTGTACCAAGAGATTGAAGATATGCAGTAACTCTTACCTTCCAATAATTGAAATTTGTTCCATCAAAAACCGGTGGCCTGATTGATGCTTCTTTCTCGTAGTTGCTCATGATGAATGATCTACCTTCAAGCGATCAAGCTTCTCTGAAGGACCTGCTCTGATTCCAATTGTTGGAAATAATACTGAGAGGGGGGGTGAATCAGTATTATCAGATCAATCAAACTTTTCAATGCTCAGAAACATATACGCTACTTCAGTTAAGTGAACCAGCGTGTACACGCTACT
Source organism: Pinus tabuliformis (assembly GCA_031772625.1). Lineage (NCBI taxonomy): Eukaryota > Viridiplantae > Streptophyta > Pinopsida > Pinales > Pinaceae > Pinus > Pinus tabuliformis. Next base: position 225,738,685 of record CM062817.1, on the reverse strand, counting down.
GTGACTAAGTAAAACAGCGTATAAGAAGAAAACTCACAATTTAGTTAGCTTATTCTTCAGTTAAGTGCATCAGGACATTATTCACCACATTAACAGTAAACATGTGCAGTATAACAGAACAGATCAAAAGCCACACACATGAACACCAAGATATAAGGTGGAAACCCAATGTGGGTGAAAACCACCTGCTGCAAGTTGTCTCTATCTTTCTTTAATATGAAACTTCAGTTTACAATCTTTTGTACTGGTGCAGCCTTATACCAGTACGCAGGCTACAACCTGCAGAAGGCTACAACCTTCTCTCGTTCTCCAAACTTCCTTGGAAGGGAGCTCCAACCCCCTTTGCTCTTGTACTAGCCAAGATACTAGTACGTAGGTGCTGACCTACAATCTTCTTTCTTTCAGGTATCACTGTTCATACATTTTCAGACTTGGATATTCCTGAAGCACAACATTACAATCTGAAGACCACAATTCATTCAATTTCCACAACAGATCATTGAAGCATAAAACAACCAAACTTTGAATCACTGAACCACTGAACCCTGTCAATCACCAGTTACCAGAACACAGAGCAGACTACAGAACTCTGCAATAACAGTCAGACCCCACTGTAAACCCAAAATCAAGCTTCAAAAGATATACGCTACTTCAATGAGCAAAACCCGCGTATACACGCGCTTTTATCGAAGCCAACCTGCGTACAGATCTAAAAATAAACTTTCTCAATTTGCAGCTGTACCAGACATTAGTTAGACCCAGAACATAACATTGCGACAATATGCAGATCTAGAAATACGCATAATCAACCATATCATGATAGTGCATTTCAAACCATTAGATCCCGATCTATCCTTAGATCTAGTCTTCCATCAACCGATGTGATCTCTCCTTGGCTTAGATCAAGCAACCCAGAACCTGCATATCAGATCTCTTTCTCTCTTAGATATTCAAGCCTTGTCAAAAGATGATTTTGCCTAATGATCTTCTTCTCCTTATATAGTCTTAGGCCTAGCTCAATACCAAGAGCCAAAACCATAGTAACACAATACCATCAACTTCAAAACTAGGGATCGACACGCCCGTCGAGACACAATGGTCCGAAATCATAGGCACAACTTCCAAGGACTAACCACCATGGACCAAAGATACTTTTCCACATACACGCGCTTTTTATGAATCCAACTAGCGTGTACACGCGACTTGGGCTTAACGAACGTGCGTATATGAACTTCCTTGGCATGCTGTACTAAGATCTGTCTTCTGATTAAGTTGCCATCACCTGTACCAACCTCTGAGCACCTGTACCAACCTCTGAGAGAGTTGCCATCAAGGACAACACTTGAATCATAATGCCAACAAAATAATCACCGAAATTCTGGCGAATAGAATTAAAAAAATTCTGCCAACAATTATTTCAGAAAATCAAGGTGGATTTGTTCCAGAAGACAAATCACAGATAATGTAATAACTGTTCAGGAGTCCATTCACAGTGGCATTTAGAGAAAAGAAAAGGGAATGGTCATTAAGTTAGACATGGCTAATGCATTTGATAGAGTAAATCATAAATTTCTTGTAGTAGTCCTCAAAAAGTTCGGCATCTCAATAAACTTCATAGAGACCATTTTGGCATGTATAACAAATCCTTGGATAGCCCCTTTAATTAATGGAAGACCAAGCAATTTTTTTCAAAGCTCTAGAGGATTGAGACAAGGATGTCCTCTCTCCCCCTTCCTTTACATTATAATGGCAGAATCTCTGAGTGTCCAGCTAGAAAATCAGAGAAAAAAAAAATAAAAATAGGTATTCAGATCTCAAGAGGAGTCAAAGAGATAAATCATTCCCTTTTTGCAGACGATACCCTCCTCATAGGGGGAGCATCTTGCATCATTGCAAAACGATTCAAAAAAGTTTTAGATGAATTTCTCTCTGTCTCAGGAGGACTTTTAAACAATAAATGCAAAATCTACAACTGGAATATTCCTACAAATACGATGCAGAGAATCTCACAAATAATGGAAATACCTGTACAAATAAAATGGAATCACTTCATTTATCTTGGGCTTCCATTAGCAAAGGAAACGGTCAAATCAGAAGTTTGGAATAAGCATGTGGAGAAAATGAGGGGAAAAATTCAGAATTGGGGAATGATGTGGCTCAACCTGGCAGGAAGAACAATAATGATTAAGGCTCTCCTTTCAGCTCTGCCAATATACCAGTATGCAATAATAATGGCTCCGGCAAGTGCCCATAAGCAAATGGAATTAATAATCAGAAGTTTCCTCTGGCAAGGAGGAAAACAAGAAAATAAAAAATTCAGCCTAGTTCGGTGGGAGCAAGTTACTCTTCCCTATGAGAAAGGAGGAATAGCAATTCAATTACCAGGATTAATGAACATTGCTCTAGGGACCAAAATCATCTGGAGAATGATAAATGGAAAAGATCAGTGGTGGGAAAAAGCTCTAACAAGGAAATATCTAAATTGTCAAAGGAAAAAAATGCTCTCTGAAATAATTCCAGAACAGCCCTGTACCCAAATTTGGAAATTGGTGAAAAAGACCCTCCCTCACATAAGAGATCAAATTTCTAAAAATCCTGGCAATGGAGAAACAATTTCTATATGGGATGATAGAATAATGGGGGAAAATCCTCTAAGACAACAGCAAAATCTAAGAGGATTGCAAAATTGGATGGAAGAAAAAAATCTCAACACCTTATACTCAATTTCTGAGTGGGATCAGAATAATTGGATAAAATGGAGAGTGTCGGCTATACCTCCAAGACTGAAAAGCCAATGGGAAGCTTTGAAAATTCTACTAACTAGGGTAGCGCCTATTAATAAAGAGGAACAAGATGAGTTTGTTTGGGATCCAAGCGGGGGAAACTATACAGTGAAATTAGGATATAATCATCTCCAAAATTACAACAGCCATGATGACTGGAATCTCTGGAAAGCAGTTTGGAAAAATGAGTGTTTGCCCAAAATTAAAATTTTCATATGGTCTCTGCTGAAAGGTAAAATTCTCACAATGGAAAATTAAAAAAAAAGGTTTTCAAGGGCCCTCTAAATGTGTCATGTGCCAAACGGAGGAGGAAACTATCCAGCACTTGTTTATGAACTGCATGATGGCGAGAGAGTGCTGGAAGCAATTGATAAGCCCTCTAGATTTAAGCATAAGCTCCTCAACTCAGTTGACAAATCTTCACAAAAACTGGGTAAAAAGCTACCCTTATACTAAGAGGAAAAATGTCACAATAAATAGAATATGGAAATGCCTCCCCTCCATTCTATGCTGGCAAATATGGTTAGCTCGAAACAAGTGTATATTCAAAGGACAAAAACCAAGTATAGGGAAGATTCTATCAAAAACTTGGAGTCAAGTTTAAGAAATAATAGGTACAAATGGAGCAGCAAGAATGGACCAGAACAACTTACAACAAGAAGAAAAAGACTGGTACAACAAAGCTTTAATAGAAAACAAATCAGAAGCTTTAAAAAAAAAACAAAGACACTGCAAAAAACAAGGAGTGGAAATTACGTATGAATGATACGGAAATGGCCGATTGGATGAAAGAACAAAGGAGGTACATTCTATTCTTTGACGGAGCCTCAAAAAACAACCCAGGCAGAGCAGGAGCAGGTGGTCTAATTCTAGATCCAAATGGTAAGAGAATATCAACCTATGAATGGGGCCTAGGAGAGATGTCAAATAACAGGGCTGAAGCTTATAGTCTTCTGCTAGGCACAAAGATTTTAAGTAAAAAGGGGATAAAGGACCCAATAATAATTGGGGATTCCGCAATCATAATTGCAGCTATGGAAACAGGAAAGGAGTTCAAAAGTTCAACAATTAAAAAAATAAGTCAAAGAATTAAAATAAGCACAAAAAATATGGGAAAAATAGCCTTAAAGCATGTTTTAAGAATTCAAAATAAGGATGCTGACAATTTTGCCAACAAGGTAGTGGAAAGGCAAGTCGGGACTGTGAAAGAGAACAATGAAACATATGAAGAAAATATCCCATAATTCGATTTCATATGAGGTGTGGATAGAAAGATACAAGTGGACATATAACATCAATTCAGGAAGCAGAACTAATGAAGTAAGCAGAAATGATCTTCAGACTATCAAGTGCTATCTACCTTGCACAAAGTAAGGGATCCTTTCAATCCCAAAAATGATCCATCACAATGAAAAACAAGCTAGCATTCGTCCTTCAGCTCTGACTAAAGAGGGTATTTGTCATATCAAACATCATCAGATCAGAAATGGTATCGATTGTTAATTCCAGAATATGATGGACACCTGTGCAGTCAAGGGTAATAAAAATGCGCAGGATACCTACAACAACAGGTATTCTCATCATCCAAAAAACAATAAATTGAGGCATTCGCACTGGTATTTTCATCACTGGGTAATAGGAAAGCATCGTGTAAGTATAATAGGAAGTAATTCAAGTAGCATCTGTGAAGCTATTAGTAGTAAGCATCAGAGCCATTGGCAGAATCGCTCTTCAGTTCTCCTCATTCTGCAGTCGGATTATGCTCAACAATGTTCCGTAGCAGAAGGATCAAGTGCAGACAGTGCACTGAGATTTAATCTTGCCATCAATACTCAGAGTGAAGGTAATAGTAACTCCCCCTTATCTAGTCTCCATTCTCAGAATAAAAGTATCATTTGCTATTGGCTTACAAATACTCTCAGTTTAGTTTCGATTCTAGAGAAGCACCCCTACCTGATTAGTATCATTCATTCACATCCATCTCCCTTCATAATCAATAGAACCTAGAGCCTTCTCTCCTCCTTGCGTAGATTTCAAATCTCTGCCCCTGAGAATACTGAGCTCCCTTCCTACCTACCTTACAAGCCGTCCATTATCTTGCCCTATATTTGCCATTGGTTTTCAAAGTATTTACAACAATGAAGGCTCACCAAGGAATTACTGAAGAAAGCAATCATAGTCCAGAACAACGACAAAAGTAGCAGAGACAAAAGAAGCAATCAGTCAAAGATAAGAGCACATCCTCCAAGCAAAGAAAAAAACAGCTGATAGAATAAAATAGAGGAAAAAAAATGTCTTGTAACCCGTTGGAGAAAGCAGAGAAGAACGAGAGCTGCCCGACTTGCAAGGCCAACAAATTTATGATTGGTTGTTTCAACCAATCTCTTAAGGATCTGTTGATGCCTCGAAAATCGCTGCACAACATTGGGGATAACCACCCGGTCCGGACCTTAGTACAACTCCTTTTTCGTTTGGAATAGTGGCTCCGACTGGGGATAATGGGACCAGTTTCTCAAAAGTGGATAAATGGGATGAATGGGTGATGTATAAACTGAACTAGCAATGAGCGAATAACTTAATCTATTGACAAGAATACAAAAACTATGAACTATCCCGAGAATCTATTGAGCTTTAAAGTGTAGCGTTTGATGGTCTGTGTCTAAAGACAGGCATATAGATGACTCCATCTAACAGACATAGATATTAATTCATTCAAGATTACTGTGCCTAAATAGTTAAGCAAAGCGATTAAAACGATATTACCACACTTATCATTTATATTGTCGACATATACATGATTAAAAGGAAAGCATATCATAAAACATCCAATAGTGGAAAGAATGTAGAATTGTTGTTAAAGCGCATGCATATAATCAACAATAGCAAGGATACTCAAATAACAATTCACATAACATGAATGAATTCAGACATAGATAGAAATACCATATGAGCTGCTTTGACACTCCCGATATCAATCGCTACTTGTAATTCTTCCTTCAACGTAGAAACATTCTCAACAAAGACAATAGTGCATAATTGCATAAAAAGCCTCCTTGTTGAATTAAGAACAACTGGTCCAGTTTCATAAAAGAATATTGACTGAAGCACAATAGTGCAAACTTCAGTCTTTAAGTCTGGCACAAAACTTTACGACCCTTTCCAAAACAATGAAAGGGTCTATAAATACTAAATTAATCTAAATATCTACTAAACTGAAATCCTACTAAATCAGTATCAATAAATCTTGATCCTATTTTCTTCAGCGATCTGGCAATCGGCAGCATGATTCATCAAGTGGGCTGCTTGCCTTTGAATCTGAGCTGACTTATCGCAAGCATTGGCTCTACTTCAGGAGGTTTGTTGAGGCGCGAACTGAGCTGGGCGGCATAGGTGGCATCCTGAATATCGGGAATTATATATCCGATCGCATCTGTTAGGCACTTAAGGGCGGCTCTCTGTGTATGCGGCTTTACCAGGAAGAGCCAATATGCTTCCATAGTTAAACTGTTAATCCCAGCGATTAACCTCCCCTTTTCCTCTAAATCAGGATAACATGATTGCTCCAATGTGTTTGTTGTTGTCAACTTTCCTGGTGTACATTGGGAAATCATATTTGATAAGTAGAGAGTGTTGTTAACTAGTTCAACCAGATTGCTGGAAGTTGATTTACATCTTGAAGCTGCCCTCTCTGCTTTCATCATCTGAGACTGCCATTCTGTGAAAAGTATATCTTTATGTGTTTCTAAGATTCTGGGCAAATTTGCTGCTCTTCCTTGCTCAGAGTCTTGCCAGTCAAGAAATGCAGTTATGATTTCTTCAGCTTGATCCAATTCATTCCTGGCCTTCTCTACCTGCTGATTTATGGATGTCGTTAATTCACAGAGTGGCTCTGCCTGAGCGATTTGTTGACACAGAAGCCTAATTTGAGATATTAATGCAGTGTTTATTTGTAATGCTTCTGCTTTGAATTCAGCCACTTGTGGAGCGCCCTTTATTATTTCGAGCTGCGATGACAATTGAGCGATTTGCTCATCCTTTGTTTTCATCATTTGCTCGTTTGCTGCCGTTAATTGTGCCAATGCCTCTAATAATTCCTTCTGTTTCTGGATCGCGCTTTGGTCGATCCTTTGCTTTTCTGCCTGCAATTGCTGAGTTAATTGACTGTTCACTTGCTGTTGTGTTGACAATTGCTGCTCTGCCTGCTCTGCCTTCTGCTTTGTCTCAGCCAATTCTGCCTGTAATGCGAAAATTTCTTGGTCCTTGGTTTTCAATAGAAGACTTACCTCCGATGCCTTATCGATTGTCGCTGCCGAATAGGCTCCCGCATACTGTGACAGTTTTGTCAGGTCATCGGAGGGGTCGAATTCCTCCTTCCAAACCACGCTGCCCGTAACAGTTTGCTCTGGGAAAAGGGAAGGTTGATCAATCCTTCTTCTTTTCCTTTGTCGTTTAACCACTGCTTTATGCCTTGGGCTGTAGAAGACATCCAGGGGAGGAATATCTTCTACCTGGAGAATGATCTGGTCGGAGGGGTCTTTTGGTATTACCTCAACATCCTTAGAAATGGGTGGGCCGCTAGTTCCACTTAGAACCTGAGGTGAAGTGATGTCCTGTGAATCGTTTGTCTTGGAAGTGTCTGTATCCTTGGAACATTCCAACCCACTGATGATAGAGTCAAATTGCTTCCATTCCTGGAGCAATTTAGGGTCAATATGAGTATCTATATTGACATCAATGGTGGTTTGTTTTTGCTTTTCGGCTTGGGACTCCTTCCGCACTTCTTCCTGCTCTTTCTTCTGTTGCTCTTCTTGTTCCTTCTTTTGTCTTTCCTCCTGCTCTTTCATTTGTTGTTCCTCTTTCTCTTTCCTCTGTTTCTCCTCCTGTGCTCTCTTCTGCCTTTCTTCTTTTTCTTTTCTCTGCCTTTCCTCCTGTTCCTTCTTATGATCCTTTGTTATAACCGAAGGTTCCTTTGACTGTTGCCGACCAGGCTCGCTTGATGATGTCGTCGGGGTTGTTGCTAGTAAATCTAGAGGCAGAGTTTGCAACCTCTATTCTCTAAGTTTATTAAACTCAGTCAACCCTTCATCATTATATTTCATTCTAGCGAATTCTCTAGCCTGACCTATTGATTCGGCTGAAACGAACAGGTCGTCAAACATATCTTCTTTATGCTCAAATTTTGTCAATTTGGCCTGTTCTAATGCATTATAGGCAACTTTCTTTGGATCAAAGTGCCTATTTGGGAGAGTCGCCAGAGTCAAGGATTGAATTTTTGTGGCTTCCTTTTCAGCATGTTTGAGATCGTGCAGAGTATAGACACCACACCTCAAGGGAAAAGAGGGCCAACCCTTCTTCTTTTCTTTCTTGAGAGTCTGTGTAACACTCTCAGCCGTAATCTGATAAGCGATTTCTCTTGCTAGCAGTTTATCTGGTATGTACAAAGGGAGAACATGTGGTTTGGCTTGGCTACCGAAAACTCTAACATAAGTGAATTTTTCCTCTCCAAACCAACTCCCTACCGCTGTTAAATCAAACGAAGCTTGATAGGAAATCTTGGGAATGGGTTTATCAAAAATAGAATAATAAATAGGCACCATAAAGCCATTGCAGATTTGGTACAGATGGTGCTTGTAAGAGGACTTCCATAATTTCTGATGGTATATGTGGATAGCCATGGGATCTTGTGGCGTCCACCTCCAGCCGAGCACGGGAAATTCAGAATTGAAACATAATGTATCTAAAATATATGCACTGTAATAGAATGGGGGAATTTTCCTTTCAGAGACGACAGTCTGATTTCTAAAATCAAGAACAGCTATGGCTAGTTTATCTGAGAGAATAGTGGCCCAATCCATTATTTGACTGTTCACTGCAGCTTCCATTAAAGGAACCATCTCTATGGTGAAATTAGAGGAGTCATGCAATCCCCACAATCTACACATCATTATTCCAGCGTAGCAATAAGGAGAAGCCAGGGAATCAACTGAGTACTTACCGGAAGATTTGTGTTTGTGCTTGGCCGGATTTTGTCTCCAATCCTGGATGGGTTCGGATTCAACTTCATTTTCACTTGCGAATTTCTCCAGGAACGCCTTATTGTATATCTTCTCTGGCTTAGGCAAATGGTACATTTGCCTTAAGTCCTTAGCTTTGAACGACCCGAAAATCCTCCCATCCCTGGTGCTGAAGGTTCTGTCCATGATTGGGATTTCTTCAATTGCCCAACGTACTACATCTGTGTATGGGAGAATTTGCTCCCTGGCTGCTATCCTGTGAAGGAAGGAGTCAACTAAATCCTTAAGAGTGCACTCAGATTTCTGAGTGGAATCAACAGTGGCTTCTACTATTGTCACCGTAGGTTCTTCAATTTCGATTAAGTTGTAGGTACCCTGCCAAGTAGTTCTGCCGAGACCTGAACATGTTGTATCCGAAATTAATCCTTTCTTCTTGTCAGTGAGAACCTCTCCTGTAGCTGGCGTAGTGGAAGCACCTGTGGTCTTCTTGGATTTCTTCCCCATTTTGCTTGAGCTTTCTCCTTTGGATGAATTCTGCATAGAGACGCAAATATACATAATACAGAGAAATAACAATGAAAACTTGCAAGTGATGAGAAATATTGATAGATGCGTGATAAGGGATTAGCTTTTAAAATGGGCGCAAACACAATCCATGGGAGGATTTTAGGACTTACGATCACATTAAATGGCCGTTTAAAACCTGCCAATCTTAAATGCCCATTATATCGTTAATCGGCCGAATGATTCATTTAAGCGTGCTGTGGGCATTTTGGCGGTTGTGCGCAGGCGAATCATTGTTGGACGGATCAAGCCTTTAATATGAAACAAATCATGATATCCCTTCATTTAACGGCTTTTTCGAAAACTGTGCTTTATCGCAATCGGTCATCGGGGCAACCTTAAACCTTTTGTATTGACACTATTCAAAACCTCCGATCGCCGATAGCGATATCGCATCGCGTCGGGAGAATGAGGATTATATATAATATTGACAGCCTGCCGCCGATTTGCCGATTGCGATATTGCATCGCATCGGAATACATTACCCGGGCGCCTTAACAATGTGGATGAAATACTGTCGATTGCCGATTGCGATATCGCATCGCATCGGGGTATTGGCATGGGGGCGCTTTAAAATGTGCATGAAGTATTGCCGATAGCGATATCGCATCGGCGGAGACCAATGTGCCACTTACTTATGCTCCCTTATGTCATTGCGATATGCGATCTTGCGATCACTTTATCGCAATTAAAAAGGATTGTTTTATTTGATCACATGGGTTTTTCAAAAGGTTTCTATATAATGTATTCATTTGGTTTTCGGATCGTTTTGAAAGATACAATGTTGATACCAATTAAACTCTAAGGGACCCATTTCATATGATAATTTTGGGAATAAAAATGTTATGAAATGGGGGGTTGTCGTGGAGCACAACAATTGGCGATTCGCTGGAAGAAACAGTTATCTCTGAAAAGTATAGAAATACTTAAACTTTTTCAAAAATAGAATTCTAATTAAAGGGGAAAATTCTAATATAACTAGGTATATATGTATTCCAAATAAAATGAAACTATTTTGTTAATTTCCTCTTTTTTTTAAGAAAATAAATACATTCTAAGTTTTAAATAGGCCTTTATTGGTTTATATTGATAAAACAGAAAACCTTTCCAAATCAGCTTTTATAGTAAACTCATCTGTCATAGGTAGAGCCTCTGTTGCCAGCAAACGTTTATAGTTTCGACAGGGATACCTTTTAACCATACTATTGTCCATTGTCCCATCCAATTAAGAGTGTGATTAACAAAATGAATTCAAAACATGTTTTCATATTTTGTATTCCATTTTCTTTTCTATTATTAATAAGATGAAAAGCCATTGTCCTGGTTTGGTGGCCAGCTATTGACAATGCCATTCACTGGTAGTAATCTGACCGAACAAGCCGGCTCGTGATGAGACCCCTTGTCTTATAATTCTAAGCCATTACCCTGTTATGGTATGCAGTATTGGTAATGTTGGTTAAACTATTTCCCTATGAACATGGTAAGCAGGTTTGTAATAAGACCTCTTATCTTTTCTATCAAATATTTTAGAATTACACTCTGAGTAATCATAAACTTTAGTGAATGGGATGAACAATTTTCTCCTTAAGAGTAAATGGATGACAGGGTAAGAGTTGAAGATGCTGAAATTGGATTAGCTTCTATCTTGATATTGATAACTTTTTGAGACCAATCTGAAAACAGAAAATGATTTACAATACTTCTATACTTTGAGAGGAGTTCACAAAACTTGAAGTATGCTTTCAGAATACAATGATACCTAATTTCCTAGAAATTATCCCTTTTGGTTAAGAGTTCTATTATTTAAAAGCAAATATCCATACTACTTCTGTGGGACAACTTTTCAAACACAACAAAAGGTCAATGGAAGTTACCTTACAACTTTATTTCCTAAAAATTCTACAAACTACAAAATCCTATCAAAATAAAAGGAGAAGGGGTTACCTCCTCAATTGAAGAATTTTTTCAAGATCAGGCCATTAACAGGGAGAGAATCTCTCGAACATGATAAATCTTGCAATATAAAGGTCGAATGGCCTATCTTTTTACAGATCTGAAATGGTCCAAGCCACATCTTCTGGAACTTGGTGTGTTTACCCTTGTCCTCATGGGCTTTCTCCCATTTCAGAACTAAATCACCGACTTGGAATTGTTTCGAACCGGATGAGACTGAATCAAAAGATGCCTTGATGACTTGCTGATGTTTGGCATGAATAACCCTGCCTTTTTCTCTTTCCTCTTCTAATTTTAGAATTTGGTCATGTCTAAGCTTAATAGAAGAGGAAGGACATTCCTCAATGAATTGAACTAGGGCTAGTGAAGGAAGAACAAGATTTGTGGGCAACACTGCTTCTTTTCCATACACAAGATTGAATGGAGAAGATCCTATAGAAGCTTTCTGTGTTATCCTATCAGCCCATAATGCAAACATTAAGGATTTGTGCCAGTTTTTATGATTCTGTTCGATAGTTCGCTTAATGATCTTGATCAGATTCTTATTAGTAGACTCTGCTAAACCATTACCCTGGGGATAGTAATTAGCAGAATATTTTAATTTAAATCCTCTTTTAATAACGAAATCAAACATAGCATTGCCTGAGAAATAAGATGCATTATCAAAAACAAGAGCATTAGGGACACCAAACCTGGTAATGATGAATTGATCTATAAATTCAATGATTGTTTCAGAATTTGCTGTCTTCAAAGGGATTGCCTCAACCCACTTAGTAAAATAATCGGTAGCAGTAAGGATATACTTATGCTGTTTGGAAGAAGGTGGAGTAATCTCTCCAATGATGTCCAATCCCCATTGCTCAAATGGTTGTTCAATGTTGACTGGTTGCAGAGGGAAAGCTGATTTGTGTTGTCTTCCACTCGAAGTTTGAAAATTGAGGCATTTCCTTACATACTCGTGGGCATCTTTAAACAAAGTGGGCCAATAGTAACCAGCATGAATAATTTTGTGAGCTGTTGTATCAGCTCCAAAATATCCTCCCGCTGGTCCATCATGTAACTCCTGCAAAACCTTTTGTGCTTCAGTTTTCTCAAGGCATCTCAATAAGATGGAATCATAATTCTGCTTAAAAGCACATCATCAATAATTGTAAAATTATTTGCTTTCAACCTAATGGCCCTTTTGTTCTTGTAAGATAGGTTTGGAGGTGCATAACCATTCTTTAAATAAAAGATTAAATCCGCATATTGAGATTCAGAATCAGTGACACTTATCTGATTGATTTCTTCAGTTTGATCTGTATCGCTTGATTCTGGAATGTTGGATGCTCCTACCAATATCCTGCAAAAACCTTGACCTCTAACAATCTTTGCTGGTTTAATTTCTAAGTCATATTCTTGAAGCACTGTGACCCAATTTGCCCTTTTTTCACCCAGTTCTTTTTGGATTAAAAGTTGCCTAACTGCAGGGAAAGGAACTATAACTTTGGTGTGGGTTTTCAAAAGGAAGGGTCTATAATGCTTGACTGCTTTAAATACAACAAAGGCTTGTTTTTCTACATCGGAGTAATTCAATTTGTGGAGCTGTAACAAGGGTCTTTTTCACCTCTAGTTATCTCACATTACAAGTCAATCCGGGAGCGTTTTGTTATTGTAAAGGATATCTCAATTTGAGACTATTTGTCAGGATAATGATTCGTAGTATAGATCTGAAGAATACAAGAGTAAACGGATGCTAAGCTACACTAAATTACTTTTGCATAAAGAAATCACACACGCAGCAACTTCGTCGGTCGAGGGTATGGAATTAGTAACCTATCCCCCTAGAAACTGATGAAGGAGTATGGATCATGATCTGGGAGCATTATAGCGTCTGCTGTATCTCACAACAGCCTTGACCCTTCTCTCATGCCACTTTAATAAATGCAAGCGAAAGGAACAGCAAGAAAACAGAATGGAACAACAACTTCAGAAATGGAACAACAATAAAAGGAACGGCAGTAAAGAAACTAAGTCTCGCGAGGTCAACACTTCCAATCCTTGGCACACACTTACATACAAAGGGAAAGCAATCGTTTATACAAGTTTGCAGCTTAATCAAATGGAACAACAAATTATTAAAGACAGGAAACGTCAATCATATACATATCAAATGGAACAGCAAATCATTAAGGACAGGAAACGTCAATCATATGTACACGATCTGCGATAATCACCAATAGTCCATTACTCCAATCACCTGTAGCTGAAATATTCTACTTATGAATTCTGTAATTGATGCAAACAACTCAGATCAACAGTATGCGAAGAATCCTGAAAGTATGATATGAACTTGTTACAGAGATTTGTAACCGGAAAGCTACAGATGAATAAGTATGAGACGACATGCAATCATAACAAATTATAAGAAACAAACCACACAAAGCAGAATTGTAATGATACAATCAGCCAGTGTCCGTTGGAGCCAGGCCCGAAGCTTCCAATGGCGCACTGCCGTAAACTACTTCAGACGCAGGGAGAAATTAACACCACAGATATTATATTAACTCATCAATGAGAGTACAAAACTAAGTTTCAGATAGACTCAATAGTCTGAGTTCAACTGACAGTAAAATCCGTGAACAGAAAGTTAAAGATACAAAAAATCCCCCAGTTTCCAATGCTGCCCCCCTTTTATACAATCAACGGCGGAGTTCTCCAGACGACAAAACGATTGAACATAGCGATCCCTCAGGATCGAAGATCCTGAGTGATCCGCTAAACTGTTAACGCCTTCCTTTACTTGGCCTGTATTTCCGAACTGGCAGTCCTTCATCTCGTTCCGGACTGATCTTCCTTGATTTACTCGACCTGGTCTGAACCTTATTTAGAATCGGAGGGACAACCGTTATCTTCTCATCAAATTCCCGTTTTGCGTTGCGCTTTCCTTCTTTTACCTTTCCCTGCGTAGAGAAGACAACTATTAGTGATTGGATCATTTTGGACTCGTTCTTATTGCGTTTACCCTACTTTATAATAAAGAAAAGATTACAACTATTGCTTAAAACATCACTAAATTATTTATTAAAACATACCTTCCCAATGCTCTACACACCCCCCGACTTACTCTGTTTCATGGCCTCATGAAAACGTTATAATTAACATGGAGAGCAGTAAGAGAATAGGCTGGAGAGGGTACTTCATGAGGGGATCTGCAACCATGATAGGCAACCAACTTATCAAAGAAGTAATGCAACTGATCTGCAGGCATATTATACAAGGCCTGGTACCCCGGTGCAGGGTGCCAGATAATTGGGCTACGGAACCGATATCCTAACCATGATGGTCCAGCTTGCAGAATGCACTGGCCATAAAAGGGCAATCGTTCAGCAGCCAGCTCAAAGTTCTCGTATTTGAAGGGCTCCCTGAGCTGGACGCTTGGGGTGGAAATCCGATAACGGAATTTGGCAGCCTCCAAGGCGGAATCTTTAATAACCAAGAAGTATTCTAAGCTATTTCGGATCAACTCCTCATGCATGGGTCCTAGTAGTTCTATAACGCCAGGGTTTCTCATAAGGCTTTTGTGTGATTGCCATAGGCGAATTGGATCTTGAGGCTCAGCCTTGACCCATAGATCTAGGCTGTGCTCCTGCCTCTGAAAGGCATTGTAAGCCCTGAGCCACTTTAACTGATTGACCCTGAATGAAACAAAGGCTTGCAGCTGTATATCCCCCACAAAGGGACCAGGGTTTAGGTCAGTTTCCTGCTCAAGCACCATATTGTGCAAATAAAATTCGCATAATAATCGTTGGACCTTAACCCCATAATGTTTGCAACAATCAATGAAATCATTAACAGTATTAATCTGAATGGGGGCACCTGCCCTGACAGCTTTTATTTTCAATCTTAAGTATCTTTCAAGGAGGAATAAAGCATAATTCTTCGCGGGGGCCCTGCAAGTCAAAACATCGTCATACAACGAACATACAGTGTCCAATTGTTTAATAACAGCATCTAGTCGACGTGTTACCTTAGCAACCTTTTCCTGTTCCTTCTGCCATCCTTCAAAAGCCTGACTCTCCGATTGACTCATGTTTCTCAGCTGCTGTTGCAGTTCTTCATGTTTTTCCAGAGGGATCCTTTGTTCCTCTAACTGCTCAGCCCTCTGCTGCAATTCTTCGTATTTTTCTCGAGGAATCCTCTGCTCAACTTCCTGTTGCAGCTCCTCATATTTTTCTCGAGGAATCATTTGTTCAACTGCTTGTTGCAGTTCCTCATATTTCTCTCGAGGGATCATTTGTTCCCGTAGCTGTTCAGCCTCCTGTTGGGCCTGTCTTATCTCGCGGCGCAAGGCCTTGGTTTTTGGATCCCTTTCCCATGATTCCTTGGAGGCAGGAAATTTCGCCTGGACCTTCACATTTCGTCGCTTAATTTTCCCTGAAGGTGGTGTCTCAGTGTGAACTGCTCTATTTTCCCCTTCCTTCTTGACATGTATAAAGGGGTACGGTGGTCCCTCTGTAAATGGGATGTCGTCTTGTGGCTCAGTTTTAATTGGAACGACAGTTGGTTTTAATGGGCTGTTTGGAATATCAGCCTGCTCCTCTATGTCAATAGGAACGGCATTCTGGTGCTCTATTCCAGATGGAACAGCATTTTGTTCCTCAGTATTAATTGGAACAGCTGCAGGTTTGCTGGCAGAGTATCGACCTACTAGATGCCTATAGGTGCTCTGCCTTCTCCTCTGACAGGACCCAGCTGTATTTGTCCTTCTTTTTCTTCTTACAGTCCTCCTTATTCTCAAACTGGCTTTCAGACTTCGAATTTTCTGCCGAAGCTGGCCTATAATATTCAGCAATTTCTGCTGTTTTCTTCTCAACTTCGTAATTTCTCTTGCCTCGGCTGTGGGCACATGGGCGGCCCTCAGTTCTGCTCCGCTTTCATCGAGGGTTTCTTCTGTCATTCGGGGAACGTCCTGTTCCCGACAAACATTTTCATCCTCCACGCCATCAGCAGGTGGATCTCCTTCTGGAGTTTTGGGAACGGCTTGTTCCTGATTGGTATTCACATTTTCTTTGTCAACGACAGGGGGGTTTTCTTCCCCTGCCATTCCATCATGCAATTCTTCACACGTTTCTTCCTCAGAGGGTTCTTCGGGAGGCTCTGCCGGACTGGAGGGTGAAGGATAACCTCTAAGGCTGGCCAAGATGGTGGCCAGCTCTTCTTCCTCCCCAGGGGTTTGCGGATAGCTACCCCCCAATTGTTCCATCTCCTTCTCCTGAATTGGCTGCTCAGTAGCTGCCTCTGGATAGCTGGTCTCGGCCGCAGAGTCATCATTCTTATTTCCTTCTTCAGCTTCTACTTCGTTCTCTGTTTGTCCCACGTCTTCCCCAGGTATTTGTTCTGGCGTTGGAGGGTCCTCTATTATTTCAATCGGCTGGTCAATGTTTGGCTGGATTTTTTCCAGCCTACCTCTTATCTTTGCCAACCGAGCTAACTTTCTAGGCCTCTCGGGCTGTTTGGGTGTGCTGGCCACCTGTTCTTCCACCTCCACCTTTCTGCGTTTTCCAAACTGTTCTGGCGTGCCAGAGGAATACCTTCGCTTTAAGGTAGCACGTCTTTCTTCGGGCAATTCCTTACGTTTTTCTGCATGTCTAGTTGCTTTAGGGGTACATTTTTGTTTCCCCAGCTCTATGTGTTTCTTCGTTTGCTCAGTTGTGCCCGAGGGTTGCTTAGGTTTTGGCGATTCTCTGGGTTTTTTAGGTGTTTCAGAGGTGCTAGCGGGGTGCTTCGCCTTTGGGGATGGTGATGCTGCTTCCCCTCCAATTGCTGTAATAAGTTCTCGCCAGCTACTTTGCTGCTGAGCGAGACTGTATGTCACTATCAGGCGGATTAACCCGTGGTGGCTAACCACTGCGTCTTCATGGTGTGCCTTTTTCAGGCTCCGAGAGGCATCATGCAGCAATGAATTTAACAATGCAGGGAGATTCACAGCACATTTTCCTTTTAACACAGCTAAGAGCTTAAGGTGACGCGACCTTACCACATCTTTTCGTCCTTCGCAGGTGATGTAGCTCTGTACTACCTTTGCCAGTTCGCTCCAAGGTTCTCCCAGTGTTGCCGGCAGCACTCCTTTTCCCTTCACTGTCAGCTTCTGCCCTTCATCTTGGAAGATTTCTACGATCTTTTGCAGTCTTTCTTTCTTTGTCGTCCATATTGGACCTGAGTCTGGTAATCCGGTTACTTCCGCGATTATTTCCTTCGTGACTGCTATCTGCTTCCCATCTACCACTGAGTGTTCTTCCTGCAAATTTTGCAGGAATTCCATGGCCACTATTTCGTTTGATTTGCGCAGGCGACCAAAATAAGTTAACCACCCTGCCTTTTCTAAGATCTTCCGAGCGGCTTCGGAGACTACGAGCTCGCTCGGCTCGCTTCTGATAGACTTTCCCCCCATGGTTCTGTTTCAGGGTCTAGATGGAACAGCAATGCAAAGAACGTAATTGCGGCAAAAAAAAAGAAAAGACACAGAGCATGCATGAATAATTGATCATAAATAACAACTTTTGCAAAAAATAGCATTGTCATGCCGTTAACGCATATCGTACCTCCGTATCATATCATTTCCGAATGATGTGTTAACACGTGGCCGGCGGAGTAATGAAGTCACCTCCCCCCCCGCGCGAAATGATAGGCTGCCTCAGCCGTCAAATAGAAGAAGGCGGTCGTCCCATCACCGAGTCATAATGGAACAGCTTATAAAGTTTTGCCATGTTTCAGATTAGACAAAGAAATACCGAGATCGATGCGACAGATAGATCGCGTTTAACATAAGCCTTCGTGATGTGATGCAGAACATAAGGATAGGACGTCTAGCACTCATGGAAAGTCTGAGATAGTCATAGTCAATACCTTTGCCATAATTGGTAATGATAGATGTTCATGTGACGTATCCATTAAGGTGTAAGATATAATTATTACGAGGATAGAAAGAAATATTTAATAAGATCCAAATTGGTGTATATGTTTTGACTCCAATACCATTAACAGAGCTCTGCTGCCGACCGGTGTTTATAACCGTGGCAGAGTTGTTTATTTCACCCCGGAACCATATTCCTTTGTGTAGTTTTGAAGAGCAATTCTTGTCAACATGCAGGCCATCATGCTGGCTTGGTAACCAGATAACCATGACGCCATTCACCAGAGAGGCGCGAAACGTGGGCAGGCTGGCTCGTGATGAGACCCCCTGTTCCAAGGTTTGTTTATATAATGAACCTGTTGGACCATATCCCTGGTGTGGTGGCCATGATGGGAATGCCACTTCGCTTCCAATCTTATGATCATAGTAGGTTGGTTCTTTAATGAAACCCCCTATCCTGCATTTGACAAATAATTTCTTTTGATTTTGCTTTTGCTTTTTTTCTTTTGAGATGGACTTTTGCTCTTGTATAGTTACACATAAGGGTGGTTCAGCCCTCCTTAAGAGTGGGAATGGCGGAAGAAGTCTTGTTATCCCAATAGGAAGATATAAATTTTCTATTCTTATTTCCAAGTAATAATAAAGAAAATTGTAGGAACGTAACATGATGAAGTTTTCCAACAGGGCAGAGGAGGTGAGACTTATGGCTGAAAAAATGATGAGTGTATGGATCCTTCCTTTGTTGCATCAATACTAGGGCTGTTATAGATAGCGATTTATTATGTGCTGATCTCGATATATCATGCCTTTTATATTTGTTGCATATATAGCTGCTACTTATGGCCTCAGGAAAAGGATGGACAACGCTTTCTTCTTATAGAAAGGACGAGGGCATACTATTTCTTTCTTACAAGGGAAGGTGGGAGGGTTCTTTTGATGCAATGTCCTAAGATAACAAAAGCACTCAAATGCTGCTTGCAAAAAAAAGAACTGAAAAAAACACACAAATGTTGCTCCTTCTAAAAAGGAATAAAATTCAAAAGTGCTGTTCCTTTTGAAAAGAAACAGCAAAAATTCAAAAGTGCTGTTCCTTTTGAAAAGGAACAGCAAAAACTCAAGGGTGCCGTTCCTTTTGAAAAAGGAACATCAAAAACTCAAGGGTACTGTTCCTTTTGAAAAGGAACAGCAAAACACACTAGTGCTGTTCCTTTTGAAAAGGAACGGCAAAAAGTGCTGTTCCTTTTGAAAAGGAACAGCAGAAAAATTCAAGAGTGCTGTTCCTTTTGAAAAGGAACAGCAAAACACGCAAGTGCTGTTCCTTTTGAAAAGGAACAGCAAAACACACAAGTGCTGTTCCTTTTGAAAAGGAACAACAAAAATTCAAGAGTGCTGTTCCTTTTGAAAAGGAACAACAAAACATGCAGGTGCTGTTCCTTTTGAAAAGGAACAACAAAACACCCTAGTGCTGTTCCTTTTGAAAAGGAACAGCAAAAAAATTCAAGAGTGCTGTTCCTTTTGAAAAGGAACAGCAAAACACACAAGTGCTGTTCCTTTTGAAAAGGAACAGCAAAACACACAAGTGCTGTTCCTTTTGAAAAGGAACAGCAAAACACACAAGTGCTGTTCCTTTTGAAAAGGAACAGCAAAACACACAAGTGCTGTTCCTTTTCAAAAGGAACAGTGCTGTTCCTTTTGAAAAGGAATAGCAAAAATTCAAAAGTGCTGTTCCTTTTGAAAAGGAACAGCAAAACACGCAAGTGCTGTTCCTTTTGAAAAGGAACAGCGAAAACACGCACTCGAAACATATATACAAAATTTACAATCTTATATACAAAATGTGGTAATAAGGAATGAACTGCTTACCAATCTATAGGGGAGGAAGTTTTTGCTTCCTCTCCCATCATCTTGATGTTAGTATCTTGGCGTAGCTGCTGGCAAAATGATTCCCGAGTGAGCGGTTTGCGATACAGACGAACTCGGTGGCCGTTTACCTTAAATGTATATCCAGATCCATCGATTGTAATCAAAGTAAGGGTCCCATTGTCATGGACTTTTTGAATCTCGTATGGTCCCAACCATCGAGTCTGAAGCTTCCCCGGGAAATCCTGAAATCTGGAATCATATAACAGAGCCCAGTCTCCTTCGTGAAATATCTTGTTTTTGATGAGCGCATCATGCCACTTGGCTCGCTGTTGCTGGATGAGTGATGTATTCTGTAATGCAGCGAGCCTTGTTTCGTCCAACTCATTAATTTGCTGTAATCGATTTTTCTGTGCTTCACTTAAATCCAATCCGACTTCTTGGGCAGTTCGCAGGGTTTGGATCTCAAATTCTATAGGAAAAATAGGTTGCTTTCCAAACACTAAGTGATATGGTGAATAGCCGGTGGTACTTCTCCATGTGGTTCGATAAGCCCACAGTGCCTCCGGTAGTCGGGCGGCCCAATCGCGGCGGTGTGAGGCAACAGTTTTTGTCAAAATTGACTCTATTATCTTATTACTGTTCTCGACTTGCCCATTTGCCTGCGGATGGTATGGGGTAGTAATTTTGTGGTGGATGTGATGGTTATTGAGTGTTGCAGCTAATTTATGTCCCACAAATTGTGGTCCTCCATCTGTAACCACTTCTCTTGGGAGACCATAACGTACAAACAAATGGAACAAGAACTGTATTACCGACTCCTCTGTAGCTCTGGGTAATGCCTCCGCCTCAACCCATTTGGTAACATATTCAGTTGCCACCAAAATGTAGGTTTTTTGGTTTGATGGGGGGTTGATGGGTCCGACAAAGTCCAGAGCCCAGCGTTCGAAAGGTTCGATCACTAATTGAGGCCGCAAAGGCATTTCGTCTGCTGGGCCAGGTCGTCCTACACGCTGACAACTATCACAGGCCTGGACAAATTTTTTAGCATCTTTGAAAATTGTAGGCCAGTAATATCCCGTTTGTAATACTTTGTGTGCTGTTCTGCGTTCAGCGAAATGTCCTCCACATGGCCCATCATGGCAGGCTTTCAAGATATCAAAGATTTCGTCTTCTCGAATACATCTTCTGATTTCCATATCTGCGCCTGTGTGAAACAGATAGCCCCCAACCCACGAAAATCGATTGCTTTTCTGGACAATCTGTTTCCGTTCATTGGGAGTTAAATGTTTTGGAAGCTTACCTATTGCGAGATAATTAGCCACATCAGCGTACCAGGGAGTCTGAACAGCGACAACAAATAAGTGTTCATCTGGGAATTGGTCCTCAACTGCTGCTCTTTCAACTGATTTTGGTATTCGTGAAAGAAAATCAGCTACAGGGTTCTCCTTCCCTGGTCGGTCTCTGATTGTAATGTCGAATTCCTGCAACAAGATCAACCACCTGGTTATTCTTCCATTTGTAACAGGCTTGTTTGCTAAATACCTAATAGCAGAATGGTCTGTATACAAAATAACGGGATAGCCTGTAATATAGTGTCTAAACTTATTAATAGCATGTATCACAGCTAAAAATTCTTTTTCGGTGACAGTGTAATTTAATTCAGCCGGAGCCAAATTTTTGCTGATGTAATAGATAGCGTATGGTCTTTTCTCTTCTTCTTGGCCCAAAACTGCACCGATTGCTGTGTCTGAGGCGTCGGTTGAAATTTGGAATGGTAAGTTCCAATTAGGTCCTCTGAGAACTGGAGCTGTAGATAGCAACTTCTTTAATTCTGTGAAGGCTCGATCACATTTTTCTGTCCATAAGAAATCAACATTTCCAGTTAATGCATGTAGAGGTGCGGCAATATGTGAGTAATGTTGTATAAATCGTCTATAATACCCAGAAAAACCAAGAAAACTGCGTACCTCTGTTTGATTAGTGGGGGTTGGGATAAGCATGAGTATTTGAATTTTAGCCGGGTCTACCTGAATGCCAGCTGCTGAGATGTAATGTCCCAGAATGAGTCCTTCTGTCATCATCATGTAACATTTTTCGTGACTCAAGCAAAGCCTGGTAGCGATGCAGCGCTCTAGAACTTTTTCCAGAGTGTCCAGGGCTGGATCAAAGTCGTCTCCATATGGTGTGAAATCAACCATATAGACTTCCAATCCATCATTAATTAAATCTGCGAAGATGCTAAGAACAACCCGTTGGAAGGTGGCCGGAGCATTACATAATCCAAAGGGTAAGACTCGGTAGGCGAACGTTCCCCAGGGGCAAGTAAAGGTAATCTTGTCCTGGTCCTCAGGGGCAATCTGAATCTGGTTATATCTGCTGAAGCCATCCAAGAAAGAAAAAAATTTCTTGCCTGCTAAGGTGTCCAATACCTGGTCTATGAAAGGGAGAGGGAAGTGATCTTTTTGTGTAGCTTTGTTTAATTCTCTGTAATCGACACAGATCCTCCATTTCCCGTTCTTTTTAGGTACTACCACAAGTGGGGAGACCCATTTGCTGTCAGAAATAGGATAAATAAAATTAACGTCTAATAATTTCTGCAGCTCATCTTTTACAACATCTTTTAAATGGGGATTGAGTCTTCTCTGTGGTTGGCGAACAGGTCTTGCATCTTTCTCGATATAGATACGATGTGTACATAGCTGGGGATCAATCCCTTTCATATCGGGATAGTCCCAAGCAAATGCCTCCTGATACTTTCGTAGGAGCTGGATGAGTTTGGTCTCTTGCTCTGGTGTCAGATTAGCGTTAATATTTAAAGTTTTGCCCGGTTCAATTTGTATTACTTTGCTGTTAGCAACAGAGGTTACAGGTATATTTGGGTCATGGTCATCTTTTAGAGGATCTTCCTCTAATTCGTTATCAAATGCCGCTTTTATCATAAAGCATTGTGTATACGATGTGGATTCTGTTTGATTAATGAATTTATTGATGGCATCATCTTCCGTTTGATCTTTAAAATCTAGCGCTTCCTGGACTGTTAATGGTGGTCTAATATTATCAGTAATATATGAGGCAGGGCGCAGATTGGTCAGTGATATATGAGGTGTGATGCTTGGCTGGGCTGGCGGGTACAAGATTAAATTTTTGATATCCGGCCCCCTGGTTATGGTCATGTTTCCCTGCCGGCATCCAATGTAGGCGTCAGCAGTAGCGAGCCATGGTCTACCTAGAATTAGCGGATGTCCATCTAGTCGGGTTTTTGGATTAATCACCAGAAAATCGGTCGGGTATTCCCAAGAGTCCACTGAAACCATGACATCATACAAGGTGCCTTATGGTATTATTACTGATCGGTCAGCTAGCTCTAGTAAAGTGGAAGTAGGTTCTACCGATGTGATTCCAAGCTTCTGGCAGGTTGATGTTGTCAGGATATTAATTGCAGCCCCTAGATCCACTAAAACGTTGGTCAGGGTCTGCCCACGGACTTGAACAGTGACAATTGGGTTTCCAGGATCCTCATATTTGATTGGTGTTTCTTTCCCTGATAAGAGGTCGGATAAGGTGCCGACTACCTGGACTCTAGGGTTAGGGGTTATATTTCTTTTTGATTTTCTGCTACACAGGTCTTTTATGGTTTTTGCATATATGGGAATATCCTGTATAGCCTGAAGGAATGGAATTCTTATATACAAGTTTTGGAGTTCTCCCAGAATATCAAAATCCGGATATTGCATTTGTCTCGGAATGGCCAGTCGTTCTGGGAAAGGTGGAGAAGATGTAATTACTTGCTGATGAACCTGGTCTTTACTTACATCTTCTTGTTGTGACGGCTGTTCTATCGGTAACTAGTTTTCAATATGAGCGGTTCTATGTCCCTCAGTTTCTATTATTCGCCCAGATCTCAACTGAAGATCATTGCACTCCTGCAGAGCAGATTCAATCTCGGAAGATTCTATAATTTGAAGAGATTGAACTGGTCGATTATTTGGGTTAGGGTTAGGTTGGGCTGGGAGCTGCGGTCTTAGGTTGGGCTGGGGATTTTGTTGCAAGGCTGGCAGAGTTGGTTGAGGGAGCGGAATTGATCCTGGTGTTTGATATGTCGATCTTGGCCAGTTGCTCTGCCAGAGTGAACTTTGCGAAGTGGAAGGGGTCCACTGCGGAGGATATGAATTATTTGGCCAATATGGCGGAGGATAAGGAAAGTTTGGCCAACCAGCTTGGTTCATCCAAGGGTTCGGAGTAGGAAACATTTGAGGCGACCAATTTGAAAACGGGTGCTGAGACTGATTTTGCCACATATTCTGTTGCTGAGCATTAAATTGCGGAGATTGAAAAGAAGAGGAGGGATCTTGAAACATACCAGATTGCCTAGGCTGCCATTGACGACGCTGGTTAATAAAATATGCTGATTCTGGTTCCTCTTCTGCTTCTTTGTACACCGCCTTCAAACCAGGAAGCGAGGGACAGCTTTCAGTCGGATGGTCCTTGGTGCAAATAGCACATATTTGAACGGTATCGAGCGGACATTCTTTCTGGCTATGTTTCTTTCTGCACCGAGGGCAGAAAATTGCCAGATTCTGTTCCGCCTCTGCTTGCTTTTGTTTAGCCTGCACAATATCAAGCTGTGTAGTTAATGTCCCCATGATATCAGTTTTAAAATTCTCTAGCAGATTTCCAAGTTCCACTCGTGATACTCCTTCTATTGATGTTCTATTGTCTCTAGTGAAGCGATCATATTATGCTGGTTTGATCCTTGTGCTGCCTCTTGAGCTCCTGATACACAGATTAATGATGTCAGCAAAATTTTCCTGATAAATGTCTCCTTTTCCCATAATATTCAACGTTTCAATCCATTGCTCTTTCATACCTCTAATCAATGCATTTTTCAACACGTTATCGGGCAGAGGTAACGATGCATAGGGAGATCTTTGCAAGTTATATTGGAAACGTTCTACATATTCTTCTAAAGTTTCGTTTGGTCTGGTTGACATTTGAAAGATTTCATCCTTTAGTTCTCTTGATCTACAGTAATCCTGATATTTTTTTAAGAAGGCCACTTTCATTTCTTCCCAATTGTTTATGACTCCACCACCTAAACCCATGAACCATCTCAGAGCTGCTCCCTTCAAAGTAGAGGGAAACAGCTTTAGCTTCTGGGGGTCGGTGGTGTAATCGTATCCCCTGCATAACACATCAAATTCGAATAAAAACACATCAGGGTCTTCTGATGTGAGTCCATGAAACGTTGGGATATGTTGAAGCGGAATTGCCTTCATCGGTGCATTCACAGCGGAATCCACTATGGGATATTGCAAAGTAGAGGTTTGGGTATTTGGCTGATTCTGCGCCATGGAATCAAATATATGCCAGTAATCTTCAGGAATTTCTAAGAGAGTATCCCTTGGTTGAGGAGGGGTAATCTTAGCGGGAACTGTTTTTACAGCACTCCCTTTATCAGGGATAATGATGGCCCCTACTGTCTGAGGTGAATGAATTCCTTCAACAAGGATTTTTGCAGCGCTTCCTTTATCCAGACTGTTTAAAGGCTGGTTTGGTTCAATAGGAGATCTAGGTTCCTCGATTTCCCCTGTTTCTCCTTCTCCTTCGCAAAGGTTGCTAAAATTTCCTTCGTGCACTGGTCCAGGAGTCGAATTGTCAAGTTCTTGAAAGTCCTGCTCCTCTGTCTGACTGTGCACCTCAGCAAAGGCTTCAGATGGTGATTCTGAGGCCTGAAGGGAACTAGCAGGTTGTTTAGAGTTTACTTTCCTATAACCTACTGATGGCTGAGAGTCGGCTTTCTTATAAATTTCGTCTATAAAGGTCTTTCGTCCAAGGGTCGCCGACCCCTTGGCTTTTTCGGTTTTGGATGGAGGCTTTTGATTCTTTTCTGGGTTTTTCTGTTTAGTCATGCACTCCAATTAAATTACTAAATCAATTCTGCTAGGAAAGCGGACGGTGGAGCAGGGCTTTTACATGCTCCGCACGCAGGTTCTTACCTTCCGTTTTTAAGATCCAGTTCTCCCCTAACAGATTCGCACACTACCCTGTTAAAAGACAAATGGCTATACCCTTCCCCGGCAACGACGCCAAAATGTGGAGCTGTAACAAGGGTCTTTTTCACCTCTAGTTATCTCACATTACAAGTCAATCCGGGAGCATTTTGTTATTGTAAAGGATATCTCAATTTGAGGCTATTTGTCAGGATAATGATTCGTAGTATAGATCTGAAGAATACAAGAGTAAACGGATGCTAAGCTACACTAAATTACTTTTGCATAAAGAAATCACACACGCAGCAACTTCGTCGGTCGAGGGTATGGAATTAGTAACCTATCCCCCTAGAAACTGATGAAGGAGTATGGATCATGATCTGGGAGCATTATAGCGTCTGCTGTATCTCACAACAGCCTTGACCCTCCTCTCATGCCACTTCAATAAATGCAAGCGAAAGGAACAGCAAGAAAACAGAATGGAACAGCAACTTCAGAAATGGAACAGCAATAAAAGGAACGACAGTAAATGGAACGACAGTAAAGAAACTAAGTCTCGCGAGGTCAACACTTCCAATCCTTGGCACACACTTACATACAAAGGGAAAGCAATCGTTTATACAAGTTTGCAGCTTAATCAAATGGAACAACAAATTATTAAAGACAGGAAACGTCAATCATATACATATCGAATGGAACAGCAAATCATTAAGGACAGGAAACGTCAATCATATGTACACGATCTGCGATAATCACCAATAGTCCATTACTCCAATCACCTGTAGCTGAAATATTCTACTTATGAATTCTGTAATTGATGCAAACAACTCAGATCAACAGTATGCGAAGAATCCTGAAAGTATGATATGAACTTGTTACAGAGATTTATAACCGGAAAGCTACAGATGAATAAGTATGAGACGACATGCAATCATAACAAATTATAAGAAACAAACCACACAAAGCAGAATTGTAATGATACAATCAGCCAGTGTCCGTTGGAGCCGGGCCCGAAGCTTCCAATGGCGCACTGCCGTAAACTACTTCAGACGCATGGAGAAATTAACACCACAGATATTATATTAACTCATCAATGAGAGTACAAAACTAAGTTTCAGATAGACTCAATAGTCTGAGTTCAACTGACAGTAAAATCCGTGAACAGAAAGTTAAAGATACAAAAAATCCCCCAGTTTCCAATGCTGCCCCCCTTTTATACAATCAACGGCGGAGTTCTCCAGATGACAAAACGATTGAACATAACAATCCCTCAGGATCGAAGATCCTGAGTGATCCGCTAAACTGTTAACGCCTTCCTTTACTTGGCCTGTATTTCCGAACTGGCAGTCCTTCATCTCGTTCCGGACTGATCTTCCTTGATTTACTCGACCTGGTCTGAACCTTATTTAGAATCGGAGGGACAGCCGTTATCTTCTCATCAAATTCCCGTTTTGCGTTGCGCTTTCCTGCTTTTACCTTTCCCTGCGTAGAGAAGACAACTATTAGTGATTGGATCATTTTGGACTCGTTCTTATTGCGTTTACCCTACTTTATAATAAAGAAAAGATTACAACTATTGCTTAAAACATCACTAAATTATTTATTAAAACATACCTTCCCAATGCTCTACACAATTCAGCACCCTGAAGATTTGAGCTAAAAAATGAAATGGGTGCTTCCAAATTGTGATCATTTAGTTGCGTGAGTACTGCAGCATACGACGAGTTGGATGCGATGGTATACAATGTGAAATGATTATAAAAATTTGGAGTATTTAAGGCCGGGGCATTGATTATTGATTGCTTGATTAGATCAAAAGCTTCTTTTTCTGCTAATCCCCACTTAAAGACTGAATTCTTCTTAATCATTGTTTGAAGTGGTAAAATAATTTGAGAAAAATCTGGAACAAATCTTTTAACAAAATTGATCTGGCCTAAAAATGACTGCATCGATTTTTTATTGTGTGGGAAAGGGATTTCAGAGATTTCTTTGATCCGATCAGGATCAATATAAGTGCCATTTTTGGACACAATAAAACCCAAGAGCTTCCCTTGATTAAGAGCAAAGAAAGAATTTTTAGGGTTAAGAGAAATACCATATCTTTTGCAACGTTGAAAAGCTTGATTTAGATCATGCAAATGATTATACCTCTCCTTAGAGAATACAGTAATATCGTCTAGATAGACGACTACTGTTCTATTAATCAACCCTCTAAAAGCTGTATCCATCGCTCTTTGAAATGTTGCCCCTGCATTTATAAGTCCGAAAGGCATTTTCTGATATGCATATGTTCCCCATTTTGTTCTGAATGTGGTTTTAAGCTGGTCATCAAGATGAACCAGAACTTGGTTATATCCTGACAAACCATCAAGAAAGGACATCAATTCAGAGCCTGCTACTGATTGGAGTATTTGCTCCATAGTAGGTAATGGGAAATTGTCTTTCAAGCTCGCTTTGTTCAAATTTATGAAATCAATACAAATTCGGATGTCGCCATTTTTCTTTCTGACTGACACCATATTAGAGACCCAGTTTGAGTGTTGGACAGGAAAAATAATCTTGGCTTTCAAGAGTTTGTTAAGTTCCGATTTTATCTGGCTCTCTAAGTTTGGATGTATTTTTCTTAACTTCTGCTGAATCGGTTTCTGATCGGGAAGCATAGGAATGGTATGCTGGATAATGGATGTATCATATGTCTTCAAATCATCGTATTTCCAAGCAAAGACCTGTTTATTTTTCCTTAACAGTCTTATGAATGCCTCCTTCTCTTCCAAGGAAAGTCCTAATCCTAAATTAATATTTTGAGGAGCATGCTCAGTACCTAGATTTATCAATTCAAACCTAAGGGTAGAACTTTGGAGCTTTGCATTAGTTACAGGTTTAAACCTGTCTTTGATATCATAAAGATCTTCGAGCTTTACCACTGGCTTAGGAATTGAATTTTCCTGAGGTGTTTCTTTCATTTGTAGATCATGGTCATTTTCCTCAATAATTTGATCGTCATAGGACTTTTCAGAAGTTAGAAATTGTAAAATATCCTCATCATGGTTGAATACTCTCCAATTAGTGACATTGTCAGGAATTGAAGGCCTAAAAAGAAATTCTACGGAAAATCTATCTAGGCTGTAGTCTTCAGAAGGTAGAAGCTTGGAAGCTACATTGGCTAGGAGATCGACTGCCGAGTTTTGAGACCTGGGGATGGAGGAAATGTTGAATGCGGAAAAGTGCGAAGTAAGTTCTTGTACTAGCGATTGATAATGCTTGAGGTGATTTGAAAGACAATGGATTGCATTCCTCACCTGTTTAACAATAATTTCGGAATCGCCGAATACTTTCAAATATTGCACTTTAAGACCGATCGCTTTATACAGTCCCTGGACTAAGGCTTCATATTCGGCTGTATTGTTAGTGCATTCAAATTCCAGCCTACAGGACAACATTGTCTTTTCTCCTTGTGGACTAACCAAAATACAACCTGCTCCTGAGCCCTCGCTGGACTTAGAGCCATCAAAATATAAAGACCAAAATAAAGAAGTATTAACAATTGTATTTACAGTTTTCTTAGTATCATTGAAACATCTAGACCTATCAGTTTTTGAAAAATTCTCAATCTGAGATGTAAAATGATTGACTGAGAAAGGGGATGACTGGGCAGTAAAGTTACCAAAAAATGACTCTGATGAATAATTCCCCAAAATGTTGTTGTTGAATGCTACCGGCTGGTTTTCTTGCTCAAATTCAGTAACTGTATGGGCCATATGTTTTTCCCGATCGATCCTAATTTGATTTGGCTTACCCTTATAGGGAAGCCACATATGTGACCAATCAGTAGAAATATACCCATGCAGTTTTTCAGACCAATCCCTACTCAAAATTAGACCATAAAATTCAGGAATATCGGCTATTAGGATATCAATCCTTTGTACTACTCTGGGATCAGCAGATAACCTGATGGTTACGGAATTAATCTCTCCAACAACCTGTACCTTGGTCCTGTCTAACTGTACAATATGAATAGCAGACTTCTGGGGTTCAATGTTCAGTTTAGAACAAACTGAAGCTGGCATTATGTTAGATGATGCCCCTGAGTCAATTAAACAGTTGTGCAGGTTTCTGTTGTAAATCTCATAGGTTAGAAGGAAAGGTGGAGTATGAGAATTTGATCTATTGCCAATCAGAACTGAATCGGTAGCTTCAACCATACCGGGAGGAGGTTGGCCTGAATCATTAGCAGCTTTTGCACTGGGAAGAGGTGTAGAAGGAACAACATTCAATTCGTTAAGAAGTAATTTCTGCTGATGCTTTAATTTACTAAGTTCAAACATGGTAATGTTTGCTTTAGTTTTCTTCATGTCATCAACAATGTTATATTCCATTGAATCAGAAACCACTAATGTTTTAGATGTTGAAGGAGTATTAGAAGTTGAAGGCTGGTTTTGGGGAACTGCTGCAGGCGATTTCTTTGCAGGTACCTTTTCCTTAGTTGTAGCGGCACCTACACTCCTTTTCTTTGATGATACTTGAACAGGTTCAGAAGTACTTTTGCTCCTAGTAGTGACCGGGAACGCTTCTTCTTCATTATCAGTATCGGATTTGGGGAGTATAAAATCCCACATTCCATGACATTCTACTACTTCTTCTTCATCATCAGTCGGTGCGATTGTTTCCTCTTCCTCTTCTTCTTCTTGCTCTGAGTCTGCATTAGATATGACATTTGGGGGCTTTGATTCATTTTTCTTATAAGTCCTAAAGGGTCTTTTGGTTGATGTTTCGGCCACCTGTTTCTTTATTTCCACCATTTCATTTGATAAAGTTTTTAGGACCTTTTGCAAACCTTCCGTGTCGTATGGGTCTTTTGGGGTTTTCTTTTTCGAGTCATCTTTAAAAGAGACTTTTTTGGCTTTTCTGTCTTCTAGAGCAACCTTCTTCTCTAGAGCATTTATGCGCTTTTCCACAGCAAGTGCTTCTCTCATGTTTTTGGCTAAGGTAGGTTTCCCAACCCTGTCTACAAAAATGGCTATATTGGCAGGTAGGGCGGTGATATACCATTCGCTTCGAATTTGTTCACTTGGTTTGGAAGCTGTAGGGATTTTGTTCAGGAGTTTATTGAAGCGAGCATTAAATTCCTTAATTCGTTCCCTATGCTCTATTCTCATATTGGAGAGATCGTTTATTAAAGTAGCCAAAGACCTATCATCTCCATATTTGGTAAGAAACTGCTCTTGGCAAGTGTTCCAACTGGTAATGGAACCAGAGGGTAAAGAGAAATACCAGGATCCTGTTGATCCTTGCAAGGTGTAAGGGAAAAGTCTAACAACAACATCTAGTTCTGTTACTCCTTTCAAGTTGATTGCTAACATGAAATTATTGATGTGTTCCTCAGCTTGGGTTCCATCATCTGGATTAAACTTGGGTATCCATTTTTCAGGATAATCTGGTAATGGATGCAATGGCGCAGGCATATTGACTGCACCAGGTCTGGTCCATGGATCTGCCATTGTAATAGCAACAATGGTTGATACTACCGCTGGAATTCCAGATGTCTGGGAAGGAAATAATGTTGAGGAGTGAGCAGGCTGGGATGTTGAAGCTTCTAATCCCTAGTGAACAACAATATGTAATGGGGGAGTGGATGGTTGACTTTGCAGAGGGGAAGATGCAATGGAGGATATGGATGAAAGCTCTTCACTATCAGATCCTTCAGT
Organism: Pinus tabuliformis; assembly: GCA_031772625.1. NCBI lineage: Eukaryota > Viridiplantae > Streptophyta > Pinopsida > Pinales > Pinaceae > Pinus > Pinus tabuliformis. Next base: position 225,706,918 of record CM062817.1, on the reverse strand, counting down.
ATTTTTCTTCACCTTTTTCCTTTTGGGTAAAGGGAACTCAGTGGGTTCAATACCTAGCTTTTCGCTCTGAAGTCTGGTGAGAGGATGAGATAAATTGAACTGCGAAGTCGCACTGCTTTGTGATACCTCAGATTTCTGTGGTGAAATCGAGAAGCTCTGAAGTTTGTGGATAAGAGACTGGACTTCAGGTGATTCAAGTCTTAATTGTTCTGGAGTATGATGGGTTTGAGCAGTGGTAGTTGATTCCTCTTCTTCTTGTTTGGATACTGGAGGACCAACATGCGAATGAGAAGTTCGAGGGGATTCAGAGGGAGAATTACTCTTAGAATGGCTTGCAGATTTGGGTTTGTTTGCCATTCACAGTCAGGCCCTCCTTCTAGCACCAAAAATGTTGATGCCTCGAAAATCGCTGCACAACATTGGGGATAACCACCCGGTCCGGACCTTAGTACAACTCCTTTTCCGTTTGGAATAGTGGCTCCGACTGGGGATAATGGGACCAGTTTCCTAAAAGTGGATAAACAGGATGAATGGGTGATGTATAAACTGAACTAGAAATGAGCGAATAACTAAATCTATTGACAAGAATACAAAAACTATGAACTATCCCGGGAATCTATTGAGCTTTAAAGTGTAGCGTTTGATGGTCTGTGTCTAAAGACAGGCATATAGATGACTCCATCTAACAGACATAGATATTAATTCATTCAAGATTACTGTGCCTAAATAGTTAAGCAAAGAGATTAAAACGATATTACCACACTTATCATTTATATTGTCGACATATACATGATTAAAAGGAAAGCATATCATAAAACATCCAATAGTGGAAAGAATGTAGAATTGCTGTTAAAGCGCACGCATATAATCAACAATAGCAAGGATAATCAAATAACAATTCACATAACAGGAATGAATTCAGACATAGATAGAAATACCATATGAGCTGCTTTGACACTCCCGATATCAATCGCTACTTGTAATTCTTCCTTCAACGCAGAAACATTCTCAACAAAGACAATAGTGCACAATTGCATTAAAAGCCTCCTTGTTGAATTAAGAACAACTGGTCCAGTTTCATAAAAGAATATTGACTGAAGCACAATAGTGCAAACTTCAGTCTTTAAGTCTGGTACAAAACTTTACGACCCTTTCCAAAACAATGAAAGGGTCTATATATACTAAATTAATATAAATATCTACTAAACTGAAATCCTACTAAATCGGTATCAATAAATCTTGATCCTATTTTCTTCAGCGATCTGGCAATCGGCAGCATGATTCATCAAGTGGGCTGCTTGCCTTTAAATCTGAGCTGACTTATCGCAAGCATTGGCTCTACTTCAGGAGGTTTGTTGAGGCGCGAACTGAGCTGGGCAGCATAGGTGGCATCTTGAATATCGGGAATTATATATCCGATCGCATCTGTTAGGCACTTAAGGGTGGCTCTCTGTGTATGCGGCTTTACCAGGAAGAGCCAATATGCTTCCATAGTTAAACTGTTAATCCCAGCGATTAACCTCCCCTTTTCCTCTAAATCAGGATAACATGATTTCTCCAATGTGTTTGTTGTTGTCAACTTTCCTTGTGTACATTGGGAAATCATATTTGATAAGTAGAGAGTGTTGTTAACTAGTTCAACCAGATTGCTGGAAGTTGATTTACATCTTGAAGCTGCCCTCTCTGCTTTCATCATCTGAGACTACCATTCTGTGAAAAGTATATCTTTATGTGTTTCTAAGATTCTGGGCAAATTTGCTACTCTTCCTTGCTCAGAGTCTTGCCAGTCAAGAAATGCAGTTATGATTTTTTCAGCTTGATCCAATTCATTCCTGGCCTTCTCTACCTGCTGATTTATGGATGTCGTTAATTCACAGAGTGGCTCCGCCTGAGTGATTTGTTGACACAGAAGCCTAATTTGAGATATTAATGCAGTGTTTATTTGTAATGCTTCTGCTCTGAATTCAGCCACTTGTGGAGCGCCCTTTATTATTTCGAGCTGCGATGACAATTGAGCGATTTGCTCATCCTTTGTTTTCATCATTTGCTCGTTTGCTGCCCTTAATTGTGCCAATGCCTCTGATAATTCCTTCTGTTTCTGGATCGCGCTTTGGTCGATCCTTTGCTTTTCTGCCTACAATATCTGAGTTAATTTACTGTTAACTTGCTGTTGTGTTGACAATTGCTGCTTTGCCTGCTCTGCCTTCTGCTTTGTCTCAGCCAATTCTGCCTGTAATGCGAAAATTTCTTGGTCCTTGGTTTTCAATAGAAGACTTACCTCCGATGCCTTATCGATTGTCGCTGCCGAATAGGCTCCCGCATACTGTGACAGTTTTTTCAGGTCATCGGAGGGATCGAATTCCTCCTTCCAAACCACGCTGCCTGTAACAGTTTGCTCTGGGAAAAGGGAAGGTTGATCAATCCTTCTTCGTTTCCTTTGTCGTTTAACCACTGCTTTATGCCTTGGGCTGTAGAAGACATCCAGGGGAGGAATATCTTCTACCTGGAGAATGATTTGGTCGGAGGGGTCTTTTGGTATTACCTCAACATCCTTAGAAATGGGTGGGCCGCTGGTTCCACTTAGAACTTGAGGTGAAGTGATGTCCTGTGTATCGTTTGTCTTGGAAGTGCCTGTATCCTTGGAACATTCCAACCCACTGATGATAGAGTCAAATTGCTTCCATTCCTAGAGCAATTTAGGGTCAATATGAGTATCTATATTGACATCAATGGTGGTTTGTTTTTGCTTTTCGGCTTGGGACTCCTTCCGCACTTCTTCCTGCTCTTTCTTCTGTTGCTCCTCTTGTTCCTTCTTTTGTCTTTCCTCCTGCTCTTTCATTTGCTGTTCCTCTTTCTCTTTCCTCTGTTTCTCCTCCTGTGCTCTCTTCTGCCTTTCTTCTTTTTCTTTTCTCTGCCTTTCCTCCTGTTCCTTCTTATGATCCTTTGTTATAACCGGAGGTTCCTTTGACTGTTGCCGACCAGGCTCGCTTGATGATGTCGCCGGGGTTGTTGCTAGTAAATCTAGAGGCAGAGTTTGCAACCTCTGTTCTCTAAGTTTATTAAACTCAGTCAACCCTTCATCATTATATTTCATTCTAGCGAATTCTCTAGCCTGACCTATTGATTCGGCTGAAACGAACAGGTCGTCAAACATATCTTCTTTATGCTCAAATTTTGTCAATTTGGCCTGTTCTAATGCATTATAGGCAACTTTCTTTGGATCAAAGTGCCTATTTGGGAGAGTCGCCAGAGTCAAGGATTGAATTTTTGTGGCTTCCTTTTCCGCATCTTTGAGATCATGCAGAGTATAAACACCACACCTCAAGGGAAAAGAGGGCCAACCCTTCTTCTTTTCTTTCTTGAGAGTCTGTGTAACACTCTCAGCCGTAATCTGATAAGCGATTTCTCTTGCTAGCAGTTTATCTGGTATGTACAAAGGGAGAACATGTGGTTTGGCTTGGCTACCAAAAACTCTAACATAAGTGAATTTTTCCTCTCCAAACCAACTCCCTACCGCTGTTAAATCAAACGAAGCTTGATAGGAAATCTTGGGAATGGGTTTATCAAAAATAGAATAATAAATAGGCACCATAAAGCCATTGTAGATTTGGTACAAATGGTGCTTGTAAGAGGACTTCCATAATTTCTGATGGTATATGTGGATAGCCATGGGATCTTGTGGCATCCACCTCCAGCCGAGCACGGGAAATTCAGAATTGAAACATAATGTATCTAAAATATATGCACTGTAATAGAATGGGGGAATTTTCCTTTCAGAGACGACAGTCTGATTTCTAAAATCAAGAACAACTATGGCTAGTTTATCTGAGAGAATAGTGGCCCAATCCATTATTTGACTGTTCACTGCAGCTTCCATTAAAGGAACCATCTCTATGGTGAAATTAGAGGAGTCATGCAATCCCCACAATCTACACATCATTATTCCAGCGTAGCAATAAGGAGAAGCCAGGGAATCAACTGAGTACTTACCGGAAGATTCGTGTTTGTGCTTGGCCGGATTTTGTCTCCAATCCCGGATGGGTTCGGATTCAACTTCATTTTCACTTGCGAATTTCTCCAGGAACGCCTTATTGTATATCTTCTCTGGCTTAGGCAAATGGTACATTTGCCTCAAGTCCTCAGCTTTGAACGACCCGAAAATCCTCCCATCCCTGGTGCTGAAGGTTCTGTCCATGATTGGGATTTCTTCAATTGCCCAACGTACTACATCTGTGTATGGGAGAATTTTCTCCCTGGCTGCTATCCTGTGAAGGAAGGAGTCAGCTAAATCCTTAAGAGTGCACTCAGATTTCCGAGTGGAATCAGCAGTGGCTTCTACTATTGTCACCGTAGGTTCTTCAATTTCGATTAAGTTGTAGGTACCCTGCCAAGTAATTCTGCCGAGACCTGAACATGTTGTATCCGAAATTAATCCTTTCTTCTTGTCAGTGAGAACCTGTCCTGCAGCTGGTGTAGTGGAAGCGCCTGTGGTCTTCTTGGATTTCTTCCCCATTTTGCTTGAGCTTTCTCCTTTGGATGAATTCTGCACAGAGGCGCAAATATACGTAATACAGAGAAATAGCAATGAAAACTTGCAAGTGATGAGAAATATTGATAGATGCGTGATAAGGGATTAGCTTTTAAAATGGGCGCAGACACAATCCATGGGAGGATTTTAGGACTTACGATCACATTAAATGGCCGTTTAAAACCTGCCAATCTTAAATACCCATTATATCGTTAATCGGCCGAATGATTCATTTAAGCGTGCTGTGGGCATTTTGGCGGTTTTGCGCAGGCGAATCATTGTTGGACGAATCAAGCCTTTAATATGAAACAAATCATGATATCCCTTCATTTAACGGCTTTTTCGAAAACTGTGCTTTATCGCAATCGGTCATCGGGGCAACCTTAAACCTTTTGTATTGACACTATTCAAAACCTCCGATCCCCGATAGCGATATCGTATCGCGTCGGGAGAATGAGGATTATATATAATATTGACAGCCTGCCGCCGATTTTCCGATTGCGATATTGCATCGCATCGGAATACATTACCCGGGCGCCTTAACAATGTGGATGAAATACTACCGATTGCCGATTGCGATATCGCATCGCATCGGGGTATTGGCATGGGGGCGCTTTAAAATGTGCATGAAGTATTGCCGATAGCCGATAGCCGATAGCGATATCGCATCGGCGGAGACCAATGTGCCACTTACTTATGCTCCCTTATGTCATTGCGATATGCGATCTTGCGATCGCTTTATCGCAATGAAAAAGGATTGTTTTATTTGATCACATGGGTTTTTCAAAAGGTTTCTATATAATGTATTCATTTGGTTTTCGCACCATTTTGAAAGATACAATGTTGATACCAATTAAACTCTAAGGGACCCATTTCATATGATAATTTTGGGAATAAAAATGTTATGAAATGGGGGGTTGTCGTGGAGCACAACAGGATCTAAGAGCCGAGATGAAGATAATCAATGTATATAAGCAAAGAGACATTGACAATCAAAAAGCTGAAATTGAAGCCTTAAAGGATAAATGCAAGCACCTAGAAGAAGTTGTGGATTATATAAACTCATTAAACCAAAGTCAGCAAGGAGAAACTTCCTCCAGGTACAGTAAGAAAAAGGGACAGCAGCCGGAAGAATCAGTGAATCAATTCTGGTGAATTTGATGTAATCTAATTTTACTATGTAGTGCAAATTTTGTTTTTTACTAGGGCAGTTTGTTAGGCAATATGCCTCTTTAGCTTTCGAAAACTATAGAAACAAGGTTTCAAATGATGAGGCAGGGACTGCACTCCCATTTTGTGCCCCACATGAGAACCAACATCCTCCGGAATGTAAAAGGACTTAGCTCTTGCTTTTCTTTTTTGTAATACAAAAAGTAACCGATTTTGTTAAAAAAAATAAAAATAAAATAAGAGATGTAGAGTAGCCAAATCTTAGTTTTTAGTTAAGATTAAAAACATACATATTTTACTCACAAAAAATGTAAGATATATTTATATTATAATTTATAGTTAATGTTGAATCAATTGCATGTACATTGAAATCAATGCATTGATGCATGTATACTAAAATCAATGCATTGATTTCAATTGATGTGATTGGTGCAAGCAAAAATGCCTTGATTTTATCATAAATAATTTAATAATTTGCATATCTAATTGCTTAAAGTATCATTACCCAAACACATTGGAAAGTTGATGGATATTCCACCTCAAGTTTGAGTTAAAATGCACCCAGATAATTTTTATGAGAATGTAGAATGCATTCAATTATATGAATTCAAAATTAATGTTTAGCTTAACCCTTTATGGGTGTGTGTAAAATTGGATAACAAACTCCTAATTAATATTTTATATTGACCTACTATTAAATTATATTTATATGTCAAACATTTATTGATAATCTAATTAAACAATATTTGATAAATAAACATTAAAATCTCATGTGAAAAATACATAATTATGGCAATCAATGGAATATATTGCATTTAAAAAAGAGAAAAAAAACTAAGAACTAGTAATTAATAACATAGAAATAGAAATAAAATTTATTCATGGTCATGAAAAATATATGAATAATTAATTTTGAGTTGTTGGTTGTTGTAATGGATAATAATTATGATAAATTGATATTAATGTTGAGAAGTACATAATTAATATTAGTTAGAGTAACTAACAACTCATAATTTTTAGTAATGTATTTTTCACATGTTATTTCGAGAGTTGAGGTGGATCAAAGACAATTTTTATCCTAACCACTACAAAGTTTTTGGGGGCAAATTCACTTAGACCACAAATAAAATGTAAATATAAGTAAAAATAGCTATGGCTTCCTCACCCAAGAACAATTTAATGACATGAAACTTTGGATGAGAACCATGACTCATACATTGTTTTGCAATATGTATTACTGTTATGATTATTTTTAAATCAAATTTTAAATTTATGCTTATAATGAGAGTTATTGTCAACATATTCCAATCATCTTTTGTGTGTGTGTGTTAATTAATGGAATTTCAAACATTAACAATTTTGCATTTTTAAATTCTTGTTTATCTTTTGATATTTACATAACATAATTTATAAAAGTACTATACAAATCATCAAATAACAAATGACATAATTTGAAAATGAACAAATATTGTATATTGTTAGTTGTCTATCTTATAGGAGCATATTTCAAAACAATTTGTTTGTTGTATAATTTATGACTACTATGATTCAGTTTTCAACCAATGCAATATAGGTGTGTATCTCCATTGTCAAACATGACCCCCAAAGATACATTTTACAAAGTATAGTAACTAATTCTTTTAATATATTGATAGTTTCACTATTTTTTTACCAAGCTCCAAGGAGAATCTACTATGTAGCACTTGTTTACATATTGTTTCTATCCATTTTTAATACAAATACTTGCTTAAATTATGGTGGGGAATGACTAATGGTATGGTAGAAAAATTCGAGGCAGTGATCCAAACGGTATTAGCAATTCTGAATCATATATATTTCCATGCCTAACCTAACTATATAATATTAAAATCTAATATATATCCAATCTATTATCCCTTTAGAATGATCAAATTAGTTGCTTATTTCTACTATTTCAAGAATAATTTGAAATATGATATATATTTTTGAAATCTAATGTATAAGTAAAGTTATGTGTTTAAATTCATTTTTGTCTATGATTTCAAAGAAGAATAGTACCACTCAAGAAATAAATAATAAAATAATAAATCTTAGATTTAAAGAAAAATTTGTGCTTATAATTAAAACTAACAACAATTTGTTTGATTCCATCAGATGGGGAAATTCATAAAAAACCAAAAACACTTACTTCGAGGTTTTGCCAAGAGGAACTTCACAAAGAAATGGTTTGTTGTTGCATTGTGTATAGATTTGTTGAGCACTTTTTGATGATTTCATTGCAAAATAGATCTCATGCTAAGCAGAACATTTTTACTTTGATGGTTTGTTAAGAAAAATCAATTTGAAGGTAAAGAAAATCTATGGGCCACTGCTAGCACACCTGTCTAAACATATTTGTTTTATTTGCAGGTGGAATTCAAACAAAATTTCTATACAATGCCTTCAATACCAGCATCACTAGTTCTAAGGAATAAATGCTTGCCCTCAATACCATCATCACGGGTTCGATGGAATAAAAGCTAGCCTTCGATACCATTATCACTAGTTCGATGGAATAGAATCCTTGCAATCTTGAAATACAAATTGGACTAGTAGAATACAGTCCAAATAGTCTCGTGGTGACACGTGCTTTGACAATAGTGATTGCATTAAAGAATGGGTTTGCAAGGCCAACAACACGACAAAGGGTTGTATGACTTGACATCTGCACCATAAATTGTAAAAGGTGCTAGAAAGGCAGAGGATCCAAAACACAAATTTCACACACAAAACACACAAGTTGTGGCTCTTCTATTGGTCACACAAAAACTTGATGATTACAATGAACCCGGTGAAGGGTATTTAACCTTTTTCAACTAGTGGCTCACCTAAGATAACTTGACATGCAAACACACACTAAATTCGACTATGAATTAACTTGACTTGACTCAACGTTCAATTAACTGACTCTCTAATTTTAGATAAATCTACATGCGGGAGTTAATTAGCTATTATAACACTCCCCCTTAATTACGATTGCTAAACTAAGACATGACTCATGACAAATCAAACATGCCTATTGGTCAATGTCTCATCTAGGCTTACAACATTCAGGTTTCTTCTATGAAACTCAAACACATCTCTTGCTAATGACTTAGTAAATATATCAACCAATTGATCACTAGATTTACAAGGCTGCAAGTGAACTTCTCCATTGCTCACAAGTTCTTTAATAAAATGATATCTAGTATCAATGGCTTACTCTTTTGGTGAAACACACTATCCTTGGATAGTGAAATCGCTAAGGTGTTGTCACAATATATTGTTGTTTCTTCTTGAGTCCATCAAATACTCTTCTTAACCATACTGCTTGACATGCTGCTACATATTCTGCTTCTGTTAACGGAAGTGTCACAATATGCTGCTTCTTAGATGCCCATGAAATCACACTTGAACCAAGATGGAACACATAACCGAAAGTGCTCTTCCTATCATCCAAACTACCTGCAAAATCACTATCTGTATATCCAATCAAATCCTTCTTTTTTGTGCTTGCATACATTATGCCATAATCTCTAGTTCCTGCTATGTATCTCATAATTCTTTTTCCTACTCTCCAATGTGTGTCTTTTGGAGTCTCCATAAATATGGAAATCAAACTCACTCCTTGCATAATATCTGGTCTTGTATCTGTGAGATACATGAGGCTACCAACCAATCTTTTGAATAGAGTTGGATTCACATTTGATTCTTCATCATCCTTGCTTAACTTTGTACCTGTTGCAACTGGTTTAGGGACAAGTTTGCAATTTTCCATCATGAATCTTTTCAACAAATCTCTAGCATATTTATTTTGACAAATAAAAATTCCTTTTCAGATTGCTCAACTTCTATGCCAAGAAAATATTTCATGAGACCAAGATCTGTCATCTCAAATTCTTTCATCATGGCTGCTTTAAATTCATCTAATTCAAAGTCACATGTATAAATCATGTTATCAACATATAAGCAAACAATTAAAATCTGTCCATTCTAATTTACCTTTGTGTACAAGGTAGTCTCAATGCTGCTTCTGCAAAATCCATTCTTGATCATGTAATGATATACCAAGATCTAGGCACTTGCTTGATTCCATAGAGCGCTTTCTTCAACTTGTAAACTTTATCTTCTTTACCTTCAACTTCATAGCTCGAAGGTTATTGCACATAAATTTCTTCTTCTAGAATTCCATTCAAGAAGGTTGATTTCACATCCATCTGATATACGTTCAACTTGTTCTGAGCTGTTGTGGCTAAAACTTCTCTTACAATATCCAGTCTAGCTACTGGAGCAAACACTTCTCCAAAATCTATTCTTGATTATTGTGAGAATCCTTTGGCTACAAGTCTTGCTTTAAATCTGTCAATTCCACCTCTCTCATTCATCTTTGTCTTGTACACCAATGAGATTTTTACCCTTTGGCAAATCAACCAAATCTCATGTATCATTATTTTCAATAGATTCAATTTATTCATCCATGGCTTGCACCCAATTTTCATCTTTGATTGCTTCTTCAAACGAAGAGGGTTGGAATGAAAACAATTAAAAGTTTGAACAACATCCAGATCATCATAAATATCTTTCTAACTTCTCATATTTCTCTTACCATTGCTTGATCCATCACCTGATTGATTACTAGGAGAATTTCGATTTGTTGATCTTCTTGAAGATCCATGCTGCTCAGAAGATCTTGGAGTCCTTGTTGGTGTGTATCTGTTTGGTGTCTTCGCCTTTAATTCTTGCTTCTCCTTTTCTGCTACATCGTCTTCTTCCATAAGTGGAACTTGTGCATCAATTGTTTTGTCTATACTACCATTCCATGACTCTTGTTCTTTAAACACAACATCTCTTCTAATTATGGTCTTCTTGGTGACAAGGTTATATAATTTGTAAACTTTTGATTGCTCAATATAATGAGTAAATATGCATTTTTAATTTTTCTATCCAATTTTCCTCTTAGCTCTTTAGGCACATGTGCATAAGCTACACATCCAAATACTTTGAGATGATATACATTGCAAGACATACTTTACCATGGTTCTTCTGGTACTCTGTTCATCACACTCTTTGTAGGATTTTGTTTATCACATAAACAACACATGCAACTGCTTCTGCCCAATACTCATTAGACAAGTTTCTTCCTTTCAACATGCTCCTTTCCATGTTCATAATGGTTCTGTTCTTTCTCTCTGCTACACCATTCTGCTGCGGTGTGTACCTGGTTGTAAATTGTCTTATGATTCCATGTTGTTTGCAGTAATCATGGAATGCCTTTGAATCATATTCTCCACCACGATCTGACCTCAATACCTTGATCTATAGATCACTTTGGTTCTTCGCTAAGGCTTTTAATTATTTGAACTTTACAAAAGTTTCAGACTTCTGCTTCAAGAAGTAAACCCAAGTATTTCTAATATAGTCATCAATGAAAGTGAGGAAATAAAAACTTCCACCAATCGACTATGTCCTCATAGGTCCACACAAGAATGTATGCACTAACTCAAGAGGTTACTTTACTCTGTATGCAACTCCCTTTGGAAAACTATCACAGTGTTGCTTTCCCAAGATGAAAAACTCATAAGTACTAGCAGGTTCGTTGATGGGAGGTAATCCTCTAACCATTTATTTTCGCCGCAACAATAGTAAACCAGAAAAGTGCAAGTGTCCAAACCGAAATTTCCATAACCAATAATCATTAGAACATGCAGTTGTAAAAGAACTGACTTGATCATTGTAATTCATAATTATAGGAAAGAGGTTGTTCTGTGTCATCTGCACCTTTGCTACCAGCTGCTTTCTTGGGGGCTTGTCATATATAACACACTCTTGTCATTGAAATATAAATTTGTATCCCTTATGTGTCAATTGACCAACAATTCTTAAATTATGTTTGAGACCAAGAACATAATATACCTATGAGATTGTCTTCGACTCCCCCTACTTGGTCAGAAGGTTGACCACTCTGTTTCCATCTACATCCACAGTCTTGTCAGATCCCAACTTTACCTTTGTCTTCACAGATTGATATAAATTTGCAACCAAATTCTTGTTGCGTGTCATGTGGTTATTCAACCGCTGTCTAATAACCACACATTATCAGAAGGTTCATGCATGGTCCGACAAGCTAGGAACATGGAGTTAGTACTCTCTGTAGTGACATGAGCTCTTTGGTTTCCTTGATCAACTATCCTCTTCCTGCAATCACGAGCATAGTGACCAATTTTATTGCAAGAATAACATCTCACCTTTGATTTGTCAACTCTTTGATTATTGTTGAAGCTTCTACAGTTGCTTCCACTTTCATGTTCATGCTCTTATTCGCCATCTCTCTGACCACCATGCCTTCCACCTCATCTTCTGCCTCTCAATTTACCTCTGCCTTGACCTCTGTCTCTTGAAATTGAAACCTGAATTTTGAAAGCGGTTTCTAAAGCGGAATCCTTATTTCTATCTATCCTTGCCTCATGTGATAGAAGTGATCCCATCAACTCATCAACTGTTAATGATGTCAAATGCTTGGCTTCTTCTATGGCTGCTACCACAACATCAAATTTAGTAGACAAAGATCTCAGGACCTTCTCAACCATTGTTTGATCTTTAATATCTTCACCATAAAATTTTAACTAATTTACAACAGTCATGACCCGATTCATGAAATAATTGATGTCCTTTGTCTCCTTCATCTGCAGACTTTCAAAATCTCTTCTAGTATTCTACAACTTAACAATATTGACTTTGGACATACCTTTATAGCTTGTCACCAAGGTCTCCCATGCTGTCTTTGTTAAAGACGTTATCATAATCTTCTGGAACACTACTCGTTCCACTCCCTGCTTGATAGGCTGCAACACTTGTGCATTCTTCTTTTTGTCTTTCTTCCATAGTTCCCTCTCTACATTAGTGAGGGTTAGTTCTTCTTCTTCATTTTTAGGTTTTGAAAACCCAAACTGGACATGATCCCAAACATCATGAGCTTGCAGCATGGTCGTCATCTTAATGACCCACACATCATAATATTTGCTTGTAAATGGTGGAAACTGGGGCTGGAAATTTGAAAAATCCATCTTCTTCGAGACTTTTCTTCAAATAATAAAAGTCTCCCTTCCTTTTTTTTATAAAAACCTTTTTCAAAAAATATTTAAAAAACTTTTAACCAAACTTTAAGAAAACACCTTTTGAAAAAACCCTTTTTAAAAGATAATTTCCCCACACCTTAATAAATAAAACTTATTATAAAAGGACTTTTTTTCAAACAATACGTTTTTATAAACCAAACTTCCTAAAACAATGTCATGTGCATTTTTAAACCTCACGGACCCAAGTGAGTATGCGTTTGACTATGCACTTTACGTGACTTTTTCTTTTCAAAAATAGTTTGGTACAATGGTTTAGTGAAGATTTAATAACTGACGGGATGTGCGCACCCCCGAAACATATAGACTGCACACTTAACTTGTTTTTTTGGCGGGATCGAAGGTAAGCGATATTTGCGTAGTTTTTGCACTAACTAAGTGCGTATTTCGCTTCACTTGCTCACTTGTCATTCTTAACAATGCGACAGATTTGCAATGCAATTTAAATAATAATAAAAAAATGTTAGCCTTCTTTTCTTGGCCCTCTTCACACTGGCTTTGTAGGCACCACAAATCTTGTGATCTTTCTTCAGCTCTGATATCAATTTGTTGGAAAGGCATAGGAGCCAAAACACAAGTTTCACACATAAAACACATGAGCTATGGCTCTTCTATTGATCACACAAAAACTTAATGATTATAATGAACCTCGTGAAGAGTATTTAACATTTTTGAACTAATGACTCACCTAAAATAACTTGACATGAAACCACACACTAAATTCGACTATGTCTTAACTCAAATTGACCCAATGCTCAGTTATTTGACTCTCTAATCTTAAATAAATCTCCATGCAGGAGTTAATTAGCTATTTTAACAAATGATGCGTTCTAATGATGTCTCATGCAAAGAATAAATATTTGCTCACCCAAACACTCTTGATCTTGGAAAATAATTGACCATGGTTGTCCAAGGAAATGATTTCTTTGTGAAAGTCACACAGATACCACAAAAATAGAGTGTGTCCCTTGCTCTTGAAACAAACTCGCACAACCCAGTTCATTTTGTTAGAAATCCAATATCTCCATCCTCGTTGAATTGTACCGAGGATACCACAATCATTTTATTTTTAGAACCCTGCCACCAAACTAGTTAAGAAATCTCAAACAAATGCCAACATTCTGCACTAAACAGGGAAAATCCCTATATGTTTTAGCAAAAGGTATAACACGGGATCTTACTTGGAATTCATCAATTGTATGCACTTGAAGGTCGTTGGCCCTTGGGTACTCTTCCAACATCTCCTTCAACATTGAATGATAGCCTAAAATTAAGATCCCATTTGATTAAATGTAACATAATATATTATTTGGAAATGGATTTATAAAAAACCTCTCTTGGCATTTTAGTTTCATTGTTTTGTTATATCTTTTAGGAAAATATATTTTGTTCTGACTTGCTAACATCCTAGCTAAATGATACAATATCTTATCCATAGTTTCATCAGGATAACATATTATACTATTTAGTAAAAGAAACAACTATTTCTATAGATATAATGGATCCATACTTATCCACAATATGCTGCAAGTATGGTTATGTCATCAGGGTTCTTTTCCTCGGCTATTATCCATCTCAAAAGTGCAACCACCATTGTTTCCTCTCCCTTATTTGTAGCACTGCGTTGTCAAAATTATGGATAAGAATGAGACAAAAAATACATCGACTACATCATACATGTAGGTGCCTCATTCCTTTCCCTAGTGACCCTTTTTATGTTCGACCAAAGATAAGGATATATTGGTTAGAGCACTGGTAAGAACTCTTGTCTAATGTACAATCAATTATTGGAAAGGCATCTCATTATATTCAATGAGTGTTTCAAACATGGACAATCCAAAATCATGCCTAGCAATTTAAATAAAAAAGAAAACAATTGGCATACTGTGACAATTGCCATCAGAAGCAGCCCAAGAAAGTTATCAAGAAAGAAAATGTGGTGACATGCGCAACAACTTCTTAAAAAAAGAAGCATGGAGATAACACTTAGCCTTTCATGTATTTCCATCTCAGAAACTTGTCCATAGAGTGATACACCTCCATTATTTATGCATGATTTGAATTGATCTCCCAAATTTTTTTGGAGGGATTCTCTATACTGTTTCTTGGTTTTATGATCTTTGTCTCCTTGTTGTTACCACAGAGTAGAAATCCCAAAGGAGGGGAGGCCGATTTCACTAGAGGTGTTGGTTGGGGCAACTAGTGAAGGGGAAAGGGTAGAGCGAGCACCTGATTCATTTGATAAACTTTGAGGTAAAAATGGGTCTCAAAACAAAAATATACAACAAAATCCAACTTTATAAGAACCAATGGATTCAATATGATGATATGGACCATGGGGGATGATTCACCATTTTTGGAGTTAAAAAAAAACTACTTTTTTCAACTCGTATTTTCAACTTATCTCTCTATGATTTTACTCAAATTTCGAGTGGGAGCACTCGTTGGATGCGTAATTTAATTTTCCATTCAAGGGGCACCTGTGTTGCATACTTTCGATGGACCCTACTACATGAAAAATGTGAAATACATGAAAAAATGTGATTGTAATCACATTTTTTCATGTATTTCACATTTTTCATGTAGTAGGGTGCATCAAAAGTATGCAATATGGGTACTCTTTGGATGCAAAATCAAATTCCACATCCAACGAGTGCTCCCGCTCGAAATTTGAGTAAAATTGTAGGGATATAAGTTGAAAATACGAGTTGAAAAAATAGTTTTTTCTTTTTACCTCCAAAACTTGATGAGGTAATCTAATATTATTTTATTATTTCCACTATTATTTTATAATATTCCCTAGGAGGCCCCATTTTAGACCTCAAAGTTTCTCCAATGTCTGGTTCATTGTTGACGAATAAGTAATAGACACATGGCATATTCTCATAAGCTCTAGAAAAATGACAAAAGTCACCAGACCAACCTCCCCTTATAAAACACCTCTAGTGTAATAAAGAGAAAAAGGAAAGGAGAAAAATAAAAAACATAGGCAAACCTTTATTAGATATTTACATTAATATTCATATTGTTATAATTCTATTATTTAGTTAAATTCTAGTTACTATTAGAATATATAATTATTATAATAATACATATCTCTTTTTCATTTGAATTTAATTATTATAGTATTTTGTTTTAATAATATTATAGTTATTTCTTTATATTATTACACTGTATTTATATTAATTAATATTATATTTTATACGTTAGATTTTTATTATGGTTTGTTATTTTATTATTTATTTTTCCTCTTTAACATTTCTTTGACTTAATCTCTATTGTGATTTTGTTCGTTTTTTTATCCTTCTAGAATTTCTCACCTTGCATCTCTCACCTATTTATCTAATGGAGGTTGATCAAATCTCTCATCATTGTCCTAATGATGAGCCACACTTGCTGGCTTGAAACATCAACTTAAATATGTAATATGATGGATCTAAAAGACTCCAATCAAAATTTTTCATGTTACAGAAGCCTAAACTTCGAAATAATGGATATTAATAATACATTAATTTTCACATTACCCTAGACATTAATCTACATATTAACACATTGACAAGACATTAATAACACATATTTACACATTAACACACTGATAAAATATTAAATGTTCATTAATCTATACATTAACACATGTCACCTATGGTTGATTGTGATTAACATGGTCAATCATAGTCAACTTGAGCATCAAAATCAACCAGAATTAACATGGGCACCATCGTGAACCATAATCACCATGGACATTAACTTTAATATCATTTCGATTGTGACAAACAACAAACAACATCACAATATAATAAACAATAAACAATGTCACAATGTGGCAAACAACAAACAAAGTCATAATGTGATGAACAACAAACAACATCGCTATATGATAAATAATAAACATTGTTGTAGTTTGATGAACAATAAATGACATTGCATAGTTTTAATTTAATGAACAAATAATGTCATATTGTGACAATCAACAAACCACATTGCAATGTGATGAAATTGAAATGTGACCAACAATAAATATATTTCAAAGTAAAAATGAACAAATGACATCACAATATGATGAACAACAAATGACATCACAATTTTACAAATAATAAATATTGTCACTATCATAACTAGGTTTACTAGGTCTACTAGGTTGTCCTATGCTTACTAGGTTTACTAGGTTGACCTATGTTCGCTAATTTGACCCAAGTCAACCATGGTCAGGTAGGCCAACCTAGGTTTACAAGGTTTCTTATATATTGATAACATATTAACTATACATTAACACATGTCACCTATGTTTGACTAAGGTGACTTATGGTTAACATGGTAAACCATAGTCAACATGAGTATCAAAGTCAACTATTGTAAACATGGGTGACATGGTGAACCATAGTCACCGTAGGCATTAAATTTAACTTTGTTCCCAACGTGAAAAACAACAAACAAAGTTGTAATGTGACGAATAATAAACAATGTCACAATTGGACAAAACAAAAACGTCGTAATGTGATGAACAAGAAACAATGTTATAAGTTGACAAAAAATAAATGACATCACAACGTGATGAACAAAAAATAATGTGATAATGTGAGAACCACATTAATAAACCACACTCAAGCATAGTCAACTAGATTGATTGTTACAGGAAAATTTGGGCACATTAACCCCAGCTTCCAGATCAATGATATTAGGGTCCATCAACCCCTAATTCAGTTGTTTTCATTCCCTAATGAAGTTAACCTACATCATGCTTGCCTCCCAAGAGTTTCATGACACCATTCATCCAAAAAATGTCCCTAAGGAGATCATCATAGGTGGCCTTCTATCTGGCTGCAATGAATGGTAGGCACTACACTGTCTGGGTGTTATGCATAGCACCTGGCCTTTGTATCACCTGCGATGAGCGAGATCCATCAAATTTTTCAAATGAATCCATTGGATTCCTCATCCAATGGATGCTTCTAAAGGTTTCTAGAAGGATTGGGCTCACTTTTGGATGAGGAAGGAGATGAATGAACCTTAATCCATTATCCCTTCCTCCATGGAACCACTTCCCAAATATGGCAAAGCATTCATGAGGGCCATTAATGGCCTAACCTCCTCCATTCAGCTATAAATGGACCAAGAATTCAAGGCTGGTCTAAGGTTGAGACTTCTTAAGCTAAGGAAATGCTGCTTGGATGAGATTAGTAGAGAGAGTAATGTTATTGTGTCAAATTGTTGATTCATGAGGAGAGAAGGGTTTGAAGCTGGAAGGATGGCACTGAATTGGACATGCATCTACATGGGTTGTAATCTTTCCTTCTATGAATAAAGAGTTCTATGTTTTTTCCATTCATGTGTTCATGTGATGTATATTGTATTTTCGATTCTATAATATGTTTAGTTAACAGATCGATATGTATGATTTGATGGTTTTCTGTCTCGACTTGTGTTCAGGTACCTTTCAAGCGAGTTAAGTACGGAAGGGAGTGGCGAAAGCGGTTAAAGGGAAGAGGGATCGAGCGAGAGATATAGGTTGGTAATTTTTCTCCTCTTTCTTTTATTTGTTAGCTATAGGAAAAGCAATGGAATTACTTTAACTGTTGTTCTAGATTTGCTATTAGGTTTAGGGGTTAGTCGTTCGAAAAGACACTAAATTTTCCCATAACAAAATGGCGACTTTGCTGGGGAGCGATCTTATCCCTTATAGTAGCTAATCAATCTCTTAGAGCACTTTGACATACTTTACCCTCTGTTTTTCATTGAATTTAAGTCCAATTCACTGAAATTTGAGTCAATTTTGAGCATAAAATTGTCATTCTGTAATCATCGCAGCTCTGTAAGTGACAGGGTGATATGCATTGCACCCTCTGCATAGAGACAGTGCGATGCATCGCACTGTCCTTCACTCTCACCTGCGATGATTCCTTTAGGATTAGTTTTCCCATCTAGGAGCTGAAGCCTTTAGTCAATTTTCAGTTGTTAGACTTGCTTCTTGAATTTAGATGAGGTCTTGTCTCTGAAAACAATCTTTGTTTCCTTGTTTCAACCCATTTTAGACTGGATTGTTAAATGTTTGTTTATGTATTTGTTTTATCATTTGCAGTCCTTAGTCGAAAAGTAGTTTTGGTCGATTGTTTTGTCAAAATACAAAGTGTCGTAAAATCTTCCTTCATTAAAATAATCGATTGGTCTACTTGTGCATCTGATTCATATTTTCATTTAAGTGTCGAAAATCTTCGTTTCCGTAAAGTTAAAAGTGTCGTTTAGTCTTCCTTTATCTTTAAGTGAAATTGTCATAAATTGACTTTTTTGTGAAAAAGGCTTTTGAATCATTGTGTGTTTGTTCTTTTTAGTGCATAATTCACATTAAGGAGAATTGAAAAGAAAAAGAAATACATGTAGTTGCATTTTAGGAGATTGAATGTGTGTGCTTAAAAGGAATGGTTAGGGAAATGCATTAGTGAGTGCTCTTTGTTGTTTGATCCAAAAAGTACTTGTTTGCTCTTTCCCTTGTAGCTAGGATTTTCATTGTCAAAATGGAAAGAGTGCTTCTCATTTTAATTGCATTCTTAGGAATTTTGGAAAACATCATGTGGTGAAAACCAAAGGAAAATTTTAAGGAAGATAAACCTAAAATTAACCTTAATTAACCTAATAATGCATTGGAATTTAACGCAAACATCTAGAGGTGTCTAGGCTAGAGACGTGTTCCGACGTCTTAAAACCTAGTGGCTGTCATTTCATTGAGGTTGGGTGATTCCTCCTCTCTGAACCGATAAGTACTAGAATGGACTTGTGCTCCCTGTACCGTCGCGGATATAGTGGAAGAACCCAATAGGTTTAAATCCTTTATCCCTAGGAAGCCGAGTCTGCCGCCTTACCGATCACAATGCAGCGAACACAACATTCAGGAAGACTAACCACCGTACAGTAAATCCTTGGTAATTTCTCTTTAATTTACCACCAAGGTGTATATTGTAGTTTTGTGATTAGTTTGGTAAACCCTCTTGCTTAGTATCTCCAGAGCAGTCACTTTTGCTCCTTTTCGACTCCTTAAAAGAAAAGGTTCATCTGAGCGCTTGTCCTTTCAAGCTCATTAAACAATGAAAGCGACTAGAGTCATCTTTTTATTTTTCTCAACTCTTAAAAAATGAAAAAGCAAAGTTAAGTTCTAGTGTCGTAAAAATTAATTGACCGCAGATAACATCCTCCATGCTTGTGTTTTAGTTGATCTTAGGTTGAAACATATGGCAACAAATCCGGAGTCCACCAATCAAGGAATTCCTTTTGATGGGAATCCTAGTCCTTTTCCTCCGTTTGGAAATATTGGTGCTCCATATATGGCTACATTGTCCCTTCCAGGATTTACCATTGGCTTTCCAGTATGGTTGTTTTCAACCTCCTTGGTTCAAAATGTCGTGATTTCTCCGCAATCGAGTACACCTCCAACTGGACAAAATCAGCCTCCAGTTGATCTTAAAGTTGACCCTTTGCCTTCTTCCTTGTTTGTTTCTTCCTCCCCTTCTTCCTCTTCGCCCGGTGAAAGTATTGGTACTAGTAACCAGGTGGCTAAGAAGAAGAAGAAAGGGAAGAATAAGAAGAAGCAAATTCAGCAGAAGGGCAACCAAGCAACCATTGCTTTGAATGCAACATTTGATGAGAAACCGTCCGTCAAGCCTCACAAAGTTCGATATCCATGCAAACTTTGTGCGGGAGACCATCTTCTCCAAATTTTTCCTGATGTTCCTTAGATCTTAGAAGAATGGTCTTCTCGTTCGCATCATCCTGTATCATCAACCTCTAGAGATCATGTTGGTGACACCGATCAACTAGTGATAGTAAAGTTAATGGAAAGAAGGGAAAAGTTAAGTTTCCATGTAGGTTATGTGAAGGGAATCAACCCATTCACCTTTTTACCTATCTGGATTAAGCCAAGAAAGTGTTGGATAACCGTCCTGCTTCACCGCAGCGACTTCCATCTGGTTACAAGAAACTCTCCCTAAATCCTTCACTAGTTGATGATCTGACTGACCAAAATCAACCGTCGGTCAAAACCACTCTCTCTGAAAGTGAATCTAATGAGTCTATACCCGACCCAAATCCACAAGTCGAGGTGAGAGTTGACTCGATTTCACCTTTAGCAAATCGTACCTTTCCCAAAGAGAGTGAACATGATACCACTCAAGTTATTTTTGTGTCTTCAAATTCAAATGAGCTTGGGGGAAATCCGCTTGTTCCATCAAGACAAGAGTAAAATCCTCCAGTTCTCGTAACTCAAGGGGTTAATTCTCCCTTTTCTACGGTACCCCCTCCAAGTAGTCTAGTCACTTCCTTTGATTGGAATCAACTAGCAGCATTCCACCTTTCTTCTTATCTGCCTTTCCAAATCATAGTACAAGTTTGTAATATGATTGTATCGGGCACTATTATAGATGAAGGTGCATCGG
This sequence comes from Pinus tabuliformis, assembly GCA_031772625.1. Lineage (NCBI taxonomy): Eukaryota > Viridiplantae > Streptophyta > Pinopsida > Pinales > Pinaceae > Pinus > Pinus tabuliformis. Next base: position 225,685,670 of record CM062817.1, on the reverse strand, counting down.
TGAGTATCCTTTCCTCAACTGCTTAGCAAGCGCTTGGTTCTCCGTTGCTTGTACCAGTTACCCAGAATTTGTTGGGTTTTGACAGAGGAACCAGTCAACCATTAGGGATCCTTCCTCAGTTACCTATTACTTTGGGAGGAAAAACCGTTTATCTAAACGTGATGGTAGTCCCAGGCCCTTTAGATTACAATTTACTTCTTGGGCGCGACTATGTTTATGGCATGGGAGCTATTGTTTCAACACTTTTTCGAGTGATTTGTTTCCCGCATGAAGGCAAAATTGTCACTGTTGACCAGCTTTCATTTCCTGGTCCAATTATGGCTTCCAGTCAACCATCTTCCCTAATTGGTCCTTTTGTACCAATGGTATCAACCCCGCCATAGGTTAATTATGTGGCAACTTGTTCCATACCTACATTGATTGACGATCAATTCAGTGATGTTGTACATCATGTACTAGGGGCATTAGAACTAGATCTCTCCTTCATGACCCCTTATGAGTTGTGATTGAGTGCGAGGATAGTTCCTTGTCTCGTGTCAACCTCGTTAAAAAATGAAACAAAGGACTATGAGGATAGTTCTTTTACTGTGTCAACTTCATTAAAAAATGAAACAACTCCCATGAGGATAGTTCCCGGTCTTGTGTTAACCTCGTTAAAAAATGAAACAAGGAATCCGAGGATAGTTCCTTGTCTTGTGTCAACCTCGTTAAAATATGAAACCAAGGAGTATGAGTATAGTTCTTTTACTGTGTAAAACTCGTTAAAAAATGAAACAGGTCCATCAGGACAGTTCTTTTATTGTGTCAACCTCGTTAAAACATGAAACAGGACAAAGAGGATAGTTCCTTGTCTTGTGTCAAGCTCATTAAAAAATGAAACAAGGTCCCCTGGAGCAAAGTTCCAAGTCGTCTTTGATTAGATCTCGTAAAATCCCAGTCGAGTCTTTCACTTGATCTCGTAAATGAACCTTCATTCCATCCACCTGATAGCCATGAGTAGTCTACTTAGGTGAATGTAATGAAGCTTGGGGGGCATGCACCTAATGGTAAAGTTAAGTTTCCTTGTAGGTTATGTGAAGGGAATCACCCCATTCACCTTTGTCTATCTGGACGAAGCCAAAAAGGTGTTGGATAACCGTCCTGCTTCACCACAACGACTTCCATCTGGTTACAGGAGACTCTCCCTTTCATCATGTTGGGGCCATGTAAATCAATTTCAAGCATAGTTTGTTCGTTTCAAGATTGTGTAAAAATGAAACTGAATCCAAGCATAGTTTGTTCGTTTCAAGCTTGTGTAAACATGAAACCGAATCCAAGCATAGTTCCCTATGGTTCAAGCTTGTGTAAAAATGAACCCATTTCCATTTTAACCCTTGTGATTGCCATTCTATCAGCCTTTTCTATCAGATGAGCCTTGGTTGTTTCATTCCATCACCACCATCTCTTTGGCTGATCATACACTTTCACTTGGTTGTTTTACCCTTTTTGAGGGATAGTTGCAATGAGTGGTCTTATTAGCCAGCCTCTTCACATAAATCAACATGTTTTGAGAAGTTCCAACATCACCGGAACTAGTTGCTACCCTAGACACCACTTGTTCCTCAAAATGGAGTCCTCTTTAAGCTCTTTTCAGACTTTCTAAACATGAAAAGATTACTGAGTGCTTATCGTTTCTAGCTCGTTAACGAATTAGAATCGATATCTACTGAGTATAGTTTTACCCCTTCTTCAGACTGAGATAGATTAACTACGAAAAAGGTACTCATTGGTCAAACATGATCAATAGGTTCTCTCTTGTATTGTTTTATGCTTTTTCGGGCTTGAGAGACAAATGTACGAAAAAGAACTTGTGGAGTTTCCTTTTAGTCCCTTTTCAGACTCTCTAAATGTGAAAAGGACCGAGTTATCTTTGTCGTTAAACTCATTAAAAACATCAAATAGCGACAAACTTGTCCATCTAGACAAGACTGAGTTTCACCTTCGCTAGACTCGTTAAAACATCAAATAGCGATGGATTCACCCAAAGGGTGGAATTATACAACAAGCATATGTTATCCTCCTCAAGCTTGATTAAAAATAAAGAGGTACTGGTCAGAAATGACTGGGGAAAATGGGAAAAAGCTGGGAACACTTTATGGTAGCAGGTCGCTCTTGAACATGACACTTTCACCTCATCACCGTGACTATGTGGGTTGGGTCATTCAGCTTGATGGTTATCATACCGTTGGTCTATCATACCATCCATCACTTTGTTTTGGGTCAATGCTACCAATTCACTTCAGTGTCGCTGATATGTTCAAGAGAAGTCATTCAGTTCAAAACTTCATCCTTTACAATACAATAAACCTTCATTTTCATGCCCGCCATTCCTGAACCTTGTGTCGTCAGTCAATGTTTCATCTCAAAAATAATTTACCTCGTTTCATGTCATTGATGTGGGATACATCAAGGCCCTCCTGCGACGAGTCGCTTCTTGTCGACACTAGCACATCATCCAAGAAGTTGACTTAGAAACACCCCTTAAGTACCTTGAGGCTTGCATACATTAATGGCAGGTTTCTCGCTTCCGGCGATAGGTCGACGTCAATGGCCTTCGACCGAAAGACTTCGTATGGTGTTCGACATCAAATCATTTATTCACACCATGTGAAATGTACTGCAGTACCTTGAGGGTCATTATCATTATCGGTGATTCCTCTCGCGTCCGTTAACGGCTTACATCATTGGCTGGTAATCAGACGATGTTTCTCCATGTTCAACTTCAAATCATCTATTCACATGGTTAGACTTGTACATTGAGTGAAAAATTGGACGAGATTGAAGACCCCATATCTAGTTTCATCCATCCGGGCTGTGATATATTTTTTAGGAGTACTATCAAATGTACAATGGCCTTACATTCATGGTCATCCATTCATGGGTCTACATCTGTAGACGACTATATTTGTACATGTAATGAAAGTTTATAAAGCTGAGCATGGGTATGCCTTCCCTCAGCAAAATTGTGAGAAAAAATCAAAGTATCATGATATTTGTATTATAACTGATGCAAGTCACCTTCCGCTTGGAAACCTTCTCTCCAAATGGTAAAGCATCTCACTCAACATGGTTATTTTCGACTTCACGCTTTAAGGGGAAATTGTTACAGGAAAATTTGGGCACATCAACCCTAGCTTCCAGATCAATGATATTAGGGTCCATCAACCCCTAATTCAATTGTTTTCATTCCCTAATAAAGTTAACCTTCATCATGCTTGCATCCCAAGAGTTTCATGACACCATTCATCCAAAAAATGTCCCTAAGGAGATCATCGCAGGTGGCCTTCTATCTGGTTGCAATGAATGGCAGGCACTACACTGTCTGGGTGCTATGCATAGCACCTGGCCTTTGTATCACCTGCGATGAGTGAGATCCATCAAAATTTTCAAATGAATCCATTGGATTCCTCATCCAATGGATGATTCTAGAGGTTTCTAGAAGGATTGAGCTCGCTTTTGGATGAGGAAGGAGATGAATGAACCTTAATCCATTATCCCTTCCTCCATGGAACCACTTCCCAAATATGGAAAAGCATTCATGAGGGCCATTAATGGCCTAACCTCCTCCATTCAGCTATAAATGGACTAAGCATTCAAGGCTGGTCTAAGGTTGAGACTTCTTAAGCTAAGGAAATGTTGCTTGGATGAGATTAGTAGAGAGAGTAATGTTATCATGTCAAATTGTTGATTCATGAGGAGAGAAGGGTTTGAAGCTAGAATGATGACACTGAATCGGACATGCATCTACATGGGTTGTAATCTTTCCTTATATGAATAAAGAGTTATATGATTTTTCCATTCATGTGTTCATGTGATGTATATTGTACTTTCAATTCTATAATATGTTTAGTTAACAGATCGATATGTATGCTTTGATGGTTTTCTGTCTCGGCTTGTGTGCAGGTACCTTTCAAGCGAGTTAAGTACAAAAGGGAGTGGCGAAAGCGGTCAAAGGGAAGAGGGATCAAGTGAGAGATATAGGTTGGTACTTTTGCTCCTCTTTCTTTTATCTATTAGCTATAGGAAAAGCAATGGAATTACTTTAACTATTGTTCTAGACTTTCTACTAGGTCTAGGGGTTAGTTGTTTGAAAAGACACTAAATTTGCCCATAACATTGACTTAGGTTTACTAGATTGACATAGGTTTACTCGGTTTACCTAGGTTGACCCAAGTTTACTAGGTCAACCATAGTTAACCATGGTCAACAATCATCAACTAGGTTGACCTAGGTTTACAAGGTCTGCTATACATTTATAACATATTAAATATATATTTATCTATGCATTAACACATGTCACCTATGGTTTATTATGGTTGCCTGTGGTTAACATAACCACCCATAGTTAACATGAACATCAAAGTTAACCATATTCAACATGGATGCCATGGTGAACAGTAACCATGGGCATTAAGTTTCATATTGTTCTCAATGTAACAAACAACAAATAACATCACAATGTGATGAACAATAAACAATGTCGCAATGTGAAAACCAAGAAACAAAGTTGTAATGTGATGAACAATAAACAATGTCACAATTGGACAAAGCAATGATGTCGCAATATGACGAGCAACAAACAATGTCGTAATTTGACAAACAAGAAATGACATCACAATGTGATGAATAACAAACAATGTCATAATGTGACGACCACATTAATAAACCATAATCAACCATGGTCAACTAAGTTGACCTAGGTTTACTAGCTTAACCATATTTTACAAGATTGAACTATGTTTACTAAGTTTACAAAGTTGATGTAAGTTTACCAGGCTGACCTATTTACTAGGTTGACCTAGGTTTACCAGATTGACCTATGTTTACTAGGTTGACCTTAGTTTACTAGGTTAACTAGGTTGGGCTAGGTTTTCTAGCTTAACCATGGTTTATTGGGTTGACTTAGGTTGACCTACATTGACATAGGTTTACCTAGGTTTATTAGGTTTAATAAGTTTACTAGGTTTACTAGGTTGACCTATGTTTCTAAGTTGAAGTACATTTACTAGGTTTACTAGATATACTAGGTTAACTTAAGTTTACTAGCTTAACCTTTGTTTACTATGTTTACTAAGGTGACTTAGGCTTGCTAGATTGACTTAGGTTGACACATGTTTAATAAGTGTATTAGGATTACCTAGGTTTAGTAGATTTAATAGGTTTTCTAAGCTTACAAGGCCAAATAAGGTTTATTAGGTTGACCTATGTTTAAAATGTTGACCTACATTTACTAGGTTGACCTAGGTTTACAAGGTTAACGTAGGTTTACTAGGTTGATTAGGTTGACCTTATAGATTGATTAGGTTTACTAAGTTGACTTAGGTTTAGGTTTGACCTAGATTTACTAGGCTAATCCCAACCATGGCCAACTAGGTTTACTAAATTGACCTAAGTTTATTAGGTTTACCTAGTTGACTTAAGTTTACTAGGCTGAACTAGGTTAACATATGTTTACCTAATTTTTATAGGTTTAATAGGTTTATTAGGCCTACTAGGGTTACCTAAGTTAATAAGTGAACAACCATAGTCAACCATACTCAAACTAGCTCAACCATAGTCAATTATACTCAAACTAGCTGAATTATAGTAAACCATGGTCACCATGGCCATAAATATTTTAGTTGCTCAACCATGGTAAACTACATTTACTAATGTGGTTGAATGTGGTCAACTACATTTACTAATGTGGTTGAATGTGGTCAACATGTTCATCTGTTATCAACCACAAACAACCATAGACAACATGGTCAACCACAATGAACTTGGTTAAATGATGCTTGGCCATGGTTAACATGGCTAACATAATTAACCATGGTCAAACATGTTGGGTGGTCTTCACGGTCAACCATAATTGTTTGATAGTTAAATATTGAAAACCATGGTCAATAATGTTCCCCTATGGTCATCCATAGTTAACCACAGTCAACTTTTGTCAAACAAGATCAACCATGGTCACCAAGCTAAGCATAATCAACATGGTCATCCATGGTCATGTTTAGTCCACCATAATTTAATCCTCATCGTTGGCACCTGCAGTCCCCGTACCAGGCTCCCTTGCTCTTGCACTCCTGCAATAAATCGACAAAGCTCATGGACATTCTCTTCTCTAAGCATCATTCTCGCTCGATTATTTCCTCCCGCTTTCCCTTTGTCCCCTCTAGCTCTGGCTCTGCGACCCTTCCACCCAATGATGAATCGTGACAAGGGAAGAGGTCGATGCCCTAACAGAGGTAGAGGCTGTGGGCATCTCCTCACCACCTTTGACGAAGCCACCATTGCAATGATGTTTGATTATGGCACCTAAAGTCGATCAGAAGATAGGTTTCCTCCCACGAAGGAGGCAAAGATTCGTAGAGGTTGCTTGATGCTCTGGGCTCTCTAGAACCTCCTCGCCCACTAGCTCAAGGAGAGAGCCCAAGAGAGGTTGAAAGCCTCTAGCTAGATAGTTGAGCTCTCAACCCAACAGAGCCATTTCGTCTCGTCACTCAAATGCTAGGCCAAAGATCTTCACATTGAATTTCTATCAAACATCTCGTCCTCCTCTTCGCCTACTCCCTCTCCCTCGTACTCCCCTCATGTTGGCTCCTCATCTCCGCCTTTCACATGTGCTCCCATGGCCCATCCCCCTCCCTCCCACACTCTGGTCCCTTTGATGGTCGACGCCCCTCCCTCCTCCCCTCCTCGCTCTAGTCCCTTCAGTTGTTACATATTGGAGGAGCTTCTAACGGATTCTGGAAATGTGCAAACTCAAGGTAGTGCCCAGGTTTAGTGCGGCTCGAGCATGGCTACCATGCAGTTCCAATGCGACAAAATCTAGCACCCCGACCCCAACAAGATTCTCAGGTTGGTTCTCTCAGTCTGATCTGGTTCAATGGCAAGCTCACAACAATGCTCTTTTTGGTTTGGCTGGCGAATATGTGGCATAGAGCCTTGAGGCTCGCTAATGGCTTTTGACATCTCACTAGTTTTGGTCGCTAATGAATATCACTGAAATTCTAGATCTTAGGCTCATGTTTTTTGATAACTATCAATTTGAATGTAAGGCTTATGAGCTTTGGTTTCTCCATCTTGGGGCAACGCCTTTTAGTTCTCATCTTTGGTTTCCTCACACAGAGGCAGAGAATGCACTCATGGATGTAAAATATGTAAAATAATTCTTGTTAATATAATGTAAATGCATTTTCTTATAAAACAAAAAACATTGTTAGAATAATGTAATATAAATACACTATTACATTAATGGTTGACTACATGCAACCTCAATCAACCATGGTCAACCTTAATCAACTCTCTTCAACCTCAATCATCCATGGTCAACCTCATCAACTCTCTTCAACCATAGTCAACCTTTGACAACCATTTTTAACCATAGTTAGTGAACATGAACCATAGCGAGTCATGGTCTATAAATCCGCCACTATGGTCTATGAATCCGCCCCACACAAAATGACCATCTACTAGTACAACCACATTAGTAAACATGGTTGATATACATTGATCAATGACATTTTTTTACCTTTTATACATCTATTCAACATATATCAACCACATTTACTAATGTAATTGTGTCAATCTTATTATTACAAATGGTAAAATACTATTGCAATACATTTATTGTAAAACTAACTAGATTTCAATTGATTTCTAAATGTTAATATATATATATATATATATATATATATATATATATATTTTGAAATTATATCTTTTCTATTTTAAATAATATTTTATTTTTATAAAACATTAAATATTAATAATAAATATTGTATGTTAACTTAGTTTTTATCAGAGAAATTTAAAAATACATAATGAATAATCAAATTTAAAATGACAAAAAAATATTTTAGTAAAAATATGACTCATTAAAAAAAATAACACACAAGTTACTTTAAAAATATAACTCATATGAAAAAATATACTTTAAAAGTATAACTCATATAAAAAAGTACTCTTTTGTAATAGTTAGTTTTAATGGATAATTAGAAGGATATATTTATAAGATCACTATAAAATAAGATATGTAATTTTGACTTGGTTTTCATTATATTTTGTTTACAAATATATATGAATTATTCTGAATTTTATATTATAAGTATATGGGAAAAAAATAAAAAATAAAAAATAATATATATATAGTTTTGTTATAAATCAGTAATACAAAGGAATCCTAAAAGCTTTTGGCTTCGATCTTAGATGGATAAATTGGATATATTTTATGATATCAACCCCTGTTTTTGAGACCTAAACAAAGGAAGGGAAACACGATGCGGGTTGAGAAGATGGAGCTCCGGGTAACTCCTCGGTCGGAGCCTAATGCAGGCTAGGGTTTGGAATACTTTATTCCCTGCAGAACCTGCACACTTGCCTGCGCCTGACCATGCTTAACAGTACCAGCTTATTTGCTTCCCCGTTGCCGTTACCCTCCTCGTGCTTGTAAACTACTTCCTGGTCCTGTTTACCCTCCATAGACGGTGCAGTTATGAAGACAGCGGATCGCGGTTTCTGTTGGCAGTTGGCACGTCATTTTCGGATGGTTAGGCATGGAGGTCGAACAGGTCGATTACTCTGAGGACCCATATGCCAATGTCTCTATATGGATGTCTCCTCCCTCGATTTCGGAAGGGCTGTTCCCTCAAAACAATGGCCTTCCGGATGTCTTTGTGCCCTTGCCATCGCTTTTGGGTCCATCCTATCTGGTCATCTCCTTGCTTGAAGACCCCCTCCCTTGGTCGGTTTCCGCTACTCCCCCCCCATTGCCGACATCCCTACAGTTCATGGCTAGTTGTATAGGGCCTGACCACCCCATTGACCCCTTGGGTTACTCATGTCACCCTCAGTTTGATGTTTCTCATTATCCTACAACTGCCTCTGTAGGAGGACCCTTAGTACTACCTCAAGGACCCCCTTTTCCTCATCACTTGATGCCTCCCTCCTCTGGTTGTCTTGTAGGCTTTCCTCTGGACCTAGAAGCACACCCCTCGGTGCTTGAACCATAATTACAGAATCCCCCTTAGCGGGAACATCAGGCTGAAGAATTTGGCAAGGGTCACATGTTAGGGAAAAAGGCGAAGTGTGTTAAGGCCAGGTCTTAGAATATTACTCTGCATTTGGGCGAGGATATCCAGTGGGGCGAAGCCATGGACATTGCTAATAGGGTTTTTGTGGGTAGGGTTTGTGGGCAGAACTACACCATGGCTAGGCTCAGGCAATGGATTGCAGAGATTTGGGGACATTACATGACCGAATTGCCTTTTGTTCAAACCTTCATGTGGGGATGGTTTGCGCTGCACTTTGCTAGAGCCAAATACACCACCTGGGTATTATGCAGTTTTTGGCACATTGAGCAAACCCATGTGCTTCTCAAAAGATGGAACCCTCTCTTCAACCCTAAGAGGGAGTAGATGGGCACAAGACCATTGTGGGTCAGATTACCAAGTTTGCCTCTTCACTTATGGTCAGAGGACATTTTTAGGCTCATCGGGAATGCTTTGGGAACCTATTTGGAGCACGACAATTCATACCTGTCCTCTGGCATCGTAGCGTATGCAAGGATTCTGGTTCATCTTGATAATAGGGAGGGATTGGAAGAGCACATTACTCTGCACTAGAAACATTACACTCAAGTACAAATTCTTGATTATGAAGGGGTCCCCTTCAGGTGTAGGAGGTGCCACAAGGTCAGACATTTATTTAAGGATTGCCCTCTGAATGGGATAGCCAAAGCAACGGACAAGGGAAGACGATCCCATCCAAAGCTACCAGGGCACCTGAGAAAAGAGCTAGCTCTAAAGCAGTAGTGATAAAGACAACCTCAAAGAATCCGAAGAAGTGCAACAATGATCCCATTCGGCCACCCTCTCCTCCTATAACCAGGGTCCGGGCGGCTGCAACAACTCCGCTCTCTTCGGGTATGCCTTTTTCTACTCCTTGCACTTTGAATTTCACTTCTTCGTCTTGTATTTCTACACCTTCCATTGTTGGTCATCATGGTGTTGCATCTACTTGCCCGACTCCTCATTCCTTGGCCTGCACTCTGCAGCCTCCCCCCCCCCCCCCCCCCCCAACATTCTCATGCACCCCCCCATCCTTCCCGGAGGTGAACACCCCTGCCCAATCCTCTGACTCTGAGATGGGGTCTCACTCTCACAATTACCAGCTTAGATCTCTATCTCAATCATAGCCCCTTGATTCTATCGGCATTGGCATCATACCCCCTCCCATCCCTCTGAAACCTCCTTGGGGCAGACCCTCCTCCCTTTCTAAAGCCAAACATCAAGCGGGTGTGGAGGTCGTCTCGGGTCATCAATTAGCTATTGACCAGGTTCTTAGAGCACAAAACACCCTAGTGTCATCTCCCTCATGAAGCTGCTCTCCTTCAACTGTCGTGGGTTAGCTAGTCCTAATAAAAAACTAGCATTTGAGAGGCTTCTTAACATCAAGCAGGTAGATATCCTACTCCTTCAAGAGACGTTGGGTTTAGCAGATGCCATCACTCACCTCCTTGCATCCATGCTTCCCGATTGGTTGTTCCATGCCCTTGATGTAAATGGTAGATCAAGAGGAATTGCGATGGGGTTCAATACCAGGACTATCAAGTTATGTAACATTTGGGGGGGATCAAGTCATATTGGGGAGGACATCTACTCATTTGAATTAGGCATAGACATCAGACTTATTAATGTATATGGTCCATGCCAAAATCGAGGATGCTACTCAGAGCAACTACTAATCTCTAATATTCTGCAAGTGGATAACCTTATTCTAGGAGGAGATCTTAATTTCTCTATTGGATATTCAGAATCATGGGGTCATCATGCTCAGATTGATCCACTATCTGACTTCTTCGAAAATGTTTTGGAGGACCATAGCCTAATTGATATCCCATCTGCTAAATTACAACCCACCTGGAGGAACAAAAGGACTGGGGAGGATAGGCTGGCTAGAAGACTAGATCACTTCCTCATTAAAGAGCGACTGCTGGGTATGGGGTATAACTATAGGTAGTGGGTTGGTTCGGGGGGCCTGTTAGACCACTCGCTGATATACCTAGAAGTCAGAGGCAGTATGAACAAGCCCAAAGCACCATTTAAGTTCAATTCAACATGGTTAAAATATGATGACTATGTTAAACTTGTATCTGATTATTGGAAGTCCCATCCTCCTACTGCGGGTGGGAACATAACAAAAGGATTTTCCTACAATCTAAGCGAGATGAAGAGACTATCCATGGATGATCAAACCCTGAGAAGCACTAAGGCTGAGATTTCCAAGTTGGAGGATGAGCATGGAAGGGGATACACATCACCTGAACAAAAGGAGAGGCTCACAACCCTGGTTGCACAGAGAGGGAAAATCCTAAAAGACAGAGAGGAAACATGGAGGTTGCGAAGTAGAGCCACTTAGCTTCTCGAAAGCGATGATAACACAAAATTCTATCTTAAGCTTTCTAATGGACGAAAAGTAATAAATACCATTTGGCATTTGAATAATGAACATGGCATCAGAGTGAATTCCTTTCAGCACATAGCCTCCCTTGGCACATCTCACTTCAAGCAGCTCTACAAAGCTCCCCCCAATGCGACATTGGCTGAAATCATCAGAGTGGCACAATTGTTTCCCTGGTTCGTTGATTAGGAGGATGCTATGGACCTCAATAAGGCTGTCACTATGGGGGACCTCGAGGACACACTGAAATGGTTTAAGAGAGACAAGTGTCTAGGACTAGATGGTTGGTCAGTTGAGTTCTACAATGCATTTTTCAAACTCCTTAGAGAAGACATCCTCAAGGTCATTGAAGACTGTAGAATCTCTGGGAATATTTACGAGGCTTACAACACCACCTTCATTGATCTCATCCAAAAATCTGACAACCTTGGCTCCTTTGCCGACTTTTGTCCCATCTCCCTCTGTAATTGTATCTATAAGATCATTGCCAAAATCATTGCTTATGGGCCCACAAACCTATCGAAAGCGTTTAATTGCTCTTTGCCTTAAAAACCCGTGGACTTCAACTCTATCGCGATACACAGGATACACTGGAAATACATGTAAAACTCTGACCCGAAACACTTAGTTGGACTTCAAAAAGTATGCAACCGTGTTCATAACTATCGGCGGGTTTGCTCTCGGTCCTTCACATTATTGCATGTCGCTTCATTCTCTTCGATCGCCGATCGGCTTCATCAGCATATCGACGTTCCACCGTCCTTCGTTATTGAATTTTTTGAATGCGATCAGCGGTTAGATCATGATCGTTGATCCTTTGCTCAATCTGACGGTTTACGTTACATCCGATCAACAAAACCAATCGTTGATCCTACGCCGTAGATCTTCACCTCATTTGATCCAATTCCTCACAACGATTTCGGGTGAGCAACGTACACAAGGATTAACCGCCTGATAAAGAAGTTTCCTCTCTCCTCCTCGTTGCTACATGTCCTCCGCTAAGTGGAATCGGGTGCCAACCCGAATTACCACTTACCACTTGCAACCTTGCCTGAAATACCACCCTTTGTTGCGAAACCACTTCTCTCACGAATTAACTTTCGCGCTCTTGCGCCATGTGATGACTGTCGATCTATCCCATAGGACGATTTTGATGGTTCCTTTAGGTTTTGCCATTATTGTCCGTCATTTGATGGATTCTGCGCCTCATCCAGGGTTTCTGCCATACTTTGTTTTAAACACGACACAACAGTTAATTCGATATCGTTGGATCGCCATCGATCCATACAGTGATCGATGGTCGATCAAACCACTTACAAACGAGATTTAAGCCATCACACATATATACACAGATAACTCAAAAAGGCATTATTACATAAACACACACATAAATCCACACAACACGCATCTATTCATTATACAATATTGAATACAGGCTAAGGCATTTCAACCTTAGAAACAGGTTCCCTCATGACTACATTTTGACCACTCTGGTTTACACAAGTTCTATTTGTCACTCTCTGTCTCCTATCGAACACGCAGGTTCCTCATTTATAAAACACATTGGATCGGATCACTGAAAGGATCCGATCAAACCTCTCCATGAATCACTCAATTGTCCCTAATTCTCTCTTCATACATACATATGTGGCAGATTACATTTAATAAAGTCTTCTAGAGACTTATCGCTTCCATCATTTTCTCTGTGTTAAACAGAATTTGTCCCCTATTTAGCTCGATGCTCCACGTCCTCCTTACTCCACTTTGGATTCCTTGTCATTTTGGTATCAGAGCAGAATTGTAATTGAAACAATTGGTGTTAAAACAAAACAAAGAAATTTTATGTGAAAGAATTGAGAACAAAGTTATGTTTTAAGATGTTTATGCAGGCAAGGAAGGATCAGATTCTAATCTAACAGAAAGTAGGCACACAGAGGTGATGTGTAGCAGAACTTGCAGATGCAAGAAACATAGGACAATCCATTCAAGGTACAGGTGGAATGGTGGAACAAGATCATGCAGAGATCTTGAAGGTGAGGTGATATGTTCTGTTTTGATTTGATTGGAGAATGTGTGTTTGTACATTGATGCACAGATAACAACAAAAGAAGGTGAGAAGGTTGCAACATCTAGAGCAAGGAGTGCTTGAATTGGTTCCAAAGGAAAGAACCAGAGAAATGCTAAGAGACTGAGCTCAGAAGAGGAGAGAAGCTTAGTAAAGCATATGTAGCAAGAAGGAGACTTGTTACTGCAGAGGTATTGTTGCAGATCACAAAGGCAGTTCCACAGAGGATGTGGGTAGAATTGCTAAGTAATGAAAGAAGCTGGTAAGACTTTCTAAGTGAAAGAAGAGGTGGTCAGAACCAAGTATTTTATGGTGATTGAAATACAAGAGGACAATTGTGTTCCTAGGAGATGTAGAAGAGTTGAAGCCTAGAAGGAGCAGAGAGAAGTGCTCAAAAGAGGTTCCAGAGACAGAGAACCAAGGGCTTGCCAAAAGACCAAGTACAGAGGAAAGCTTGGTGAGGTAAGTTGCAACAAGGAGGACTTGTTGTTGCAGAGGCTTTAATGCAACTCATAGTGAGTGACTGAGGAGCTCATGAAGATAGAGACGAAGATGGCTACTAATAGTCATAGCATAATCTTCTTCTGCTCTGATACCAAATGATGAAAGGAGAAGTTGGGGGTATACTAATTTCCCCTTTCTTTGTAAATTTCAATCCTGAGGCCCATGGGTTATGGCCCACAAACCTATCGGAAGTGTTATTCGTGGCCTTAGCCTTTAAAAACCCGGACCACAACACTTTATCATATTTTCCTTTAAAAAACCCAGAACCATTCATTTAATCGAAATACACAGGATTACATGGGAAAACCCGCAGCCGAATCATAAGGCTGGACTTCAAAAAGTATACACCCGCTTCTATAAAATCTTCAGGTCCACACCTTCCAGCCTTTCTATAACACTGCTCCGATCTCCGATCACCGATCGGCTTCATCGATGCTTCAACATTCCACTATCCGCTAGCCCATCACCTCTTGCGAAATGCGACCACCGATCACTTCTAGACCATCGATTTGATTTCGATGCAACTGTCAATCTCCTTTCTCGATCCAAAAGTCACTTGATGGTCCCCTGCCATTGATCTACACTTAGTAGATCCAACAGTCCACAATGATTTCAGGTGGACAAGTAGCATGGAGAATACCCGCCTGAAAAGCGATTTTCTCTCTCTACTCGGCGTGCTACGTGTCGCTTGGCTAATGGAATCGGGCGGTCATGCAATATTACCACTTACCACCTTTGCCTCGCCCGATATACCACCTTTGCATATAAATCCGCCGATGCGATATCAATTCCTCTGTCTCTGTGATATGATCTTGTCCATTGATCATATCGATCCAACGACTCTTGTGCATTCTCGTCCATTTCCTCCTTAATTTAATCTCGCTTGCATTTGATGGATTTTTGCATTAAAACACAGTTCTGCCACCAACTCTGTGAGTCTGTCTATACATGACATCACAATTAACTCGATGTCTATACCACTTGATGAAAGGCGATTTTGGGGTAAGGAAAAATCCCTTTCATTTACAAATTTCGAACCTGAGGCCTATGGGTTATGGCCCACAAACCCTATCGAAAGCGTATTTTGAAGCCTTAAGTCTTTAAAACCAGGACCATACAATTATTAGAATACACAGGAAACACGGGAAAACCCCGACCGAACACATAAGTCAGACTTCAAAATTTATACACCCACATTCATAACTATTGACGGGTCCGCTCTTGGTCCTTCACGTTATCGCATGTCGCTTCACTTTCTCCGATCGCTGATCGGCTTCATCGGTGTATCGGCGTTCCACCGTCTTTCGTTATTGAATTTTCCCTCATGACTACATTTTGACCACTCTGGTTTACACAAGTTCTGTTTGTCACTCTCTGTCTCCTATTGAACACGCAAGTTCCTCATTTATAAAACACATTGGATCGGATCACTGAAAGGATCGGATCAAATCCTCTCCATGAATCACTCAACTGTCCCTAATTGTCTCTTCAGACATACATATGTAGCAGATTACATTTAATAAAGTCTTCTAGAGACTTATCGCTTCCATCATTTTCTCTGTGTTAAATAGAATTTGTCCCCTATTTAGCTCGAAGGTCCATGTCCTCCTTACTCTGCTTTGGGTTCCTTATTTTAATGAAGTGTGCTAGATGCTCCTGCATCGGACTCCTGAGGAACAAAAATTTATGACCTCTTGGTCATATGCTTCTCCTTGTCCTTAGCAATTCTACCCACTTCTCAGTGGAACTGCCTTCATGATCTTCTGTGAGCTACAACTAATCTCTGCAATAACAGTCTTCCTCTGCTACATGATACCTCACCAAGCTTTCTCCTCTGAGCTTTAGTTTTTGGGCATCCTTCTAGTTCTCTCCTCTGGAACCAATTGAGCACTCCTTGCTTTAGGTTGCTGCAAGCCTTCTCACCTTCGGCTGCCATTATCTGCACAACAATAAAGACCATAACTCTCCATACTTCAACAACTGTACCTCCTTCTCCTTCTGCTTGCACTCTTTCTCCTTCTCGCAGGAAATCTTCCTCCCTTTAACCTTTCCCTGCTCTTGCACGTAGAATCTTCTTCTACTCTGATACCAAATGATGAAAGGAGCTTTTTGGGTATACCAATTTCCCCTTTCATTTACAAATTTTGATCCTGATGCCTGTGGGTTATGGGCCCACAAACCTATTGGAAGCGTTTAATCGGTCTTTGCCTTAAAAACCCGTGGACTTCAACTCTATTGGGATACATAGGATACACGGGAAACACATGCAAAACTCCAACCCGAAACACCTAGTCGGACTTCAAAAAGTATACAACCGCATTCATAACTATTGGTGGGTCCGCTCTTGGTTCTTCACATTATTGCATGTCGCTTCACTTTCTCCGATCGCCGATTGACTTCATCGGCGTATTGGCGTTAACTAATCGTTAGCCTTGCACTGTATATCCAACCCTCATTTGATCCAATGCTCCACAACAATTTCGCGTGGACAAATAGCACGAGGATTAACCGCCTGAAAAGCGGTTTCCTCTCTCCTCCTCGCTGCTACGTGTCCTCTGCTAAGTGGAATCGGGTGCCAACCCAAATTACCACTTACCACTTGCGACCTCGCCCGAAATACCACCTTATGTTGCAAAACCACTTTCCTCGTGAATTAACTTTCGCGCTCTTTCGCCATGCGATGACCGTTGATCTATCCCATCGAACAGTCCTGATGGTTCCTTCAGGTTCCACCATTACTGTCCGTCATTTGATGGATTCTGCGCCTCATCTAGGGTTTCTGCCATACTTTGTTTTAAACATGACATAATAGTTAATTCAATATCGTTGGATCGCCATCGATCCATACAGTGATCGATGGTCGATCAAACCACTTACAAACGGGATTTAAGCCATCACACATATATACACAGATAACTCAAAAAGGCAGTATTACATAAACACACACAGAAATCCACACAACAAACATCTATTCATTATACAATATTGAATATAGGCTAAGGCATTTCAGCCTTAGAAACAAGTTCCCTCACGACTACATTTTGACCACTCTGGTTTACACAAGTTCTATTTGTCACTCTCTGTCTCCTATCAAACACGCAGGTTCTTCATTTATAAAACACATTGGATTGGACCACTGAAAGGATCCGATCAAATCCTCTCCATGAATCACTCAAATGTCCCTACTTCTCTCTTCATACATACATATGTGGCAGATTACATTTAATAAAGTCTTCTAGAGACTCATCACTTCCATAATTTTCTCTGTGTTAAACAAAATTTGTCCACTGTTTAGCTCGATGGTCCACATCCTCCTTACTCCGCTTTGATTCCTTCTTTTAATGAAGAGTGCCAGATGCTCCTGCATCACTCTGCCCCATTCTATCCTCACATATCTCCTATGAAGGATTTGCTTTCCTTTATGACTGACAAATCCATGAAGCTGTAGGAACTGCACAAGAGGTGTTGCATTCCATTCAGATGAAGAAATTGAAAGGTATGATTCTCAAGGTAGATCTTTCCAAAGCTTTCGATCGTGCTAGTTGGTTATACATCAGAATGCTCTTAACCCATCTTGGTTTCCCCATAGAGTTTATAAAATGGATCATGTGCTGCATAACAAATATAAATTTCAATGTACTTATCAATGTATCTGTATCCCCTTTTTTTCATTCAGAAAGAGGCCTCAGGCAGGGATTCCCACTCTCCCCTCTATTATTTTTGCTCATTATGGAGGGCCTTAGCAGACTCATCTTGGAAGAACACAAGACGGGAAGACTTCAGGGCATCAGGATTACAGACAACTGCATATTGACCCATCTGCTCTTTGTAGATGATGTATTGATCTTCCTTAATGGAGGTATAGGGGATTTGACTGATCTACAAAACATCATGGCTATATTTTGAATTGATATTGGTATGGAGATCAACAACATAAAATCCACATTCACGGCTTCAGGGTGCTCACCTCATGAAATTCAGTTCGTCCTCCACAAATTCCCATACACTACAACATTTGGATGATGGCCTTAGGTACCTGGGTTATTGGCTAAAACCTCTCGGATACAAGATTGCTGATTGGACATGGTTAATTTCTAAGGTCGAGAGATGGCTTAATATCTGGCACCACAAGTACCTCTCCAGAGCAGCCCGACTGGTTCTTATTAAAGTCGTACTTGAAGCTACCCCTGTATATTGGATGTCCCTAGCCCGGATCCCTAGGGGCATACTCTCTCGAATGCAAAGTCTCTGCTGCAGATTCCTTTGGAGGGGCAAACAGACTAGAAGAATTTTTCCTTGGGCTAGATGGGAGTTGCTAGCACTACCAAAGGAATGGGGAGGATGGAGAATCAAAAGACTGGACCACTTCTCTACTGCATTGGCTGCTAAGTTGGGATGGCAGCTGGTTGCTACAAGCAGTTTATGGACAAGGGTGGCATACTAGAAATATATATTCCCCCACAACATGATGGACTAGATCCGACGACCCAACTGGAATAATTCTAGGATATCCATCATTTGGAAAGCAGTAATAAACTCCTTGCCCCTCATCCGAGATGGGATCACATGGAAAATACAGTCCGGCTCATCGGTGCGCATTGGTCTAGATCCCTGGATTGGCAGCGACAACTCACACAGGCTCCCTCAGGAATTGACCCTTCTACTCAACAATTCAGGTATCATTCACATTAACCACATTGCGGATCCAGAGCACACTTCTATATTTCATTAGGCATGGAAGACTGCTCGTCGCCTACATCTCCCACAAATTTGGCATCACCACTAGGGAGAATACATTGTAGCTCTGACTGAATCGCATATCAGGATTACAGAGGGGGAAGATGAGATTATATGGGCCCATGCAAAAAATGGTATATACTCTCCAAAGGAAGGATACCTATGTATCTCTGCTGACCATCGACCACCGATTGTTGAACATTGGTGGAAACATCTGTGGAAACTTAAGGTGCCTCCCAGAACGAGACTGTTTATGTGGACAATGCTCAAGAACAAGGCCCCCACGGGGGACAACTTGCATAAGCGAGCCTTTCACAGACCATCTTGGTGCTGTATATGCAAGAATATCACTGAAACTATTGATCACCTCTTCCTAAATTGCCCGATCACTATGGACCTGTGGAATACCACCCTTTGGGCCATCAATATCCACTGTCGATGGTAGGGTACATCTGTATTGGATGCATGGATATCTTGGTGGACATCGGCTGCTCCGAACAAGGCCAGAAACCTTCCCCTTCTTTTCTGCTGGGCTATCTGGATAGCATGGAACCAATATATCTTCCAAAACACCATCCCTTATTGGCCCTCTATCTCTGCACACATATTGGCCACCTATAACTCCATCCCTGATGATGATGCTTCTCCCCCCTTTAGGAACATTGTTGCTGAGGCCATCAACTGAGACTACCCCTGGGCTTATTTCGATGGATCTACTTAGGTTGAAGGGTGTGGGGCGGAGGGGAGGAGGCGACTCTCATTACTTTAAAATTCAAATGGGTCTGGGAAGGGGTACCAATAATATGCCGAGCTGATCACCCTCAGACATCTCCTTCACTTTGCCATGGAGAAACATTGCAGAAATATCCAAATCTTTGGGGACTTCAAGAATGTTATCATCTGGATAAACAATAAATCTAATTGTCATGCATATTCTTTGAGACCCATTTTGGAAGAGGCACACAGATTCATTGCACATTTTGATCACTTTGTTTGTCGCCATATATACAGGGAACACAACCAGATTTCTGATCAACTATCCAAGGAAGTTGCGAACCGGCCTCGTGGTACATGGATGATTCAGGAGCAGAGGGACAATGAACACTATTAGTACTACCATCGCCCATACATGGACTACATAGCTTAACTGGCCCAGAGGGGCCTGATTTTCATGTTCATATTTTTGCATAATTTATACATGGACTACATAGCTTAACTGGCCCGGAGGGGCCTGATTTAAAACTCATATTTGTGCATAATTTATCAACACATGCCTGATTTAAAACTCATATTTGTGCATAATTTATCAACACATGTATATTTCGATCATACTAGCTGTATATATAAGGTAGACCACTTTACTCTTGTGAGGAGTTTTTTGATCTTTTGAAATTACAGAAGAACATTCTAGCTGCGTGGAGAATCATAGATCATTTTTGATACATATTTTTTTTATAGGCAAACAACCTCACTATATAACATATGCCACACTACATTTACAATCTGTAATTTTCTTATATAATAATACAATTTGTAAAAAAATCTGTAATTTCTTTACTTTTAAAATACATTTCTGAATTACTGAATACATAAAAACTAATTAATTGAGCACCCATCTTGAAACATTAAAACTTTGCAGGTTAAACAAAATTTATGATTCTTACAAATCTCATCTATTAGATAGACTGAACTAAAATAAAATCCTAAATCATTCTAACGTATTTTCGAAATCGTTTCTGGCTCATACATCCTAAAAATTGCGAACTAGAAATATAGATGGAGGGATTTGTTAATCGAACATTCCAGATTTGGCACAGTTTGGACCGCGAGGATGCATGATGTTATCGACAGAAATGCAAATCTGTAGAATGCAGGATCCATGTCTTTTCTCAACAATTTCTACTGTTAAAAATTGCCTAGATTTTTCACACACGCAGAAATAGCACAGTGCCCATAATCCTCCGCATCTGTTCAGTATGATTTGAAAATTCCTCCACAGTCAAATTCAACTGGTTTCAATAACTATTTTTAACGAACTCAGCAATCACCTTACCTTTCTCAATATCTATATATTATTTTTGTACAGAGGTACTTCCATTAGATTCTCTAGTTGAAAATCTCCACAGAATGGAGTCGTTGACTGAATTTTGAAACAAGTGAAGCAACTTCAATTATGCAACTGACCCAACTTCGTATTTATCTGTTGACGTGCTGTGTATCAAGTTGTTTAGCAGTGGAGCCATCGAATGAATTTTCGCATGAATTCATCCCATTGCCTATTCATTCCAAACAAAAGTATCCCATTTCCTATATACTGCACTGTCCTTTTTCAATTGCATTTATTATATAAAATACCAACATCAATACTAATACTATTATTATCGAATTTTAAAAAGCCTAAAGCGATTATGTTTGAAACAAGGATGTGGCTTGACAGGCCTCTGAAATGTTTGAATCTCAAATTTTATTTTTCCTTACTCCCCCAAAAAATGAAATTCAGAAAAGAGCCAAACAGAGGAGATAAAAGAGCAAAAAGAAAATAAAAGATTCTTACGTAAGCTGGTCAATTACATTAAAAATAAATGTATATCTAGAATTTTGAAGAAAATGGTGAATTCTAGATGGTCTCACACAATTACACATTCAATTACATTAAAATTAAATGTATATCTTGAATTTTGAAGAAAATGGTGAAGTCCAGATGGTCTCACGCAATTACACATTGCATATAGAAGACGGGAACTGATTCACCGAACTTTTACAACATGAACCACACCAGGATCTTCCTTACGCTGGTTTGCTCGTCCAAACCGGAACTGTTTCAACATACAAACGCAAAATCAACCGAGCCTTAGTTGATACCTCAATAAATATTTCTATTAATGAAATCCACGTTTGAAAGAAAAGAGGCAGCAAGGTACCTAATCTATCCATCCTGGACATAGCGAAGGCATGAAACGTGGTTTGGAACTTGGCCAAGAGAAACAAGAAATGTGCAGCATGCCTCCATGTCAGCAGCCTGCTCACCACAACCTCCACGGCATTGAAGCGCAGATCTTGCGCCTGCATCACAATTCTGCTCATCCGCGTCATATCCCTTCGCACGCAGGTCACCAGCTCGTCCTTGACGTGGCATTTCACCTTCGCAGTCGTCTTATTATTATTGGTTTTGCTGCTGTCGTGCAAAGCGAAAAAGAGCGCAGGAAGAGGTCGGTCTGCATTGCGAGGGGTGGCGATGGTGGGGTTGAATGCTGATATGGTTTGGAATTCCGCCAGTTCCTCGTCGAGGATGGTCTCGTTGTGGTAGCTGATCCTCATTAGCTCTTTCACGAACTGCACGTGGTGAGGTGGCAGTCGTACCGCGTCCGCGTCGTGGCAGGCCAGCAGAAAGCTGAGAATGGCCGAAGGACGCCAATCTCCCAGCCACGAGAAGGCGCTCTCCAATAGAGGCTTCCAATCAGGCATCACTATCTCGGTGACGTGGAGCGGCTTAGCAGGAACTGCGCTGACTGTGTAATATTTCTTGTAACGTTTCAGCTCTTCTTCTACCGCGGCTTCGAAGCCCAGGCCCGCCGCTACGTAATATTTCAGCCTATGCGATTGCCGGTCTTGATCCTCCATCCAATCCAGATAGAAATCAGAATGCTTCTTCTCTGTACATTAAAATTTCATAAGATTAATCTATGAATTCTGGATTTTAAGGTCTTGATCCTCCATCCAATCCAGATAGAAATCAGAATGCTTCTTCTCTGTACATTAAAATTTCATTAGATTAAGCCATGAATTTTGGATTTTAACGAAACAGCTCGAAATCTGAATTGCATTATAAAGAATATTTAAAAAACGTTTATGAATTGCATTATAAAGAATATTTAAAAAATCTAAATTCTTAGTTCTCTAAATTACACTCACGTCAAAATTGAATCCACAAGGCACATTATAAATAAATATTTACAAACCTCCATGCTTCGGTTTCTCTGTGAAATAGATTCTCATTAGGTTAATTCAAGAGCTTCTTTTAAAGAAATATTTAGAAATCGCAGTGCTCCTTTCTCTGGAAATTACACTTTCCTTTCTCTTCATGGCCTGCAATAAATATTTACAAACTTCCCTGCTTCGGTTTCTCTGTGAAATAGATTTTCATTAGGTTAATTCAAGAGCTTCTTTTAAAGAAATATTTAGAAATCGCAGTGCTCCTTCTCTGTAAATTACACTTTCCTTTCTCTTCATGGCCTGCAATAAATATTTACAAACCTCCATGCTTCGGTTTCTCTGGGAAATAGATTTTCATTAAGTTAATTCAAGAGCTTGTTTTAAAGAAATATTTAGAAATCGCAGGGCTCCTTCACTGTAAATTACACTTTCCTTTTTCTTCATGGCCTGCAATACAAAGAACTATGTAGAAAAAAGAAAGCTCCTCCCCCGTAAATCACGGCTTCAGTAAATTTGGTTCCTCAGCTGATTTTTTACCAGAAATATTCTGAAATCGGAATTCGTCTTCTCTGTAGACTACAGTTTCTTTAAATTTATAAGAAAGTTTCATTTTAAGAAACGTTTAAAAATCTGAATGCTTCTTCTCTCTAAACTACACTCTGATTATATTTAATTCACCATTTGCATTTTCAAGAAATCTGAACGTTTATTGTCTGTTAATTACATCTTGTTAAACTAAATTTATGAGCTGCTTTTAAAACAAATACTTAGAAAGTCGTATCTGAAAACTCACTCAGAATGCCGTAATATATGAGCAGGCGTTTCCAATGGCTACGTCTTCCGCGCATCCTGGCAGCAGGCTTGTGAACGTACGAATAATTTTCCTGAGATCTAGTAATTTCGCTGTAGAACGTTAAATTGATGAGTCGGTTAGGGTTTATTGCATAAAAAATAGACGGGGAAAGCTTGTAAAGGACATATACCTTGGGCATTCAGGCGTGACAGAATTATCAGAGGCGACCTGGCCATTTGTAGAAGGCCTTAGTCTAACCACCGCCTGCTTCTGTCGTCTGATCATCTTCAAAAACAAATCGCACAAAAATAACACTGTTTGTTTTCTAGCTGCCTTCTTCTAGTTTTGCAAACTCTGTGATATTGGGAACCTAAACATCATTTGGTTTTGCAAAGAATCCTTAAACTTTATAAACCAAAGAATCCTTCCAACAAAGAATCATTATAATCACATTCTTAAGATGTGTATTATGCAATCGTGTTTGATTTTATAGCTCACATGATTATATTGTTAATTTTAATACATTGAGTTTATTAGTGCGTTAAGTTAATTTTAACATATTGAGTTCTTTAGTATATTTAGTTAAATTGTGTATAGGAATTATTACTAATATTATGTATATGATCGAGATTTAATGAAGGAGAATATTTCTTGTTGTTATTATTGAGTTTAATAAATGGTATGTATTTTATAAATAATGGTTTGTGATTATTTATATCGTTCACACAATTATATAAATTAAATGATTGGTAAACATGTATAAGTATTGAAATATTTTGTTTGGGGTACATTTTACATTATCAAAATTTAAAAAACTATATAAATTAATTAAATTATAAGCTGATTTTAATTTATTATTATTAATTATAAAAAATAAGATATGAATTAAACATATATACATTTAAGAAAACACAAGCTTTGTTACAATGCCACGGGTTAATACAATGACTTACTAATGTTATATAATATATTTTTTAATCAATCGATTTAGTTAGAAAGGTATGAAGAGATAACTACTTTGGAGATAAACCTTTGATTTATGATTACTACTAAGAATATCTTAGAATATTTTGTGGAGGTTTAATCCCTACCATCCACTTAATAATTATTGATAATTAAATTAAAATTCTAGAAGCCCTATTCCAAAATAGACACACCTATTGACATAATTAAAAAGTTTTTTGACCACATAACTTAGTCGTTTCATCTTTTTTGAACCCCAGCCTCACAGATTCTACAATAGGAGACTGAATTTAGTGACAAGCTCTTACCTACTATAAGATTGTTATCACAACTTAACAATTTTAAGTTCTTGAGTTGAGGGGCATGCCCAATAGTCTGATTCTAGAAAGAGTGGATCGTTGGAGAGTTCATTCCTTCCACAAGCGTCCCATTCGATTCTTGAAGTATGTCATTGACAACAACTAGCAAGGACAATGACAACAATAGGAATAATGCATTCACAATAAACTTTGATGGCAAAGATTACATTTGGGGTGTATAAGACCCAAAAAGGTTGCCACATGATAATGCAGTTGCATAGGTGTTGCGAACGAGCGCCTTCATTGTGAATCTTAACAGTAGTAGTTGATCTGATCAATTAGTCGAGCGAGTATAGAAAGATGAAAATACTCACTCTTTGTCTTTCTCCATGGAGCACGAGTAAGAAACCTTAACTGCCTAACTTCTTTTCTTTCTCAACTAAGTGAGAAGCTTGGTCTCACATCTTAGTTGACTGCCATCATTTGTATTTGGATCATAAGTTGAATGCTATTGTTAACTAGATGGTCCTAACTTTGGACCCTACATAAGGGGAAAGGTTGGTTTAACTAGTTGAGCATGACTTGGAAAGCAATGAGTATGGTGGACCAGCTATATAATTTGACCTTGGAGAAGTAGGATGATTACATAAAACCTATTGGCCTTCAATTCAATTGGTACCCACTCACCCATAGTCAATTGCATCAATCCCAGTATAAGGTAGCTTGATTAAGGCTTCATATTGATGGTATGATAATAAAGTCCATATTAAAAATTGAGAAATCTACATATTTTTCAGGGTGTGTCAATATTTGTATCACCAGCTTCACGAGTATTTATTTCTCTCAATATCGTTATTGTTACCTATGAGTGCTCATCAACCATTGGTTCCATGGCTATGCTAGTTTAATTACTATTTTGTAATATTGGTTAATTGGTACATATTCATGAATCACATTTACACTTTCATTGTTAAATTATTTAGCTTTTGTGGATACATTATTGTTTCAGTAATCATTTCTATGAAGTTATTGTTATTGCAATCTACTCGTTCGTTAGCTTAGCATGACCAATGCAATTTACTTTGACGAATCTTATGAAATGACCATGCAAAATTAAGTTATTGATCCTAGCCTCATCACACTCCAATCGTTTATTTTCAAAATCATTCCTCAGTGTGAGTACTTATTCAAGAAAGGAATTCTCCTATAGGTAAAAAATAAATGATCTAGAACCATTTCTGGGTAATAAGGTTGATTCCTTTTCTATAGGCATGGGCCCTAAAACATTGTCTAGTAAGGAGGCCTGAGGTAGCCATGTATGCCAACATTGTCAACCTTTCGAAAGAAGGAGGTCTCACTTGAGGTATGTATGATTGTTATCGATTTCGAATATGTTGAGTATAAGTGATTAATGGATGCATATGATTCATTCTTTAATAGTAAAGCATATCCAATTGAGAAAAAATGTATCTAGTCATGTGCAAAGAAAATAAAATTGAACATATCTTCGAGATACATGAAAAGAACAAGATTTGAAGAACAATCTCATAATGCCATTGTCCTTACATGCAATTAGATATATGCAATATCATAGCAAGCATAAGCATCCATAGTAGACTAACACAATAATAATCAACTAACCAGCTAAATAGGACCTAACTGTGTTGATGTTTTGGGTAGCATTAGGCGTATTCTCACGTGTGGGGAAAGTGGGATAAGTGATGGAGCTTAGCACCCATAGACCATGTGTTGTCAAGGTTAATACTCTCGACAGACATAAACAATCCCTCTAGCCCAATGAGTGGGTCTAGCAACTTGAGAGGACAATCAACTAGACATCTTCCTAGATTATGATTGAAAAATAGAACAAGAGAAGAGGCCTACCTTGCTCTGATGCTAATCCAATTCCCTTTGTTGAAATCCTCAAACTGCTTGTGTCAAGGTGTTGTTCATGCTTCTTTCAATGCTTATGTACTTGCACAAAAAACCAAGAGACAACAAAGCATACCAAAACCAATAGAAAATCTAATAATAATCTATTTAACTGATCAAGGAATGCCAAACAAATACATACATGAACATATATATTGGGAAGATGAACCATAGCCTTGATGTTGAAAGGCTCTCCTTGAGTGGTAATCCAAGTCCAAGCCAAGAAACTCTCCAACACTCCTTCTCCAAGTCTAATGAATGGTCTCTAGCATAAGCTCAGCATAAGGGTGCAAATGGACATTGATCAACCATTTGGGAAAGGTAGAGGGGAAATTGATAGGTTGGGAGAGGGAGTTGGACCTCCTCCAAAGATAAGATTAGGCACACATCTCAAGGAGGTAGCTCATAGGGATGAGACCAAGAGGTCAAATTAGGAGGATTTGACCTCATCTATGCGAAACCACCTCCAGCTCGGTGCTTTGGAAGCTTCTAGATCATGAAGCTTCTCATCCTCTTTGGGAAAACTTCCTTTTTGAGACCATCACGAGTATGAGAAAGAACAGAGCAATGCCATCACTTGTTTAACAAGGTGCAACAGGCGATCATCACGATTTTGAGCTTCATAAGGGCGGTGATTTTCATTTTAGGGTTTCATGAGCTATTTCTTCAGGGAAAGCTCTAGATATTTTCTAGGCAAAGTTAAAGGAGGGATTTGAGATGTATACATTGATGAGTATACTGTATAATTGTCATGTTTCGGGCACTTCAGGGTATGTCACAAGGAAGTGCAGGAGGCATGACAAAATACTATGTAAGACCATGGTATTTTGATGTCCCATATGTTGGGTGTGCGTTATATTCTTTCCACGACTAGCCCCACCCGCGACCAACCCCTCCTTCGTTGTGTCGGGCATAGCGGGGGGGTCACATGGGGGGTGGACCTACTTATGGTTTTATGCATGGATTTTGCACATGGTTTTGGGTATGGTGGTTTTCTGCCCATGGTATTTTGTAGATCTGGTTAAGGGAACTATGGTTATGTTCTATTCTAGGGTTAATGGATTGGGGTTCATGGATGCTTTGACATGTATATATATGTATTGTAACATTGAAAGGAATATAATGAAAAAATCAATATGGTTGTCCCGGTTTTGGGATCCAGAGGAAATCTTTGTGTATTTGTTTTATATTTCTCGTCATTGTATATTTTCTGTTTTTTAGAATTCGTTTGCAGCTAATTTATGTACATGGTTAAAACCTATAATTGATATTAGAGCTATTTCAGATTCAAGGGGATGCCTTTGTTGCTGAGGGATTTTTCTTGGGCCTGTGGTAGACCCTATTTAGTGGCAGATTTGCAGGATCGATTCTTGCGGTGAATGAAGATGGTGGGCAGTGGAAAGATAGAGATCGAGAAATTTAATGGCCAGAGTTTTGAGTTGTGGAAACTCAAGATGGAGGATCTGCTGGTGGATAAAGATCAATGGATTGCGGTAGATCCAGGTACTAAACCAACAACAATGTCCAATGAAGACTGGAAGAAGTTGGATCGGAAAGCAAAGAGCACAATATGGTTGTGTATCTCATATTTAGTATTGTTGAATGTATCAGGGGAAGCTTCGGCGAAGGCTTTGTGGGACAAGTTAGGGACTTTGTACCAATCTAAGTCTCTAGTGAATAAAATGTTCCTACAAAAAAAGTTGTATAACCCGAGGATGAAGGATGGAGACTCGGTGACAGAGCATCTGAACGCCTTTAATATTATGGTAAGCCAATTGTTATCTGTTGATATTAAAATTTCAGATGAAGATAAGTGCATCAGTTTGTTGTGTTCTCTACCAGATTCGTGGGATAGTTTGGTTGTTGCAATAGGTAGAAATACAACTACCTTGCAGTTTGATGAAATAGTCTCATCCTTGTTGTCAGAGGAGATGAGACAAAAAATATGGAGAGTTAGAATGGTGATGCCTTGTTTGTACGAGGACGGTCCCAGAACAGAAACAAAAATAAGTCCATGAGTGGGAGATCTAAATCTTCAGGAAAACCTATAAAGGTGTGCTGGAAATGCGGAAAGGAAGGACACTTCAAAAAGGAGTGTAGATCTAAAGCTCCCGAGAAAGGAAAAGGATTTGACGATGCTGCTTCTGTAGAGGAGAAAACCACCTCAGATGAAGGCGGGGATGTGTACTTGGTTTCTTCTTCAAGTACATATGTAGATCATGAGGCATGGTTGATTGACTCAAGTGAAGGTGGGGATTTGTACTTGGATTCTTCTTCAAGTACATATGTAGACCATGAGGAATGGTAGATTGACTTGGTGAATGCTTTCACTTCACTCCCCACAGGGAGTGGTTCTGCGAGTATGAGAAATATGATGGTGGTGATGTCTTCTTAGGGGATGATAGGAAGGATAGAGTCATCGGAAGTGGAAAAGTCAAGTTGAAGTTGTGTTTATCGTGCTGGACCCGCCAAAATTCAAGGGATCACCCCGATATGAAGTCCCAACTAGACCTCACATCGTTTGGTGTGGGAGTCCCATCCGATATGATGGTATGGTTACCATTATCTTAAGGATTTGCCTCAACTCTTGCTTTTTAGCACAGGAGAGTGGTTCATTTCGTCTTCGAGAAGTGAGGTTTGCGTGCCTGGTGAGTGTAAGTGTACTTGTGTCAATGGTTCTTTCACTATGAGGGGAAGAAGGTGAAGGTGAGTTCCAAGTTGAAAGGGATCAGTCCCAACTTGTCTAGGAACACACACACAAAGGACATACACAGCTTTCGGCGGAGCAATCCACTCGGATGTGGTAGTCGCAACATACAAGGTAAGATAACACGTACAACACTCATAGATCAGTCCGATAGAGCAGTCGACACGGATGGGATAACAATAGCAGCATATAAAACACATTTCCATTAATATTTTATTCATTACAACAAATGAATCAGTTTAGATGTAGAACACAGGTTAAAGCAACATGCATTACGAGTGTTAAATATCAGTCTTACAACAAATACAATACATGTGTGAAAACGTGTTGGCTTGTTAACAGGCTTCTGAATTAACCAAAAGTTCCAAGACACATGGTTACACCATACATCACTAACCTCGTTAGCGGGGCGTTGGAGCCACTACTTACTCCTCAAATAAAGATTACAGACTATCTTGGCTATGTGGGAGGAGCTGAGGTGAAAAGTCCTTTCATGTACAAATGAGGGGGGTATTTATAGCCAAGGGTGAAACTGACCCTTGTGGCTATTTGACTACCCTCATGACCATTCGACTTCCATGACTTTCTGACTTACATGACTCTATGTTCAACAAGTGGGTCTCTTAGACTTCCACGTTACATCACATTGATTGACAACAAGCCCATAATAGAGATGTGGGAAACATGACTCATGACTTGACTTGACATGACTTGACATGACAATGCTGGTACATTCGTGTTGCTACTGGAGTGCATGTCGAGCTACAATGTTGCTGAGTTATGGATGTCTTCATGGTGTATCATAGATTCACCTCTACATGGCAAAGTGCATGGAGTATTTGATGGTCCTTGGTTCGCTTGATGAAGCTCTAGCATGTTGTTCCTTGCTTTCACGTTGGAAGGATTGACAAGCTCACTTGTTCGCAAAGGTGCATGTTCGTCGCGTTCATCTGCTTCGCATGCTTCATTCGTTTTTCCATTGGTGAACCTATCCATCTACATGTGTTCCCTTCTTTCATCTCGTTTGTCGTCTTGACATGTTTGTTGGTGTACCTATACTTGCAGTCACTCATGATGAGACGACATCCAATCCAAAACCTCCTAGTCTACCATGACACATGATCATTCGAATGAAGGTAACCGAGAGAGGCAACAGGGTTGTGATGCGGGATGATGGCTCCGGGCAACTGCTGATGAAAACTGTGCAAGAGTCATTAAGGGATGGAGACAGATAATCTGAGTCGACAGTGACCGTCTGCAAGGTCTGGCTCGGTTGGGAGACAAAATTGCACAAATTTTGGGAGGGACAATCCAGGCTGTAGGAGGGCAAGGCAGGAATTCTCTGCGTATTTTCTGGAACGAATAGTTAGTAGGGGCTGGATAGCCAGATTTATGCAATTTTCTAGAGGAACGGGTTGGGTTGCATGAAGGGTCAGCAAGTAGGGATTGCGCAGTTTTTCTGGGGAACTTCCTGGGAGACTGGCAACCAGAATTGTGCAATTCCCAGAGGGAACTGCCAGTTGGCTGCTTGGGTCACTGGAAGCCAGAATTGCGCAATTTCCAGAGGGAATTGTGAGTTGGCTGCTCGGGTCACTGGTAGCCAAACTTGCACAATTCCTAAACGGAACTGCCAGTTGGCTGCTGGGGTCATTGGGAGTAGAAACTGCGCAATTCCTAGAGGGAACATGCAGTTTGCTGCTGGATGGGAAAACAACACTAAGGCCGGAAGACCGGCCTGCTGATCATCTCTACGCAATTTCTGAGGTGAGTTGACTGATGGGCAGTGGGAGGCCTGCTCATGAGAATGCACAATTTCTGATATGAATAGCCAATCGACTGTCTGGGTAGGCAACATGAGTGCTGTTTGAGTTGCTTGCGGGCAACGTTGCTTGAAGGCACTAGCTTGGTGCATCTGCGCTGTTCTAGTCGATAGTTGATCAAGTCGAAAGCAAGGTGATGGTCCGGCTGTCAGTGAGGAGTCTAGTCATCAAAACTTTAGAAAAAATGAATGTGTATGAACAATAGAAAGATGCATAGGTGATCATAGGAACACACACTCGCATGACTTGACAAAAAAATGATCGAACCATCTAGACACACATGTTCAACATGATTGACCGATGGTGCGAGTGACAGGCGCGACACTCGTGATTGATTGTTCATGATCGAGATGACGCTTGTGCGACAGTGAATGTGACTTCGTGTGTGAGTGCGACAGATGCTTTCATGGTGAACACAACAAACACATACGAAGCAAATACTTTGAGCATAACCAGAACACGGTCGCAAGCATGACTTAGACATAAACATGCAGAGACTTGAGTGCAATAAACAAGCAAGGAGAATGTAAAGACTCATACAAGCTCATGGAGTGAACCTGGGTGTGTGCAGTCATTAAGTGAAACTCTTCAAGGGAGGCTTCGAAATTGATGCAGACCAAAATTTTGGAGGGTGGTTGTAGCCGCTACAACAAGTTGCAAGTTGGAAGGATTAGAACACTTCTAGGTGTTCTGCATATTCCTACATTGACCAGAAATCTATTTTTTGTAAGAAATATGGATGATGCAGGTGTAAAAATAGTGTTCAATAAAGATACCTGCAAGATAGTTCGGAGGGCACTAGTATTGATGCGAGGAGTTTATAATGGAACTCTGTACAAGCTTTTGGGTATCACTGTTATTGATGGGTGCAACTGTTATGTGGTTCTTCAAAGTGGAGCATAAAAATCTAGTGGTCTCTGGAGAAAAGACCATGCTTTAGCATCAAAGGCTTGGACACATTGGAGAGAAGGGCATTCGAATACTTCATGGTAATGGTATGGTAGAAGGTATGTCTAATTTCTCTTTGGATTTTGATTTTTGTGAACATTGTGTTTATGGGAAGCAAAATCGAGTGAGTTTCCTCTCTGGTGCTAAGAGGGTGAAAAGGATATTAGATCTTGTGCATAGTGATGTGTTTGGACCCATGTCAGTTCCATCACTGGGTAAGTCTGTGTACTATTTATAATTTATAGATGAATTCTCAAGGAATATAGGGATATATTTCCTCAAGAAGAAATCTGAAGTCTTTGATAGGTTTAAAGAATTTAAGGCTCTGGTGGAAAACAAATAGAGAAGAAGATAAAGGTGTTGAGGACAAATAATGGTAGAGAGTTCTACAAGAAGGAATTTGAAGAGTTATGTAAGAAGTGTGCTATAGCATGGCATAATACTACTCCATACACACCTAAGCAAAACAAAGTTGCAGAAAGAATGAACAGGACATTTATGTAAAAGGCAAGAAGCATGCTTAGTGGTGCTGGCTTAGGACAAGAATTCTGGGCAGAGGCGACGGAGACTACATGTTACCTGGTTAATAGATCACCTTCATCAATGTTGGAGGATAAGTCTCCACATGAGGTATGGACTGGTAAGAAACCCTCTCTTTCACATCTGAGGGTATTTGGTTATGATGCATATGTACATGTTCGAAAGGAGAAAAGAACCAAGTTGGATAGTAAATCTTAAAGGTGCATATTTATTGGGTATAAGGATGGTTTAAAAGGTTATAAGCTTTGGAACCCAAAAACAAGGAAGGTTGTGTACAATCGAGATGTGGTGTTTAGAGAGGTGAAAGATGTTATTAACCATGAATTCCTACCAAAATAATTTGAGAAGATAGAGTTTGAGCTAAAGGAGGAAGAATCAGACTCTACAGCAAAAGAGGAATCAAAAGATGAAGAGTCACAAACTCCAGCCGTGAGAAGATCAGTTTGAGAAAGAAGGCAACTAGAAAGGTATATTTCATCTTCTTTCTGTTAAAGTTTTTCTTTATCTATTATTGATGATGATCCCAGAACTATCAGGGAGGAAATAGATTCAGAGGATGGAAAACTCTAGAAAGAGGCCATGGTTGATGAAATGGCATATTTGGACAAAAATGAAGCTTCGAATCTAGTGGAGTTTTTAGCTGGAGCGAAACTCATTGGAAGAAAATGGGTGTTTAAGAAGAAGATGAATGCAGAAGGAAAGGTGGAGAAATACAAATATCGGTTGGTAGCAAAAAGTTATTCCCAAGTGTCGGGAATTGATTTTGGTGATGTTTTTTCTCCTATTTCCAAGGTAGCTTCTATTAGATTACTTTTATCTGTTGCTACTTCTTTTGATTTTGAGGTAGAACAGATGGATGTGAAGACAACATTTCTTCACGAGGATCTGGAAGAAGAGATATACATGAAGCAACCTGAAGGCTTTGTGGTGAAGGGTATGAAAGAACTGGTATGCAGGTTAAAAAAGTCTTTGTATGGGTTAAAATAGTCACCAAGGATGTTGTATCAGAATTTGATACATTTATATAGGGACTTGGCTTCACCAAAAGAAAAGTAGATCAGTGTGTGTATTTAAAATTAATTGGTGACCATGTTATTTATTTGGTCTTCTATGTGGTTGATATGTTGATAAATGGGAATAAAAAAGAAATTATCCAAGATTTGAAGACACAGTTGTCCTCCAAATTCGACATGAAATATCTTGGTGCTGCAAACTATATTTTGGGCATGGAAATTAAACGAGATCGGGCAAAGAGGAAGCTCTGGTTAAACCAGATGAAGTATGCTGAGACAATACTGCAAAGGTTTAGTATGAAAGATAGTAAACTAGTGAAGGTTCCTCTTCTTATAGATGTAAAGTTATTTGTTGAACAATGTCCCAATACACAAGAAGAGGAAGAGGACATGTCTCGTGTTCCATACGCAGGTGCAGTTGATAGCCTGATGTATGCAATGATATGTACTAGACCAGAAGTTACACATGTAGTGGTAGTATTGAGCAAGTTTATGTCAAAACCAGATAAGGAGCATTGGACAACAGTGAAGCAGTTTTCAGGCATTTGCATGGCACTAGTGATTATGGTCTGTGCTACCAAGGAAGACCAGGATTGGGCAGACTTTTGGACATCCATGGCTTTGTTGATTCAGACTGGGCTGAAGATCTGGATCAGAGAAGATCTACATGTGGGTATGTGTTTAATCTATTTGGAGTTGCAGTCAGTTGGATGAGTAAGAGACAGTCTGTAGTGGTACTTTCAATTACAGAGGCAGAATACATGGCAGCCACTCATGAAACCAAGGAAGCAGTTTGGTTGTAAAGATTGTGTTCAATTATGGGGTTTGTACATCGAGCTATAAGGATATACTATGACATCCAAAGTGTATTTTTTTTGGCAAAGAACCCTACTTAACATTCAAAGACAAAGCACATTGATGTTTAGTATCTATTTGTAAGGGATATGGTTGAGGACAAAAAGGTGTTGTTGGAAAAGGTGGAAACTTTGAAGAATATTGCAGATGCATTGACAAAGTCTGTGAGCATTGAAAAGTTCTCTTGGTGTAGAGAAACAATGTGTGTTGCAGGGTTGGACCAATGACTAAGGTCTCATGTGGCCCCCTGTGGAAAGAAAACAACGAGTGGGAGAATGTTGGGCGTGTGTTATATTATTTCCACGACTAGCCCCACGCGTGAAGCCAGGGGTTAGAGGGGGGTGACAAGCCCCCCCCTTCGTTGCGTCGGACGTAGTGGAGTGGTTTGAGGGGGGTCTAGCCCCCCTCTACATGGTCCAGGGTAGCGCCTCGAGAATTTTTTTTTGGACCCTATATTGGGTGGGTGGACCTACTTATAGTTTTGTGCATGAATTTCACACATGGTTTTGAGCATGATGGTTTTTTGCCCATGGTATTTTGTAGATACAGTCAAGGGAACTACAATTATGTTCTAATTCGGGGTTAATTGATTGGGGTTTATGGATGCTTCAACATGTATATATATGTATTATAACATTGAAAGGAACATAATGAAAAAATCAATCTGGTAGTCTTGGTTTTGGGATCCAGGGGAAATCTCTGTGTATTTTTTTTATATTTCTTGCCATTGTATATTTTTTTATTTTTTAGAATTCGTTTGCAGGTAATTTCTTTACAGGGTTAAAACCTACACCATAGTATTATGATAACCCATGGTATTTCGATAACCAATCTGGTATAAATCCATGGTATTAAACCCTTTGGAAAAGTATAAATACAAGGGTGAGTGATTCATTCTTGTGGTAGGAAAGAGAGCATCTTGTGGAGGAAAAGGACGAGAAGGCCTCAAACCTCTTGAGAGTCAAGAGGGCTTGTGGAAAGTGGTTGCCAAGAAAGCATCATGTGGAGTAGAAGGCTGAGTAAGCCTCAGACCTTGAGAAGTTCAAGAGGACCAAGAGTGTCAAGAGGACTTGTGGAGGGTCGAGAATTTCTTGTTGACTTGAGAATATTGAGGAGGAATTGTTGGGGGATATGTTTAGATAAATTCAAGGGAAGTTGAGTAGGGAAAGAAGGACTGAATTGAGGGGTCGATTTATTGTGGAGGTTGAGTTATTTCCTTGGGTCAATTTGATAGGTGTGTATGGTGTACGATTGTTAGAGAGGCCTTGAGAAGGGAGAGAGGGCTGAGAGCACTCCAAGGAGGTCGATTTTGTATTGGGGTTGATTCTAGTTCAACATTTGAGTTTTCAGGAAGCCATTATCTCCATGAGGCTGAGTTACAGGTTCTCCTTCAGTTGTAAGGACAAGAGGGATTATGGAGGGATGAGAGGCTCTATTTTGTTGAAGAATATTTAGGAGGAATTGCTAGGGGATATTTTGAGACAAATTCAAGGGAAGTCGAGTAGGAAGATAAGGATATAGTTTAGGGGCCCATTTGTTGTGGAGGTTGAGTTATTTCCTTGGGCCAGTTTGATAGGTGCACAAGATGTACGATTTCTAGAGAGGCTAAGAGTAGGGTGAGAGGAGTGAGAGCACTCTAAAGAAGTTGAATTTGTCTTGGGGCTGATTCCAATTCAATATTTTATTTTTTAGGTAGCCATAATCTCCAGGGGGTCGAGTTATAGGTTTCCCTTTAGCAGTTATTTCTATGAGTAAATTTTTGTGGGTCAAAACAAGGGTTTTTCTGTGTAATTTTTCCCTTGTGATTTGGCATTTTACTGAGCATTCTAAAAGGCCAATTTTCCCTTGTATGAAAACCTTAGATTCTTGTTGAAGGAGTAATAAGAATTGTGTTTTAGGGATTATTTTTTGTGCATGATCTAATTACCGATTTTATAAGTTCTATTGTGCTAAATTTGTTTCTGGTTAAGCACATCAATGTGTTTCAGTTAATTAGTTAATTTGAGATTATTTCTAGATTTAGTGTGTATGTGTGCGCTCTAAGTCTAGTGCCAAAAATCTAACAATATAACATTTTAAATTATAATATTTGTGTTTATATATGTAGTTGATTTGATTATATAATATTATAGAAGGTTTTAGAAACCAATAATCAAAACCCACACATACAAAATTAGGATCCTTTAGGGAAATGTGCAGAGGATAGTAACTAAGTGGATGTTGCTTGCCTTCCTCCATATACTTAGGATTTTGTAGAATCATATACTTAGAAAAATTATAAAAGAGGCCACAACAATACCGCAACCACTTCTTCCATCCCGTCTCAAGTGGGTGTTGCATTCATTCTTCATATAATGTATTTAGATCTAGGATTTGCTTCCATGTGACAATAACTTCTTGTAACTTGTGTACAAACTTGTTTACAAATGACTCTATTATGTTTGATTCAAGTGGAAATGTCTCCAATAAGTTTCAAATTCAATCTCAATGCCATATTTCACACTCATCATGGTAGCGAGTTGGGTTTAAGATTTCTAGGCAAGTTGTCAAGTGTTGTTCTACATGTGGTTCTTCTCTTCTTCTAAGGTGTCATGCCTTAATATAAGGCTTTAGGATTATTTTATTCAACTTATGCTTCCAAACTCTATTACTTCCACATCCACTCATATTTTTCCTTGTAATGTTCTATCTATTAGTCAATATGTTGCAAGGGCATAACTATAATTCCCTTATACTTTTGGAACTTAGTGTTATCTATGGAATTTAATGCGCAATTGTTCCAATCCTTCAATTTGAAACTATGCATTGGATATGGAAAGGTTTATGATCAGTGGTCCTCTTTATGTGTGCCTATGATTTTGATATTGTGATTTGGGTCTTTTCTTGATTTTTTTGTTTTGTTTGTCTTGTTTATTTCTGGCTTCAAATGTGGACTTCTCTAACCCCTTATAAGTTTCAATGATCTCCCTCAAGGTAGTTGTGATATTTGTAGTGATAGTAAAAGATTAATACATGATCCTATAATCCTTTGGTAACTAGGGATTAACTTCATCAACACACTCCACTGGCTCTTGTTGAGATTTTCCCATTTCTTCATAAATAAAAATCCTCTTACCCTAGCATTTTTAGTTTGTTTCTTTAACCACTACTACACTACCTTGGACTCCTTGACCTAGCTCTTCCAATATGCCTCTCATTCTTCCAAAGTCTTAACCCATCTCCATAAGGTTTCAAGTTCTTCCCTCTAACATTCAAATTCTTCCTTATATGCCACTCTCATTGGATGCTATTATATGCTGCAAAATTAATAATTGACTCTCTCCTTGGTCCATAAATCAAATTCAAATCTAAATCCATCAACTTATAGTAGTGTAAATAGGTTATACACCTTTCTAAATGGAAATTGTTGTGTTGGGGGACCTAGCTCCTTAAGTACTAGATTCTTGTCACCTAGGTGGATATGTACGAACTTGTCCACCACTTCCTCCTACTATATATCTTTTAACACTATCGCCCTCCCAAACCTAACTTGTATTCAAACCACCAAGTTTTGTGCTTCAATGATGGTTATCTTTGCTTCTCCAACAACTTATTTTCTTTGTCAATCTAGTGGGATATCTCTCTTCTCAAATAATTTGTGGTGGTAGAAGTGTAGCCTCCGTAGTGACTTCCTTAATTGTTTCCTTGATGTAGGTATCCTCTTTATGTTGTATTCTTCAATGTCAATAACTGAAGTGTCCCTGGGCAGGGGGACTTCTCCTTCATTACTAACTCCCTACAACTTGTTGATCAAGGAGAAGGTTTTATACTTCTCTTAACCAACCCCTCAAATCTCACTAGGGCATGTAAAATAATGGGATAAATCTGCCCGAGATTTCCTGCCCTACTTTTCTGATTGGTTTTTAGATATAGAATTTACAAGTGTTGAAAGGAAAATAATTTACATGAAAATTCGACAAAAAATAAAAGTAAAATTTAATATTTACAATTTTTTTTGAAATTTTACAAAAATTCCAAAGTAAATGACTGCACATTGAAAAATCAACAAACATAAATTAAAAATAAGAAATAAAGAGTAGAAAACTCATCAACGTTTCAAAGCTTTTCAGCCTTAAAAATCTATAGAGCCCCAGTTGCATTAAGTTTATGAATTAAAGAGAATAAAATGCTAAAAATATGAATTTTCGGAGAAGTATACGCAACAAATATAGAGAAAAATAAGGTTCATTTATTAATCAAATGTCTATGAGTACAACACAATTAGAAGGAATATTATTCTGAAGAATCATTGACCAAATCTGTTTCTAAACATTTGCAATGTAAATGAATCATATCCATAAGTTATGGAAATAAAAATAATGATGAGACAACTTTTAAACACCTCGTATGATCTCATACAATAGTAGACAACCCCTTTCTCTAAAATGATATGTCCAAAGGATGAATGGAGTTTCTCATTTGACTATATCTTCCCTTTGAAAATGATCTCTCATTGCAATATTCTCTCCCTTCCCTTCATAGACCCCTCTCCTCTTTTATGCTTCCTCTAAGTGGTTAGACAATTGAACCACTTTGGTAATTTATCATAATACATTTTCTAATCAAGTGTTGATTTGAATTCGAGGTGGGGTTTCTAAAGGGAAAAATAGGCTAAATTATCTTAATAAAATATTATGTTTAAATTTCCTAGTGAGTGGGACTTGCCCTAATCCATGAAATAAGTCATTAAATATGACTGTCAACATAAACTTTTAATCATCAATAATATAATCATCATAAATACATGTGTCATATGCCTCAAAGATAAATTAAATAATGCGACCATAAAATTTGCATAAGTAAACACAACTTCCATGCATCCATTATGAAAACTAGCCATCATCATCCATGCATATACAAGCTAAAGTAACCCTCATTAAACGAAAAAATATAATCTCCTTGTGCCTCCAAAAAGACCCTTGTCTCTCAATCATTTAGCATCATGATAATCAGTGCACAAATACATCCTAAAAAATGTACATGGGTCCTCAAAACACATGTCAAATATATCACAAAATCCCAAAAATATTCCCTTCCATATATGCATACAAATCTGCAATAAGTCTATATAAATTAGTGCTGAGAAAGTAAAGTGAATAGAAGAAAAATGAAGCATAATCATCCATAAATAAAATTCAAGTTGAAAATATCCATAAACTATCATTCTGACCTGTGAGAGGTGTTGATTTAGGGTAGCATCAGATGTGATCTAGCCATGAAAATTGGTGGAGAGGCTAAAGCACATAAGATATCCAGTACCCAAAAATGGTTTGGGAAGAATCTAACCAGTTTGGGAGATATTAAAATAATTATTATTTTTAATGGAGTCCCTAAGTCTAAACTTAGGGAAAATAAAATATTAATGTGAATTAATATAAAACTGAGTTAGAATGGTCCAAAAGTCATGGATCAAGCCATATATAATCTTAGCCATTGATTAAGGACTTAATCTCGGCTGTTGAATTGTAAACGACAAAAGTATAAGAGGAGGCTTGAGGGTCTCTTGGGAACACACCGAGTTGATCAAGAATTCGATTTTCTGGGGTAGGGCTTGCTAAGAAAATCGAAGGAGTGATCAGAGTTGTAGCTGAGGGGCAATGAATGCAGTAGTAGATAGGCTAAGATAGTACCAGGAGAATCAACACAGAAGTCGAGAGAGGGTAGACGCAGAGCCAGCTAGAGGCCAAGCAGAAGCAGCCAGAGGCCACGTAGAGGCAGCTAGGAGTTGCACAGAGCTTGAAGAGGGTCAACGTGGGACACACAAAGGCTCTAGAGGTTGACGCAGAACCCTGAGAGGCTGACACTGGGCCGGAGAGGCTGACACTAGGCCAAAGAGGCTGACGCTAGGCCAGAGAGGTTGACACAAACCCTAGAGGCTGACGCTGGGAGATTTCGTGGGGCAGATTGGGGCTGGTATCTGTATCGACTGAGAGGTACTAGTACCGAGGGCATTCTCTGTTGGTTGAGCCATTTCTGGCACCTAGATTGTATTATGAAACTGCTTAATAATAAAACCCTCAAATAATTGCACTGTTTTTCTCGCATTGGGTTTTTCTAGGGACATTAGTCCAAAAATAATGGTGTCACTTGCGTGTTTGTTTTTCCTTCAGTTGATGATCTGTATGTGTTGAGACTATATTTGTATTTATTTTAAGTATTTACATGGTAAATAACTTGTTAATTAATAGAACAAGTAGGAAGAAATAAATCAGAAAGTACAGGAAGGATTTCTAACAGTTATACTTAGAAATTCCAACATGTTATGAGAGCGTGGTCGCAGATCACAGGATAACTGAGGGCATCAACCGAGCAGAAACAACTATCCTGAGTGACAGACGTTGTTCCTAGCAGAAAACAACAAGGAAGGGGTGACACAGTGCTTGCGTCATCAGCTCGAGCAAGGAGGAAGATCAGCGCAGTGGCAGGGAGGAGCAGGGAAAATTTTAAGAACCCCCCCTAAATTTATATGTATAATAAATGGGCGAATCTCCATGGTATATAGGAAAAATGGAAGGCTATTTTATCAATAGTGTAATATGTACATATAATTTTTTTGGCGAATCTCTCACCAGATTATATTATCTTGTAAAAGCATGGCAAATATTTTACTCAATTATAAGATCTTGTAAGATCTTGGCGAGTCTTTCACTAAATAATAAAACTTTGTAAAGTCCTAGTGAATCTTAGCATTGTGAACTCTTAGAGAATTTTCTGAAAAAGTATAAAACCATATATGACAACAGCCACATGGTGGCAATATCACTGTTTTTTTTTTCACATTTCCACGACATGGAACTTGTTTATAAAATTATAAAAAGCCAACCAAGTCCCTTATAACATGCAGGTAAGCTTATAACAGAGTTTGATACCTCTACTATGCTTGTCTTCATTCAAGTGTCATAGCTACTATACTTAACACTGTGAATCACAACTCTCTCAGAACTCAACTCTATAGTGTAATTAAAACCTTTGGAAATTGAATCTGACAACTCTATAAAAAGGATTAGTGAAATAGAAGCTTTTGTGAATGAGCCCACTAACTATTACTGCTAAACAATCAATCTAGACTATGAAGTCTTCCATCTTGATCAAAATCGTGCTCATGATCAGGGGAGTGCTACCACCTGGCCTGACATAATGGCAATCATAGCTTCCAATAATCAACAACCACCTTGCAAGGAGATCCTGGCTCATGTCTCATGAATTTTATTCATCAATCTTAACTGATATAAATCTTATAAAGATAATATTAGAATCCTCTCTAGATTCACTGTTAATACAAGGGTAAAGGAAATTTTCTAGCTCAAGGCACTAGCCAATACCAACTTTTCTATTTGTGACCCCTTTGTGGGGATGCACCTACCCTGCCTCGTTGGGTTTCTGCCTTGTAACATAGTTCAAGGATCACAAGACTTTCCAATCTTCCTACTCCATTAGACACACTTTATATGCTATACATAGTGAATGGAAAAGAAGCATTATAGAACACAAAATTTCACAGAAGGAAGAAAAATCTTAGCCAGTTCAATATCAAAATCTTAACCACTGATTAATAAAGAATAACAAGTAGTGTAATGAATTGTTCCGAGTTATTTATTTACAAGCTGCAAAGAATGTAGTGGAAGGGAAAATATTACTTAGACAACCCTTCAATATTTTCTACTAATATGTCGGTGCATGTACATATGAAATTAAGAGCATTGTTGAATACAAAGTTTCCTTTTCTCTTGCCTCCATTTTGACAAATTAGTGTGAAATCAGTGTCACTTTGAATCTCCTTTCTTGTGTGGATGTTTTGACAAATCAATGTGAAGTAAAAGTCACTTTGAATTTCCTTTCCTGCGAGGGATCACATCCATAGTTGATTAGTAAAAGATAATCTACTATATATTATGTTCAAGAAAATCACTGCAATCTATAGTGGAAACGAGACCTCAATTCTTATTTGAATTTGAATATCTCAAGACAACATAAGAGATAAAAATGCATATGGCCTTAGTAGCTAGAAAACAATCACTCCGTCATTACAAGACCACCTAGATTTCAGCACTTAATCTAAATAATGACACTAGTTGCAGTGCTTATTTGCATTAACACCATGGAAAAGCAACAACAATGTTTCAAAGCACACTTACTGGAAAAGTTGTAACGTTCCGAGAATATTTACTGATAGCATATGAACCTTGTAGATATGGTGGGCAAACTAGGGAACCCAAATCTTGGAAGATATCTCATACCAAATCTGAGAAAAAAATAAAAAAGGGAAAAAATCAAAATCTATAAATCAAGAAATGAATTGTTTACAAATCAAATACAATGCCTTTAACTAACAGTTAAATTGTGGTGATATATTTAAATGTTTAGTAAGAGGGGAACTTAAAACCATGGAATATTACCTTTTTCATTACTGTCATCCCTCAGTGACTGAGATTACAAATCAATACTTATGGAAAGATTGTAAGAAATTCTGTGAAATAGTAAAGCATAACCTCTATTTTCAAGCAACAAAATCAAGACATTGTTACATCAAGAGCCATAATTGATACATAATCAATGAATCAAGTCCTTGTATGGCACAGGCTTGTTTCACAACATCTATTTTCTCAATAACAAAATCAAGACATTGTATGTGGTTATTGCCAAAAGGAAACTGTGTCCTAATTTGGAAGAGGATCTTATCAAAAGACATGGATTTATTCAAAGCTACAAAGCCTAATGCGTTACTGAAAAATAAGTTGGAATATGGGATCATGATACTTAAATTGAAAAAATATGCTCTCCTTTTAGAAACATCACAGTTATACAGTGTTTTTTGAAAGCATTAGAATTTGAAATTGGGCCTTTCTATCAAGACAAATTTTCATTAACAGAATGTACTTTCCTACCTGAAACGTTGTAGATATCCAAGAAAAACTTGAAACGCATAAGAGAACTTAGCATAATGTACATTCTTTCCTTCCTTAACATTCTTAAAGAATTGAGGTTCTCCAAGTCATCAGGTAACTTTCAAAGGAAATGACAGTTAGTAATAGTCCAATTCACAACTGAAGATGTGTCACAAATACAAGGGGGCATCTCCTCCAAATCACAAAAGTGCACCAGGTTAAAATCTAGCATTATTGGAAGCTTAATGCTCGACTAGGTGTTATTGAACCCAGACATTTTTCCAATCTTCACTAAAAGCTTAAAGATAGCTTCTCTAAGTTCTACATGAAATTACCATGCTCTTGAAGTGGGGGCACATGCAGCCTCTCCAAGTGAATAGTCTTAAACTAAGTGAAGACAAGGCCGATAGATCATTCAGTGTGGATCTCTTTAACCAATAATTGAATACTATGTCTCTCTTGAACCCATAATTGAATACTATTAGGACTTTCAATTTTTTCATGGAACTCAAAAATGTTGGAAGAAAGTATTTACTTCCAGAAAAGAGTAAAACTAAAGCCTCTGCTTGAGGACAATTGATGTCACACCACTAATACTTCTCTATGGAATCTATATAGGTAAACCACAAATGCAGAATTCCATTAGAATATTGTGTTTATTGAATACACAAATGAAATCATTGCATTTCTTTAAAATATATTTTGAAATCAAAATTACTGAAATGACATATCGATAACCTAGTGGGTGTAGGATAAAATTCACCCGTGTCATTCATAGAATCATGATAAAAAACCTAATACTATATATAAAACCAAGAAAAATTCAAATTCATCACTTCTAGGGACCTCGTAACCACCCTGCCAATACACAAGTATGTTCCTATTTGCAGTTAGAAAAATTACCCAAATTACA
The DNA here is from genome assembly GCA_031772625.1 of Pinus tabuliformis. Classification (NCBI taxonomy): domain Eukaryota; kingdom Viridiplantae; phylum Streptophyta; class Pinopsida; order Pinales; family Pinaceae; genus Pinus; species Pinus tabuliformis. The sequence goes on along the minus strand of CM062817.1, from coordinate 225,641,240 downwards.
ATTTGTTTACTCTAGCCTATGTTGGAAAGTTATAGAAGGATGACTAGTGCAATCAATACATTCCTTTTAGCCTTGGATTTGTTTCAGTTTAAAACAGAAGTATACAAATATACTTGTCCAATGTCTACTACTACGGAGCATTAGTTAATTCATAAGAAAGTATGTAAACATACAAACATAAATTCACACTCATGAATATCCCAACTTTCTATCAAGTGCTATGACTACAGTGATGGAAATCACAATTATTTTCAAAAGCCTGGAATCATGCCTAAGCATCCTCTATGAATGACCCAACACCTTCCTGGTTAGCTCTCTACATTAAAGTTGCAACAAACAATATGACATTAGGCATGAAACCGCTGCAGAACTCAGGCATAAATGGCAAGTGCAAACCACGTTTTCAAGATATCGGTTAGAAAATCCATAGCATATAATAGCACAAATTGAGAAACTCATAATGTCCTCTGTCTATTGAATATTGTAGCCAATTTTCTCACATATTATATTGCAGAGCATAAAGCTGCTCATAAATTAACGTAACACACAAGCTTCATATTCCTTGTTTTTCTTCAAGTTTGTTGCCATCGACCACACAAATCAGAGATAAATCATGGAGGAACTTCATTGAAAGCATGGATATATAACATTGAAATAGTAACTGCACATATTTTGAATAAAATTTGTAATGTTTTACGATTGCAAAGAAAATTAAATATGTCAAAATAAAATGTGGAATCTGAATTTGCTTTACAAGACTTAAATTATTAAAGATAATAACAAATCTTCCCAACCATTCAAGATAAATCTGATTAACTTGAATGCACATATTCTTTATTTCCATTATCTAAATGTTTTACTGTCATGAAAAATAGATATTGCCATCTCAACATATCCTTGATCATTTGACATTGCCCTTGGTTAGTTTTGAAATTAATGGCTAAACATTTACAAAAGTTCTAATATTGTAAGCCTTACCATTTCCCTTTCATTTGTCAAGTTTATTTTCCACAATTTTTATTTCAATGAAACATTAAAGGCTGCAAATTTTGTGGTTAAGATCCAACTGGTAGAAGAAGGATGACTTTATATGAAGCTCAAACCACTCACAGGACCCTTTAATACCACCATGCTTATTTGGCATGCCTAGGGTCTACAAAACCACAATACTGACATAATAGATTTCATGCTACAAGAAAACAGAAATACTTCAAGCTCAACTTCCATTACATTTTTTTACACGCACTATATGGTCTACCCTGTCCTCTGAGATGGATAGAGGTTCTTTGTGAAGACACACCAAATACAACTGAGTGATTTATGGCACAATGATTAAATAATGATAGGCCAACAAAATATGTACTATTCAAAATAAGATATGCTCACGGAAGGGAAAGATTACTGGCCAAGGATTTAGACTCCAAAAACCTAATTGGAAGTTGGTTTATGTGGCCTCAAACCAGATGCACTTGGACTCATATTTTTTCCTTGACTAACCAGGGGAATGCCCGAATGCTTTTCCCCTCTTTGAGGGCTATGTGTCCGTCTGATCTCACTTATACGGGGGCTATATATTTGTTTAGCTTTTGCAATTTGGGGACTTAATGCAGACTCGAATCCATGAATTGGTGTGCAATAACTCGAGCTAGTTATCTGTGGACTATATGTGTGTTTGACCTCACCGCGACTTCGTGTAATCATCTCATCCAAAACTTCACCATCATTTGCACCTGTCCCCATGCTTCCTAGTCCGAATCCCTAAATTCTAGCCTCCTGCAATCAATATGTGTTACAGTTCAATTTGTTACTGTTCATGCTGCAGGGGTTATGAAATAGAATTGAGAAATATTTTTAAAATTTGTTTGATATGTGTCTTGCACTTACTGTTATATTGCATGGCATTCCAGGGGCTTCTTCATACTCTGTTGCATCCAATTCTTGAAGATGTGCTCCTTTGAAAAACTTGGGAAGGATATACTGCCTCGCTGGGACTAACAAGTTACAACATGATCAGTAGTGGGAAGAGAACACCATCTATAGGCACCCATGTGATACCAGAACATGCCAGCAAATAACATGTCTGGAAAATGGTGAAAGTGGCAATTGTCTTGAAAGGCATCGTTTCAAGAAATGTAGCATGATACTCCTGAAGTACTCTGTAACAACATTGATCAGCTTTGAAAACTATATTACAAGCATTAAATTCAATCACATTATAGTTTGAATAAATTTCATACTTGTATCTACGACTTGGAGCAGTGAAAAGAAACAATATTCTTTCCCAAATTGATTTCCTGGAAAAATCTCTATGGCCATGAAAGCAAAGTAACCCCAAAGCACAGTAGTTGGGATCTTTCTAATGATGGGCATTACTGCAAGGCAGCCAACCACCATCAGAGATTGCAAAAAATTACTCAATCACTGTTCTTTCACCTCAAAAGGAAGCAGGTCATCCACATCCTTGTCAACATTAAAAATTGATTCATCAACTGGGGCATCCATATTCCCAGTACTTGCGGCCAACTGAATTGTGGTCTCTTTCAATTCCTTGAGTGCTTGCACAAATGGTTGGGACATGACAGGAAAAATAAATAAAGGGAGAGGAAAATTAGATAAAATGAAACACCCAAACTCAAAAATAAGACGATTACCAAGGCAGGTGGAGGCTGATAAACCAGTGTGGTCTGCATTTGCTCATAGGCTTCTTACATGTTTCCGTATAATTGCCCTAAGGTTGAATTTTTCTGCATACTTTTCCGGACTATTGTCACTAACTTGCTATGCACCAACTGTAACAAAAGTACTTGTAAGTTACTCATCTATAAAATGTCTGAATTGCATCTTTGCCATGAGAAGTTGCAATTGATAATTCCAATATATTGGTACTTGATGTTTGAGGGTAGCTAAGCTTTTCGTGTGCATGGGATATTGAGGAATAACACCATTTGAAGGAGGTATGCCAACAAGACCACATAAAATACTCTGCCACAATAAAAGGAAAATTTATGAATCCACTAGAGATTTTTTATGGAGGTGAAAACAAAGAATGGAGAGTTAGATCAAGATGTCTTCAGGAGAGCAAGAGCTCTTCCTGTTATAGACATTTTTGTGCCTTAAAGCATTAAGCACCCAATGATTCCAATCTCAAACCAACAACAATTCTTTGCAATAACAAAATTCCAGCCTCTAGATCTCATGGAGGAGAGATCCATATATAGATGTTTGGAGAGAGGATGAGTCAGCTTGAGATCTGACTAGTGTCCTCTCCCTCTGTCAGTTCTTGATTCCACTTGGAGATTTGGAACCTCTTACTCATCACCAGTCGAATTCCCTGAGGCAAGTGTCATTTTGGAAGCTTCCTGGGTTTTGACACCTTGAGAAATGAGCTTGCCACATGTCCACTCTCGTTCAGCGCAGGTAGCCAGTGTTCCCTTTGACATTCAACGCAGGTAGCCAGTGTTGGCTTTGACATTCAGCGCAAACAGCTAGTGTAGCCACTGAAATGATCCTGAATTGACTTGTTTTTGAGCAGTTTCTGGTGGAGAACTTCTGTGAATTGCTGTGGTTTGTTAGCCTTGTTCCTCTAGGGGTAGGAACAACATGTTGAGGGACTTTGGATCCCTTAGATTATGGACATTTCATGCTCAATGCTGTAAGGCACAAAAATGTCTATAACAGTTGCCCCCTAAAGTATGAGGCTGTTTATCGGGTGAAATGCTTTATCAGGGGGATCCGAAGTTCATCCAATGCTGGGAGGAGACCTGTAATAAGATACAATACAATACATTATTTTTCATACTGCTTTCATGATCTAGCTGAGGCGGGCATTCCCATGCTCAGCTTTATAAATTCATTTTTCTGTACATAGAACAGATAATCGTCTGGTGGTAGACTGATAATTTTGATGAAATTATCATCCTTTGAGTAGGATGATTATCTGCTGCAATGATGTACATGTCAATGTCTTTATCTTTCCTGAATATATATCGCAACCCGGATGGATGGAACTAGATCCGGGGTCTTCAAACTCGTTCGATCTTCACTCTAAGTACAAGTCGATCCATGTGAGAAATGTTCTGAAGTCGAACATGGAAAGACATCGCTTGATTACCGGTCAATGATGTAAACCGTTAACAAGCGCGAGAGGAATCACCGATAATGATAATGACCCTCAAGGTACTGCAGTACAATTCACGTGGTGTGAATAAAGGACTTGGCGTCGAACACCACGCAAAATCTTTCGGTCGAAGGTCATTGATGTATACCTGTCGTCGGAAGTGAGAAACTTGCCATTGAGGCATGCAAGCTTCAAAGTACTGAAGGGGTTGTTCCTAGATCAACTTCTTGGATAATGAGCTGATGTCGACAAGAAGCGATCCGTCAAAGGAGGGCCTTAATGAATCCCACATCAATGACACGGAACGGAGCTAATGATTTTGATGGAGGTGAAAACGATCTGTGACATATGATTCAGGGTGGCGGTCATGAAAGGATGAAGGATAATGTACGGCAGTGGATGGGACATGGTTGACTTTTCTGAACGACTTCTCTTGAACATGTGGCGACACTGATGCAATGTATCGGTAGCATTACCCCAAATATGGATGGTATGGCGAGACCATGGTGATGACCGGTGAATGAAACAACCCAACCCGATTGTGGTACGGAGGAAAAGTGTCATGTTCAAGAGCGACTTGCTACCATCAAAGTTTTCTTTAGTTTCTCCCAATTTTTCCCCAGTCATTGCTGACCAGTACCTCTTTATTTTTGTCAAGCTTGAGGAGGATAACATATGCTTGTTCTATAACCTGCCCTTCGGGCAAGCCCATCGCTATGTTTTAACGAGCCTAGCGATAGTGAAACTCGTTCTCGTCTAAAGACAAGTTTGTCGCTATTTAATGATTTTAACGAGTCTAACGACAAAGATAACTCGGTTCTTTTCATTTTTTGAGAGTCTGAAAAGATACATAAAGTTAACTCCAAAAGTCCTTTTTCGTCATCTAATCCCTTAAGTCCGAAAAAGTATAAAACAATACAGAAGGGATGAGTTTTCGATAGTTTTAACGAGCCGAACAAAACAAGCGCTCGATCTTTTTGTGCAATAATCCCTCAGGTCCAAAAAGATTAAAATCTAGAGGAGGGATAGCTCTTCCGGTCGCTTTAACAAGCTGGAAGGCCAAAACTCGGCAATCTTTTCATATTTTACGAGTCAGATGAAAAGAGCTTAAAGAAGACTCGTCTTTTGAGGAACGAGTGATGAAACAGGTTAGCAGCTGATTCCAGGTACAGGTTGGAATTTTCCAAGCACGGCAGTGTCACAAGGATGGCTAGTGAAATCACTCTTCACAGCTGTTCCTCAAAATGGGTAAACAAACATATGGAGGTGAACGATCGACCAATGGAAAAGTGGAGGTGACGGGAAAAAACGACCAAGGCTTTAATGGCTGATGATATTACATTCACAGTGGTTATTTACCGGGATAGTTCATTTTTTAACGAGCTTAAACGTGGGTGGAAACATTTGCTCGATCTTATGTTTATTTTTTAACGAGCATGAACTATGCGCTAAAACTGCTCGGATCTTGCGTTTATTTTTTAACGAGCATGAACTGTGTGCTAAAACTGCTCGATGCGGGTTTATTTTTTAACGAGCTTGAACCCTGCGGTAACACTGCTCATGGCGGGTTTATTTTTTAACGAGCTTGAACCCTACAGTAACACTGCTCGTGATAAGTTTGCATGCCCCCAGCATAATAACGCAAATCAAGGTGCATGCCCCCCAAGCTTCATTGCATTCAACTTGGTGGTTGGAATGAAGGTTTACCTTTGAGATTTGGAAAGGAGATTGTTTCATTTTTTAATGAGGTTGACACAGTAAAAGAACCATCCTCATGACTCCTTGTTTCATTTTTTAACGAGGTTGACACGAGATTAGAACCGTCCTCGGAGCCCACTGTATTTACAGTATTTCTATTAGGGCGATGATCCACGCTGACAAAATGTTTAGGAATCTTCCGAATCCACTAGATATAGAAGATTTCATATTGTAGGTTTCCACTGTGGCCACTTCCGCCAGATTACTTGCAGGCGGTAGGGAAAAAGTACCCATTAAGGCAGGGTCTTTTAGGAGACCTACTCCAATATTTTGAAGCGAATGATTGCTTCCATGGATCATTGGAATGCTTCCCGTAACTTGTGAACTGTCGGGGAGGAAAGTTTGTTGGTCGATGACTGTAATTCCTCCTTGAAAGGGAAATGTAATCTTCCTGAAGTAGGTCGACACAACTGCGGCCATTGCATATATCCAGGGCCTTCCCAGTAGGATGTTGTAATCGAGGTTTCCATCAATTACTTCAACATCAATTCCTACTGTTTTGCCCCCTAGTTCAACTTGCAAGTTACTTAAAATCCCATATGGAGTGTATGATCGTCCATCAAATGCTTTTAACGTTGTTGACGATCTTGACAAGGGTGGTGAGCCTAAATTCTTCCAGCAACTCATCGACATAATACACGTAGATGCCCCCTCATCAATAATTGTTCGATGAACAGTTTTGTTGAGGGCTTTCACTTGAATAAGGAAAGCTAGTTGAGCTGGTAACTGAGGGTCATATCCTTTATGATCAAAGGCCACAAGATTGGAGTCCATTGGGTCAATTTCACCTATTGCTGATAATAAAGCTTGGTCTTGGGAGAGGCAATTTTTCGGTACCTCAAGCGTCGACATAGCGGACGGCGATTGGGCCAGGTCCTCTATTATATTATAATTCTGTGCTATTTTTGCACGAGGATTAAATGTCGACTTGTACACTACTCCCTTTGGCGACTTTATAATTTGTTCAGGAATGGTGGGTGGCACAACTTTGGTCAAAGTTGTTGTCGAACTACTAGGTTGTTCATTAGCCTTGTTATTTGACACCTGTGGATTCCCGTAATCTTTATTCCTTGCCAAAGCATCATTTTGCTGCTTTGAGATAGACAACATAAGCACTTGGGATCGGGAAGCATTTTGATTAGCAACCAGTTTGGTACCCGGGCTTGGAAACAGATCAGTCAATACTGCTGAGGTTTTTGAACTCTTAAAGAGTTTCTTAACTTCAGCTATATGTGGACAATCTCTCGTCCAATGATCCTCATCGCATATATGACACCTCGCAGGGGGTTTCCTTTTTCTCCCTTTCTTTTTCTTCTTTCCCCCTGGTTGCTTCAGTTGTTTGCCCTTGTCGGTCGACGCGGCATTTACTTCTGAGGCAAGAAGTTCCTCATTTGCATTTTGACTGGAAATCTTATGGGCCCTTGTAGATGTAGCCTTTGTCAATTTCGTGTCTGTCGTGCCAATCACGCCATCGATGGCATGAGAGTCATTGTTCGATTTAGGAGGAGGAGGAATTGAGAATTCTGGTCTAGTGGCGTCAGGTATTTTGTCGTAGAGCGTGCTAGACTGAGTATAGACCAAGTCCAGATATTGCGCACGAGCGATGACTTGCTCTTCCGTTACGACTCCCCCCTTTGCCACATCTTCCATGATTGTAGGAAGTAAGGATTTGATAAACCATTCAGCTAATAGCTGATCGGGAACGTACGTTTTTACCATCCTACGACGACGTTGCCACTCATGTATATGATCAGATATGTGAGTGGCCGTTGTCTGTTTGAAGTTGGTTAGGAGTTCCGTTCCCGTTTCATACCTTATCGGTAATTGAAAATGGGTTAAGAAAGTCGTGGCTAAGGTACTGAAATTGTCGAACGAAGCTCTAGGCAATTCAATATACCATTTTGCCGCTGGACTCGTTAACGTCCTCTGAAAAAGGCGAAGTCTTATCGAATCATCATTCAGGGTGTTTGATGAACACCACAGATGAAATGTCATCACATGATTCGACGGATCTTCACCCGGATTTCCATTAAACTTTGGAATATCTGATGGAAGTTTATGCGGGATCGCTGGCCAACAAGGGGCATAAGCAATTGGATCATTCGTCAGCCGATTTAGATCTGGTAATTCTAGAGTTTCTACAAAGGGCAATTGTTTATTCAGGTTAGGCGAAGCATACCCAGGATAAGATGGAATCGCCTGAGTAGTGGGTCTTTGTATACCAGCATAATGTATTTGATGCTGGCAACTTTGACAAGGTTGATGGGCATAACCATTATAGTGTGGTTGTTGATAACCGCTTTGGAAATGCAGTTGCCCATTACTTACAAAGACTTGTTGCTCAGGTCCTTGATATGATTGCTGGAATTGCGGTTGTCGAGATTGAACCAGCTCTGGTTGTTGAACATCCTGCATAGGCATTTTTCCCCACAACACTTCCAGAATAGGGTAGCCAGTGACAGTTGAACATAAACATGAACTTTGACAAAAATTACAACATAGTTCTAAATAATATATATATATATATATATATATATATATATATATATATATATATATATATATATATCCTGAGGTAATTTGCATACCAAAAATCCTAAGAGAAGTAAGTCATAATGGTATGAAGAAGGTTTTCTTAAGTTGAATTCCTTTTGTTGGGCAAGTTGGGATGCAACGCTGTGATCAAAATAATAAAGCACTGCAATCATTGTTGCCAGAATGAAAGCTCCAAAAATGTATAACAATGGCACATCAAGCATTTCCTATGTGGAAAAATAAGTACTATCATTGCATGGAAACGAAAACAAAAAAGGAAAAAAAATGGATTCTATGTTTTGAGGTGGTGGATGAAAGGCAAGATCAGTGCCTTATCATGTTTGGGCTATGGGAGCGCACATTTTATGTCAAAGGGAGAATATAAAGAAGGATTATGGGTTATAAACAGCCAAGGATCATCCCCCTACCTTGTGTTGTTGCCACCCCCAACCTTCCAAAGTTCAAACCAACTGTCTTCCAATCAACGGAAAGGCCAACACCACCGCCTTCCAAATCATTGAAGATTTATTGTAGGATTTATTTGGAGATCTTATACAATCCTCAGTAGACAGAGGCTGTATGTACTTCCAACTCACCACCTTTCTCAATAAGCCCTTCCCTTCTATAATTCTCTAGACATATTTAGCAGCCAGGGCTCTTTCCAAGCAATGGAGATTTTAAATGTCCCATGCTCACATCTCTTTAGGAACAACAGTTTTTTTCCATGAGACCCAAGGAATATTCTTTTTTCTGTTTGTCCCCAGCCCATAAGAATCTAAAACTAAGTCTTCTTACCTGTTCCAGGACCTATTTGGGAATAAAGGAAAAAAACACTCAGTACACAGGGATGGCTTCAAGTAGGGATTTCACCAGCACTAACTTACCCCCCATGATGATAACCATCTATTACACCATATTGACATCTCCTTTTCAACCTTAGAAACCATCCACACCCATTCTATTTTTTTGCAGTCACTGAATTTAGATAAAAACTTAGCGCTGCGATTACAATTGAGCTAATTGAGCACCCAGATTACAATTATTGTATTGGGGACATTGTTATTCGACTGGCATCTGCTGTAGAGCTACTAGAAGTGTCTGGTGTTGTTTAATCATCAGTTGATGATAAGGTGTGTCAAAACATCTCGTCACTTGAGAATTGTATGAAAACAGAAAATGATTCAAACATTGAGAAAGATTGTGAAATGGAGCCAAAACCTGAGTATTGTATTAGAACAGATCTATCTTCAGAACATAGATCTTTGAGAAAAAGGCAAAAAGCTAAGGCTGGTCTGGCCTTTGAGGATCAGTCTAGTGATGATAAAGAAATTGAACTGAAGCAAAAATCTGTAAATGAGACCAAAATTTCTAGCAAGGGTCTTTAAGAAGGTGTAAAGCTAAAATAGGTATGGATACCGAAGAATCAGATTTATCCTTGAATGGGAATATTATAGGTCTCAAAAACGGGGATATTGAAGTGATGTGGGTAGATGGAATGATTTAAAAAGTAAGTGCTCTCTTGTTTTTGCTTGGATCTATTCTTTGTTACATTGATGTTTACTAATGGTAGATGGCAAAGAATCTCAAATGATCAGTCATATTTGACAATCATAAACAACTTAATTTCCAAATAAAGTTTTGTTCAATAATCTTGAAGAACTAGAACCACCACAATCTAGCTACACCAATGGTGCAAATCCTTAGCAAAAGTGGCAAAATATTTTTTTTTAAACATGGTATACTTGATCATGTTACTTATACAGGTTTCAATCTATTTTACCAGTATCCAAAGAGAAACTCACTAGTGAGATGATGCAGGCTACGCTACAATAGGCCAATAACTTTTTTATCCCCATAGCCAATATACGGGTAAGGGTACAAAACCTAGATATTTGAAATACTCATACCCCTGAGCACTACGAGCAGTGATGCGTCTACTGGGCTCCAGGCACAACATTTTCTGGGAGGGAACATGGTGGCATAAAAACAAACAACAAAGTTGTCAACATTAAGAAAAATTGTTACCATACATCCTTTGATCATATTCCAAAGAAAAAATATAATGTTTGTGCTCACCGAGAGAAGATCAATTCCTATTGGCTCAAGACCTAGAACATGCACCTAACCAAAAAGAAACTAAGAGGGTCAACACTGTTAAAACTTCACAAAACTTGATCATAACCAAAACAACTTTAGCAAGAAGACATGTCAATCACCAATGAAACAATGTAAGAACCTAAATTCAGGCATAATTTCTTACACAAATAAGAGAATGCTACATCTATGGTGGAAAAACAATGATTAACTACTTAGCCAACCTATTTTGAAGAAGCACAGGATTACATGAATCAACGAGCAAGGATCATCTCCATCATTAATCCAAAGAGTTCAAAAATGCAATGCTACCCATGAGAAAACAACACCAACAATGAGCTATCCATGTAGATCAACATAATCACAGAGTTACTTCATCATCAATGAAAACATATGGTGCATGAAATCCATTGAAGAAAAGACATCAATATCATAGAATATACCCTTATTCTCAACAAGGCACCCCTAGCATTAATTCAACAAGGATACAATGTCCCTAAAAGCCTTTGTAAAACCATCAAGAACAAGCAGGTTTAAATTTTGAAATATATCTGGATAAAAACTATGCCTCACAATAAAAAAACGTGCTTCAAAAACAAAGTCACTAGTATATATCATTGCAAATTTTAACAAGACTTCTTGCTCAGAAACAAACATCATTTATATACAAAATTTCACCTTTTTCTATGGGCTGGACTTTTGAGAAAATTTTCGTGGTTAGAATCCAAAATAAGCGTTCTCTTTCATAGTTCACCATTAGAACCTTGCATGATTCAAAGCAAGGGTTCCATCACCATTGAGATGTTATCATCAAAACCAACATAAAAACCACTTGAATATCATATGCTCTACACATCAACATAACAAGTAAATACTGGCACTATAAAGCATAGAAAACCATATTGCACAATATTATAAAATACCCTGTTAGTAACAACAAATGGCAAAGAATTTCTAATGATCAGTCATATTTGACAATCGTAAACAACTTAATTTCCAAATAAAGTTTTGTTCAATAGTCTTGAAGAACTAGAACCACCACAATCCAGCTACACCAATGGTGCAAATCCTTAGCAAATGTGGCAATTTTTTTTTTTTTTTAAACATGGCATACTTGATCATGTTTTTTTTTTGCTAAGTATGATTAATCTATTATTTACAAAAAGAGAGAACTGTTACATCATTTGAACACAGAGAGCCATCATGCCTGAGAGTTAGGCCGTTTGAGCATGACTGAATCAAAAACAGGGAGATTGAACATGATATCCCACGTAGGGGAAACAGAGAGATACAAACAACAGACACTAGACAATAGTCCCGACACAACAGAAACTAGACAATAGACCCGATACAAGAACATAGAGAAAGTTTGACAAACAGAGCCAGAGAGAACCTTTCCTCCTTTCCACTGGGCTTCAAAAAACTGGTGGATAGCTGACACATAAGATTATTCGTCGGGTTGCTCCTCCACTATCCTGCACCATCCCTCTTCCGGTTCCTGCCTGTCCGGCTGAGCGTGGGCAACTGGCACAATGTTGATGGCGCTGGCTGGCTAAGGCGTCCCGTGTTGCATGTCAGTAGAAGGCTTCGGAGAGCCGGGATTTTGGATTTCCTCAGTTTGAGGTATAGGGGCACTAGGCTCGCCCTCGTCTTGGGCTTCTTCTATGAAGATAACAGAGACATGAGCCGTAATTCAAGGGCGAGTTAGAGAACAGTTGAACGAGAAAATAGTTGAGCCAAAGGATGAGGAGCTTGCCCCATGGAGCCAGACCCAGCAGAAGGGCGCGAAGGGTTGCCTCGGCCAGATCCTCTGTGACTAAGCATGCGCTGGCGGGGTCTCGGCATAGCGGACAGAAGAACACGAACAATAGTGATGAAATCTCCTTCAGTGGAAATTCCTCGACCCGTAATGAGAATGCCACGAACACCATAGGATATGCCGCCAACAGCTGAGGGGAAATTACGCACCTTGAGCTCTGCCTCAGGCGCTATCCGAAGACAACATCCGGCGCCTGACCCTCCCCAAGCCCAGTCTTTCTCAAAACTCTGAATCGTTCCAAGCAGAATGAAACACAGTAGCATGTTGCTGGAGCTGAGGCTATTAAATATGCAGGTGCCATTCCCTCGATCCTCACCTGCCATTACTATGGCAATCAAGTTCGTTGCAGGCAGAAATCCTCCCGAGTAGGCGTAACTGGACAACGTTTTAACGCCAAGACCGAACAGACGAACACCCATAATGTTAATCACCTGCACATTGATATCCTCCCACCTGATATTCTGTCTGGCGAGCATGCTGGACAGGTGCCAACCATGCTCCGCCTTCCTCCGTCCCATCGTGGTAAATGCCTTACAGATCACCCGCATCCGGGGGTGTAGCTTCTTCTTGAACCAGCTGATTGCATTCCTGTATTTTATCATTGTTTGGAATTATGTTTATTGATCCTGTGAGTAAGGCGTGATTGCTTTCTACCCCCACATTGGCTAGGATGTCGGCGACTTTGTTGCCATCCCTCTTAACGTGACTGAAGATTATTGCTCTGTTGTTAAGAAGCTCGAGTTCTATAGCTTCTAATCTGGCCTCCAGTCTCCAACTCATTGCTATCTTGCTTGCATGAGAGCCATTGAGGAGTTGTTTGACCATATTGATAAGGAGCAGAGAGTCTCCCTCTACCTCCAGAGGATGGTAATTGTGTGTTCTTGCTAAGAGGAGACCTTGCCATAAGCCTTCCATTTCCGCCGAGTTGTTGGTGTCCCAACCAATATTTCCAAAGTAAATCAGTTGAGGCTTTCCTGCATGATTCCTGAATATTCCACCATAGCCTGCCTTCCCAGGGTTGCCCTTTGAGGCACCATCAAAATTGAGCTTGAATGTGTGCTCTGGAGGAGCTGTCCAAGAATCTTTGTTTGAATTGAAGGTTCGAGGGGCATTGTTGAGAGTTACATTAGGGAGTTGTATATTCCAGTTTTCCCAAATGGCTCTCTCATTGTCGAGTGAGGGAAGGTCCTCCTTAGTCCAGGTATGTATCAGCAGTGTTTCTTTGAGGTTTGTGTAGAATCTGCTCCATATATTCTCTAAAGGAGAGCTTTGATCTTTGAATATACATTTGTTCCTTTCTTTCCAAATTCCCCAAACTAGCAAACCTGGAATTATTTTCCACATATGGTTAAGAATTCCACTCTTGAATGGTTTCTTTTGCCATTGACGCAGAGTATTTATGATGTCCTCTGCCACTCTACATCTTTTCTGACATCTGAAGCTTACCTTCTCCCATAACTGATTGGCTATAGCGCAGGAGTCAAACAAGTGCTGAAGGGTTTCCTCCTGGGCTCTACAATTGACACACATCGAGGGACCATGATAATTTCTTTTCCTTAGCCTATCCCATGTTAGGATTTTTTGATGTCCAACCAGCCAAAGAAAAAGAGATACTTTAGGCCAGATGCCTGAATCCCAAATTTTTCCCCAGAGGAGATTGAGGGGAGATGGATTGGAGTTGATTAATTTGTAAGCTTCAGAAGTTGTAAAGGTTCCTTTTGGCCTATATCCCCATCTTAGTATGTCTTTGTCTTCTGAATGTCGTATGCGTCGATTTTGGAGCTCCCGTTCCAGACTCTCCCTGAAGGGGCAATCTGTATTCCTTATTAACCTATCACTTTGAATCCATTGCTCATTCTCCTGGGTCCAGTGTTGTCTAACTGTTTGCTGCTGTTGCTCCTCCCTAATGTAAGATGGAAGAGGGTGGAGAGTGCTACTGAGCTTTGGCATTTGGTTCCAAGCGTCAGTCCAGAAGCGTGCTGTTTCACCATTTCTTACTTCCCAAAAGCTGTGGTGTTGTATCAACATGTAATGTTGCTTGGCCGCATTCCATATGAGGGAGCCTTTTGCATTGGGAATAAGTCTTATAAGCTCCTTTTGTGGTCTGTGATTTGCGTATTTGGCTGTCCAGATTGTGGCCCAAGGTTTGTCAGTGTTGGAGAGCCACTGCCACCAGAGTTTGGCACACATTATCGCATTGCTTTGATTGGGATCTCGCAATCCAATGCCTCCCTTTTCTTTAGGCATACAAACAGTTGTCCAATTTACCAGGGCCCATTTACGATTAGTAGCTGTGCTTCCCCATAGGAAGTTGCATTGAAGATCCTTTATTCTTTTTATAACCCATTTGGGCACTGCAAGAATTGAAAACAGGTAGAGCGGCATAGCCTGAAGCACAACCTTTATGAGCACCACCCGGCTAGCAATGTTAAGAGTTCGATGCGTCCACAGATTTAGACGAGAATCCAGCTTCTCAATTAAGGTGCGCCAGGTGGAATGTTTGATGGCTGAGTCTATGAGGGGGGCTCCAAGATATTTTGAGGGGAGAGAGTCAATGGGGAAGCCCAGAATGCGAGCTATTGCACGCTGCACCACAGGAGCTGTGTGAAAGAAGAAGATTTGAGATTTGGCATTGTTAACACTTGTGCCCGAGGCTTCAGAGAAGTCGTTGAGAAGAGTTTTGAAGAGGGAGGCTTCCTGAACCGAAGGGTATCCAAACAACATATTATCATCAACAAATTGCTGATGGGTTATGGCTGGGGTACCATGGATGGAGAGTCCTTTGAGCTGATGGGAGGCAAGAGCAGATTTGATATGCCGTCCTAATCCTTCGGCCATTAAAACAAAAAGGAAGGGGGAAAGAGGATCGCCCTGCCGAATTCCTCTGGAAGGACTGAAGGGTTTAGAGGGAATGCCATTCACAAGTATGGAAAAGAAGGAGGAAGATATGAGACTCATAATCCACCGCACCCACATGGGTGAGAAACCATAAGCATTTAACATTTTTTTCATATAAGTCCAACTTAGTTTATCAAATGCTTTTGAGAGATCGAGCTTCAGTAGCATACCTGCCTGTTTGTGATGCTTGAGGGTATGAATAACTTCATGCGTGAGGATGATTCCATCGAGGATCTGCCGCCCTTCTACATAGCCAGACTGTTCCGGTGATATTAACAAAGGCAGAAGAGGTTTTAGCCTGTTTGCAACGACTTTAGAGATAACTTTGTAAATGACGTTGCATAGTGCTATAGGGCGAAATTTGTTCGGTGTGTTAGATATCTCTTCCTTTGGGATGAGCGCAATGAAGGTTGCGTTGAGGGCAGGTAAGAGCCAGTGCAGAGCTCTGGATTCCTCCACAACTTGCCAAACCTCGTCTTTTATCATCTCCCAGAACTTGTGATAGAAGGTGGTTGAAAAACCATCAGGTCCCGGGGCTTTGCCCTCTTTGAGCTGGTGCATGGCTATGTCCACCTCCTGAGGAAGAATAGGGTGAAGGAGGAGCTCATTATGTTCTTCAGTGATAATTTTTGGAATCTTTCGAATGATTTTTTCGATGGCTGGATTTCTGTTTGCCTTAGGCTCGCTGAGCACCTGTTTGAAATGTTGAAGAAATTCCTCCTCAATTTCTTCATGCTTTTCCACTCTTGTCCCTTCCTGATTCTGAATGAAGGATATGTTGTTGTGCATTCGTCTTTGGACAATAGTTCTATGGAAGAATTTAGTGTTCCTTTCCCCCTCTTTTAACCATCTTATCCTGGATTTTTGCCTCCATAGAATTTCCTCTTGCTTTCTCCTCTCCTCCAATTGAGTATTTATGCGTTGCTCCTATTCTAAGGTCCAATTGGTGTGTCCCTTGTCTATGATTTGTTGCTGAAGATCTGCCATTTCCTTGTTTAGAGTTTGTTGCTCCTTGAAAATGTTTCCAAATGTCTCTTGGTTCCATTTCTTAATTTGGATTTTTAGATATTTGAGTTTCTGTTGAAATTGAAACATTTTAGATCCTTCCGGTGGGCAGAAGTTACTCCACGCTGTTTTGACGAAGTCCTTGAAAGCAGGATGTGTGAGCCAACACTCTTCGAAGCGAAAGGGTCGCTTGATTGTGTTGCCGGGCCTTTGCCATTGGAGAGATATGGGCCAATGGTCAGATCCTGAGTAAGGGAGAATGGCGGTTGCTATATCCCCTCCTAGATGAACCGAATTATCGGTGATGAGGAATCTATCTAACTTTGAGGCGATTTGATACTTTCCGGCTCTGCGGTTGCTCCAAGTATGTATGCCGTTGCAGAATTGCAAGTCGATGAGTGAGTTGTTTTGTATGAAGTCTTTGAAGTGGACATTTTCCTGATCCAGCCTGATTCGCCCACCCTGTTTTTCCTCCAGCTTGGTGATCATATTGAAATCCCCTCCGATGATCCAAAGAGGATGCGTTCTGCTTAAGCTTAGAGCTTCTATTGTATTGAGTAAGGCTATTTTGTTTCCAGCTTCCTGAGGGAAGTAGACATTAGTAAGGTTGCCGTGAATATTAGTACCTATGATGTGGAAGGTAGCCTGTATTATATTGTGGGAGGCATGAAAATCCTGGAGAGAGATCATCTGTGGGTTCCATACTATAGCTAGTCCCCCTGATGCTCCTTCTGCGTCTACTGCTACTGATTGGCATCCTGGCCAAGCTCTGGAGAGGATGCTTCCTAGCGTATTGCTATTGCATTTAGTTTCTTGAAGAAAACACATTTGCGGTTTCTCCATCTTTATCATGTTTTTTAGAGTTCGGAGTTTCCCTGGGCTGTTGAGCCCCCTTAAATTCCATGAGGTGAGTTTCATGATTCACTATTGATGAAGGGTTTGTAGTACTTCGTCAATTTTGCATACCTGCCTGAGTCCACCAGGATCTTTCCTACTTCAATTGTTCGCTGGAGATCCGTTCTTCTCCCTCTCTTTTTGAAGTCTCTTGGGGGGAGGCTTCCATCCCAGGTACTGCTTGGTTGGATGCCTAGTTGCTTCTGCTGATATACCTTCGATAGAACTATTTCCAGCTTGTTGAGTTGCATCTCTGGGATTTGATCATAGTTTTTCTTTTTGCATGCTTGCTCGAGCTCAAGTAAGTCCAGTCCTTCCATGTCGAAATTTTCAGGATCTTCATCCATGATTTGCGGTTGACTTCTCTCTCCAGTTGTTTCTGCGAGGGAGATGAGATGGTTCAAAGATCCATCTACTTCCATTTCAATCTCTTTTCCTGTACTATCATTTTGGTTATCCATGGGGGAAGCCTTTTTTTCCTTTGGGTTAATAGAAACAGGGGTAGAGCTGGAAGGATTGTTGATGTCGGGGGTGGATAGCAGTGTCGCATTTGGCTTTGAGCTTAAGGGTTGTTCTTCTGAGGTATGAGCCAGAATCTGAAAACTGTTACTCGTGGAAGGAATGGATGCAGAGTTTTGATGCAGTTTCTTCCCAGGTGCAGGCTTTTTGTGAGCTCGTTTTCGGTTATGAACTTTGGTAAAGCCTTCTTGGGCTGACTTATCAGAGGGGTCAGAGGGGTTGGATATAGGGGCTATGACATTTAGTGGACAATCCCTAAAAAGATGCCCATGAGCATGACACTTGCGACATCGAAACGGAACATGTTCATAGTCCAGAGGTTGGATCCATTCATAGTCGTCATGAGATAGACTTACCGAATCAGGTAGCGCTTTGTCTAGTCGCATGAAGACGCAGATGCGGGCGTATGAAGTGTATCTTCGTAGCTTTGTTTCTTCTGCCGCTTTTATGTATTCCCCCAGTCCGCTTCCAATATCCTTGAGTATTCCTTCATCCCAATATTCTTCTGGAAGAGAGTACATTCTGATCCAAACAGGGGCCCAGGTGAGGTCTTCCTTGTCCGAGTTGAATCTTGCTATCCATTCTCTCAAGTATAAGCGTGCTGAGTTAAAGAAGTATGGGCCTTGAGTTAAGATTCTGAACTTGTCTTCTAAGCAAAAAAAGATAACAGTAAAAAAACCCTTCAGTCCTAGCTGCAGAGTGATGTCACCCTTGGGTTTCCACTTTTCCAAGATCCAGCCATGCAACGCTTTTTCGGTTGGCCACATTCCTATGAAATTTCCTATGAGTGCATGATCTGTCATGTACTGTATTCTCTCATTGATCTTCTGATTGGGCAGTTCTATCTTGGGTCTTTCCTCTGCTATTGGCTTGCAGGTTTTTGAAGTAACCTTGGTTTGTTCCTCTGGCTTGTCTTTTCTGTTGGCATTATGATTCAAGTGTTGTCCTTGATGGCAACTCAATCAGAGGTTGGTACAGGTGCTCAGAGGTTGGTACAGGTGATGGCAACTTAATCAGAGGACAGATCTTAGTACAGCATGGCAAGAAAGTTCATACACGCATGTTCGTTAAGCCCAAGTCGCGTGTACACGCAGGTTGGCTTCAGCAAAAGCGCGTGTATGTGGAAAAGTACCTTTGGTCCATGGCGGTTAGTCCTTGGAAGTTGTGCCTATGGTTTCGGACCATTGTGTCTCGACGGGCGTGTCGATCCCTAGTTTTGAAGTTGATGGTATTGTGTTGCTATGGTTTTGGCTCATGGCATTGTGAAGGGCCTAAGGCTATATAAGGAGAAGATCATTAGGCAAAGAGATAAGCAATGTGTGTCTGATGAAGTGAGAAGATCTGGTATTACTGTTTATCTGTTCGGGATGCTTGGCAAGGGTCGGATCTGACAGCGAAGGCATAAGAAACTATTTCTAGATCTGCACGCGGGTTTCCTTTGGTGAAAGCGCGTATACACGCGGTTTTGGTACAGTGAAGTAGCGTATGCATAATAAGATTTGATATTTCAGGTTGCTGCTGATTCTGGTGGTTGTTGCAGAGTTTTGGGCTCTGGTTTGGGTTCTGTGTTCTTGATGACAGGGTTTCAGTGATTCAGTATTGGGTTGTTTAATGAATTATGATGCAAGTATAAGTTGATGATTGTATTGCGGTAATATTTGTTTTGTACTCTTGGATCCAGTCTGAAAATTGATGAAACGTGGTCCCTGAAGGAAAGAAGGTTGTAGGGTCAGCACCTACGTACTAGTAAATGGATCTGATAGTACAAGAGCTGAGGGGGTTGTAGCTCCCTTCCAGAAGTAGTTGGAAAACGAGAGAGGGTTGTAGCCCTCTACAGGTTGTAGCCTGCGTACTGGTAAAGGACTGCACCAGTACATTGTAAAAGAAGTTTTCTTATTAAAGAGAAAGAGACGAATTGTAGCAGGTGGTTTTCACCCACATTGGGTTTCCACCTTATATCATGGTGTTCATGTGTGTGGCTCTTGTGTGATGTTCTGTTCTGTTATTCTGCACCTGTTTACTATTAATATGCTTAATAATGTTCTGATGCATTTACTGAAGATTAAGCTAACTGAATTATAAGATATCTGGATATACGCGAGTTTCATTAGACACAGTAGTGTGTACACGCGGGTTCACTTAATTGAAGTAGCGTATATGTTTCTGAGTATGAAATTGGAAAGTTTTTACTGATCTGTTAATACTGATTCACCCCCCCCTCTCAATATTATTTCCAACATTTTCCTTCTGGGTTTGCATCCTTCTTGTCAGTCGGTATTGCTTTATCTTTCAACTTGTTCTGTTGCAGTGACGTCTCGGTATTCTTGTCTGCGCGGATCGACCCAAATATTAGGGATCCCGTGTGCTCTGGCGGCTCATCGTTTGACTGAGGGGAGGGCTTTGAGGCCCCCCCTGGGGAGGGTCCATGTGTGTCGTCTGATTTCCTGAGGCTCTTTGTCAGGTGCTGGAGGTCAGACCCTCTCAGGCTGCAGAGCCGTCCCTATGTGCTATGGCGCAGGTTGTCTGTCGGAAACCCTAGTTGCAGAGCCTAGCAATTCAAGAATCTGTATACTTGATCATGTTACTTATACAGGTTTCCATCTATTTTACCAGTATCCAAAGAGAAAATCACTGGTGAGATGATGCAAGCTACGCTACAACAAGCCAATAATATTTTTATCCCCACAACTAATATACAGGTCAGGGTACAAAACCTAGATCTTTGAAATACTCGTGCTCCTGAGCACTACAAGTAGTGATGCATCCAAAAACACCAAAAAACTCATTTCCAAAATTCATACACCTTTGTCTAACTACAAACACATCTGATGTTAATTGGGTCTAGCTCCACTGGTTAGGTGGAATGATTGTTATCCTTCCTACACTAGTTCTATTCCCACCAATGACATGTTGATATGGCCTTTGGCCCTAAGGAATTTGCTTAAGCCTGGGTGCCATCCTCAGAATGAGGCAAAGTTACCTGGGTTTTCTCAAGATATATTTTGCAAAAAGCATTTTAGTCAATTGGGTCTAGTCCAAGTAATTGAGGGGGAATGTTATCCCTCCACACCCAGGACCAATTCTCACAAGTGACATGTTGACCTCTTAATGAATGTATTGTTGATTGCCCCGTGCCCCAAATAATTTGGGTTTACCCTGGATACCATCCTCAGAATGAGAGGAAGTGCCAGGATATATATTCCAAAAAAAAAATTGTAAATTGGGGCTAGACTGGGTGGTTGTGAGGAGTGTTAACCTTCCAATATTAGGATATACATGCAATGAAATATATGTGGGAGATTCTTGTTTGAATTAGAATGGCAGCTCGGGCTGAGAACAACATGAGGTAAGTGTGTAAAACTAGCAAGAAACCTATTCTAGATACAGTGTTCCACCCTAGCCTAGGAATGACATTTTTAAGGGTTCACATGTGTGCATAAAAAGCACCTCACCCCACCTCAAGCCTCGCGCTCCACTATCTGAGCAGATCTTCCATGAGGTCAAGTAGTAGGGGGAATTAGCACTAGGGGAAATTATAATTCCCCCCTACAGAACTCGACTGAAGTTGTAGAGGTATAAAGTCACAGGTAAGCACTATCCATAACAACATATTGCAAGGTTCCATAGGGATTTTGAGTCGTCATTTTTGAGTGAGATGTGTGTCCAATAATTTCTTTGTAATTCGTCAATCTAGCTTTTATAGGACTTGAACCATTGAATCTGGCTTCATCGGATATCCCTAACCCTAACCCTAACCCTAATGAACCTAGTGGATATCACCATCACGTGTGGATAACACTACTTCAAATAAAAGACCTAATAGGGTAGACTCAACGAATGAACTCACGCACCCAACACACTTAGAAAACTGCACCATTCACAAAATAAACATTCATGCATGCCCTCCCCTGGATGGGTAACTGCGTCTTCGTAATTGAAGACAATACATTCATACATGTGCCTCATCCAGTGATCCTACTAAACTACTGCACCTCCATTAGAGGATCTCTTATGGGCCGTCTACTAAATGTCAAATTTCCTCTGTACAAGATGGAATGTGTTTGTTGAAGGATGATGTTGTTGCTGAAGGAGAACAACTACTGAGAAATAGGTAAAATCTAAGACTACCTCCACTCTTGTATCAGATAAAAGTAAAATTGTTGTCAAATTAAGCAATATTGTTAAGCAATTTTCTCTTTGTATATTCAACGAACCAAAAATGAAAAATATTATATCATATGTGGGTACATGGAGCAGTTAGAAATTAGTCTACTACCATAGAATGAAATGGAGTACAACCCTTTTACAAGGCCTATGGTACCAAGTGCAACATCTAGTTTAATCACAATAATATTCATTGGCTTGTAGCAATATTCTTTTGGAAAAAAACTAAAAGAGCTTTATTACGCTTTGAATTTCAAATGCTTGTTAAAGGATCAAGTGGTAGTTGCAAAGAACAACTCAAACTGGGTGATATCAAAACAAAATAATTTAGTATTTCCAAGACAAAATAACATTACTGATGTATCTCTGAATTCCATGAAAACAAAACAATTTGATGTATTGAAATGATATTAGGAGATTAGTAAAGAGGATCAAATTAAGTGATGTTATGGCCATACCATTATATCCATTACGCTTTGAGTGAAGAGACTCAGCAGCACCAAGAACATCGAGTGCCCTCCAAGACAATGTATTCCTTGTGGTTTGTAGAGAGTCTTCTCACTCCAACATCGGGCTCTTCAAACCAAATCTGCACAAGGTCATCGCAAATGTAAAAAATCAGCAAGACACAAATTTGGTAGTAAATATGACCAAAAGAAGAACTAGTGCAAACAATTTTCACAATCCTGCTTTTGAAACCAACATTATAATCTCCTTAGCATTATGATCAGCTGTCAGTGTTCTTCCCAAGTTAGCGAACTCAGCTCCGCCTTGACAAAGTGTAATTGCATAAAAGGAATGTCGGTCTCATGCCAATAGGTCTCCTATGATGAATGCGCAAGAACCTAGTACATAGACCATTTTTCTCTTCGCTTAGCTACCTAGGGCTTATTTCCCTTTCCAAATATCAATAATTCTTTTCCAAGAAAATATAAAATAAGAATAATATTTTACTATATTCTAAAAGGTGAAGATGCTGAAATCATGCCACAAAGTGAAAGGAAATAAAATATCTTTCCTCAAACCACCAAATATATAAAGAAAACAACAATAATTACAAAAATAAAACTATATCTATCGATCTATGCATGAAATGAGTCAAGCGACTAAAAAAATCTGACCAAAACAAACCAAAATTTTCAAACTTGACAAAATCCTCTAAACAAGCAGCAAACAAATCGCTAAATTTTTCTAAGATATCAGAGCTAGACATCAACGCAATTTCATGTACTTGAATAAGCCCATTGTTGCTTAGCGTTAGACTTCTTAAATTATTTATTTATCATTTAATACTAGGACATTGTCTATGTGAAAAGAAATAGGTCCCAGCTTCATCAAATCTGACTTCATTTCCAATCAAAGATCAAATCCAAAGGACACTAACTCGTTACTCTTCAATGGTGCGAAAGTTAAATACACAAAATAACAAAAAATAAAGATATGATAAAAAAATAGACCTGCAAGATTGTATTGGTCAAGTGTGATAGGGACACCAATAACTGAGACTAGAGAGATTTATAGAATGCAGTAATTACTACTGTGAGTCTTTTGTGCGATTAGTGGTATGGTGGAGAGACCTACCAAGAAGGGACATTGGTCTCAGGAAAGTATAGTAGGGAGATCCATAGAGCATTTATGTAAAAGGAAGATGAGAAGTGCTGTCTTCAAGTTGGTTTATGTTATGGTAGAATTTTGTTGGTGATAAGTGGTAACAAAACACTTACATCAATAGGTAAAAAGTAAATTCTGGGCATGAGTTGGACTGATTCATGTTATCTCATCCCTTAATGGTCCTAAGGACATGTGGGGACCCGAACAACTTAGTACCTGAAAGACTTGTAAACATGGTTTACAAATGTCTGACAAGAAATGGCTAACAAATGACTTGAAAGTCTTGTTAAATTTGTTATTTATCATTTAATAATAGACAGACACTATCTATGTGAAAAGAAATAGGTCCCAACCTCACCAAATCCAGCTTTATTTCCTGTCACAGATAAGAAACAAACAATGTAATGATTAAATATGAAACATCAATCTTAAAATAACACACATCAAAGTAATGTCGCTGCAATGTTACAATGAAAAATACAAATATAGAACCTATTTTTACCTGAAGTTGACATATAGTAATTTTGCATGATCAATGGAACATGTATACCAAAATAAGAGTCCTAGGGTATTTCAATTTCCCAGTTCTCATCTTGGTCCTCATTTTCTAAATTGTGAACATGATCTTCTCTAAATGAACTGTCATTATGAGCCTCCAAAACATTATGTTCTATATCAATTTCATTAGAGAGATTTGTTATATTGTTTTCTCCCCTTCTATCACAATCTGATCGCCAAAGAGTTAGCGCTCTTTCATATGGAAAATTGTCAATGTCATACTTTGTTACGTATAATATTAAACATGTATCCACATGTTTATCAAGCTTGTTCCTCAACTTTGACTTCAAGAATGATAATGAACTAAACATTCTCTCATCCTCCAATGATCCCAAAATCATGGTTTGACACAAATCTACTAATTTGAAATATTCTGATATGTTTTCTTGCAGGTATTGGCTAGCACTTAAAGTAGTCCATAATCTTGTTATAGCACCATTTTCATTAGGATTCTCCAAAAAAGGATATTGCTTCCACATTTTTTCAGCAAAGCGTCCACCTTGTTGATACAATTTTGATGAATCTAAAATACCTTCAATTTGTTCTCCATGTATCGAGACTTTCTTGCAAAAATGGTCTATTAAACATTTTAATCTTTTTTGAAAATCAGCTTTTAAAGTTCTTGGATATTGACAATTGTTCCAATATTGAGGGTATACCACACACATGGCCTCCAACAATTCATGTCGAGGAAATCGTTCTCGTATCTCTAATGATAGTGATCTTGCAATTTCTATCAAATTTTGCCTCACTGAAATCACAATATTATCAAGTTGGTCTCTTGACACGGGGCAATCTTTGGTGATTCGTCCTGTCTTACTAATATAATGAAAGGGAACCATATACCCACACACTGCGATACATAGTATCCCTTTTTCATCAAACGTCAAATTTTTTTCAGTATTTTCTATATTGATGATCTCAGTCCAACTTTTAAACTCTAGACCAGTAAAAGAGTCTGGCATCATATACAAATTATCCAATGCAAGACCTGCTAACTTTCTCGCATTTGTGTATTCCGCAATATACATTGTGTGATTCTGAGACATTTTCACGAGGACATTCATTTCATGTAGCATAGGAAGAATTCCAACCAATGTCAATAATGTCTCTATATTAGTTAGTCGAAAAAGAAGATCTTGAGCTTTGTCTACATTATAGCGATTTTCATACATCAACCCTACCAAAGATTTGAACTCACTAAATAGTCTTTGAGCTGGTCCATTTAATGAGATCCACCTTGTATCAACATCTTTCAGTAGTTTTTTTCCATTCATAATACCATCTGCAAATTGTTGAAACTCTAAATATCATTTGGGACTACGAGAAAAGTATGCATGAGTCTCACGTACAAGATCTTCAACTTTTGAAATTGATGGAAACTTGCTTACTATTTTAAATGCAAGATTCATCCTATGAGCCATACAATGAATATTAAGCATATATGGTGAAGTTGATAGTTGTAGCCTAACACAAAGGCCATTCCTTTGTCCTTGCATTACCGATGCTCCATTTTCTCCAACACATACCAAATTTTTTGCAATCATTAATTGATCCATACCACTTTCCTTCAATCCATTAAGAACAAGTTCATAAATATTTTCAGTTGTAGAAGTCTCTCTCATCTTATTAATCCCAAGTAGATAGGAATGCCTAATATGGTCATTAACCATATAAATGCTCATGCAAATCCATGAAGTATTATCTATAGTCGTAACCTCATCTAAAGACAATGCCAAAAACCTAGCATTTGCAATCTTCTCTTTAAAATCATCCTTTTCTACTTGAGCTAGATATCCTGCCCATCCCCAACCACTGGTTATAGACCAATGAAAAGATGGAAAGTTTGGCACTTGAAGAAAAGATAGTAATTTCATTTGATCCGGATAATCTGTCATAGGATGACCTTTAGATAAGATGTGAAATACAGTGCTCAGTTGTATCGTCTTGGATAACAAACTTCTTTCCATCGTCTTTTCAAATAGAGATATGATGGTTCCTCTTACTTAATAAATATTTTTTATATTCTTCTGCATATTCAACATGTCGACATTCCTCAGAAGATTTCCATCTAACAATAGATTTCTCTTTACCATTTACAATTTTCTTTTCATACACCTTTCCTGCATGCTTTTGTACCGTATCTAGCTTCATCTGAAATTTCACTACCTTTTGAGTTTTCCAACTACACGCAACGCATCTAACTTGTCGGAAAACCTCGTTCTCATTTGTAGGAGGTATTTCTTCAATAAATGGAAAACTTGAAACCCAATTTTCTTGGAATCGTCTCCCTATGGCCCACTGGCCTCTTTTCCTTTTCCGCGAATGGATTGTGTCACTTTCCAAGGAAAAATATTTAACATTTTCATCACCAATTTTTTTTGAAACTGAATTTATCTCACCCTGACCACTTGAGGAACCTATTATTTCATCCATCGTATGGATATCAAATGCATTTCCACAAGATTTAACCTCTCTTTCAGTAACAGATTGTTCAAAGGAGCTTGAATCATGAAGATAATGTGTATTTTTGGATGGAGCCTTTTGAAAGTATGATAATACATCTGTTTGCCTTGATGGTTTCTTCCCATGATTATCTTTTGACATCTCACTAAATATTCCACAAGTAAAATTTCAAATCGATCTGCAAACCTGCATCAACAGTTTCCAAGCATTGAGATATGCTTCATATAAATTCACTTGTTCATAGAAAATAGAATTGTACTTTGCAAAAGAATTGTTGAGTGAACATTGAAAGAACATATATTAGAAATTGAATTTTGAGGCAAAATGGAATTTCACAAAAATTATTTAACAATGATAATGGGAAACTATTAAATTTTAAGACATAAAATATAATAATTCATTTGTATAACATTGAAACAACATCACTTATGCGATCGGAATGAAAAATGTCTCAGGGTAGAGAACGAAATAGGTTTTTGTTCCCTGGCTTTGCTTCTACTCGAATGGTGCCGCCACGAGGTTGGGGTTCCTTGCCATGACATGCAGGGATGGTGGCCAAGGAAAAAATGCCTTTCAGAGTGGACCGAGTAACGGATGGGGTAGTATTGTGCCATTTC
The DNA here is from genome assembly GCA_031772625.1 of Pinus tabuliformis. Taxonomy (NCBI): domain Eukaryota; kingdom Viridiplantae; phylum Streptophyta; class Pinopsida; order Pinales; family Pinaceae; genus Pinus; species Pinus tabuliformis. The sequence goes on along the minus strand of CM062817.1, from coordinate 225,614,185 downwards.
AGGTGGATTTTGCTCTATCTTTACCTCAACAGAAGACCAGGGAGCTCCTCAGTGACGGGGGTTTTGGTCCTGCTGTGGAAACACTTGTTTTTTCTCCCCAGACAGATTCCTGGATCATTAATGATGCGGAGTTATGGTTCTTGTTCTTGGTCCACGATGTTTTTCTACAGAATGGGCATCTTGGGGTTTTTGCCTCTACTTCCCACAGGGGAGTGCGGGCTTGGGTTGCTCTTGTTCTGACAACAATTTTTGTTAAAGGCATATGCAGGGTCGTTTCTGGGTGGGTTTCTCTAGGCAGGAAAATCTGTCTCAGCTCAGCGGTGGTCAAGTCATAGGCTCCCTGCCTCCAGTTCAATCAAAGCTCCGGGAAAGGCATACCCGAAACAGTATTGCCCTGTAGTTTCAAGGATGGTATTGGAACTAAGAGGCTAGTAAGTACCCTCTGCTTTCAAATTTTCATAAATTCCCCTGTTGGGACATCACTCATATTCTGGGTAAAGAAAGCAGATAGTGTGATGATTCTGAAATAATGCATCACACAAAAAACTGGATACCCTATGAACAAACAAAATTTGTTATATAGAGGTAGTATATTACAGCCACAGGATAATCATCTCCTGCAAGATTATCATATCCTATCAGATTCCACAATAATCCTTGATCTGAGGCTCAAGGGAGGAGCGACGACACCCAATAAATCCAAAAATACAAGTGGGGGAGGGGGAAGCAGCTTTGTAAAAGACACAGGAACAAAGAAGAAACCTGCAAATGGGAGATAATCATTCAAGAATATACTTCAAGGGAAAAAATTAGTCACAAAACCAACCAAATAGGCAGGGACTACCCCAAACCCATACATAGTTGAGCAACTGAACCACACCCCAAACCTAAACTTAGACATGCCAGAAATAGATGAGTATTGCACCTCTTTTGAATCCCAAGCCATTATATGCCATTTCAAATTTCGCCTTTGGGCTATAATTCGCCCCTAAAATTTACCATGATGTCAACCAGTCTGTTGGAAATCCCCCAGCCAAGCTGAATTGGCACATGGACCTGGAGGACCTCAATTCAACCTTAATCATAGAGACAATATGAGGATCCTCCTCTATTTGAATTATTCCTAATTTCCTACAGAAGGTGGTTGACAGGATTCAGGACCTGGTCCCCTCCTCCCAAGCCAGCTTACAATATGTCTACCATGCCCAGAACTCAAAAGTTGATGCTAAGCCAAATGAAAGGGTATTGCTACTTGAGGAATAAATTTGAACAACCAGAAATCTAAGTATGGAAAGGGTAGAGCCTCCATCCCTTAGCATGTGAAAAATAAATGGTTAAAATATAATAAGATGGAAAGCTTAATTTGGAAGTCTTGTCAGGGTCAAGAAAAGCCACTATTACTTCCACATCAAGAGGTTTGTTTAGAGAAAATCTCACCTACTGAAAGTCAGGGCTTCTTTCTAACCAATCAACAGCCTTAGGAAGATGAGACTTCAAGAGAAACAATCAAGTTTGAAGATATAGGAGTTGATGGATGCCATTGCTTAGTTGGATTGGCATTCTCTGTTTTATAAATCAAACAGTGTAAGCGGAACTATTTTGAGGAGTGCGGAAGGTTTAAGCATGTCTAGTTCGCGTTTTGGGCAAAATGGTGAACATTGAACCTTAGCAAATAACATGGATCCAAAATTATCAAAACCTGCATTTTGCTTTTTATGATAAAAGCAAACCTTTGTCATTGAAGGATCTCCTTTATGATATACTAGTCAAGGGTAAAGCTGGCCAAGTTTCTTAGTGATAACAACATAATCTTATATGGTCTGGTTAAGAAAAATATTCAAATTCTGCTTGGCTTCTTGCTAAAGATATTTCCTCAAGAGGTTTTTCATTTTGCAGCATTCTCAGAAATTTTACAGTCTGGAGTGTCAAAGAAAGTTATCTCAGGAATGTTCTCAACTATGATCAAAAGTCTAAAGACCTACCTGTTTTTACTGACATCTAAGTGACAACAATTTTCTCATGTAATTCTTCTTAATGTCAAATTTTTCAAGGGGTTGTGCTCCAAGTGGGCTATTAGAGCCTGCCAACCCACAACTTCAATGACCAAAATATTCTAGGCAATACAGTCAGTACAGAAGAAATATATTTTATAGATATAGTGTCATCGTGCAATACCTGCCAACAGAAAAATTTAAGCCTGACCAACTTGTAGGATGCTGCAAGTCAGGACTCAGATTTAAAGGTTGTCCTGCCTTTATTACAAAGTTCTATCTAATTTTGTAGCATAAGTTGTAGCATAAGATATAAGGCTGAGAAACAATGTAGATAAGGCAAGATAATTTTATTTAAGTCTAAATAAAGCCTGACAGATAGGTAAATGGGACTAAGAAGTACAACCAGTGATGCCAATATGTAGGGGAACCCTTATATAGCCTGGTTAAGAAAAATATTCAAACTTTGCTGGCTTCTTGCTAAAGATATTTTCAGGTTGATTATCCCGGTGCTCATCAAAATACTCCATTATATTCAGAAAAATTGAAGTCACTTTCAAAGAAGGATCTGCAAAATTAATCAATTTGCAATTGTCTTCATCTTGTATATTTTTCTGAAGAGAAAAACAACTATGATTGTCCATTTTTTATTAGTGCAAAACAAAAGGGGTTTGACCAACCGGTTTTAACTGAAAATGGCTAAAACTAGTCTCAGCCAGCTAGCTTTGAATACACCGATTTTCATAATTCAATTGGACCTCTTTCTCCTTTACCAAAACATTATTTATTTATTTTTAAATACCATATTAGCTACTTTCAGTTCATCACTATGCCTTCCCCTCTTTCATGCAATAGCTTGGGTGTAACAGTGTAACACATTTCAAGAGTTAAAAAGCTCCTAATGGCATCTGTTATATTTGAAGGTTAACCGTGTCTCTTTTTCTTAGGGGTTCTTCCTTTAGAGATAAAGTATTCATGTTACTATGCCCTAGTAAACCATATCATGCCATAGAAGACACAACATTTGAGACTTACCTTTTGTCATTGTGTAAAAATTATGTACAATTCACTTGGTTGTTGATGCAAGATTATTCAATGAGATGCATTGTTGAAGGCATCCTTGACAAGAGAGTTAGCATGGTAGAGCAAGGATATATTACCACCTAATATCTCGTAACAAAATCTTCAATATTACCTTCTTTCTCGAAAAATGACTTCTTGGTCTTAAGCACCAGTTAATCAGGTTAGGTAGTTTCCCAAGTTATTCACAGCAGACCATAGAACAGAGTTCACTCTAGAGACATTGGTAGCTTGTTGCTAACAAAAATCGCTTTTTGGTCTTGAGCACCAGTGAATATGTTTAGGTAGTCTCCCAGGTTATTCACAACAAACCTCATAACAGAAAATGGTCATCCTGGAGGCATGGGCTCTACATGTCTGAACTGTTTACTAGTTTTTATCTCATTACCTACAGCTTGGAAGATTTCTGCTTTTGTATTGCTCCTTTAAATAAACTTAGATATGAGATGCTTTCAACACTTCTAATTGTTTCCTTTCTTGTTTTTTAACCAATCAGATGGACTGTTTTAAAGTTTGTAGTTATTACAATTTCTTTCTTTTCTGTATCTAGTTTCCTATAAACTATAATTAGTTATGGTTTAAATTTTCTTGTTTAAAGGCTTAGATGTTGGAGAAACTATTACTTTGCGTTCTACTACCTTGTTGCTTCTGTCATCGAAAGAAAGCTGAAGTTTGATGGTCAACACTCTGTTTAAACATATAGCTTCATAATGACATCTATCTTGGATACAGCCAGTCAACTCTAGAATAGCAATAATTTTCGCAGTTCTCTGTTTGTTTCTTACACGCTTGCATAAATACACATACAACCCAAAATGTAGGTGTTGTCAGTTAAGGATAAATCTAAATCAAAACCAGCCTCTGTTTTAAAATAAGAAAAGGATGTCTCAGGAATGATGTGGAGAGAAGAATTGGACCTCTCTTATGCTAAATCACTCCAAAATGCTATCCACCTTGGAGATTTTGAAGGCGCATGGGAGGGCACAACTGCTAAACTGGTAAGAGTTTTTTCAGACAGAATCTTGTCGTGGAACTGGACATTGCATTTAAAATTGGGGGAATTGTAGATAAGGCAAGATAATTTTATTTTAAGTCTAAATAAAGCCTGACAGATAGGTAAACGGGACTAAGAAGTACAACCAGTGATGCCAATATGTAGGGGCACCCTATGCTACCCCAAAAGCATAAAACAAAATATAACAGGATCAAACAAGAGAACATGAACTAAATATGAGATCAAAAAAGTGGAAAGAGGATAGAGTGCAAGAGATTAACTAGAGGTACATAAGACAGGATGAAGAGGAAAAGGGTAAAAAGAAGAATCTACCATGGAATCAATCACTGAGAATGATCCAATACACTATCTAACGATATTGTCTGGGCCCTGAAAAGTACCCATGCTTGAGAGGACCTGGCTAGATGATCCTGGGAGGCATCTGCCAAACATGAGCAGACCTTCTCCGCACATTCAAGGGCAGTGAAGTCATGGCTTAAAGTGTGTGCATCATTGAACCTTTTGATGAAAGAAATTCGTAACCAAGCAAGCCACTAATTCTAACTTGTATAAGAAAGAATTTGCATTGAAATCTTCTGGCAATTGGAGAGCAAAACCTTGGGATTGGCAGGGTATTGTTCAAAAACACCAATACAAATTGAGAGAAGCCTTACGACAGTGGTTTCAGAGATGCCATTAACATCAACCGTAGGGATATTTAAATTTTCTGAGATGAGAAATCCACTGCTGCTAAATATCTTGGATCATTCCCCAAATGGTTCAACAATGTAGGCCACTTTGCTTGTTAAAAACGTATTGTCAGTGGTTTATCAAAGTCCAAATGACCGGGGTAAATGGAAAGATAATGTTAAGTATGAAAAATCCATTGCACACTCTGAAAAACATAGCAGAATAAGTGGAAGTAGAGATTCAGCCATGGGTAAAATTAAGAGAAAAGCAAATGTTTGCAATGCCCGACATGGTCTAGTCAAATATTATGCATACTACGAGCAAATCTAGTGTTGTATATAAAAACAGTCACCGAGGATAAACTTGGCAGCAAAATAAAGCAACATTCAATACAGTTGAGCATACCTTATAAAGTTCTCATATGTTGAAATGCACTCACGTGTTGAATACTATGATCTCTGTTCAACTTTTCTATCAGATGTAAAGAGGTCATTATTAGTCATCACTTCCTCAATACTTCCACCATGGTACAAGGCCTCGGCCACAATCAGAATGGACCATTTCCTGAAAAGTCGATATACCATTCAAGTTAATTTTGAAGCCAAATCTTCTTTCCAAAAGATGAAATCCAAATCAGCATAATGATACTTCTACATGTTTGTTCAAATTTAGTTGATTCTCTTTTGCTTGTGGGGTAACAAGCAGATGGAGAGAATCTTTAACAAAATTTGATATCCAACCCTTAAAAAAAATTCATGGTCTCTTGCAACCACGGTTATATGTGCTTCCAAACCAGCGAAAGCATTCAGCTTTGGCTGGCAAAGTGATTATCACCCCTGTTCCAACTGCAGGAGGCATGAATCCACCTAATTTGGCCTTCCAGAACAACTGATAATCTGTATCATACTCAACAACTATCTTCTCCCCTGCTTCAAACTTGAATAAAAAAAAGTAATATGAAGCCAACTTATCCTGATTCAAAAGCCGGCTACAAATGGGCAAGACCTGCATAAAGGGGCCTAATTTCTCGCGCTCAGCCAACAATTCTGTCAAGTACCAGCTGTTGTTGTTGCTGCTATAGTGGCATGGGACGTTCAGATCCAAGAAACCATGGATACCAAAACAAGAGAAGAATAAGTGGATTGAAAATGCAAGAATATCACACCGAAACTGCTATTGCTAACTAGAAAATTAGGATTTGTGAACTATGATCGAAAACCCTATTTTAAAACAATTTTATACAGAATGAATTCGTGAAAATAGGGAGCCATATACACGATGAATCCATAATTCGTGAAAATAGGGGGCTGAATCCGTGAAAACAGGGAGCCTCACTCCATTTCAAAACAAATCTAACCTCCCAGGACCAAATCGACCCTCACAATTTCACAAACCACTCCCAAACCAGAAAAACCAAACTGTAAATCAGAAATATGGTGATTTTAATCTCCCAATCCAAGAGCAAATATCAAAATTCGACGATTTTAATGGAATACGATTTCAAAAACCAGCGAATCGGGCCGAATGAAGGTTCGGTTAGTTTATCTGCCCATTTGATATTTTGGGCTAAAATAAAAAAAAATTAATTAATTTTTAAATAAAATTAGGGTTAATTATATAAAAAAGGTTTTTATTATTTTAATTAAAAATTCACCCCATTAAAATGCAAAAACCCTCAAATTTCGCCTTTGGGCGATTATTCGCCCCTAAAATTTACCATGGGGAGGAGCAGACCTGACCTACACAGTGCTCGGTCATATTTCTTAGTTAGGAAGGATTAATGGCCATGGCCAAAAGGTGCAGATTTTGCTGGTGCTGGGATTGCGCAGAGTCTAGAGGCTCTAACCTTTAGTTTGCTAGGACATAGGAGGTTGTGGGTAGGTTGCAGAGTGAAGCTGGTGGGGTACTGTGGTCAGAATAATACCTAACAGGGCAAGACCAAGGAGGAGGGAGTTGCTGCCAAGGATTTCTAGCCAAGAAATCTGGATCAATGGTGCAGCTGCACTAACGATCGGAGTGGGGGCATCTCGACATTGGCAGAGGGGTTTCCAGGAGGGAAATCGAGGCTCAGAGGGAGTCACAGAGAGAACTTCCAGGAGGGTAGTAGAGAGACTTAGAAGAGTCGAAAGAGGAGCAGCAAAATGGTAGTGAATGGGGTAAGAGATTAGGACAGACTGGACGAAACCTCAAACTTCGTAGTCTGGAAGGCCAGGATCTTATCCATTCTAGACAGGAATCATCTCAAACACTTCGCCTTGAACACAATAGCGATCCCAGTTGACCCGGCTGAGAATGAAAATTACGAGGAGGCAATGGCGAGGGCCAAGAACATCATCCTTGACGGGGTCAAGGACCATATAGTACCACATATTGCCGAAAAAGACACGGAAAATGTGATGTTGGAGGCCCTGATGAAATTGTATCAACATACTTCCATGCAGAGGAAGATGCTACTAGAAAATCCCTGCAATCATACCAGATGAAGAAGGGAGAATAGATAGACACCTTCCTGGGTTGATTGAAGGAGATCTGGGATCAACTAACTTCCATAGGGGCCACACCGGATGGGGAGATGTTGGTGAGGACCGCATTGAACGCAATCTCAGAGGATTGGGAGGTATTTTTCCAGAGCATACTGGGCAGGTTGACCCTTCCAGATTGGGAGGAACTGTGGTTGGCTCTTCGTCAAGAAGAGATTAGAAGGCTAACCAAGGTGGGAATAAGCAGCAAGGGGGTCAGAATCGAGAAGGAGGAAGAGGAGGATGCTGCACTACCATCTGAGGGAAAGCAAGAGAAACGGAAGAAGAAGGACCTCTCCAAGGTCAAATGTTTCCATTATGGGGAACTGGGTCACTATGCGAGGTAGAATCTGAGGAAGAAGAGCAAGGGAGAGGCTTCTGAGACCAAGGCTGCGCCAGCAAGGGCAGAGAAAGAAGTGGAGACAGATGATGACCGTGCCATGAGTGCTCATATGCCACTTGAGAGGAAGTGGGGAGACATCGAGCTGTAGTCAGACAAACTGCAGGCGATGAGGAGCAGGATCCTTCAGGTACCCAACCTCTTGGATTATACCTTGCTACGGGAGCCTTGAAGAGGAGTAGCAGGACTGGTGAATGTTAGTAGAGATGGATGCGGATGGAGTGATAGAAGGAGCTTCAACATTGGAGTGTTTCTAGCCTGATGGAGATGCCAGAGTTGGGAGATCAGTTACTTACTTCTCAATAACTGAGTTGCAGTGCAACAATTAGCAGTGGCAGTGCTATGGGTAGCACGATGTAGCATGATGAGAGAGGTTGCAGTACAGATGCAGCAGTGGCAGTGGCAGGGCCATGGGCAGCAATACATGATGCAACAATGCAAAGGATGTTGGGCAGCAGGCCTAGCATCATCACAAGGACCAATGCTAGATGATTAGGGTGATGCTTATTGAGGAGTATTACTAGAGCATAGTCCTCGCTAAGAGGAAGTGTTGATTTGGGGTAGCATCAGATGTGCTCTAGCCACGAAAATTGGTGGAGAGGCTAAAGCACATAAGATCTCTAATACCCAGAATAGTTTGGGCAAAATCTAACTAGTTTGGGAGACATTAAAATAATTAATATTTTTAATAGAGTCCCTAAGTCTAAACCTAGAGAAAATAAAATATTAATGTGAATTAATATAAAACTGAGTTAGAATGGTCCAAAAGTCATGGATCAAGCCAGATTTAATCTTAGCCATTGATTAGGGACTTAATCTCGACCGTTGAATTGTCAATGAGAAAAGTATAAGAGGATGCTTGAGGGTCACTTGGAGAACACACCGAGTTGATCAAGAATTCGATTTTCTAGGGTAGGGCTTGCTGAGGAAATCGAAGGAGTGATCAGAGTTGCAGCTGAGGGGCAGTGAATGCAGTAGTAGAGAGGTAGAGATAGTACCTATTAGGTCCCTATAATACTAGTGATGCCCCGATTAATATTGTAGTTGTATCCCTTATTAATATTGTTGTGCCCCTATTGTCCCCGTATTGTTATTACTGTGCCCCATAGAATCCCTCTATTGTTATTTTTGTGCCCTTATATTATTATTGTTAGGTCGTCTTGGTTATATTGTGACCCCTTAGACTCCTATATATAGAAAGGAGGTCTTGTCATTTGAATCATCCAAGAATTGTTCATTTATGTAATGTAAAGGAGGTTGCCCCCTTGAAGAGGCTGAATTCTAAGGCGTTGATCTATCTTTTCTATCTTTTTGTGAGCTGGTTCCATAACATTTGGTATCAGAGCTTTGGATTATAGGGTTTCGCTGCTCCAAATAGGTCATCGTGGAATTTTCGTTATAACTTTTTTATGCGAGGTTTCAGAAGCAAAAAGAAACCCATTTGAGATGAAATCACACTGAACCTCGGGTCCAAATTTCAGAGCTTTTCGCACTGTATTTGTGGAGATATGATCTGAGGAAGTTGGTCTTTTTGTAGACTCCTGAATTACATTCCAAACAAGTGACCTGGGGAAAATCGTCATAACTTTCTCTCAGAGCATCAGATTGAAATTTTGTAAGAAGGTACAGAAAGAGGACGAACTGTAGTTTCTTGTGTATATTTTTCAGAGCCAAAGGTCGAAATAGTGACACGTGGCACTTCATACAATTTCGCTCTTCTGGAAAGGTATAATTAGGTCATCTTGGGAGATTGTGCATAACTCTTCCTTGGAGAATCTAATTTGGATCGGATTGGTGGCATTGGAAAGAGGACGCAGAGGACTACTATAGGTCGCAATTTTAGGACTAGATGATCCGAAATTACAGAGATACATCAGATTAAATATCAAGCTCCCGCAAAGTGAAAAAAGGTGTGTAGTTTTTTTAAAATTTTTGCATAAGCTTGGTTTGAAAAATTAGTTTGAAGGAATTCAAAGGGCATAGTAAAGCATTATTATTGGCAATTGATGCCCTGAGGAAAGAAAATGCAAACACTTAGTAAGCAACATGAAAGCTCTAGCATGACTCATGAAGAAGAGGAAGAAATGCAACATGATATATCAAAATTACGAGACCAAGTGCAACAAGTGTCACTTGCACAAAAAGTAACAAAATCTAAGATGGATGGTTTAAAGAAAGATGTAGAAGCCAAGATGGATGGTTTAAAGAAAGGTGTAGAAGCTAAGATGGATTGTTTAAAGAAAGGTGTAGAAGCTAAGATGGATGGCATGGAAGCTAAGATGAATGGCATGGACGCTAAAATAGATGGCATGGATGATAAGATGGAAGAATTGAAGATAAATATGAATAAGTTGCTACAAGAAATGGCCACTAATGGTGAAAGGGTAGTAAAGGAAACTCATGATGAAAATAAAAGAAATGTTAATCATGATTCCATAGACTCTAATGTTGAATCGAAGACCCACCATATTCCAAAAATCGATATGAGGAAGTTTGATGGCAAGGATCCCGCAACATGGATATTACAGATGGAGCAATTTTTCGACTTCAATAATGTGCAAAACACACAAAAGGTACGTATTGCAACTTTATATTTGGAACCAAATCAGTTTGTATGGTATCAATGGCTTTGATCTTGTAAACAAATTATCACTTGGGAAATTTTTACGAAAGAATTGACAACACATTATGAGGATACAAAAAGCAACACTTTTTTTAGCCAATTGATAAGTCTCAAACAAAAGGGTTCAATAATGGAGCACATTGAGGAGTTCCAAAAATTGAACATAAGGGTAAAAAATATTCCAGAGGAGCATAGGATTGATGTGTTCATAGGGACTTTAAAGGATAATATCCAACATGATGTTCACCTTTGGGAACCTGATTCATTAGACAAGGCATTCAGGGTAGCAAGGAAAATAGAAAGCAAAATTATGGCAACCAGGAAGCATACCACTCACAACTATAAAGATGGAAGTGTTGTTGCCCCTAGCCTTCCACAACCTATAAGGTTGACACCACAACAATTGGAAGAAAAAAGAGCAAAAGGGTTGTGTTACAGTTGTGATAGCAAATACACTAAAGGTCATAAGTGTGTTGAGAAGAAATTATTCTACATAGAATGTGAAGAGGAAGAACAAAAGGAGCAAAAAAGGTCAAAAGAAGAGGATATACTCTAGGAACAAAGCCTAGATAAAGAAGAAATGAATCCAACCATATCTTGTAATGCATTGGATGGAATTACCACTCCTCAAACCATCAAGATAGAAGGACAAATCAAGAAGAAAAAGGTAATAGTGTTGATTGATACAGGAAGCACCCACAATTTTATTCATTGTAAAATAGCAAAAGAATTGAATTTCTTCCTATATCCAGCACTAGAGTGTCAAGTGATGGTTGCAAATGGAGGAATGATAAATTGCTCTGGAAAGTGCCATAATATCAAGTTATCCATGGGAGAATATGTATTGAAAATCCCAATGCTTTCCATTCCAATGGGAGGTGATGATGTTGTACTAGGAGTCTAATGGATACAATCCTTGGGTACAATAGCTTTTAACTTTCAAGAACTTTTCATGAAACTTTATGCGGAAGGAAAGGAAGTTGAATTAAGGGGTATTGCAGGGAAACCGAGAAAGATAATAAGCTCTAACGGTATGAAAAAGCTTCTAAAAAAGGAACAACAAGGTGTAATTGCACAATTATGTTCGCTAGATGTTTCCACATTGAATTCATGTATTGCTCCAGATCTCCAAAAAGTCTTGGACAATCATTCCAAGGTATTTGAGACTCCCAAAGGTCTCCCACCTATTCGTGACCATGATCATGCTATTCATTTGATTCCAGGAAGTGTTCCTCCAAACATCAGGCCGTACAGATATCCCTATGCCCAAAAGAGTGAAATTGAACGTATGGTTGCAGAAATGCTTGAGGCTGGTATAATTCAACCTAGCCAAAGTTCTTTCTCTATTCCAATAGTATTGGTGCAAAAGAATGATGGATTATGGCGCATGGCGCATGTGTCCGGATTATAGGGAGCTCAACAAGCTCACTATTAAAGATAAGTTTCCCATTCCTGTCATTGATGAATTATTGGATGAATTGCATGGATCAATTTACTTCACCAAGTTAGATCTTCGTTCAGGATATCATCAAATCAGAATGAAGACTCAAGACATTCCAAAAACAACATTTAAAACTCATGAGGGTCACTATGAGCTTTTGGTCATGCCCTTTGGCCTTACCAATGCACCTTCTACATTTCAAGGTTTGATGAATTCCATTTTCAAACCCTTCCTTATAAAATTTGTGTTAGTATTTTTTGATGATATACTAATCTACAACAAGTCTTGGAAAGATCATGTTGAACACGTTGACAGGGTGCTACAACTATTGGAGGAGAAACAATTATATGCAAAAAGATCCAAATGTTTCTTTGGAGTACAAGAGGTGGAATATCTAGGTCATATTGTATCTCATGAAGGAGTTAAGGTAGACCCTAGCAAAATTAAAGCCATTAAGGAATGGGAAATCCCCACATCCATAAAGCATTTGAGAGGATTTCTCGGGTTGATAGGGTATTATCACAATTTTGTTAAGAATTATGGGAAAATAACAACGCCTCTAACAACATTGTTGAAGAAAGATGCATTTTCATGGACTCCAAAAGCAACAAAGGCCTTCGAAGATCTTAAAGAGGCAATGTGCCAAGCACCGGTCTTAGCTACACCAGACTTCACAAAAACCTTTATTGTGGAATGTGATACTTCTGGAAATGGAATTGCTGCTGTTTTAATGAAAGATGAAAGACCCATTTCTTTCGAAAGTCATCCAATCAAGGGAAAGTATTTACATAAAGCTATTTATGAGAAGGAAATGTTGGCAATACTACATGCACTTAAGAAATGGCGACCCTACCTAATGGGAAGACACTTCAAGGTAAAAATGGATCATGATAGCCTTAAATACTTTTTAGAACAAAGATTATCCTCTGAAGAACAACAAAAATGGGTCACAAAGATGTTGGGTTATGACTTTGAAATCATATACAAAAAAGGGAAGCAAAATGTTGTGGCAGATGCACTCTCAAGAAAGGATGAGGATGTGGAAGCATTGTTGTGCGCCATTTCTATTATCCAGCCATATTGGATAAACGAAGCAAGGGAGGAATGGAAGAATGATGAAGAAGTGTGGGAACTTATTCGAAAGTTACAACAAGATTCTAGTACATCTGATAAATTTAGTTGGAAAAAGGATTCATTATGGTACAAAGATTGCTTATACCTCTGTAAGAATTCCCAACTCAAACAAAAGATTATTCCGGCATTGCACGCTTCTCCCTTAGGAGGGCACTCAGGATTTTTAAAAACTTACCACAGGGTTAAGAAGGAATTTTTTTGGGATGGCCTTAAATCAGATATTCAAAAGTTTGTGGCGGAATGTTTGGTATGCCAACAAAATAAAGCTGAAACAATTAAGACACCAGGTCTATTACAACCTTTATCCATTCCAAGCCAACTTTGGGAGGAGGTTTCAATGAATTTTATCACAGGTTTACCCAAGTCTGAGGGAAAGAGTGTCATCATGGTGGTAGTTGACAGACTTACCAAGTATGCACACTTTTGTGCATTATCACATCCATTTAAAGCCAGTACAGTTTCTTCGGCATTTATGGAAATAATTCAAAAGCTACATGGAAACCCAAAGATTATTGTAAGTGACTGAGATCCCATTTTTACAGGAATTTTTTGGACAAAATTATTTTCTTGTCTTGCTACTCAGTTAGCTCATAGCTCATCTTATCATCCTCAATCTAATGGGCAAATGGAGATAGTAAACAAATGTTTTGAAAGATATCTTCGTTGCTTTGTATCTGATAAACAGACACAATGGGTCAAATGGTTTCCTCTGGCTGAATGGTGGTATAACCTTTCCTTCCATACTGCAACAAAATGACCCCATTTATGGCACTTTATGGATATCAGCCACCATCCATCACATCATATTTAAGAGAAAATTCTAAGGTTCAAGCAGTGGAACATCACATCGAGCATCAACAACAAGTTCTCCAACTCTTAAAGGATAACCTTATGTTGGCGCAGAATAGAATGAAACAACAGGCAGATCAACATCGTAGTGAAATAAGTTTTGATGTAGGTGATTGGGTATTCCTACGGTTACAACCTTATAAACAAATGTCCCTCAAGCAAGCTAAGAAGGATAACAAATTGTCACCAAAGTATTATGGTCCGTACAAGGTGTTGCAAAAGATTGGTACTATGGCATACAAATTGGAGCTTCCTGCAGCTTCTCGAGTGCACCCAATTTTCCATGTTTCATGTTTAAAGAAGGTTATAGGTGATAAGCTCCCAGTTCAAACAATATTGCCAGAAATTGACAAGGAAAGAAAAATTATATTGGAACCAAAAGCAGTCATAGAAACAAGAACTCGACAACTACAAAATTGATCCATTTCAGAGTATCTCATCAAGTGGAAGAACATATCCACTGAATATTCCACATGGGAGGATGAGAATTTTATACAAAAGCATCTAGAAATACTCAAGCATTGAGGACAACACTTTTTTGAAGGAGAGGGTCATGTTAGATCCCTATAATACTAGTGATGCCCCCATTAATATTGTAGTTGTATCCCTTATTAATATTGTTGTGCCCCTATTGTCCCCATATTGTTATTACTGTGCCCCATAGAATCCCTCTATTGTTATTTTTGTGCCCTTATATTATTATTGTTAGGTCAGCTTGGTTATATTGTGACCCCTTAGACTCCTATATATAGAAAGGAGGTTTTTTCATTTGAATCATCCAAGAATTGTTCATTTATGTAATGTAAAGGAGGTTGCCCCCTTGAAGAGGCTGAATTCTAAGGCGTTGATCTATATTTTCTAACCTTTTGTGAGCTAGTTTCATAACAGTACTGGGAGCATCAACATAGAATTCGAGAGAGGGTTGAGGCAGAGCCAGCTAGAGGCCACGCAAAAGCAGCCATATGCCACACAAAAGTAGCCAGACGCCACGCAGAGGCAACCAGGAGTTGCGCAAAGCTTGAGGAGGGCCAATGTGGGACACGCAGAGGCTCTAGAGGCTGATGCAGAGCCCTGAGAGGCTAACGCTGTGCCATTGAGGCTGACGTTGGGTTGATGCTGGGCTAGAGATGCTAACGCAGACCCTAGAGGATGACACTGGGAGATTTCGTGGGGTTAATTGGGGTTGATATCTGTCTCTGACTGAGATGTACTACTGCCGAGGTCATTCTCTGTTGGGTGAGCCATTTCAGGCACCCAGATTGTATTATGAAACTGCTTAATAATAAAACCCTCAGATAGCTGCACTAGTTTTCCCGCATTGAGTTTTTCTAGGGACATTAGTCCAAAAATAACGGTGTCACTTGTGTGCTTGTTTTTCCTTCAGTTGATGATATGTATGTGTTGAGACTGTACTTGTATTTATTTTCAGTATTTACATGGTACATTTTCCAGTTTCCATTTTGCTGAAATGCGGTCCGAGAATCAAATCAAGTATGTAGCTACTTGATTGGTTGTTTTGAAAATTTTCTATTACTTTAGTTTTCAAGGGTATAAGCAGCCTAAAGTAGGTAGGATTATGAATAAGCTCAACATTTTGAGCATCTTGTTCAATCATGTTTTTCAAACTTCAGTTTATGGTAGAGTTTTCAATTTTTAGTGTACAATTCATATTCCAATTTGAAGAATGGATTTGGTTCAATTTGAGGATTGGAACAGATTACCGATTGGGTTTCAGCTACAGTGGTTTCAGGGCAGAGCATGTTGCAGGTTTGGGATCAACCTAATGGATTAGGCTACTAGTCTACAGTGTTCTTGGCACATCACAGGGAGGATGTCATCCCCATTAGAGCCACGGTTAGGGTCCTATAATATAGGTAATCAAATTTTGCATGTCCAGTTATTTATTTTTGGAATCTGCTGGTAAAGTTTAGCCTATAAATTCACTAGGTATTATAGTCTAAATAGTCTTTATACAAAGATCTCAAATTGGTCAAGTCATTGAAAATATGTGTTTTAAAAGAGATCCATTAGTCTTGATTTGAATTATAAGATCCCTAACAGGTCATCAATGAGGTGTCATGAGTCAGTTGTCAATAACCCTTTCCATTGCTAAAGGATGAAATGTCTCTTAGTTATTTTAATAGTTTTTATTTTAAATGAGATTTAATTTTATAGAATGTATATAATTATATTTTTTATAAAGTTATTTATTTAAAATATTAAACTTAATTTAAAAATAAAAAACCAACCCAATCTATAAACTATAGGAACCACATTTATTAGCATTCTAAATACGTCAGCCAATAATAAGTCAAAATCGAAAAGTCAAATTAAATTTATGGCCCTACCTCACACTTCATACATTAAATTTATGCCTCGAGATGTGTGAATAATTAAATCAATGGTTATCGATGGATTTCTAGGGGTTTCCTATGTTGAAAATAGCAACAAGAAATGCTAAAAATAACACTTCTATAAATAGCAGTTCAACCAATGTTGATCTTAGCAACAATGGATGGAAAAACGGAAGTGCTAAAAATAGAATTCTATAAATTGAATTTCGGGATACCTTCCTATTTTAGTTAGTCCCTAAACTAAAATAGTGAAGTAAAATTTGAAGCTGATCTTAGCAGCTGTTTGTAAATTAATTAATTAATTCATCTTGAGTTAATTAGTTAAGGAAAATCAAACATGAAGTCTATGTGGGGACATGCAACAGTTTATCCATTAATTGAGGAATATATCCATCAGTTAAAGAGATAAGAGTGAGTTGTAATTTGAGTTGTAATTAGTTGACTTAGTTAACTGAGTCAAGTCCAGTTAGATTAATTCAAATAGTTTGTTGAATTAATGTAAGTTTAGTTAGTTAATGCTTGCATGCATGTAACTACTGCACTTCAGATAACTAAGTATTCTCTCATAAATAACTCACGCATGTCAGTTCAGACAGAGACCCAGTTGAGATCAGATGGAGTGGCAATGTACTATCAGTTGCTAGAATATTCCATTGTGAATATCCTTGCATGCAGAAGGAATTCTTTCCTTGGGGATTGCGCAGTTACTTCTTCAGGTTTTGTGAGTGTGATGAGGCCAATTCACACATGTGGCTTCACTAGACCCCAAGAAAAACTGCGCAAGGAAATAGGAGGCTTGGAGGGCTTGAGGAGGACATATACAATGTCTATTCAATTTGTGAGCTGTATTGTTTGGTTGAAGAGAGAGCAAGATAGCTTGAGAGCTGATTCTTTTTGTAACTTGAACAAGATTTCCACTTGTATGATAATACAGAGTTGGGGTTTTAGGCTGAGGCTTTCCCCGGGTTATATCTTTTGTGTTATGTGTGATTGATTTCTCATTCTCAGTTATATATGTTCTCTTGATCTTGCTCAATTCAATTAAGCTTCCGCAAAGTGTTGTAGTTGTAGATCTTGTATTGTGTTTTAGTATATTGCATAATCTGTTGATATACAGTGGGAGTTTCTACATGGTATCAGAGCAAAGGTGATCAAGGCGAAGAACAATATACAAGAAGTTCGAAGTTCGAAGTTTGGTTCCTGAATATAGAAATCGAGTTCTTATCACATCTCTATTTCACCTATGGTGTTCAGTGGTTTAAGACTCAAGTATGCCCTTGATGGCAGCTCGAATTATATAGCCTGGAAGGATTGCATGGAGGCAGTATTAGCGAATAAGGGTCTAAAGGACTTCATTGATCAAGAAGTCCCCAAGCCGACTGATGCTATTCAATTGGCAGAATGGAAGAAATGTGTGGCTAGAGCAAGGAGAATCCTCCTGGAGGGAGTTCGAGACCACATTGTCTTGAGCCTCCATGGGAAGGAGACACCGTTTTCGATGTGGAAAACATTGAAAGATTTATATTAGAACAACAGTGATCAGAGGAAGCTGGTGCTGAAAGACAAGCTTCATAAGATCAAGTGTGAAAAGGGCGACACGATCTCTACATATCTAAACAAGCTCACCACCTACAGGGATGAGCTTGGAAGTGTAGGGATCACTACCACTGATGATGACATGGTGAGTCTTGCACTCCTTGGTCTTCCTAAGAGCTGGCATAGCTACCAGGACTCGGTTAATGGAAGAGAAAAACTGCTAGATTGGGAACGACTTTGGTTGGATCTGATGTAGGAGGAAATAAGAAGAAGCACCAGAGATGGATCCTCATCGAAGCAAGATGATGAAGAAAATCTAGCCTTAGCGAGTTAGGTGAGGAAAGGGAAAGGGAAGGCATCCCATCCCAAATCTAGTTCTTCTCATGGTGGGAAGAATATTGACAAATCGAAAGTGCAATGCTTTCATTGTCATGAAGTGGGCCATTATGCTATAAATTGTCCACAGAAGAAATCCAAGAAGGGTTCCTCGAAGGGATCTCATGGTGAGGCACTGGCCTCACTGTTTGAGTTGGATTTCTCACTTATCGCATGCATGGTTTCATCCATGGTGGGATGTGTGTGGTACCTGGATAGTGGAGCCTCATTCCACATGTCATGTGACAAGAATATTTTCAGTACCTTGGAGGAGAAGGATCTCGAGATGCGGATCGAGATGGGTGATGATGGAAAGTACCATGTTTCAGGTGGAGGTACGGTTGTGTTTTAGAGGGAGAATGGAGCTCCCCTCACCCTGACTGATGTAAAGTATGTACCAGGTCTGAAGAAGAATCTTGTGTCTGTCGCTATGCTAGAAGATAAAGGCTATGAAGTAGTCTTTAGTAAAGGAAAGGTATTCCAGAGGCATATCAGTACTGGACAGACAAAGCGAATAGGGATTCTAGTCAAGAATCTCTACAAGCTGGAGGTAGATGATTGTGCTGCTTTGAGTTCCAAAGCTAAGATGGTGTAGAGCCAAGATGTTGGTGAGCTATGGCATATAATACTGGGCCACTTGCACCATGGAGCCCTGAAGATCATGCAACAGATTTCTATCGGATTACCCAAGGGAAAACTTGAGCAGATGACTACATGCAAAGGTTGTACCTTGGACAAGTATGTGAAATCTTCCTTTCCGGATCGAGACAATAGAGCCGGAGCAATCCTGGAGTGAGTTCACTCAGATGTTTTTGGACCTTTCTCTACAGCCTCCACTGCTAAACAAAGGTACTATGTTATTTTTATTGGTGATTTTTCTCGTAGATGCTGGATCTACTTTATGCAAAAGAAGGATCGGACCTTCTTGAGGTTTTGTGAGTTTAAAGCCTTGGCAGAGAAAGAATCTGGAAAGAAAATAAAAGCCTTGCGTAGCGACAATGGTGGAGAGTATGTCTCCCAACAGTTTAAAGACTTCTGTGATGCAAAAGGAATTAAACGAGAATTGATGGCACCCCATAACCCACAGCAAAATGGGGTCGCCAAAAGGAAGAATAGATCAATTGTGGGAGTAGCTCGAGCGATGTTGCCTGACCAAAGCCTACCACTACATTTGTGGGCTGAGGCATGCAATACAGCAGTATACTTGCAGAATAGAAGCCTGCACCGTATAATGCGGATGAAGACACCTATGAAGGCCTATTCTGGGAAGCTACCTAATGTAAGTCACTTCTGAATCTTTGGATCATCAGTTTACTGTCATGTGACCAAAGATGCCAGGAAGAAGCTAGACCCAACAGTTGAGTTGGGAATACTTGTGGGGTACACGGATACACCCCACAAATATCGAGTGTACCTGCCTTCCACTCAGAGGACGGTGGTATGCAGGGATCTAAATTTCGAAGAGTAGAAAGCCATGCGATTATCACTTGAGAGGGAGATCGAGTTGCATGCAAATGAGGAACTTTCAGTTCCTAAGGATGAGGAGCCTCATATTGATGCGGAGCAACCGCATGTAGAGGATCCGAGAGTGGAGACATCCACTCATGCTGATACTTCCAAAGATGGGGGGAAACGCTCAAGGGAAGCTGACAAGTTGATGCTGGATGTGCGGGAGAATGTGGGATAGCCATCTTCTCAGCGCAGACAAAGGAGGTCACCCGAGCTGTACACTGGGTACATGGCCCTGGTTGGGAGTGTGTAGATACTGAGCCTTCTTCATTCGAGGAGGCAGTGCAGCAACCAGTCTGGGTTGATGCAATGGTAGAGGAGTACGACACTATCATTGGGAACAGTGTGTGGGATGTTGTCCCAAGGCCTCAGGGCAAGTCAATGGTGAGTTCCAGATGGATTTACAAGGTAAAGCAGGCAGCTGATGGCAGTGTTGAGAAACATAAGGCAAGGTTTGTTGCCTGAGGTTTCTCACAAGTTGAGGGGATTGACTACGATGATACTTTTGCTCCCGTAGCAAGGTACGCATCGATTAGATCAATGTTGGCACTATCAGCTCAGATGGGGTGGAATATCCACCAGATGGATGTGAAGACAACATTCCTCAATGGGAAGATTGAGGAGGAGGTGTACATTGAGCAGCCAGAAGGTTTCGAAACCTTCGATCGTGAGTTGCATGTGTGCAGACTCAAGAGGGCTCTGTATGGGCTAAAGCAAGCACCCCGTGCTTGGTACACTAGGATCAACAACTATTTCACCGGTTTGGGCTTCACCAAGAGTGAAGTAGATGCGAACCTTTACCACATCATGGTAGAAGGTAAACCATTGATCATTGTTCTTTATGTCGATGATTTGATTTTGACAGGTGATGATCAGTTGATATAGTCTTGCAAGGAGGACCTTGCAAGAGAGTTTGAGATGAAGGAAATGGGCCTTATGCACTACTTTCTAGGCATGGAGGTGTGGCAGAAAGATGGGGAAGTATTTATGTGTCAAGGCAAGTATGCCAATGAGATACTCAGGCGCTTTCACATGGAGAAGTGCAAGCCCATGCAGACTCCTCTAGCTAGGAGCTGGAGGAAGGAGGATGATACTTTAGGTGAGTAGTAGCTGCTACTGTTTATCAGCAGCTGGTGGGTTCACTTATGTATCTGGTGAACACACGACCCGACTTATGCTTTGCGGTGAACCAGCTGAGTCAAGCTATGGTTCAACTTACCAAGCTGTTTTGGAAGGCAACGAAGCATGTGCTGAGATACCTTAAAGGCACATCTCAGTTCGGATTGTGGTACAGACGGACAGAGGGAGTGAAGCTTCAGGGCTTCAAAGATGCGGATTGGGCAGGGAGTCCATCAAACCAGAAGAGCACTTCTGGAGGAATCTTCAACCTTGGTTCAGCTGCAGGTTCCTGGTACAGCAGGAAATAGAGATCAGTTGCACTTAGCTCAGTAGAGGCTGAATACATGGCTGCTAGTCAGGCTGCATGTGATGCCATCTAGATGCGGAAGATTCTAGTGGGATTGTTTGGTCAAATGATGGATCCTACAGTGATCTACTGCGATAACCAGAGTTGTATCAAACTGTCTGAGAATCCAGTTTTTCATGATAGGTCCAAGCACATAGATATCCGGTATCACCATCTTTGAGACTGTGTGGTCAAGAGGATCATGTTGTTTTTGTATGTTTCGACCGAGGAATAGGATGCAGATATTTTAACTAAGGCATTGTCAAAATGCAAGTTCGAGTTCCAAAAAGACAGGATTGGGGTTACTGATAATCCCTTTCTTTTCGAGAGGGAGTGTTGAAAATAGCAACAAGAAATGCTAAAAATAGAATTGCTAAAAATAGCACTGCTATAAATAGCAGTTCAGCCAGTGTTGATCTTAGCAACAATGGATGGAAAAATGGAAGTGCTAAAAATAGCATTCTATAAATAACATTTCGAGATACCTTCCTATTTTAGTCAATCCCTAAACTAAAACAGTGAAGTAAAATTCGAATTTGATCTTAGCAGCTGTTTGTAAATTAATTAATTAATTCATCTTGAGTTAATTAGTTAGGGAAAATCAAACATGAAGTCTATGTGGGGACATGCAACAGTTTCTCCATTAATTGAGGAATTTATCCATCAGTTAAAGAGATAAGAGTGAGTTGTAATTTGAGTTTTAATTAGTTGACTTAGTTAACTGAGTCAAGTCCAGTTAGATTAATTCAAATAGTTTGTTGAATTAATGTAAGTTTAGTTAGTTAATGTTTGCATGTGTGTAACCACTGCACTTCAGATAACTGAGTATTCTCTCATAAATAACTCATGCATGTCAGTTCAGACAGAGACCCAGTTGAGATCAGATGGAGTTGCAGTGTACTATCAGCTGCTAGAATATTCTGTTGTGAATATTCCTTGCATGCAGAAGGAATTCTTTCCTTGAGGATTGCGTGGTTACTTCTTTAGGTTTTGTGAGTGTGATGAAGCCAATTCACACATGTGGCTTCACTGGACCCCAAGAAAAACTGCGCAAGGAAATAGTAGGCTTGGAGGGCTTGAGGAGGACATATACAGTGTCTATTCAGTCTGTGAGCTGTATTGTTTGATTGCAGAGAGAGCAGGATAGCTTGAGAGCTGATTCTTTTTGTAACTTGAACAAGATTTCCACTTGTATGATAATACAGAGTTGGGGTTTTAGGCTGAGGCTTTCCCCGGGTTATATCTTCTGTGTTATGTGTGATTGATTTCTCATTCTCAGTTATATGTGTTCTCTTGATCTTGCTCAATTCGATTAAGCTTTCGCAAAGTGTTGTAGAACTAGATCTTGTATTGTGTTTTAGTATATTACATAATCTGTTGATCTACAGTGGGAATTTCTACATCCTATTCGACTTTTAACCTACCCCCCATTATTTATATCGATTTAAATCTTACGAATATATGACGGGAAGGTCTACGGAGTAAGTAAGTGAGCTTATATTTTACAGTGATATGTTTATGAAATGAGTTTACGGGTGAAAGACTGAGGTAAAAGGAGGCTATGCTATAAAGAGGAGAAATGAAATCATAAAATTTGGATAAATACTTATCCAAAGATTTTATAGGAGTAAAAGTGGAAAGTAAAAGATATTTTACCAACCATGGCAAAACAAGACATAGTTCTTAAAAATCCACGGGAAGGAAATCAGTGGATGGTTTTTATAAAATATGCTTATGAATCTCATTTATTCATCAATACATAAATTTAGGGAAACAAGACATGGATTTCAAAACAAGAGAATAGTTTATAAAATCATTTAAAGAAATATTTTGAGATTTTATTTATGGAATTCATTTACAGGTTTGAGCAAAATATTTGGAAATATTTATCAAAATATTTTCTTCCCAAATATTTTGTGATAATGATGAAGTATTTAAAATATTATGAAGGCAAAGACTATGGGAAAAAGGTTCAACACATAAGTTTGGTTTAACTTCAAAATACAAATAATTCATTGATCAACTAGGTGGAAAACATAAATAGGAATGAAATTATTTTCAGCTTTTCTACTCAGAAATAACAGTCAAAGGGACAGCTAGTTGATACAGGTGGCAAAGTTAATCAAGTTTGAAAGGGAAACTAACAAGTTTTATGAAAAAAACTTCAATCACTCCAGATTCCAAGGCATCGGATCAACATTAATGAACCAATTTCTAGTTTGAAGGCTGAAGATTTTCCAGCGTTTCCAAATTTCCTGCAGTTTTCCAGTGATTTTTTTTTTTTTAGTTTATTCTTCAGTTTTTTTCCTCAAATATAGCCACATTCAACAACAACTTTCCTCTAAAAATTCAACAGAATAGCCGAATTTGTCCAGAATTCTTGTTTTTTAGTTTTGTTTCAGAAATATCTACATCTTTAGTAGATATTATTTTGTAATGAATTTTATTTGAAGTCTGGAATTATTCAAGACAAATTAGATAAATATTCTGTAATAAGACTTAGAAAGGGTTGGATTATGTATGAAGAAAAGAGCTCTACCTTGATGTAGGTTGTGGATTGTACTCAAAGTAATCAATTTTCAGAAATACAAAGGCAATTTTGTTCCAGGATTCTTGTGTCAAACAAATGGTGATGTTTCTCTCATGTTAAATTGTTCTTTTTTCTCAGTTTCCATATGGTTTTCCCTCTTGATTGTTGTAAGAATATTAAGAGTTGAATTTACTTAAGTGTACTTTGCTCTGGCTTGTTTTAAACAATCTTAATGTTTTCCTCACGAGATTAAATATAAAATTAATTTAAATATGCTTTATATTTAATTGACCATCCACTTTTTCATCTCAGTCATACCATAAAAAGCTTAAGATCCAAGATTTTTCCTACCCTGCCCTGTTACAACTACTATGTCAATTTGTAATTGATTACCCAAAAGTTTATGACTCCATGCCAAATGGACGTTTCCAGCATCTTTCAACCAAAAATTTGAAAAACCCACCTCAAACTTCGATACCTAATCTAAAATCTTGAAAGCAAAAATTAAATCATATAGAGAGAGCCCTCTCTTAAGCTGGAAGGGCTAGATCCCAACTTTAAAAGTGGTTTGTGGTTACCTTTGTAGTTTTCTTCCTCAACCTAGGAAAATTACATAGTGATAACACTTAACATCTTTTATTTCATAAGTTTAATTGTTATTTATTATTTAACTTAATATTTGCATGACCTATTGAATTGCACCAATTCTGCAGCTAATGACTAATTTTGCAACAAATTCAAAGCTTTGATATGTTCTGAAACTCTATCTGAGGAACGAGATATATCAGCAGGTAGATAATAGTTGGCACAATGATAAGTTCCTATCTTCATGGTCTAAATCGATGATGAGAACACCACATAGGCCTAGTCAATGCGAAAGTCAACCAGCGAAGAAGGAGCCAGAGGCGAACCAAGAGAGCGAGGAAGTTAATTGAAGCAGATATTTTGCCTCGTGATTTTTTCTCCGATAGCAAATCATGAGGAAATAATGAGATATTATCTTCCTATGATATTTTTAGTCTCTGTCAAGTAGGATAGGCTCATAAATATCTAAACAGTTATTTGATGGAGGTTATAAATCTACCTCTCGGCATGACAAAGGCAATCTTGCATATTGTTTGAAAAACTTTGTTTTACAAGTTATAAAACTGTTTATCTGATATCCTTGTTGTGCTTTGCTTCGATGCGTATATAGTCCTTTGAAGAGTCGTGTTGTTGCCTACATCTTGCAGGAGGGCCCCCTGGAGTTGTAAGGTTTTACTATTTTCAATTAACATTTTTATTCTGCATTTCATATCATGTGTAATTCATCTATTTACTATTAAGTTTGATTGCTAATGAATGCTTTTTGAAAGTGATCACAGAGTATGTTCTGTTTAACCATTTTGTTGTAGAATAAATGAGTGAAGCTGAGATCTCCTGTGAACATGATAAGTAGTATAGTAGAGTGTGGATTGATTTAAGATTTACAGTATAGTTTAAGTTTGGTGGAGAGGATTTCAATGTCCAATTAGTGCTAATTTCTCTTTTTTTGTCAGAATGATTTAGATTTAGTATCATTATCTATTTGAGTAAGTGTGATATTTATTTTTGCAAAGTGTGATCTTTCCTTTGAGCAAGTGTGATAATCCTAGTTTCATATTTCTTTCAAGCAAGTGTGATTTTCCTTCCAAGAAAAGTGTGATACTTCATTTAAGCAAGTGTAATTATTTTTATTTCATTTTTGTTAAAGAGTTACATATTTATTTTTATAAGAATGATAAAAACATGTGCATCACGATATCTCAATTTAATCTAGGAATAATCTGGACTTCTAGTACATACAATACAAATACACTTCATTAGTATACTAGCCCTAGTCGATAATTTATGTAGTAATTTAACATTAATCAAATTACCAAACATTTTGGCACCGTTGTCGAGGAAGTGTATATAGGAGTCTTTTTATTACGTTTATATATATATATATATGATATGCATAGAGAAAGATATTCTAGAGGTAGGAGTTTGATTCCAACATCATCACCCACCCCACCACGACCTCGTAGCGCCACACTATCCACCCAAACTCATATTCCATCAATTGCAGTCTGACATAGACTTCCTGAGGTACTTAGATCTTAAATCCAACGTAAAGATTCACAAACTTCCTCTACTGAAGCCATAGTAGAAGAAGAAGATCCTACATCTCCAACAGAAGGAGTAATTTTTCTATCTTCAATTGGAGAACAAATTCTAGGACAAGAATTGGAAATCCCTTCTGAAGAGGAAGAAGAAGAAACCTATTTTAACATTCCATTGGTAGAAGAACCGTAGGAGCTAGAAGAGGAACTAGAAAACCCAATTTTGGAACCTTACATTAGTTCTAAGGAATCTACAATGGCAGGAGAAGGGGAAGGATAAGTACATAATGTCAATGGTGAACAACCAAGGATTAGAGGTGGAAGAGGAGGTGGAAGAGGTGGAGGAAGAGGAAAAGGAGGTAGAAGAGGTGGAGGAAGAGGAAAAGCAGGTGGTAGAGGAGATCCGGAACCAATTGGATTTCCCATCTTTGATGAAGATACCACAGCCACAATGAAAAATATCTCGTCCTCTATCCTCCCTAATTTCCATGGATTATGAAATGAGGATCCTGAAACATTTCTCTTTGAGTTTGAAGTCTTGTGTAGATCTTATGATTACTTGCTTGATACTGAAAAGTTGAAATTGTTTACAACCAATTTTAAGGATGCACCATTAAAATGGTTTATGAGCTTAGGAGTACATTCTATAAGAACATGGGAACAAATGAAAACTGCATTCTTAGAAAAATACAAGGATTATTGTATGCCCCATAACCTTAAAGATGAAGTCTTTAAAATTATACAAAAAGAAGATGAAAATTTTGAAGATCGTTGAAAGATTTGCTTATAATGTAAAAATGGATAAAATGCATAATTTAAATGAAGAAACTTTGAAAGCTCTCTTACTGAAATCTATCAAAGATGAGTGGATAGATCTTCTCAATTTGATGGGTAAAGGAGATGTTTCTCAATTATCATTTGGAGATATTTGTGAGTTATGCATACACATTTTAAGAGGAAAGGCAAGAGCTGGGAAAAATCCAAGAGATTGATTCAGGTGGATATTGGTGACCACCCACCTATTCCACTTGGACCCCCACCATTGTTTCTTTTTAGTTTCCTTAAGTGTAGCACAACTTACTATTTTTGGTAGTTTTCGGGTCCTAAACTTCCGGAGTCGTTTCAAGGGACTAAAAGACGCTTTTAGGGAAAAATAAGAGACTAAAAAATTCCCAAACTAGTTTACCCATTTTTTCGACCTTTTCTCTTCAAGATCTTCGAAACGAGGTATTATGATAGCAAAACCGAGATCGTATGCCAACGTTACGGCCCTGGGAAGTTGATGTACCAATTTACCCAAACATGGCCCACAATTTTGGTGCTTCATCTCCTAGGGTTAGGTTTTTGGATGTTTAGGGTTTTCAATTATTTCTCAATAATAAATAGGCCTTTGAGCATCATTGTAACATAGTTCAGAGGCATGCAGCTACCACATCTCTTCTTAGAGATAAGCTACTATCGCCCAAGCTAGTTTATTTTTATTTCTGTATGTAAGCAAATTTCAGTTCTTCGATATTAATGAAATGAAGTTTTATTTCTGTTGCATCTTTGTGTATATGGGTATTTCTGTATTTTATTGCGTTCCTGCATAAGTTTAGATCAGTGGCATCAGATCGATCTTCTCTTTCTTTGTTTTTCTTTGCATGTTCCCAATGAGGTCAAGGTATAAGGTGTTACGGATTGATCTGGTTGAACATTTGCAAGACCAACCTCACAAAACCCGATGACCTTCCATGGAGGAAGAAAACAAAGGCGAGGGGGCAGGATATCCTTTCAAAATACTACTTGAGGAAGCCCTCAAGCGACAGAGGAATGCGATGATGGATAACTTTGCCCAAATCCTTCGACGGTTACCCACAGATGACGCATCTTCTTCCAACACCATTTTGGAGGTGCCACTCCTTTTAAGGTACAAGTTAACTTTTATATTCCCGTATTTGAGGTCCAGATAGATGCAGACACAGTAGATAAATCGTTAAATCTGTTGGAAGGATATTTTTAGTTCGTGACTTTTCCAATCAGGAAAAATATTACTTTTGCACTTCTCAAATTCCCCCTACACGTTAAGGACTGGTGGGAAACCTACTGTGAACAAAAGGACGTGAGGGAATCCTCACTATTTTCAGTCGCACCCACTTGGAATTCTTTCCGAGACACCATTAAGGAACAATATTACTCCATCGGGAGCTATGAAGATAAATACATAAAGTGGACCACACTACAGTAATGAAGAGACCAAGATGTACTGAAGTTTACAAATGTTTTCCATACCCTTCAGACGAAGTTGGGTATCAAGGATTCTAAGCGGCATTTGGTACACAAGTACACGGTTGTCTACACAAGTACATCCAAGACGAGATGGAGTTCCTGGGCATATCCTCACTCGGCGCTGCGTACCGATACACTGTCAAGATTGAGCAGAAGTTTAAACAGAAGAAGCGAGACTTTGGATCTGTGAATCTAAAGCAAGGAAAAGGCACCCCCAAATCACAAAGCAAAGGACAAAGCCAAGTCAAGGCGACCTAGGACAACCCATCAAAGCCACAAGAAAAGAACAACACCAAGAAGACAAAGAAGGACATGGGAAAATGGTGTGAGTTCCATAAGAGCTCCACTCACAACACAAGTGAGTGTCGGGCCAAGCAGTCACTGATGGCCGAGTTGAAGGCTTCTGAATCAGACGCATGTTCTGACTCTGAATCATAACCCAATAAGGGAAATGAAAAATGGAAGTAGATCATTAACATAGAGCCTAGTGCCACCATGGCCACCACTAAGATACAGAAGAATGAGCCTGAAGATCTAGAGGAGGGGGAACATCTTCCACCCACAAATGTGGGTGAAGGTTCTCCGTTGTAGTTCATTATCAACAGCGAGAACCAGAAGAACCTCATTTCAACAGAGGTCGTGAAGCTGTTGGGCCTACTGACTACATCACATCCACAATCGTACACCATCAAGTGGCTTCAACAAGGACAAGATCTTTGCGTTAGTCAACAATGTCGCCTTCTCTATAGCATCAAGCCCTTCATGAATGAGGTATTGTGTGATGTTTCTCCTCTTGAATTTTGTGATGTATTATTAGGACAACTATACTTGTGGAAGCGACATGATGTAAATGAGTCTAGACCTCGCTTTGTGATTATTACTTGGGGTGATAAGTTGTACAGGATACCGAAGGTAGCCCGCCTACCGCCATCTCTTTGATCACTGCAAAACAATGCAGTAAGATCATTTCCTATACCAGGAAATTTTTTTTCCTTATGATTTGCCCACATGGCAAGAAAAAGGTTGTGGCCACAACTTCCAGACAGACCTCCTCTACACAACAGCAGCAAATGGACAAGGTTGTGAAGGAGTACATGGACATTTTCGCCTCACCTACAGGGGTACCTCTGCAATGTCAGGTCAAGCACTCCATCGATCTGACCACGGGGGTGCCACTGCCCAATGGACTGACCTATCGACATTCTGTTCTAGAGAATGATGAGATCAAGAGGCAGATTCAGTAGTTGCAGAAAGGGCACATCAAGCCAAGCTCATCACCCTGTGGGAGTCTGATTGTATTTGTACAGAAGAAGGATAGGACCTGAGACTTTGTATTGAGTATCGGGCATCGAACAAGATCATTGTATGGAATAGGTACCCAATCCTATAGATTGATGACCTTTTGGACCAGCTCAAGGGGGCCAAATATTTCAGCAATATTGACTTGAAGTTCAATTATCACCAGGCACCTATGGAACCCTCCAATGTGTGGAAGAATGCCTTCAAATCCAAGGAGGGCCTTTTCGAATGGTTGGTCATGCTTTTAAGGTTGAAAATTTCCCCTGTAACCTTCATGAGATTGATGGAAAACATCTTGCAAACCTTCACCAATGCATTCGTGGTGGTTTATTTAGATGACATCTTGAACTTCAGCCAGAGTTGGGAAGAGCACCTCCACCATATTCGACAGGTCCTTCAATCCCTGCGACAACACAAGTTGTGTGACAATTTGGAGAAATGTACTTTTGGTATGACCCAGGTTCAATATCTAGGGTACAAGATAGATGAGTAGGGTGTGCATGTGGACCCAGCCAAGATACAAGTCATTTAATATTTTCCAGCCCCAACCACTCTAACAGAGCTCGGTAGATTTCTGGGTCTTGCTAATTTATATCCCTTGGCCTTTATGTCAAGTCACCAAGGGTAGAGCAAAAGCAAAGTTATTTTGGTTTGAATCCCAATAGAAGGTGTTTGTTGAGTTAAAGCATCTCCTCTACTTTGCACTAGTGCTCACATTACTAGACCTACAACAACCATTTTAGATCGAGACAGATGCCTCTAACTATGCTATTGTTGCGATTCTTACTCAACAGGGGCATCCAGTGGCATATCACAGTGAGACATAGTCTTAAAGTATCCCACCTATGAAAAAGAAATGTATTCCATTGTGCAGTCTTGCCGACAATGGAAGAATTACATTCTGGGGAAGGAAACTATCATCCACACAGACCACCAACCCTTGTAGTTCATACAGACACAGAGAAGTTGGAGAACGATCGCCATCAGAAATGGTCCACATCCCCGAAACAGTTCCACTTGATCATTAAGTACAAGAGGGATAGCACCAATACTGTTGCTAACTGCCTCAACCGACCACTGATCATGGCGCTAACCACTGTGCTCGACTCTTGTGGGTATGAGACTGTAGGGTGGCCGCGTCTTTACAAGAGTGATCTAGAATTTGAAAGCACATACCAGACACTCCTGGAAGTTAAACAAGTTCCAAAATTTCACCTTCAAGATGCACTATTATGCCACTTGGGACACATTTGTGTTCCTTCAAGCGAGCTTGCTAAGATGATTTGGGAGGCACACTACAGTTGGGTTGCTGGACATTTCGAGGTAGAGAAAACAATGGTAGTGTTTTAGAAGTATTTTTATTGGCCAAACCTTCGACGAGATGTTGGGAATACATCAGATCCTACACTGCTTGCACCATTTCCAAACTGACCATCAATAAGCAAGGCCTATATACTCTTGTGCCTAATCCTAGTCGACCTTGGGAATCCATCTCCATGGATTATATGTCGGGCCTTCCTTCCACTAAGCATGGCAATGATTGCATTTTTATGGTCATCGACAGATTCTCTAGAATGGCCATTCTGATGGCCTGCAAGAAGAATATCACAGCAGAAGCCACTGCTAAGCTCTTCTTTGAACGAGTGTGGGGAAACTTTGGGATCCCACAGTCCATTATCTCAGATTGGGACAACAGGTTCCTACGTACATTTTTGTCAAGTCTCTGGTTGATGTTGGATACCAAGCCCACTAAGTCCACGACTTTCTAACCCCAAGTTGATGGCCAAACAAAGGTCGTCAACAGGATGATCATACACATTTTGCGTATGTACAACTCGAAGCATACACGCACAT
This sequence comes from Pinus tabuliformis, assembly GCA_031772625.1. Taxonomy (NCBI): domain Eukaryota; kingdom Viridiplantae; phylum Streptophyta; class Pinopsida; order Pinales; family Pinaceae; genus Pinus; species Pinus tabuliformis. Next base: position 225,583,151 of record CM062817.1, on the reverse strand, counting down.
GGGATGAAAGCCTCCCCTATGTCCAACATAGCTACAACAGAGCTCTCCATAACTCAACTGGCCACAACCCCTTTCAGGTGAGGTTGGGATTCCAACAACTATGTCCCATTGATGTGACCATACCATTTGTAGCTACTCAAACAGATTTGGCTCATGTCCAGTTCGAAGATGACAGGGCTAACAACTTCATTGACCACATTCAGCACATCCGCCAGTAGGTCCATGACATATTGGACAGAGCCAATGCTAAGTACAAGTAGTGTCATGATCAACATTGGGTGCCACACAAGTTCCAGGTGGGTGACAAAGTTTGGTTACATTTACAGAAGGAGCGTCTCGCTAGGCCCCACCGAAAGATTCGCCCGCTCTGGTATGGGCCTCACACTAGCATAAGGCTATAGGGGACAATGCTTTCGAGCTCAACATTCCACCATTCCTTGGCCTCCATCAGTGTTCAATGTGGACCACTTCAATCATACTTTCCATCATTACTGGACACATCAGACGTTGCAGAACAACTCACACCAACAAAGTTAAACCCAGACTGAATGGAACAGACCATAATTGATCAGATCATGGACATGCAGATCAAGAACATTTGTCAACAGAATATCCAACTGTATCGGGTTGTCAAAGTTGGCCAACTGCTACACCAAGGCAAGTGGCTCACTAGGGACCAAGTTCAACAAAAGTTTCCCTGTCTCATGGAGGCACTCAACACAATGGGCACCATTTCTTCCTAAGGGGGGAGGACTGATCTAGGTGGATATTAGTGGCCACCCGCCTATTGCACTTGGACCCCCATCGTTGTTTCTTTTCAGTTTCCTTAATTGTAGCACAACTTACTATTTTTGGCAGTTTTTTGGGTCCTAAACTTCTGGAGTCATTTTGAGGGACTAAAAGACGTTTTTAGGGAAAACGAAGACATTAAAAAAAGTCTCAATTTAGTTTCCTTATTTTTTTTTACCACTTCTTCAAGATCTTCGAAACGAGGTATTATGATACGGGGCCCACAATTTTGGTGCTTCTTCTCCTAGGGTTAGGTTTTTGGATGTTTAGGGTTTTCCATTATTTCTCAATAATAAATAGGCCTTTGAGCCTCATTGTAACACAGTTTAGAAGCATGTAGCCACCACAATTCTTCTCAGAGATAAGATGCTATCACTCGAGCTAGTTTATTTTTATTTTTGTATGTAAGCATATTTCAGTTCTTTGATATTAATGAAATGAAATTTTATTTCTATTGCATCTCTGTGTATATGGGTATTTATGTATTTTGTGGCGCTCTTGCATAAGTCTGGATCATAGATCCTATTATGTCTAGGATTAATAAATCTGTTGTTCGGACAGTAAGTAGGGCGGAAATTCTATATTAATAAAATTACGCTTTTTTCCTGGAAAAAAAAGTAGGGTGGAAATAGGTAATTCACTTGACAACTTTAAAAAATATATTTTGGGGAGTCTTAGTGAATAAATAGATACCCTTAAAGTACAAAAAAAATGGTTGAAAATTCTGCATTATCTATCTTTTTTCAAAAATGTAGAAAGAAGCATGCCTTGAGAGAATTCCCTCTTGACTTAAAAAGTGTAGAAACCTGTGTTCTATGTGCATAAAATCACGATACAAATGAATGTCCTTCAATACCAGGTCTCAAAGTTGTCTATCAAGAGGAAGTAATGCCAAATCAAGTAGAACATCTTTGTTTTATTGCCAAGAGACCATGGAAAAATCCAAAATCGAATAAGACGCAAGGTTTCAACACTCAAACATATGCACAACCACCACAAAATAATTGGAATGCACCCATGCCATGGCAACCTTGGCCTCAACCTTGGGCATAAGGATGGAAAAATCCTTATGGAAAGTATCCTCAATATCCTTAACCTTACCATGTTTTTCCACCACAATATTTTCCTCAGCTTATTCAATCCTCTAAACCTCAAATTCCAAACCCATAACTCTCACTACCATTTCCACAAAAGCCAAATCAACTTCCTGCTCAACCACTTCCAAATCCAAATAATAAAAATTCACGGCATGTTTACTGTTGAAAATAATACTGAGAGGGGGGGGGGGGGGGTGGGGGGGTGAATCAGTATTATCAAATTCTTTTTCAATTTATACAAAGATTTGCATATCTGACTAATGAAACTTGCGTATACCTTCCAGACTTATAATTTAATTTATTCTTCAGATGTTGATCATTAATCTGTGTGTCAGAACCATATAACAGTAAGCAGGAACAGAAAAGTAGAGCAGACAGTCACACAAAAGAACACAATATATAAGGTGGAAACCCAATGTGGGTGAAAACCACCTGCTGCAATATGTCTCTATCTTCTGTCAATTAGAAACTTCTTTTTACAATGATTCTGTACTGGTGCAGTCTTATACCAGCACGCAGGCTTCAACCTGCAGAAGGCTACAACCTTCTCTCGTTCTCCAGACTCTCCTGGAAGGGAGCTACAACCCCCTTAGCTCTTGTACTAGCTGAGGTACTAGTACGTAGGTGCTGACCTACAGAAGGCTTCAACCTTCTATTTTCTTCCAGGGACCACGTTTCATAAATTTTCAAACTAGATCCATGAACATCAATCAAACATCAAGAGATCTGCAATCAACCAAATTCCTTGTACAAATATTGAATCAACCAATAACTTCTCAGAACACAGTACCAGTAACCAGACACCAATTCAGAACTCAGAACACTGCAGTAATAAACAGAAGCAGCTAAAACATATTTCAAGAAAAGTCCTCTACTTCACCAATAGAAACCTGTGTACATACGCAGATATTTCAAAGTGAACCTGTGTGTATACGCAATATTCACTTGCTTAAACTGCGGGTATCCGCGCCTCCGCTGTGTCGATCCTGCGGAATACGTACCTGCACTGTGTCAAACCCACGCATATCCGCGCCTCCGTTGTGTCGAACCTGCGGGTATACGTGCCTCCACTGTGTCAGACCTGTGGGTATAGATAATTTATCCTTTTCTTAATCAGACTTCAATTATACCCAGATTATCAGATTTATAGATCTAATCATGCGCCAAAGAGATCTCGACCCATCAGTAGATCTTAACCATCTTGTAATGCTCAGGTTCCTCCTTGATTCAGGTCCAGCTATAACTCACCAACCGATCACCAATATTTCAGATCTTGCTCTTCTCAAGATATTCAACGCATCAGTCCACACCAAGCCAAATGATCTCCTTTCCTTTTTATAGTCTAGGCCTTACTCAAACCATGGTCCAAAACCATAGAGATCCAATACTAGGGACCCAATACCTGGGTTCAATACTTTAGATGCAAAACCACGGACCAAAACCATAGGTTCAAAAATGTCGGACTAAATACCATGGACCAACCATAAGATTTCCCACGTGTGCGTGCTTTTCTTTACATGAAAGTGCGTGTACTGTACGTACGCACCTTTTTATCGGTACACCTGCGTATATGTACGCACCTTTTGATCGGTGCACCTGTGTATGTACGCAGCTTTGTGAAAAGGAACCTGCGGGTATCTCATTTTCTTCCATTATAAGAGCCTGAATTGTGTTCTACCATTTGAGTGAGTTGCCATCAAGGACAACACTTATGTCATCGAGCCAAATCTGTGCCAAACCTATGTAATAATGCCAACAATCTCCCCCTTCGGACTTGATGGCAACCCAATGTCACTCAAAGTCTTTTCTCCCCCTTTGACATCAAGGGCAAAGGGTTATGCTCCCCCTGAGTACATGCTGAAATCTCTACTTTGTTGTGTTGTCCAAGCTCCCCCTGACATATAGGCAAGATCTGCAAGAAGATGTTCTACAAAAGAAATCTGACTTTATACATCATAACTGACCTTCCTATCACCAAAGACTCATACATATGACTCCCAACCAAGTGGGGATACATGATATAATAAGCACATTACATTATCCATCCCAGGCATAGTGGGGCAACCAAGATAGGCCGTTACATGACCTTGAAAAAAGAAATATAGAGACAAAATATCTACAGCAAGACTCTGACTAACATCAGCAACATCTGTCAATCATTATTCAGATCAGTATCCATGTTCTCCTTCTGCACTTGCTCCTCCTGAAATCAAAACAACTGAAGAATTGAACCAAGATCTTCTACAATAATGCCAACAATGCATTATTAGAAGAATATATGCTCCCCCTGAACCTGTGCCAGATGGTCTCTGACAGACCCATATCAGACTCTTCTCATCCTTGCTTTTCTTCAAGTCAACATATACACGACTGTACCCACATAAACCAGCATATGTACGCATATACCCCATATGAAACTCGCGTACAACCAACAATCTCTGAAACAGACAAGATTCAACAGCAAGATGATGCATCAACTACCCCCAGCTTTTGTCTGAGGTATTCAAAGGTCTCCCTGGGTAGTGGTTTGGTGAGAATATCAACAACTTGTTACTTAGAGGGAACACACTCCAATTTGACCTTTTGTTCAAGCACTTGTTCTCGGAGAAAATGATACTTGATCTGTATGTGCTTAGTCTTTGAAGGCATGACAGGATTATTTGAAACACTGATTGCACTTGTATTATCACAGAAAATGGAGATAGGTGGAGTACAAGTGATTTGCATATCATGCATTGTTTGCATCATCCAAAGGAGTTGAGTGCAGCAAGATGCAACAGCTACATATTCTGCTTCAGCTATAGATAATGCAATAGAACTTTGTTTCTTGCTGAACCAAGATACTAATCTAGGACCCATGAAGAATGCACCACCACTAGTGCTTTTTCTGTCATCCACACTTCCTACCCAATCTACATCTGTATATACATGAAGTGTGAGATCTGTACCTCTAGGATACCATAAGCCATAGTTTTGAGTTCCTTGAAGATACTTGAAAATTCTCTTAACTGCCTGAAGACGAGTTTCCTTTGGATATTCCTGAAACCTTCCAACTATTCCCACTGCATGCATAATGTCTGGTCGGGTACCTATTAGATAGAGTAGACTACCAATCATGGATCTATAGGTTGGTTGATGAACTGTTGCTGATTCATCATTTGCGCTGAGGCTGCATCCTGTCACCATAGGGGTACATACTAGTTTCGAATCCTCCATCCCATATTTCTTCAAGATCTACTTGAGATACTTGGTTTGTGATAGAAAAATGCCATCTTTGTTTTGTTAGACTTGTAAACCAAGAAAATATGTGAGCTCACCAAGCATGGACATTTCAAACTCTTTCTGCATCACCAAGGCAAAATTTTGACTCATGTCTTCTTCATTGCTACCAAAGATGATATCATCAACATACACAACAAGTATTAACAACTTATCATTTTCAAATTTTATATATAGATTGCTATCAGTTGATCCTTTTATAAAACCTTGTTGATGGAGGTACTTATCCAACCGATAATACCATGCCCTTGGAGCCTGTTTAAGGCCATAGAGAGCATTTTTTAGTCTGCATACAAGTTTTGGATCATTTCCAAGATAAACCCATTTGGTTGTTCAATATATACTTCTTCATCCAAGTCTCCATTCAAGAAAGCAGACTTCACGTCCATTTGAAATACTTTGAACTTCTGAAAGCTATAAGGAGCAAGGAACATCCTTATGGCCTCTAGTGTGGCAACTGGTGCAAAAGTTTCTTCAAAGTCTATGCCTTCCTGTTGAGCATACCCTTTGCAAACAAGTCTGGCCTTGTTTCTAATCACATCTCCATTTTCATTCAACTTATTTTTGAATATCCATTTTGTTCCTATGACATTCTTATCTTTTGGTCTAGGAACCAACTCCCAAGTGTTATTCTTTTTGATCTGTTCAAGTTATTCCTCCATGGCTTTTACCCAGCATTCATCTTTGCATGCCTCTCTTACATTTTGTGGTTCAGTGGAGGAGAGCAATGCTAGATAGTTTGAAGCTTCTGAAATGGTTCTTCTTGTTTGTACACCTGCCTCTTTTTGCCCCAAAATTTGAGATTATGGATGATTCTTCTAAACGTACCTAGATGGATTCTTTTCTTTTATCCTTATCTGTTCTTCTGGTGCCTCATGGGTTTCTTCTTCATCATGAATCTGATTTGATGTTGATGGATAGTCCTCATCATCTTTGAAATCTTTAGATTTTACCTTCCTAGGAGTGTTTCCTTCTTCATCAACCACTACATCAATACTTTCAACAATTTTTCCAAGTCTTTTATTGTAACACTTGTATGCTTTATTGTGGGGAGAGTAACCAAGGAGAATGCCTTCATCTGCTCTAGGTTCAAACTTGCCAAGATTTTCATCAGTCTTCTTGATGTAGCATTTGCTTCCAAAAATTTTGAAGTATTTTACCGTGGGAGTCTTACCATACCAAAGTTCATGAGGAGTTTGAGTGCTATTTACCCAGACATTTGTCTTGTTGAGAATAGTAACTGCAGCAAATGCAGCTTCACCCCAGAAGGTTGCGGGAGTTCCAGACTCATCAAGCATAGCACGAGCCATTTGTTGAACCGTTCTGTTCATCCTTTCCACTACTCCATTTTGCTAAGGAGTCCTAGCAGTAGAGAATTCCCTTCTTATTCCATGTTCTTCACAAAAATCGAAAAATTCATTTGAGGTAAATTCTCCTCCTTGATCAGACCTGAGGCATTTGATTCTGCGATATGATTCGTTCTCCACCAAGGCTTTGAATGATTTGAATTTTTTGAAAGCTTCGTCTTTATGCTTCATAAGTCCTATCCAACACATCCTTGAAAAGTCATCAATGAATAATATAAAATATTCTTCTCCTCGAGGTGATCTTTTCCTAGATGGACCACAGACATCAGTATGGACAAGTTCAAGTGGCTTGCTAGCTGATCCTTCCTTCTCAGGGAAATTAGTTCTGGTTTGCTTACCAAATTAACATGATTTTCATATTGTATTGTCTGGAATTCTGATGTCAGGTAGATCATGAACTGTCTAATATTTGCATGCTTTCCTTATCTGTGAGAAGCTTAGATGCCCCAATCTTCTGTGTCATAGCCATTTTTCATCATTCTTGCTTATATAGCATTGTTGTTGTCCTCCCTTGAGTATATATAAATTATTTGGAGTTCTTATGCCTTTGATCACTGTTTCTCCTGTATCAAGCTCACGAACAATGCATCCATTTGATCGAAATATTACTTCATTTCCTTGATCACACATTTGACTGACACTTAATAAATTATTCTTCAAGCCATCAACATACATAACATTTCCAGCCTTGACCTTTTCTTTCAAAAGAAAAGAACCTTTACCTTTTATGAGTGTAGGGGTGTCATTTCCAAATGAGACCTTCTTTTCCTTTTCTAAGGCATTATATGACTGAAGTTTATCTTTATCACCTGTCATATGCTTTGAGCATCCACTATTGATGTACCACTGATTTTCCTGTCCTTCTACATACAAGGCTATCCCACATCTTTCTGGTTGCAATTCTTTCTTTTTCCATGTTTTGGTACTCAATGAAACTTGCTCCTTTTGATTTGTTTGCCAAAACCTGCTCCTGCATTCAGAATCTTCATGACCGAAATTGTTACAAATAGAAAATTCTACTTCATTCTCAAGAGCAATAAAGTTATTGTAGGTCCTGTTCACGATCCCAGTCATACTCCTTTGTTTTTGAGCTTCTCTAGTCATGATTGTCTTGTAGGCAACACATTGAGCTGCTTTGTGACCAAAGTTATGACAAGAGAAACATTGGCCATTGAAGAAGCTCTTGCGATTATCAAATCTACCAACCAAATGATTGTAGTTTCTATCCATTCTTGAGGCAAATTGAGAATGATTTACCTGTGGTTGGTTGTAGCTTCTGTTCATCCTTGAAGTAGATTGCCCCCGATTTACCTGGTAGTCTTTGTTCATTCTTGAGGTAAATTGTCCCTAACTTACGTGGTGATCAACATTATGCTTTTTCTGAGGATTGTTAACTTGTTCACTTCTCCTTGCAGCTTCAAGATAACTTTTGGAAGTAGATGGCTTCTATGCTTGAGATGTTTCTTTGGTATACCCAAGACCTGTATTGATTAGAGGAGAACGCTGCACTTTGATAATCTCATCTAAAGTTTCAGATCCTTTAGAAAATCTAAGATTAAGAGCTTTCGTTTTCTCAATGTCCTTTCTAAGCCCCACAATTTCATATTCTAACTTTTCATTGTGTTTCTCCATTTCAGCAAGTTGGGAAGTCAGAGTATCTATAATCATATTTTTCTCTTCTAAGCAAATTTTGAGTTTAGAAATTTCTTCATAAAGACTTTCTTCATCTATAGCATCCAAGAAATCATCATCTTCAAAAGCCATCAAAAGTCTATAATCATTACCTTGTTCATCTTCATCGCTATTTGAAAGTCCATCACTGTCTTCATGTGTGTAATAACTTTTCTTACTTACATTCTGTTTTCTGTTCCATCTAACTGGTTCCTTCCCTTTGTCAAGCTTATCTTTATGAGGACACTTGGCAGCATAGTGACTGACTCTTCCACAAGCAAAACATTTGAAAGGGAGCTTACCTCTGAATCTTCCAGAACCCCGTTGAAGATTCTTGACAAAATTTGACTCTTCCTCTTCTTCCGACATATGTCATGAGTCATTGTAATCTCCTTTTCTTGAGGCTTTGAATGCAGCTTCTCTCCTATCTGATGGTCCACCTTTTCTCATTTCGTAAGCAGTTAGGATTTCGTGCAGCTGTGACATGGTAAGGCTCTGTAGATTCTACTTTTCTTCTATGGCAGAAACTTTTGAATCAAACTTAGGAGACAAAGATCTTAGAACTTTTTCAACCAAAACAACTTCTTTTATTTCTTCACCCAAGTTTTTCATACAATTAACAATCTCATCTATGTGAAGGAAATAGTTAGCCACGCTTTCATCATTGTACATTCTGAGATTTTCATACTGAATTCTGAGAGTTTGAAGTTTTGCTCGTTTTACCTGATCATCTCCTTCATAGCTCAGAATGATCTTGTCCCATATTTCTTTTGCGGTTTTGAGTTGCATAACCTTGACGAATTCTGATTGAGATAGACTCCCTAATAAGGTATTGACAGCCTTTGCATTTGTTTCATACTGCCTTTTACCAGCTGTATCTGTAGGAGTTGTTGAAGGAATTGTGTATCCTGTTTCCACAATATCCCAAACTTTTGTACCAAGAGATTGAAGATAAGCAGTGATTCTTACCTTCCAATAGACAAAGTTGCTCCCATCGAAAATTGGTGGCCTGATTGATGCTTCCTTTTCGTAGTTTCTCATGATGATAGATCTTCCTTCAAGCAATCAAGCTTCTCCTGAAGGACCTGCTCTGATACCAATTGTTGAAAATAATACTGAGAGGGGGGGGTGAATCAGTATTATCAAATTCTTTTTCAATTTATACAAAGATTTGTAGATCTGACTAATGAAACTTGCGTATACTTTCCAGACTTATAATTTAATTTATTCTTCAGATGTTGATCATTAATCTGTGTCAGAACCATATAGCAGTAAGCAGGAACAGAAAAGTAGAGCATACAGTCACACAAAAGAACACAAGATATAAGGTGGAAACCCAATGTGGGTGAAAACCACCTGCTGCAATATGTCTCTATCTTCTGTCAATTAGAAACTTCTTTTTACAATGATTCTGTACTGATGCAGTCTTATACCAGCATGCAGGCTTCAACCTGCAGAAGGCTACAACCTTCTCCTCCAGACTCTCCTGGAAGGGAGCTACAACCCCCTTAGCTCTTGTACTAGCTGAGGTACTAGTATGTAGGTGCTGACCTACAGAAGGCTTCAACCTTCTCTTTTCTTCCAGGGACCATGTTTCATAAATCCTCAGACTGGATCCATGAACATCAATCAAACATCAAGAGATCTGCAATCAACCAACTTCCTTGTACAAATACTGAATCAACCAATAACTTCTCATAACACAGTACCAGTAACCAGACACCAATTTAGAACTCAGAACACTGCAATAATAAATAGAAGTAGCTAAAACATATTTCAAAAAAAGTCCTCTACTTCACCAATAGAAACCTGCGTACATACGCAGATATTTCAAAGCGAACCTGCGCGTATACGCAATATTCACTTACTTAACCTGTGGGTATCCGTGCATCCGCTGTGTCAATCCTGCGGAATACGCGCCTGCGTTGTGTCAAACCCGTGTATATCCGTGCCTCCATTGTGTCGAACCTGCGGGTATACGTGCCTCCACTGTGTTGGACCTACGGGTATAGATAATTTATCCCTTTTCTTAATCAAACTTCAATTATACCCAGATTATCAGATTTATAGATCTAATCATGCGCCAAAGAGATCTCGACCCATCAGTATATCTTAAGCATCTTGTAATGCTCAGGTTCCTCCTTGATTCAGGTCCAGCTATAACTCACCAACCGATCACCAATATTTCAGATCTTGCTCTTCTCAAGATATTCAACGCATCAGTCCACACCAAGCCAAATCATCTCCTTTCCTTTTTATAGTCTAGGCCTTACTCAAACCATGGTCCAAAACCATAGAGATCCAATACTGGGGACCCAATACCTGGGTTCAATACTTTAGATGCAAAACCACGGACCAAAACCATAGGTTCAAAAATGTCGGACTAAATACCATGGACCAACCATAAGATTTCCCACGTGTGCGCGCTTTTCTTTGCATGAAATTGCATGTACTGTACGTACACACCTTTTGATTGGTACACCTACGTATATGTACGCACCTTTTGATCGGTGCACCTGCGTATGTATGCGGCTTTGTGAAAAGGAACTTGTGGGTATCTCATTTTCTTCCATTCTGAGAGCCTGAACTATGTTCTGCCATTTGAGTGAGTTGCCATCAAGGACAACACTTGTGTCATCGAGCCAAACCTATGCCAAACCTGTGTCATAATGCCAACATTTGCAACATGGAAGGGCAGAATTTCCAAACTTATATGATAACTCCATTAGATCTAAACAATGTCCAACTTAGATCTGGTAGAGTATTGGAAAAGAAGTCACCATCTGTTGTTATCCAGGAGTCTGAAAAGGATGACCTCTCTGAGAAAGAGACATCTCTTCATCGAGAGGAAAATTCTCAGAAACAAACCACCCCTATGCATTCTGATAACACTCCAATAAATTCAACTCCCATTATAAAACAACCTTCAGTTTCTGTTCAAAATCCACATTTTCCTAAGAGATTAAAAATTGACAAAGGGATGGAAAAATTGATTGTGCTACCTGATTATGATATGATAGATGAACTGAAGAACATTTGTATAAAAATTCCTTTGTTACAAGCTATCCAATAAATATCAATATTTGGAAAGACAATCAGGGATTTAAGTATTAAAAAACTAGGAAGAACAAGGAAAGAAGTTAAAAGAATCCAGTTAGTTGGGAAAATTGCAGATGTCGTGATGGGAAAGACAATAGTTTAAAATTATCTAGATCGAGGAAGTCCCATTGTGAAAACATACATTAATGGTGTTGAAATTCCAAATGCATTCATTGATTTAGGAGTAGTCATAACTAGCATTTGCACCAGACGCTGCAAAGGAAACGTCGTAAGTATTTCCAATGACATTTGCATATTTGTTAGGATTTTACACAAGTTTGTGCCAAAGCAGTTTCCAAGGCTTATGACAACCGTTTTGTATCTTACTAATACACTTGGATTTCAATTCATAAAAATCTAACTTCTTGATTTGAGATAATCATCAGAACTTAGTTGGTTTGCATGAAATCTAGTCTTCTACCAAATACAGATATTGGTAGATAAGAGGGCATATGACCTATCCTTGTTAATGGGAGGATACTCAAATATACAGCCATGTCCGTTGTGACCCTTATGGATCTTTCTTTTGTTTTCCTCTGTGTATATTGTCTTCAGCAAATACATATATTGGTAGATAAGAGGGCATATGACCTATCCTTGTTAATGGTAGGATACTCAAATATACAGCCATGTCCGTTGTGACCCTTATGAATCTTTCTTTTGTTTTATTCTGTGTATATAGTCTTCAGAAAACATAGATATTGGTAGATAAGAGGGCATATGACCTATCCTTGTTAATGGGAGGATACTCAAATATTCAGCGATGTCCGTTGTGACCCTTATGGATCTTTCTTTTGTTTTCTTCTGTGTATATAATCGAAACTCTCATGGAGCATGAGCATTTTGAATTGTATTGAGTAAACATTTTAAGGTGCACTTATTTCAAGACCTGGGAGATGATGGGGAGTTTTGAACTCGATATGGTCATCATTAGGCCCTCTCTACATGTTCTCCTCTGTGACAACTTTTTCAATCAATTGAAACCAAGCAAAATAGATTGCAAGCCAGAAGCATCTTTAATCCTATCTTGTAGTCTCAAATACGTTATAGAATGTGTTCCCCTTTGCCATTCATTTATCTCAATATTTAAATTACACATCATGATTTATCAAATTGAAAATCATGCTGAACAATGCAAGCTATAAAATTCATCCCATTCATATGTAGTACATAACAAAATCACCTCTGGAAGCAAGATAATTACAACTTGATGCCACATCATATTCTTCAAGACCTATTTTTCGTGTACAGGAAGTGGATCATTAATCCAGATAATTAAACCCTGCCTGAGGCACCTTACTAAACATATATCATATCTATAGTGGGCACACTGCGCCAACGTCCAACTTTTGACTATGGGACATCTTATTGTATCACATTCAAACATTACTTCTTTGTCTGGATTACAATAATATATACCCATGATATGTATCTCTATAGTGCAGAATCCAGATAAAGGTGTCGATCAAGATATACCGTGGTGTTTGGAGCTTTGTGAGACTCTAGAACACTTGGGCCCTTGCTCTGTTTTGGTTGTTATCTCAGAAGTCATGTTTCCCACACATCGACAAATAGAAATTAGACAAAAGTTGATAACAAGCATTGAGGACCAGAGCATGCTCTTCATCTGAATTTATGGATAACTAGTACCTGTATTCTTTTAGATGTTGCCTTAGACAAATTTTTCGCTGGGTGCCCTCCTCTGCATCCTGGCGAGTTACTTGTGATTCAACTATCGCAGTGTCCAGTGAAGGCTACCTGATTAACCAAAGGTAAGACGAATATCAAAGTCATCCATATGAGAAGCAAATTTTAGGAAACAAAAAGGCCCTTCCGTAATCATTGAAGGACTACAAAATATCTACCATCAATGAAAGACAGGGCAAGTTTTTGCAATTCAACCAAATGCCCACAAATCTCAGTTTCAGGACCATTATTCTCAAACGGAAGGTCCGTTTAGGGACCATGTAAAGAGAAGGCAGTTTAAAAGTTTACGAGAAAGCTATATTGGTATATTTCATCTCCCTTGATGATCTTCGGGTCTTCTATGAATGAGTCTGATATGTGAGATCCTCTGCCAGAAAGTGTGCTTGAGCCCTTACTGGAACTAATGCCATGATCTGATGTTTCTCTGCTAGTAGAGATGCCATTGTATAATCTTCTGAGTTTGCTGGTCTCTTTTAACCCTTTGGATGGAGGTTTCATGGAATTATTTTTGGGTTGCTGCTTCTTTAAAGACTTGATCTTTCTGGGGTTGCATTTGGTTCGAGTTCCACCAATTTCCTCTTGATTTGATCTCTCACATAAATATGACTTTGAGCTTCTGTAGACAGCAACAAAATCTTCAAAACTCCATAACTATTAATAATAGTTTAGAGAGGCCTTTGTAGCCTTCTCATTGCTTCGTTTAAGCCATTTGATAGTAGCTTCATTTGTGCTTCTGCAAATCACCTAAATTTAATGACTCGCTCAATGTTTATTAATTTTCCTAGAAAGGCATTTGGAACCTAAACAAAGTAATATATGTGATTTTGGAAGCTTTATGGTTGGCAAACCAAATTGGCCAATTGGACTTCCTACTTCTACTAATTTTTTCAGCTAGAATACATGCCCGATAAACCACACTTTGTTTATCCCTCAGCATCTGCAACTACTGTTGGTTATAGAACGATGGTCTGAGTATTATGAAATATATGAGAAAATAAATTGCACTGAATAATGAATTTGGTTTTACAGGGTGATTAAATACTCATTCTATCCATAATAAAATGGGCCTCAGTTAAAATCTTAGCAAATGACTCATACAGAGGACTCTGAGTCCTCATCACAGCCCACCGCTCCATGAAATCTATGGACCATTCACAGTTTCGCATAAGAAAAACCCCTGCATTGATTCCCAACTAACTCCTTTTCTTATAAACATTTTTCTCCCATCCATGGACTATTAAATTGTAGTCCTTGTACTTGTCCAATGGGTGCTCAAATTCCATGTCCGTGATCACAGCATCTGAGTCCATCCGCCATATCCACTCAGCTTCAGGGTGAGCCACCATGGCTGCCCTAATCAAAGGAATTTTGGCCCAGAATGTGAACATTTTCTGATTAAGGAGGATTTGGTTTTACAGGGCGATTAAATACTCATTCTATCCATGATAAACTGGGCCTCTCTCTAGTATCTTTATGGAGTTATTTATGCTAAATAGTAGCTAAAATCTAATATAAAATGAATAGATGCCATTGTTTACTACTACAGAGAGAAATTTTATGAATCGAACTGAATTGGACTATAAATCTATTAATCGAATTGAATTGGACTAACAGCTACAGATTGATGCTGAGGCCTCCGAAATCCGTAAATCCTGACCACCTGATCATCAGCAAAATCCAGAGATCTCTCCATACCTTTCCAACAATCTTATGCCTTGTATATGGGGTTATGGTTCCCATTGCAGGGTTGACACCTAGTGAAGTGAGTCACAAATGGCCTCCTCTCTAAAAGCCCAGCCCAAATTTCCTTCAAACAATTCTCTTGCTTCTTTGCAAACAGTCTGGCACTTTTCTCAGCATATCTACGCCTCAGCTCTGTATGTTTGGCATCCATGGCATCATACATCTTACATTCTCAAAATTCCCAACAATGTCCAACCAATAAAACTGAAAAAAATAGTCATTCTCAATATAAATCATGCTAGTCTATTTCTTCTTCTCTTTTATCATAAGATAAATGCTGGTCATCTCTTCTTCTCTTTGATCATAAGATAAATACGTGCAAACTAGTTATCAGATTTATTTAGAGCTCTGTCAGGTAGCACATTAGTTAAAATCTTAGCAAAGGACTCATACAGAGGACTCTGAGGTCCCATCACAGCCCACCTCTCCATGAAATCCATGGACCATTCACAGTTTCGCATAATAAAAACCAAAAAACCCCTGCATTGATATCCAACCAACTCCTTTTCTTATAAACATTTTGCTCCCATCCATGGACTATTAAATTGTAGTCCTTGTACTTGTCCAATGGGTGCTCAAATTCCATGTCTGTGATCACAGCATGCTAAAAAGTAGCTAAAATCTAATCTAAAATGAATAGATGCCATAGTTTACTACTACAGAGAGGAATTTTATGAATCGAAATGAATTGGACTATAAATCTATTAATCGAATTGAATCGGACTAACAGCTACAAATTGATGTTGAGGCCTCCGAAATCCATAAATCCTGAGCACCTTATCAACTGCAAAATCTAGAGACCTCTCCATACCATTCCAACAATCTTCTGCCTTGTATATGGGGTTATGGTTCCCACTATAGGGCTGACACCTAGTGAAGTGAGTCACAAATGGCCTCCTCTCTAAAAGCCCAGCCCAAATTTCCTTCAAATAACGCACTCGCTTCTCTGCATACAGTCTGGCACTTTTCTCAGCATATCTACGCCTCAGCTCTAGATGTTTGGCATCCATGGCATCATATATCTTACATTCTCGTAATTCCCAACAATGTCCAACCAATAAAACTGAAAAAAATAGTCATTCTCAATATAAATCATGCTGGTCCATTTCTTCTTCTCTTTGATCATAAGATAAATGCTGGTCCATTTTTCTTCTCTTTGATCATAAGATAAATAAGTGCAGACCTGTCATCAGATTTAGTTAGAGCTCTGTCAGGCAGCACATCAGTTAAAATCTTAGCAAAGGACTCACACAAAGGACTCTGAGGCCCCATCACAGCCCACCTCTCCATGAAATCCATGGACCATTCACAGTTTCGCATAAGAAAAACCCCTGCATTGATATCCAACCAACTCCTTTTCTTATAAACATTTTTCTCCCATCCATGGACTATTAAATTGTAGTCCTTGTACTTGTCCAATGGGTGCTCAAATTCCATGTCTGTGATCACAGCATCGGAGTCCATCCACCATATCCACTCAGCTTCAGGGTGAGCCACCATGGCTGCCCTAATCAAAAGGAATTTTGGCCCAGAACGTGAAGATTTTTTGATTAACGAGGATTTGGTTTTACAGGGCGATTAAATACTCATTCTATCCATAATAAAATGGGCCTCTCTCTGGTATCTTTATGGAGTTCTTTATGCTAAAAAGTAGCTAAAATCTAATCTAAAATGCATCCTGGAGAGTTACTTGTGATTCAACTATCGCAGTGTCTAGTGAAGGCTACCTGATTAGCCAAAGGTAAAACGATTATCAAAGTCATCCATATGAGAAGCAAATTTTAGGAAACAAAAAGGCCCTTCCGTAATCATTGAAGGACTACAAAATATCTACCATCAATGAAAAACAGGGCAAGTTAATTCAACCAAATGCCCACAAATCTAAGTTTCAAGACCGTTATTCTCAAACGGAAGGTCCTTTTAGGGACCATGTAAAGAGAAGGCAGTGTAAAAGTTTACGAGAAAGCTATATTGGTATCTTTCATCTCCCTTGATGATCTTCGGGTCTTCTTTGAATGAGTCTGATCTGTGAGATCCTCTGCCAGAAAGTGTGCTTGAGCCTTTACTGGAACTAATGCCATGATCTGATGTTTCTCTGCTAGTAGAGATGCCATTGTATAACCTTCTGAGTTTGCTGGTCTCTTTTAACCCTTTGGATGGAGGTTTCATGGAATTATTTTTGGGTTGTTGCTTCTTTAAAGACTTGATCTTTCTGGGGTTGCATTTGGTTCGAGTTCCACCACTTTCCTCTTGATTTGATCTCTCACATAAATATGACTTTGAGCTTCTGTAGACAGCAACAAAATCTTCAAAACTCCATAACTATTAATAATAGTTTAGAGAGGCCTTTGTAGCCTTCTCATTGCTTCGTTTAAGCCATTTGATAGTAGCTTCATTTGTGCTTTTGCAAATCACCTAAATTTAATGACTCGCTCAATGTTTATTAATTTTCCTGGAAAGGTATTTGGAACCTAAACAAAGTAATACATGTGATTTTGGAAGCTTTATGGTTGGCAAACCAAATTGGCCAATTGGACTTCCTACTTCTATTAATTTTTTCAGCTAGAATACATGCCCGATAATCCATGCTTTGTTTATCCCTCAGCATCTGCAACTACTATTGGTTACAGAACGATGGTCTGAGTATTATGAAATATATGAGAAAATAAATTGCACTGAATAATGAATTTGGTTTTACAGGGCGATTAAATACTCATTCTATCCATAACAAAATGGGCCTCAGTTAAAATCTTAGCAAATGACTCATACAGAGGACTCTGAGTCCCCATCGCAGCCCACCTCTCCGTGAAATCCATGGACCATTCACAGTTTCGCACAAGAAAAACCCCTGCATTGATTTCTAACTAACTCCTTTTCTTATAAACATTTTGCTCCCATCCATGGACTATTAAATTGTAATCCTTGTACTTGTCCAATGGGTGCTCAAATTCCATGTCCATGATCACAGCATCTGAGTCCATCCGCCATATCCACTCAGCTTCAGGGTGAGCCACCATGGCTTCCCTAATCAAAGGAATTTTGGCCCAGAACGTGAATAGTTTCTGATTAAGGAGGATTTGGTTTTACAGGGCGATTAAATACTCATTCTATCCATGATAAACTGGGCCTCTCTCTAGTATCTTTATGGAGTTATTTATGCTAAATAGTAGCTAACATCTAATCTAAAATGAATAGATGCCATCATTTACTACTACAGAGAGAAATTTTATGAATCGAAATGGATTGGACTATAAATCTATTAATCAAATTGAATTGGACTAACAGCTACAGATTGATGCTGAGGCCTCCGAAATACATAAATCCTGACCACCTGATCATCTGCAAAATCCAGAGATCTCTCCACACCATTCCAACAATCTTATGCCTTGTATATGGGGTTATGGTTCCCACTGCAGGGTTGACACCCAGTGAAGTGAGTCACAAATGGCCTCCTCTCTAAAAGCCCAGCCCAAATTTCCTTCAAATAATGCTCTTGCTTCTCTGCATACAGTCTGGCACTTTTCTCAGTATATTTGCGCCTCAGCTCAGTATGTTTGGCATCCATGGCATCATATATCTTACATTCTCAAAAATCCCAACAATGTCCAACCAATAAAACTGAAAAAAATAGTCATTCTCAATATAAATCATGCTGGTCCATTTCTTCTTCTCTTTGATCATAAGATAAATAAGTGCAGACTAGTCATCAGATTTAGTTAGAGCTCCGTCAGGCAGCACATCAATTAAAATCTTAGCAAAGGACTCATACAGAGGACTCTGAGGTCCCATCACAGCCCACCTCTCCATGAAATCCATGGACCATTCACAGTTTCGCATAATAAAAACCCCTGCATTGATATCCAACCAGCTCCTTTTCTTATAAACATTTTGCTCCCATCCATGGACTATTAAATTGTAGTCCTTGTACTTGTCCAATGGGTGCTCAAATTCCATGTCTGTGATCACAGCATGGGAGTCCATCCACCATATCCACTCAGCTTTAGGGTGAGCCACCATGGCTGCCCTAATCAAAGGAATTTTGGCCCAGAACGTGAACATTTTCTGATTAATGAGGATTTGGTTTTGCAGGGCGATTAAATACTCATTCTATCCATAATAAAATGGGCCTCTCTCTAGTATCTTTATGGAGTTATTTATGCTAAAAAGTAGCTAAAATCTAATCTAAAATGAATAGATGCCATAGTTTACTACTACAGAGAGGAATTTTATGAATCGAAATGAATTGGACTATAAATCTATTAATCGAATTGAATCGGACTAACAGCTACAGATTGATGTTAAGGCCTCCGAAATCCATAAATGCTGAGCACCTTATCAACTGCAAACCCTTACCATTCCAACAATATTCTGCCTTGCATATGGGGTTATGGTTCCTACTGTAGGGCTGACACCCAGTGAAGTGAGTCAGAAATGGCCTCCTCTCTAAAAGCCCAGCCCAAATTTCCTTCAAATAATGCTCTCGCTTCTCTGCATACATATTACAGTCTGGCACTTTTCTCAGCATATCTGTGCCTCAGCTCTGGATGTTTGGCATGCATGGCATCATATATCTTACTTACATTCTCAAAATTCCCAACAATGTCCAACCAATAATACTGAAAAAAATAGCCAGTCTCAATATAAATCATGCTGGTCCATTTCTTTTTCTCTTTGATCATAAGATAAATAAGTGCAGACTAGCCATCAGATTCAGTTAGAGCTCTGTCAGGCAGCACATTAGTTAAAATCTTAGCAAAGGACTCATACAGAGGACTCTGAGGGCCCATCACAGCCCACCTCTCCATGAAATCCATGGACCATTCACAGTTTCGCTTAAGAAAAACCCCTGCATTGATTCCCAACTAGCTCCTCTTCTTATAAACATTTTTCTCCCATCCATGGACTATTAAATTGTAGTCCTTGTACTTGTCCAATGGGTGCACAAATTCCATGTCTGTGCTCACAGCATCTGAGTCCATCCACCATATCCACTCAGCTTCAGGGTGAGCCACCATGGCTGCCCTAATCAAAGGAATTTTGGCCCAGAAAGTGAACATTTTCTGATTAAGGAGGATTGTGTTGTAAAACATGTCCAAGCCATGGATTCTGCAGTAATCCTGCTTTTTCTTGAATCACCTCAGAAGCAGATGATCCCCAATTGGGTTCTTGCAGGGATAAGGCTGTGAGCCTGTCAATACCAAGATACGAGGCCTCCCTCCTTCTGTATAGTTCTTTATATGAGGACGGGCCTGCAACCATTTTTGTCTCTTGAGGTCCCAGTTTTTTACTGTGCTCCCCACAGTGTAACTAAAGTCAGAATCAGCATAGAAATTATCAGAACTTTCCTCCCACTCATCCATTGACCGATACAAGGATTCCTGTTCATTCTCATTTATTTCATGTTCATTGCTCTGAAACCCCGCGCAAAAACTACTCCGGTGGCTCAGCAAAATAAGAGAACCTAGGTCGCACTGTTGAAGGGAGGAGCGAAACAGAGGGAACTTGACCGATACAAGGATTCCTGTTCATTCTCATTTATTTCATGTTCATTGCTCTGAAACACCGCGCAAAAACTACTCAGGTGGCTCAGCAAAATAAGAGAACCTAGGTCGCACTGTTGAAGGGAGGAGCGAAACAGAGGGCAACTACGGTTCAACCCCCAGCCCCTCCGCTTCGCTAACCCTTGGAATAGCCAGCGACATATATTAAGTTTCGAGGGTTTGCTGCAACTGTTATTTTTTAGTTATAACTCTATTTTTGATCGACGGTCTCAAATAGTTTAATCGTCTAACATCAGATCAGATGGATGATAACAAGACAGGTAAGACAAGAGGGCAATTGATTTAAGAGGGAACGCCTTACGGCGTAAATATCATGAGTAAACAAACTATGAATCAATTGAAACTTCCTAATCTTCAATATACACCTACATTATTGTAATTAGCAGATACATCTGTTATCAAACCTACTGGTGTGGTAGAAGATGTATTTGTATCCTTAGATTCTTGGGAATATCTTGTTGATTTCATGATATTGATACCCAAGAATGATCTAGGTGGACACCCATTGATTCTAGGTAGACCATGGTTAGCTACAGCTGATGCTTTTATAAGTTGTAGATATGGTGATATGTTTATCTCTGATGGAAGTTTGACAAAGAAATTCACATTATATCCTCCTGCAAAAACAATGATAGAAGTAGAAAGTGAAGCATGGATAGATGATGATAATGAAAACTTTGATATACGACCAATTTTTGTTACTTCACAAATAGATGAAGAAGATCAGATTTTGAATTTAATGGAAAATAATGAATCTTCCTCATATTGTGAACAAAATCAAAGTTTTCAAGAACAATGTAATATTGAATATCTATCATCTCGTCAAATGGCTTTACATTCTATGGAGAAATTTGGCAATTCTTTAATAGAAATTTTTCCAGGGAAAACTTTGAATATTAATGATAATATGGAAGAATCTCAAAAGAAAGAATTAGTGAAGATGTTACAAGAACATTCCTCTACTTATGCATGGGAATACATCGATATGAAAGGAATTGATCCTAACACTTGTATGCATCATATCTATATTAAAGAAAATGTCAAACCAGTCCGACAACCCCAGAGAAGGATGAATCCAAATCTAAGGGAAATTGTTAAAGAGGAATTACAAAAATTGTTAAATGTGAATTTCATTTATCCAATATCAGACAACCAGTGGGTTTCACCATCGGTAATATTTCTGAAAAAGAACGGAAAATGGAGAGCATGCATTGATTATAGGGAATTGAATAAAGCTACTTTAAAATATCATTTTTCACTTCCTTTTATAGATCAAGTCCTTGATACATTAGCAGGGAAAAAATATTTTTCATTCCTGTGGTTTTAGTGGATATAAGCAGATCCAAGTAGCTCCAAAAGATCAAGATGAAACAACTTTTACTTGTCCATGGGGAACTTATGTTTATCAAGTACTTTCTTTTGGGTTATGTAATGCACCTGCAACATTCCAAAGGAAAGTTTTAGGCATTTTTTCTGATCTAATTCATGATTGTGTGGAAGTTTATATGGATGATTTTACTATCTATGGAAACCCTTTTGAAGAAGCTATTAAAATTGTGGAAAAAATTCTCATTAGATGTAAAGAATAAAATCTCTCATTAAGCCATGAAAATGTTTTATGATGTTCGTTGAGGGAATTGTTTTAGGCCACCATATTATAGGAAATGGAATTAAAGTGGATGCATCTAAGGTAGAATTCATTTCTAAATTATTAGTTCCAACTTGTCAAAAAGTGTTAGAAGTTTTATTGGTTTTATTGGCTATTATAGAAGATTTATAGAAAACTTTACAAAGGCAGCCTCTCCACTTTTCAAATTTCTTACAAAAGATTGTGAATTCATTTGAAATCTGACTGCCAATTTTTTTTTGAAACATTAAAAGAGAAGGTTTCTGAAGCACCCATTTTAAGAGGACCAAATTGGAAACTACCTTTTCACATTTCGACTGATGCCTCAAGTAAAACTTTAGGATTTATATTAGGACAAGAAGATTTAACTCCTTATGCCATTTACTACACAAGCAAAAAATTGACCCCTACAGAGTTAAATTACATTATAACAGAAAAGGAGCTTTTAGGTATTGTACATGCCATCAATAAATTCAGACATTATATCATTGGTTATGAAACCTTCATTCACACAAATCATTTTGCGATTAGATATTTAAGGAATAAATCAATTACTAATGGCAGAATTACAAGATGGTTATTGTTATTACAAGGATTAAATATTACTATTTTGGATAGACCTAGAAAGCAAAACACATTTGTTGATTTTCTATCTAGAATCCAAAATGATAATAATTATGTTCATGTAGAGGATAATTTTTGTGATGAATATATTTTTGCAGTATATATTAAATCTCCTTGATTTGCAGATATTGTTAATTATTTGGCTACAGGGAAGTTACCATCATACTTGTTTCCTCAAGAGAAAAGGAAGGTTATTCAATCTAGTGCATCTTATTCGTGGATAAATGAAGAATTTTACAAGATAGGACCTGATTTAATCATTCGAAGATGTGTTAGAGAGGATGAAGTACCATAGATATTAAAAGTTTGTCACGATGAACCATGTGGAGGGAATTTCGTTGATAAAATAAATGCCTATAAAGTCCTTCTCTTAGGATATTATTAGCTTTCTATTTTTAAGGATGCTAAGGAATATGTTAAGAGATGTGACAATTGCCAGAGAATGGGGAAGCATGTTCCTTCGGATGAAATTCCTCTACAACCTCAGGTACTTAAATAACCTTTTGATAAATGGCTTTGGATTTTGTTGGTCCAATCAATCCACCGTTAAGATAAAAAAAAGGTACATTCTTATTTGTACATATTATGTCACAAAATGGGTAGAAGTTACAACACTTTTGCAACTGAAAATGTTGTAGTTTCATTTCTTTTTTAGTATATTTTCACTCGTTTTCGTGTCCCAAGGGAGATTGTGACAGATCAAGGTACTCAATTTACATCCAAGTTTGTATAGAAGATAATGGAGGAGTACAAAATCAAACATCGGAATTCTACTCCATATCATCCATAAGCCAATGGACAAGAGTAAGATACCAATAAAGTAATTGAAGCAATTCTTACCAAGACTGTGCATCTGCATAGAAGGGATTGGGCATAAAATGTTCCAAAAGCTTTATGGGCATATCAAACCACATGGAGAAACATAGCATGACACACCCCTTATGAACTTGTTTATAGAAAAAAAGTCATGTTTCCTATTGATTTCCAGATAAAGACTTTCAAAACAACAACCAAATTGGGTCTTGATCTATCAAAGCCCAAAAACAAAGAATGGTGCAATTGAATGAACTTGATGAGATACGACAAGATGTTATTCATAGAACCAATATAGTCCAACATCAAAGATCTAGATGGCATGATAATTTTATCA
Organism: Pinus tabuliformis; assembly: GCA_031772625.1. Taxonomy (NCBI): domain Eukaryota; kingdom Viridiplantae; phylum Streptophyta; class Pinopsida; order Pinales; family Pinaceae; genus Pinus; species Pinus tabuliformis. The sequence continues at coordinate 225,559,437 of CM062817.1, read as the reverse complement.
AAGAAAGGAAATTCTAGCCTAGTGATTGAGCATTGTTTTTTGATTCAAAGTTTAAAGATTTTAAGGAAAAATTCAAACTCATTGGCTTTGTCTTTATGATATTGAAATTGTCTTTGATAATGGAGCGGTCATAATCAAAACCATTGATGAAGAAAAAGTAACTTTCCTTATAAATGGTCATAGATTACGAATATATCATAAACCATTAACAAAAGATGAGTTCATAAGAAATCTACAAGATAATCTTGATTTGAAGTTGGTCAAGGGAGATTCTTCTTCCTCTCCAACTTAACCTTGTACTTTCTTTTCAAAAAAAAATTTAAGATATTTTTTTGTGTATAAACATGAAAACCAACATTGTTGGCATGTTTATACAAAAAATCTAAGTTCAAAACCAAGAACCCTTGGCAGCATAGATTTTCTTTTTAATTCCCTATTCTTGTCCCATTTCTTTTTATTCCTCTTTTGAAAAATAAGACAGCTACAAAATTGTCAATAATCTCCAGCTCTCATGGAATTTCACAGCTGACTTGACAAATTGCAACCAAGGCAAATGAAGATCATGGAAAAAACAAATTGGATGAAGATTACAACTAAAGCAACCTGAGTACAACCTGCAAAAGGACAAATCCAAAATCAGTAAGGCAAAACAACAGGTATGTAAATATTAATTAAATAATAAAGAAAAAAACATTGAATTATGAAATTAAACAAATGTATGACTGTTGTTGCTGTCATTTTGTGCAATTCTTACTTTCATATGATTTCGGTTTTAACGAAAATACCTTGTCAAAAGGTATAACTATGATATGAAACCTTTTTATCATTTAAATTCACTCTCTTCCTTCCGTATAACATCCCATTTCCTTCGCATACTATCAAAGTTTCTTGCATCATTCCACGCAGCCTTGTTCCATTGCCAAAAACGCCTCACCTATTACCCAAATTTCGTCCTCCATAACCAAATTCCTTCCATAACCCTGTCAACGAGAGCAATTAAGGGCTAATACTTCTTTAGCATGGGAGTCATTATGATGCAGGAGCATCCAGCTCAAAAATATCATTGTATTTTAGTAGACATAGGGGGTCTTGTGTTTTCAAGGAAAGTGGTTTCCTGAGTATTAAATTAATGTAATTATTAAGGTTTTTAAGTAAGTTTATGAGAGATTTAAGAATAGGAATTAATTAGATATTGTGAGGAATATTGCAAATGTTCTCGAATGTTGGAGAACATAAGAGATTTAGGCTAGTTGAGATTCCATAGGGATTGAGAGATTTGAAAATCAATTGTATTTCTTATATTAGGAATTGGTTTCATGGTTTGTGGAACTAGAGAGGATCCTTAGGGATTAGTTGAGTCAAAAGTGGACTTAGAGGATATTCAAGATTTAATTCAAAAGATTAAAGATCTGAACCGAAATGGGTTACAAAACCTTTTGTATAAATGTAAGCCTAAAAGGCATAGAGAGAATTAGTTAGAGAGTTAGTTAGTTAGTTAGTTAGTTAGTTAGAGAGTTAGAGAGTTAGTGAGAGAGTGAGAATCAGAGTTCAAAGATTAGATAGGGTTTGATTGTAAGCCTATGGGAAGGAAAGGAAAAAGGCCACTGATTAGAAAATCAGGCCAAAGAGAGAGATTCGTTATGTAAATAATTGTTTATAAAGACAGAGGATTCGATTCCTGAGTTGTGTGGCATGTATTGATTAATGGAATTATAAATTGTGTGTGAATTAGAGTAATTTATGCATAGTATATGTATGTAGGTGGAATTAAAGCAGAACACAGAGGTGGAGAATGAAGGATAGTGGTCTAATCATTTGAATCCGATTGAAGGATCAAAGTTGAAGTTCAGATGTGATAGTGTTTAAATAATACGTAGAACAAAGTTCAGGAAGGAGTCAAGTGGAAGAACAATCAAAGATCAAAATCAGTGAAAGGAATAAGAAATCATTGCTTCAACCTGGTTCTGTGGTTGAAGTCTTCGTTGCAATGTATGGATTGATCGAGCCCGGAGCAAATTCATTGAATATTCAAGTTGCACATAGAAGATCAACGACGTAGAAAGAATTAAACAGCAAAGAACGGGAACCGTTGGATCGGGCCAAATCGACGGATGATATTGACGGAAGATGAATGGTGGAGATTAAAACCACATGTTAGCAGAAGGATGGAGCGGTCTTCGCAAGTGGTCAATGGTATCTTGCGCGCCCTAAAAGCTGTAAATGGCATTTTATGATTTCATGCAATTAACTTGAGGGTTTGACATGTAGCATGAGAAAATCACTTTTCTCGTGCGCTCTCAATCTAATATCGGTCGTGCATGTAATCGTGTGATATGGTGCGATCACCGTTGGATTGAGGTAGGAGAAATAAACGATGAAGATTGGCTAGGCTAGTTGGCGCGAGTTATTATGCGATAACTATTAGATTGAGGAATGAGATCGATGGCGAAGATTTAATGCGCTAAGGAGAGCATCTATATATGTGCAAAGGTTTGTGGAATGGAGGAAAGGTAAGGTTAAAGTGTGGTTTATGAAATATTTCTATTATATGGGAATTATAATAGAAATAAGCGGGATTAATTTATTATGGTTTAAGTTGAGTTTTAACCAAAGTCTAAAATCCATGGTATGGTTAATATGCATGGGTAATAAGAATTAACCAAAGATTATGAAGGATTTATAAGGTTTCGCTCAAAGGTTTATAAAGGTCCAGACTTTGGATAGTTAAATCAAACGTTTCCGTATAGAGTTTATTGAAGGAGCATTAAACCTTGACTTGTGAAGGTTTTACTAGGCAGGAATATTAAAATTCTTGAGACATAGTGTGACATGCAATTTTATTTGCATAATGTGGGTAGATGCGGCTTTTGCTGTGTCATTTTTGGTATCAAAGCTGAACAAGGAAATTTTGCATGAAAAATTCTTTGAGAAAATTTAGAACAGAGTTATGTTTTGAAGGTATGTATACAGGCAAGAGGAGATCAGATTTAAATCTGACAAACAGTAGGCACACAGAGATAAAGTGTAGCAGAATTTGCAGATGCAAAGAAACAGAGAACAATCCATTCAAAGTGTAGGTGAATGGGAGAACAAGATCATGCAGAGATCTTGAAGGTGAGATGATATGTTTTTGTTTTAATTTGGTTTGAAGATTGTGGTTGCAGAATTCAGGTTGTAGAAAAGAGAAGGCATCTCAGCAAAAGAAAAGAAGCAGTAATGAAGGAATCTAGTAAGAATTTCTGAGTGAAAGAAGAGGTGGCCAAAACCTAGTATTTCATTTGTGATTGAAATACAAGAGGACAGTTGTGTTCTTAAAAGGTGCAGATGAGTTGAAGCCTAAAAGGAGTAGAGAGAAGTGCTCAAAGAGGTTCGAGAGAATAGAGAACCAAGTGCTTGCCAAAATACCAAGTATAGAGGAAAGCTTGGTGAGGTAAGTGACAACAGGGAGGACTTGTTGTTATAGAGGCTTTAGTACAACTCATAGTAAGTGAGTGAGGAACTCATGAAGATAGAGGAGAAAATGACTACTAATAGTCATAGTAAAGGTTCTAAGGAAGACCATAGTAAAAGAAAGGTAGAGAAAGAGGATGCCAAGGCAAATGGCATACATAGACAATTAAGTGAAGAAGAATATGAGAGGGAGAAGGCTGAGATCGCAGTTCATCTTGACTTATTGATGGAGATGTTGCAGATGAATAAGGATGACCAGAAGCATGGTTATATCATAAGGAAGAAAGTAAAGTGGCAGAGGCTACAAGAGAAGAGAAATCAATAGGTGAATATGCAGTTAGCAGGAGAGCTGGGAAAGCTTGAACAGGTAATGAATGATCAATTGAAGTCTGAAGAACTCAGAGAAGCTGAGATGAAAATGGACGTTTCCATTTGTGAAGTAGAACAAGGTGAAGTTATGGGTGAAGATGAAGACTAGAGGTCTGTGAAAGATCTTATGAACCATTGTACGAATTCAAGACAACAAGAAGTTTACTTTGCTGAGGAAGGAATTATTGATGATTTTCTGAACTGTTGGACAAATTTGGATCAGCAGGAGGATGTAAAACCTTGTATATTTGAATCTAATAATTTTGATGTGATTACAGGTTTTGCAGAGGATGAGAAATATTTTGAAGTTGTCAAAAGTATGGAAGAGTATCTTTCAGAAGATAAATACTCTGAAGTAAAGAATGATGGAGAATGTCTCTTGAATGAGAAAAGCAGTGAATTATTGCAGCAGAAAGAATTTAGTAATACATTGATGTTTGAAGTTGTTATAACACAGGAACAATTTCTTGTGAAAGAAGGAGATGAAATTCAGTCTGAAGAACTGATATGTGAAGCAACAGTTGAGACTGTTGAACCTTGTAATTCTCAAACTGATAAATTGTGTACAAATGCAGGAATTATAAGTGATGATGAAATACTTATGAAGTGTCAAAGAGAAATTGAATTGCTGGAATATTTGTTGGAAAACTCAGAGTATGACAGTGTGATTGTGGAGGAAGGAGTTCACTACAGTGGACAAGAGCAGAAAGACATCATTGAAGCAGATGGTGTGGAAGAGAGACTTGTTGATAGTTTTGAGAGTCCTTTGGATAATTCTTTAAAGAGGTTGAATCAACATACTGATGTGTTGATAGAGAAGGAAAAATCATAGCAACATACTAAGATGTTGCCAGAAAAGGAGAAGGTAATGAGGCCTTATATTTTTAATTCTGATAATTGTTTTATGATTACAAGATTTGATGAAAATGAGACAGACATGTTTCAAGTTGAAGAGTCAGTTTTAGAACTGAAGAAGACTGGAAGTTTCCAGGTCAGACATGCTGATGAGGAAAATGAAAAGCATGAAGATATCGTGCTTGAAGAAATTAAATTGACTGTCAGAATCAGTCAAGGAAGTGAAGGACAATTACTGAGGGTTGTCAAAGAAGAGGAAGGAAAATATGCTGGAATTGATGAACAACATAGTGATGTATTTGAGAGGAATCAAGTACAAGGGGAATTGGAGGACAATTTATTTTTTGAAAGTAAATTTATAGATATTGAACAGAGGTTGTTTAGAAAGTCACAAGAGGGTAAGGATAAAAGGGCAGTAGTAAGAGTCTGACAACTTCAAAGAGAAGATAATGAACAACAGTTTGAAGATGAGTGGATAGAGTACAACAACAAATGGCAGAGTATGTACCAGCCCAAGGATGTGTTGGAGATAGAGATTGAAGAATTATGGCAATTAATGATGAAGCAGTCCAGATGGAGGAGATTGACAGCAACATGAAGAATGATCAATCAGAATTTGAAACTGATTGACAAGGAGAGGAAGATGAAATAGAAGACAACAAACATACATTAGCAACAAAGGAACAGAACATTCAAAACTACAAACTAAAGTTTTGAACCCTGGAGGTTTTCCAATCAACATATGAGAACACATGATTTGGAGATCATGAATGTTTTCAACCTTGGGAGTCTAATGCAGGAGCATCCAGCTCAGAAATATCATTGTATTTTAGTAGACATAGGGGGTCTTGTGTTTTCAAGGAAGTTGGTTTCCTGAGTATTAAATTAATGTAATTATTAAGGTTTTTAAGTAAGTTTATGAGAGATATTAAGAATAGGAATTAATTAGATATTGTGAGGAATATTGTAAATGTTCTCGAATGTTGGAGAACATGAGAGATTTAGGCTAGTTAAGATTCCATAGGGATTGAGAGATTTGAAAATCAATTGTAAATCTTAGATTAGGAATTGGTTTCATGGTTTGTGGAACTAGAGAGGATCCTTAGGGATTAGTTGAGTCAAAAGTGGACTTAGAGGATATTCAGGATTTAGTTCAAAAGATTAAGGATCTGAACCGAAATGGGTTATAGAACCTTTTGTATAAATGTAAGCCTAAAAGGCATAGAGAGAGTTAGTTAGAGAGTTAGTTAGTTAGTTAGTTAGTTAGAGAGTTAGAGAGTTAGTGAGAGAGTGAGAATTAGAGTTCAGAGATTAGATAGGGTTTGACTGTAAGCCTACAGGCGAGAAAGGAAAAAGGCTACTGATTAGAAAATCAGGCCAGAGAGAGAGTTTCATTATGTAAATAATTGTTTATAAAGACAGAGAATTTGATTCCTGAGTTGTGTGGTGTGTATTGATTAATGGAATTATAAATTGTGTGTGAATTAGAGTAATTTCTGCATAGTATATGTATGCAGGTGGAATTAAAGCAGAACGCAGAGGTGGAGAATGAAGGATAGTGGTCTGATCATTTGAATCCAATTGAAGGATCAAAGTTGAAGTTCAGATGTGATAGCATTTAAATAATACGCAGAACAAAGTTCAGGAAGGAGTCAAGTGGAAGAACAATCAAAGATCGAAATCAGTGAAAGGAATAAGAAATCCTTGCTTCAACCTAGTTCTGTGGTTGAAGTCTTCGATGCAATGTATGGATTGATTGAGCCTGGAGCAAAGTCATTGAATAGTCAAGTCGCACACGGAAGATCAACGACGTAGAAAGAATTAAACAACAAAGAACGGGAACCGTTGGATCGGCCAGATCGACAGATGATATTGACGGAAGATGAATGGTGAAGATTAAAACCACATGTTAGTAGAAGGATGGAGCGGTCTTCGCAAGTGGTTAGTGGTATCTCGTGCACCCTAAAAGCTGTAAATGGTATTCTATGATTTCATGCGATTAACCTGAGGGGTTGAAACATAGCATGAGAAAACCACTTTTCTCGCGCGCTCTCGATCTAATATCGGTCGTGCATGTAATTGCGCGATATGGCATGATCACCATTGGATTGAGGTAGGAGAAATAAACGGTGGAGATTGGCCAGGCTAGTTGGCGCAAGTTATTACGCAATAACCATCGGATTGAGGAATGAGATCGATGGCGAAGATTTAATGTGCTAAGGAGAGCATCGATATATGTGCAAAGGTTTGTGGAATGGAGGAAATGTAAGGTTTAAGTGTGGTTTATGAAATATTTCTATTATATGGGAATTATAATAGAAATAAGTGGGATTAATGTATTATGGTTTAAGTTGAGTTTTAACCAAAGTCTAAAATCCATGGTATGGTTAATATGCGTGGGTAATAAGAATTAACCAAAGATTATGAAGGATTTATAAGGTTGCACTCAAAGGTTTATAAAGGTCCAGACTTTGGATAGTTAAATCAAACGTTTAGGCATATAGTTTGTTGAATGAGCATTAAACCTTGACTTGTGAAGGTTTTACTGGGCAGGAATATTAAAATTCCTGAGACATAGTGTGACATGCAATATTATTTGCATAATGTGGGTAGATGCAGCTTTTGTTGTGTCACATTATACGCTCAGATCCCAATGGGGCTAATTTCCTTGAAGGATAGCCGCGGGTGAAACAATAGTTACAGCAAGCACAGTGGTTAGAGTTTGTTGAACAAATTGATGGGTATGAGAAAGGAGTGACAAATCATTCGCTAGGGCATATGATGGTATAGAATCAGAGATTGGAGACATTAGATTGGTTTTCACAGAGTCATTTGTAGTAGAAGCTACCAGATTGCCGAGAATCAGTGAAAGATGGTTCAAAAACCAAAATATCAAAGAGTAATATTGAGAAATCTTCCTTAAAAACCCATGTATGGATATCTCTATCTTTAAGAGGGGAATTCTAGTCACAACCTTAAAGAATAAATGGAGGAATTTGCTGTTGATTATTCAAAAATTCATAACTTGTGAGGGTAGGTTTGGAAACATGTTCTTTTACCATGCTTGCTTGATGAAGAATTTTATTGATGGTAATGAAATTAATCTACCTTACTTCCTACTTAATAGTTTGAGAAAAATGGCTGGAAATATTTGGAGGAAGATACAGTCCATAGATAATGCCCTGTATCATCATGGATTAGTCAAAATTTTAATTGAAGCCCATCTGAAAAACAAAGGGGATAATTGGGAGGATTTTCTGATTAGAAATCATTTCAAAGAAGTTAAACAAGAAGGACCTAGTGATAAGACCAGAAAGAGTAGAAGAAATTTGCCCTCAAACCCTAAGGAAAACTCACCTGCACAAGAAACAAAACAAGATCAATATTATGATGATGAAACCCCTCTTATACATGTATTGGAAACCCTCAAGCATAAAATTTTTAGAAGAAAGATAGCCAGCAATAAAGGGGAAAGTACATTGATGAGCCTCGGTATTTCAACAAGAATGTTGCAACTCCCAAGGCTACCAACTTTAATTATCAACCTGAGGTTCGTACAAACTTAAGAGGTATCAACACTATGTGTAGCATACAATGTGTTCTTCCTTTATTGTCATGATGTAATGGAGTGCATGTAATGAAATTAAATCCTAAACTAATTGCAGAAAATGAAATGCTCAAAATGGAAACCTTGACTTATTGCAAGAAAGAAAATACAAAGAAAGAAACCTATTCTAATTGCATAAAGTAAAGATCATGAAATAAATGTCAACCATTACATTTCAAAGAGTTTAGATCCATTAACAAAGTTCATTGGATGTGGCAATCAAGAAAATCATCATTGTATTATCCAATTCATAAATTTGTCCATTAACCCAAATCGCTGAAATGTTTTTCATGGGTAAAGAGGAAAGTCATAAGTGGTCTTTAGTCTTCCCTAATCATTTATTTAGAGCTTAGGGGTCATGATTCAAACCTAAGGTACCAAAACCAATCTTTTTGAGCAAATTTGGGCAAGTATATACACGTTGGAAGAGTACTACATGAAACATCAGATTTACTACAGGAAACTATAATTCACTGAATGACCAAGAAAATAAAATCCAATTTGGATGGGACAAATTTTTTTATTGACTAGGATGTCTTAAGACTCCATTCCAATTGGAGTCGCTAAAAAATACCTTTGTTAACCCATTCTTAAAAATAACATAAATTTACTAGCCTAAAATCTAGAAATTCGAGAACTAGTGAGCTAGTAAATCTATCAAATTCCTAACCTAATCAAGTGAAAATGCAATGGGGTAGTTTTCTTTATTAACTAGAATGTTTTTCTGATATAATGAAAGTGGAATCAACTCAATTGAAGCTCGTTAGCATGCTCTAAAAAAATAGAAGAAATTTAATGTTATTTGCCACAAAGGACTTCTATAAATCTAGATTTGGGAAAAAGCAAACTAATCCAAGTAACTCAATGATTACTATGACCTTCCAAAGTTGTTCCAATGATGAAATGATGCTTTTGATCCTGAAAAATAACTTACTTCAACCATCGAACCCAATACCACAACAAGAAATCATCAATACTAAATGCAGAAATAGAAAAAAACAAGAACAAGAGATGCATGTGAATAAGAAGTGAAATAAAGAAAAGTAAATGATACAAAAGGGCTCTTAGGATCCTGGGATGGCCAAGCCCAAATAAACTAAGATTAATATCAAGGAGACCAAGATTTAGAAGCTGAACATGGCACCAATATTCATTATTTCCATCAATACAATTACATCCCTGCAAGAAATTACAGTGGAGCTGCAAAAATACGAGTTCCCTCCACAAGAAAACTAATAAAAATCCACCCCTAGAGGAAAATTCAACTTGATGCTTATACAAAATGATTAGGAATCATTCCCCATGAAAGGAGGAAGCTTTCCCCAACCAAAATCCCTTAATTAGTGGATTTGGCTCCCAATACTAGGAACTTGCATTAAATAGCAGGGAAAACATTCCTAGATTTTCTCAATCATTGGAGCTCCATAATCTATGCCATAATTCCATAATATCTTGTTGATTTATTATTAATATTGATCCTCTTGTAGTAGGGAGTAGGTCCCTATATTATCTCCTCCTCCAAATCTTCATAATTTGCCCAATATTCTCACAATATTCCACAAAAATAAATAATATTAGGCACAAATATGCAATTATCCATAAACCTTCATAATGAACATATTAAAGTTAAAAATACATTATCTAATGCAAAAAAAGAGGTTTAATGTGTTGAATGATGGTTAGATGCGCCTTAATTTATGTATAATTTAGAGGTTCGTCATACATCAAAGGTAGAAATAAAATAAGAAGACGTTTAAAAGTGTCCCTGTATTAATGAAAAACCACCATCAACTGTAAGAAGAAGTGCAAGGATTAATAAACCAACACATGCACAGTCTCAACTATCTCCATAATTTGTCAATTTAGAAGAAGAAGAGGAACCGAGAGTTCCATCACCAGTTGCAAGTCCAGCTAGGAGAACTCCAAAAATTGACCTTGTCCAGCAAGAAATATACAACTACATAGAGTCTCTGGAACAAAGAGCTACGGGAAAAAATGTTGAATCATCTTCAAACCAAGAAGAAATTATTCATTTTAGTCCTCGAGAATAACCTCAAATTGTAAACACTCTCAAATAGGAAATCTATGAATTGGAGGTACTAAATAGACATTTGAAGCAGGAACATGAAACAATAAGGGCACAAAATGAAATCTAGAGAACTCAAAATGACAACATTTTGTTACATCTTGGTTTATGGTATGAGAAAAATAAGAAATTGAAAGCTAAAAAACAATTTCTTAAGAAAAATGTCATAAGTTTGCATAATAGAATCTTGATGAAGAAACTAAGGATAGCAGCAATATGTGTTAAGAAAGCAAGAAGTACTAACTTAGATGTTCTTGCTCAGGTCTCTGAAGATGTTGAGTGACAGAGAAATATTACAAATTTTAAATTTTTTTGCATGAGGACATGCAATGTCTTCTGTGTGGGGTAATGTTGAATCCCAAAATTGTCTCTTTTTGGCCACCTTACACTCCATCCTCCTTTTTTACTCTAATAACTCTAATTGAGCATCACTCTACAAGGTTCTTGGCAATAGCAGGTACTTAACATATTTTATTTCATAAGTTTCATTATTATTTATTATTTAACTTAATATTTGCATGGGGTATTGAATTGCACCAATTCTGCAGCTAATGATTGATTCTGCAACAAAGTCGAAGGTTTGATATGTTCCAAAACTCCAGCCGAGGAACGAGACATATGGGCAGGTAACTAATAGTTGGCACAATGATATGTTCCTATCTTCATGGTCTGGATCAATGATGATAACACCACATAGACCCAATCAATAAAAAGTCAACCAGCGAAGAAGGAGCCGAAGGTGAACCAAGTGAGCAATGAATTTAATTGAAGCAGATATGTTGCCACATTGTTTTGGAGAATTTAGCATCTACGGATAAACACTAATTCACTAGACAAGTAGTTGTGCCTAGAACAACAGTTTAAAGTGTTTTAGACTTTTCCTATAAGCAATATATAAGAAGAGAGGATAGAAGGCCTACCTGTAGTTCCGCTTTCCTCTCATCTCCCTTGTATCAATTTTGTCACTCCTTCCCATACTTAATTCGCTTGAAAAGTACCCTGTCAACGCAACAGAAGACGAAAATTGATCAAAGCATACAATCCATTGAATATAAATAAAAGGAATCATAACCAAATCATACATATAAGCATTATGAAAGAGCACATCATATGGAAAGAGGTGCAAACACTTTATTAGATAGAAGAAGGAATTACAACCATCATAGTCTGATTCAAAGGCATTCCTTCAGCTTGGATCCCATCCACATCACATCAAAAGAAAGACAAGCTTGTGGCATCACATCATTTGCTCTAAAGTCAAGTATCATAGCCGCATTATCTCCTTACAATTCAACATAATCCAACGCCTGGTCACTTAGATGAGTGGTCAATTTATAGGAAGATGAAGGAGGTTTTCTCACTAATGGTGACATTGAATGGCCTTCCATACTTAGAATTAGTTCCATGGAGGAAGGGATGAGAGGATAGGATGCTCCTTAACTCATTCCTCATCCATTTTCGAGCTCATAGGAGTTGATAAGACAAGGAAACTTGTAGATGACTCCAAGAGATAAGAATATTCCCCAAACCCTATGTGAATTTCGCTCATTCTCGCCCATCGCAGGTGAAAGGAAGCTTAAGTGCTCTGCAAAACACCCTGGCAGTGGACTCAACTACTCTACAACGCACCTTCATAAGGGCTTACCTGCGTTGGTCCCTCTAGAGGCAATTTCTGGATGTCTTCAAGGCATGAAACTGTCTGGAAAGGAGGCATTCAAAGGGTTGACTTGTTTAGGGCATGCAACAACTACACTTAGGGTTTGATGAGCCCTAAAACATTGATCTGAATGTTGGGATTTGATGTGCCCAAATGGATCTGTAATAGTTTTCCCTAAATCATGAAATTGGAAAACTGCCAATGTTGAATGAAATGTGTAGGAATTTTGAATAATAAGCACTTATTCATAGAGATTATCTCGATTGTACACTATTGCGGAATACATGCACAATACATAATCTTCTCTACGTTGATCATCAATTTAGCAACATTAAAAACAATGAAACATCAATCGCATGCGCACATTAACACAGTATGTAACCCAGGGAAAGCATACAGCTGAAAACCCCACACTATCTGTATATTATAATGATTGAGAACATGTAAAAATACATAGTACAATACTCCTCTCAAGTATCCAGCACTATCTCCACCTGTTACACACAAAACTAGCTCAGATCCGAACAAGTCACAGGTTCAAATCTTCTCCGCTGCTTTGCCTGCTTCCACTGCACAATCCCAAGTGAAAATCATGTGAGCACAGGCTAAAATTACCTTGGTATTGGACCACACTGCACAGTCCTCATTGGCATAACTCAATCCATGCATGTGAAAAATCTCATGCACAACTGATAGTCACAACTCACCCTTTCACTTACCTCTAACACTTGTCTCTGTTGAACTTTCCATGCACTGAGTTAACTGATGTATTCTTTAGTTTCTTTATGAGTTAATAATTAGTGAATTAATTAACAATCAATTCACACAACTCATCACTAGTGTATTCTTTAGTTAGACTAAATACAGCTAGTTCAACTAAGTCAAACTGGACACAACTCCATCAACTCCACAGAACTCACATGCATGAGTTCTAACTGAAGTCCTCCATGCAATAGCTCAACTAACACATAAGAAACCACGTGATTCTTTTTTTCAGCTGCATGTGCCTCATCCGTAGCTTGAACTGAAGTGCTCCAAGAGGATAAGATAATGTTTATAGTCCAAATATTACTAAGGGCTAATAATATTCGACTGTTCTATTTTTAGCCTGGCAGTTTAAAAATAGACTCTAATCACTCCGCTGTGAACCAAAAATAGAAGTCCATCTATTTTTCCCAACATGACCAATCATCCATAAACAGCATCCTGCAACTCATAGACCATGATCCATATGTCTAAAAATAGACTTTGCGCCAAAAATAGCCTGCGGGCCCACTTAGTGAAGGCGACTTCTTTCCACTAAGCTCCATCATCTTGTTGCATTCTCAACACTCCCTTTCAACAAGATATGGATTATCTGCAACCCCTATCTTGAAAATGTTCTACATGCAACACATTTGCCCGGTCCACTTTGCTCCAACAACACTTAGAACAAAAACACTCCCAACTGACCACTCTGTTGGGCTAGGAACATACTCTGATGCTGAAGCTCTACCTGCTGCTAACAAGTGCTCCCTCTCTAACATCTGCGCTACTACAACATCTCCATGCATCTTGCACCATTTCACACTTCTCTATGCCACCTAGCACTGTGCAAAACACTTGTGCCTCTCGCATTGCTGCAGCCTGCTAGCTATGCGCTGTCCTGGGATTCCCTGCACTGTTGCTCTCTCTACCGCTCCATCCGCATCTGTCTCTACCCAATCAATCAGTTCCTGCTACTCCACATCGGGGCTCCCGTAGCAAGGTCTCATCCAAGAGGTTAGGTACCTCAAGGATCCTGCCCCTCCTCCTTGGGACGATCAATCCACATCACCCCACCTCCTACCCGGAGGTATGGCTTCATGCGAGCCCTCAGCCCACCTGGCTCGAATTTTCCCCCTACTAGAGGTCTCTGCATGAGTAGATGTCTCTACTCGATCTCCTCTCAGTTTCCCTTGTTGTGGCTGCTCCACAACCTCCTGAAGTTGCTGCACCAATCGTGGCTCCTCCACAATCGTCTAAGACTTCTTCTGGCTCTACATGTTGAGAGGTAATATACGCTCCCTCTCAACCACCAAGTCTCCATCAGTTGCCTCGCTGCTCAAGGCTTTGCATGCATATTGAACCTCAAGAGCATACAGGTTCTTGACCCGTGAACCAATCTACTTCAACTGTCTAGTGATGATGTGTCTAAGGAAAACCTTTCCCTTACTGAAGACTACATCATAGCCTCTGTCTTCCAGCATCACAATCGACACCAAGTTTCTCTTCAGTCCTGGTACATACTTGACATCGATCAAGGTAAGGTGAGCTCCATGCTCCCTCTGAAAAATAACCGTGCCTACACCTGAGACACTATACTTCTCATCATTACCCATCGCTATGAGTATCTAGAGATCTTTCTCCTCCAAAGTACTGAACACACTCTTGTCACCGATCATGTGGAAGGAAGCTCCACTGCCAAGAAACCAACCACTTCCCATCATGGATGAAACCATGCATGCAAAGAGTGTGAAATCCAACTCAAACTGTGAAGCAAGTGCCTCACCTTCAGATCCTTCCCCCAATCCCTTCTTGGATTTCTTCTTTGGGAAATTAGTAGCATAATGGCCCAACTCATGACAAAAAAAGAATCTCACCCTCGACTTGTCAACCTTCTTCCCATCATTGGAAGAACTGGATTCGGAAAGAGAACCCTTCTCCTTCCCCTTCTTCACTTTGGTAGCCAAAGCACAATCTTCTTCATCAGATGCCTTTGATGAAGATCCGTCCCTGGTATTCCGCCTAATCTCCTCTTGCACAAGATCCGACCAAAGTCTCTCCCATCCTGGCAATTTCTCCCGACCATTGACAGAGTCCTAATAGGAATGCCAACTCTTTGGAAGACCAAGGAGAGCCAAGCTCACCAAGTCCTCATCATCGACAGTCACCCCCACACTTCCCAGCTCATCCCGACACTGGGTGAACTTCGTGAGATACATAGGCATACTATCTCCATTCTCACACTTAATGTTTCTGAGTTTATCCTTGAGCCCAACTTCCTCTGGTCACTCTTGCATTGGAATAGATCTGTCAACGCTTTCCACATCAAGTATGGAGAAGCCTTTCCATGTAGGTTGGACACAATGTGATCCTTCACGGCCTCTAACAGAATCCTTCGACACTTTGCTGTCTTCTTTTGCCAAGCCACATCTTCAGAAGCATCAGTAGGTTTTGGGACTTCAGCATCTATGAAATCCTTCAACCCATTGTCATCTAAAACCGCCTCCATCCTATCTTTCCATGAAATATAGTTTGAGCTGCCTTCAAGAGCATACTCCAATCGCAATCCGTTGCAAGACATTGCAACATTGACACCAAGAAAACACTGCTGCAAATTCGAATTCCACCAGCTCAAAAAATCAACCGCCTCTTATCTAAAATTCATGAGAACAAAGTATTTCTCATACATAGATTGACTGTATCGGCATTCACCAGATATCTCACCTTCCAAAAGAAGGATGAATCCAGTGGCTACCTGGCCCGATTACAGACTCTGCCTGAAGAAATAAAATGTAATCACTTTCTGAATAATAGATCTGATGATCAACTCTGCTCTGATACCATGTAGAAATTTTGAATAATAAGCACTTATTCACAGAGATTATCCCGATTATACACTATTGCGGAATACATGCGCAATACATAATCTCCTCTATGTTGATCATCAATTTAGCAGCATTAAAAACAATGAAACATCAATTGCATGCGCACATTAACCCAGTATGTAACCCAGGGAAAGCATACAGCTGAAAACCCCACACTATCTGTATATTACAATGATTGAGAACATGTAACAATACATATTACAATACTCCTCTCAAGTATCCAACACTATCTCCACCTGTTACACACAAAACTAGCTCAGATCCGAACAAGTCACAGGTTCAAATCTTCTCCGCTGCTTGCATGCCTCCACTGCACAATCCCAAGTGAAAATCATGTGAGCATAGGCTAAAATTACGTTGGTATTGGCCCACACTGCACAGTCCTCATTGGCATAACTCAATCCATGCATGTGCAAAATCTCATGCACAACTAATAGTCACAACTCACCTTTCACTTACCTCTAACACCTGTCTCTGTTGAATTGTCCATGCAATGAGTTAACTGATGTATTCTTTAGTTTCTTTATGAGTTAATAATTAATGAATTAATTAACAATCAATTCACACAACTCATCACTAGTGTATTATTTAGTTAGACTAAATACAACTAGTTCAACTAAGTCAAACTGAACACAACTCCATCAACTCCACATCCAACTCCACAGAACTCACATGCATGAGTTCTAACTGAAGTCCTCCATGCAATAGCTCAACTAACACATAAGAAACCACGTGATTCCTTTTGTTAGCTGCATGTGCCACATCCGTAGCTTGAACTGAAGTGCTCCAAGAGGATAAGATAATGTTTATAGTCCAAATATTACTAAGGGCTAATAATATTCGACTGTTCTATTTTTAGCCTGGCAGTGTAAAAATAGACTCTGATCACTCCGCTGTGAACCAAAAATATAAGTCCATCTATTTTTCCCCAACATGACCAATCATCCATAAATAGCATCCTACAACTCATAGACCATGATCCATATGTCTAAAAATAGATATAGTCTAAAAATAGACTTTGCGCCAAAAATAGCCTGCGAGCCCACTTAGTGAAGGCGACTTCTTTCCACTAAGCTCCATCATCTTTTTGCATTCTCAAAAAAATGCTTTACGATGTCATGAGGAGGTATCGAAGCGGAAGGTGACCTGCATCAATTACAATACATATATCATGATATTTGATTTTACATGAATTTCTGAGGGAAGGCATACCCATGCTCAGCTTATAAACTTTCATTACATGTACATAAACAGTCGTCTACACATATAGACCCATGATCGGAATGACTATCAATGTAAAGCCATTGTACATATGATTTAGTACTCCTAATATCGCAGCCTGGATGGATGAAACTAGATCTGGGGTCTTCAATCTCGTTCAACCGTTCACTCAAGTACGAGTCTAACCATGTGAATATGTGATCTGAAGTCGAACATGGGAAGACACCATCTGATTACCAGTCGATGATGTAAGCTGTTAACAGATGCGAGAGAAATCACCGATAATGATAATGATCCTCAAGGTACTGCAGTACATTCTGCATGGTGTGAATGGATGATTTGATGTTGAACACCATACAAAGTCTTTTGGTCAAAGGCCATTGATGTATGCCTATCACCAAAAGCGAGAAACCTACCATTGATGCATGCAAGCCTCAAGGTACTGAATGGGTGTTTCTAAGTCAACTTCTTGGATAATGAGTTGATGTCAACAAGAAGCAACTCGTCGCAGGAGGGCCTTGATGTATCCCACATCAATGACACGAAATGAGTGTAGTGATTTTAGAGATGGAATTTGACTGGTGACACAAGGTTCAGGAATGGCGGTCATGAAAACAAAGGTTTATGGTATTGCAAAAGATGGATTTTGACTGGATGACTTCTCTTGAACATGTTGGTGACACTAAAGTGAATTGGTAGCATTGACCCAAAACAAAGCAATGGATGGTATGATAGACCAATGGTGTGATAACCATCAAGCTAATAAGCCAACCCAGATAGTCAAGGTGATGGAGTGAAAGTGTCATGTTTAAGAGAGACCTGCTACCACAAAGTGGTTTCCCCTTTTTCCATTTTCCCTCGTCATTGCTGACCAATACCTCTTTATTTTTATCAAGCTTGAGGAGGATAACATATGCTTGTTGTATAATTTCACCCTTCGGGCGAATCCATCGCTATTTGATGTTTTAACGAGTCTAGCGAAGGTGAAACTCGGTCTTGTCTAGATGGACAAGTTTGTCGCTATTTGATGTTTTTAACGAGTTTAACGATAAAGATAACTTGGTCCTTTTCATGTTTAGAGAGTTTGAAAAGGTACAAAAAGAAAACTCCACAACTTATTTTTTGTAAATTAACCTCTCAAGTTCGAAAAAACGTAAAATAATACAAGAGAGATATCATTTCCAATCCGTTAATGAGCTGGAAAGGACACGCGCTTGGCAACCTTTTCATGTTTAGAGAGTCTGAAAAGAGCTTAAAGAGGACTCCAAGGGGGTTCCTTTTTCATTTTTAACAAAGCTCGAAAAAGAGATAAAAGTGTGCTTTGTGGTCAAAAGTACAACTTACAATCGAGCACGTTGAATTCTGCAAATCAGTTGTAAAACCTGCTCAAAACATCACCAAATGGATTAAAAATATCTGTTTCATAGCAAAAATAGGAAAATACTAATGTTTAATCAATTAATTAACATGAAATAAACATAAAATAAGTTTTTACCATTTGGAACTTACCATCCAATTTTGTGCTCTGAGCTCAGCTTTTACCTCAAACTTCACCAGCTGATTGCGAAAGATTTTGTGGACCATTTCTCGAGCCGTCTGGACCAGGTTGGAACTAAACCTCTCTACTTTCTTTTTAGTTCATTCTTTTGTCATTTTATGCAAGTTTTAGGGTTTTTTGGGGCCCCTGGGGTTTCATTTTATTGCCATGGGATCAGCGTAGGCTTTCACATCGAAAACTGTGTTGAAGAGTACCCAAAAAGAAGGCTAGATGCTCTGCAGCACATTGTCTCTATGCCTAGGTTGCGCTGGGCGCATTTCCCAAGTTTGTTTTAGCTGTTAGCTCCAAAATTTGTCTTATTTTTTGCATGGAAAGGATCATAATTTAGCTTATGGTTATGTTTCAGGCTTTCATCAGATTAGAATGTTGATCACATGGGAAGAAAGAGAGCATGAAGAACAAGACATGGTTGCCCTAAATAACTCCGGTGCAACTAAGGCCCTCAAGAATTGCGGGTTACTCAAATACTTTAAGTTGTTCAGAATGAGGCCACAAATAGAAATATCGCAATTCCTTGTTCGTGCATGGGATTCAATAGATCAAACATTTCAAATTAGGGACAAGATAGTCCCTACTTCTATTGAGGATATTTACCTTCTTACCGAACTTTCAAGGCGAGGTTCCCCCATCTCACTTTCTGGATTTGCCCGTGGAGGTGAATTGGTGAGAGATTACATCAAACAGTTTTGTCGGCCAGGTACACAGCCTAGCAAGGATGGGAAAATAAATATTCGGGATGTAAGTGATTTTCCTTTAAGAATGATCCTCTTCACGATCGCAAAATTGGCTGGCAGTGTGACACTACATCTGGCAAACATATCTTATATGCAGTATGCACTGGAGTGTCTAGAGGCAAAAGTTTTCAACTGGAGCAAGGTTGTACTTTCATTGCTGAAAGAACAATTGACTAAGGTAAAAAGCGGTAAGACGAAGAATTTCTGCTATGGTTCGATCTTGATTTCTTTTGCCTTAGAGAAAATCCCATTGATGCAACCACAGCATGTATCACTGGGTGTGGCTGGTCTTAGAGATCCATGTATGTAGAGGTGGGTTCAATTGATGGCTCAACATGCTGGTCAGTCAACAATCATTTTCTCCCCTGCATTTTTCAGTTGGTTTGAGCGACAACATGTCATTATCGAGAAGCATCCATACTCAAGGATGGATTATCGTGGAGATCCAGATTTGATTCTACCAGTTGGAGCACAATGGGGTGCTATGAGTAAGTTGTTTGACCAAAGTGTTTTTTGATTTTTCAAGTTTCTACATGTTTTTTGTGTTTTTTATTGTTTCCAAGACTAAACTAAAATTACTCTTATGCATACATATGTGGGTACTATTCAACTTGTGGTATGCCAACAGGTTGCAGGTGGGCCAGCGCAAAGAAACATCGGGAGAGCAGTTCTCCAAGACTTGGATTTGGTCGAGACCTTAGCAGAGTTGCAGGATCACATAGAGGGATTAACCCTTGGCATTCTGGATATCCGGATCGAGGAGTTACCTATGAGGCTGCAGTGCCACACTATTGGTGTTCCTAACTGTTGGGCTAGGCTTTTGTGCATGATAGCACAGGCTGTGACCTATTACCATGAGCACCACTAGATATACTTAGGATATTTTGTATGAATTTTTGAGTTTTTGGGTCAGATGACCAAATGTGTCTTGGGCACAAATTTTGTAAAAACTTTTAAACACCTATCTATTTTACTTTCAGATTTTTTATGGTTATATGCAATCCTATTCAACTGATGATGTGAATTGAAAATATTACTTTTACATATGTCGCAAATGTCTATTTAACACATAATTCGCTAGAGAATCAGTTAATGTGTTAAGATTTCTGGAAATATGTTGATATTGAATGTGTTCAAAACGTCTTTCCAAAATACGAACTCTAAGGAACATACGAAAAATTGTTGGATTTCAGACAGTATAAATGTTTGTTAGTTGTAGTACAATGAGTTGCGAGTCTAGCCTAATGATGATTCGACGAATGCCAAGTGAAATGGCATCAGAGAGTAGTTCAATCAATGTGCTATACTCAGCGATATTATTTGTCGATCGATCGATACAAATCCCTTGAAAACTCACTAACTCGCCACTTGGAGCGAAAATGGCCCATGCTGCAGAAGACAAATTCTGCATACTACGACTAGCACCATCGGCGTAACCAAAAAAAGGTTTTGAAGACTCCGACATCTGCAACAAATGCAAAGTGGATTACTAACCAGATAAAAATCTCTAAAAGACACACACACACACACATGCAATGAAAGCATATATATAGTGAGTTTTACCACACTTAATCAAGCATAGTAACATTTGAGGTATAGCCCATTTCAGGGCTATGACAATGGATCCTATCATAATCTACTAACTCATAGGCTCCTTTTGCCAGAACACGCTTGACAACATAAGCACACATCCACATTGGTTCGAATTTCCCTGCTCCAAGTTTATCAGCTCCCTGATCGTAAAGCAATACTAGGTCTTCTTCTAAGAAAATACGAGGCTTGACATTTCTATCATATTGCGCCTTAATACATTTCTTATGCGCTTCGTTAGCCAATGTGGCATCACGACGGGTTTCATTTATATGGATTAATTCCAAGAAACACGCTTCTTCTTTAGAAATGTTGGGTAATAGGTCCATCGCGAGTTTGAGCGATGAATTTTCACATTGTATCGGTAAGATTGCTTCCAAACCATACACCAACTGAAAGGGTGTGAATCCAGTTGCGTTTCTCACCGAGGTTCGATATGCCCACAAGGTAGAGTACAAGATTAAGTGCCAATTTCTTTTATGAACCCCTGTTAGTCTTTGCAACATCCGCTTCAGGACCTTGTTGATGGCCTCAACTTGTCCATTTGCTTGTGGGTAATACGGGTTAGAACTGTCATGTGACAGTCCTAACTTAGCAGTCAACTCAGCCATCATGTGATTGCGAAAATGCGACCCATGATCTGTAAATATGGTTTGTGGTACACCAAACCAAGCAACCACATGGTTAAAAAAGAAAAGAGCAGTCGTTTCGCCACTGTTGTTTAATGTTGGCATCGCCTTGGCCCATTTGGTAAAATAGTCAACGACGACTATAATATACCCATGCCCCCTGGCCGAGGTGGGGTTACATGTCATAAATTCAATGCCCCATTTGGTGAATGGGCCAACAGCAACGACTGGATGCAATGGTCCAGCTGGTAATCTGGTTTTTCGGTCATATATCAGGCATGCATGACAGCTTCTGATAGCGATAATACAATCTTTAAATATAGTTGGCCAGAAGTAACCAACACGAAGAATCGTTTGTGCGGTTGCATATCCAGGGAAGTGTCCACCACATGCACTTGAATGGCAATCATGCAATACTTTCTCGACCTCCTCATGCGTGAGGCACCTCCGTAAAACGATATTGATACCACAATGGTAAAGTGTGTCGCCAATGATCAGATAATCTTTGGCTTGGTAAAGAATACGTCGTTGTTGCGAGCAAGAGGTATCTTGCTGGAAAGTTTGGGTTTGGAGATAAATCAGTATATCTCCATACTAGGTGTCAGATGACGATATTAGAAATAGAGACTCATCCAAAATTGATGGTTTGAATGTTGAATTGATGGAGGTTGAGGGAAGGTCACATAGTAACTCAGCGAAACTAGAGATTTCTTTGATTTAGACTTGATGAATTCTAAATCAAATTCCTGTAGAATAACTATCCATTTTGAATATTTGACCCCCAGCAATTGACTTGACAAAATGTATGTCATAGGGTTGCAATCTGAAATGACAGTTGTTTTCCGTAGCTGGATATAATGGCAAAATATTTGAACAATTTGCACAGCTGCCAAAGCTAGTTTTTCAACATAAGAGTACTTACTTTCTGTATCGTTGAGATTACGGCTCAAGTAATAGATAGGATGTTTAATCTCGTTTTCTTCCTGGACTAAAACCATGCCAATGGTTGTATCTGCAGTGGCAATATACAAGTAATAGTCATTTTGGTAATTTGGAGAATACATTAATGAAGCTCTAATCAAGGTATCTTTAAGAGCGTCAAAGGAAGCTTGTGCAACCTGATCCCAATGAAAGGGTATCTCCTTTTTCAAAATACATGTAAAACCTTTAGCCATTTCAGCATAATTAGGAATGAAACTCCTCATAAAGTTGGCTTTCCCTTGGAGTCTCTATAACTGTAAAAGATTTGAAGGTGGAGGCAAATCCAGAATTGCCTGAACCTTTAATGGATCCAATCGAATCCATTCTTGAGACACTACAAATCCAAGAAAGTGACCAGAACCAATGCAAAACACACATTTGTGTGGATTGAGTCGAATCTTGTAGTGTCAGCACCATAAAAATATTGCTCTCAAGTGTTGCGGGTGATCAGTCCGCTTTCGTGAATGAGCAGGTAAATCATCAAGGTAAGGTTGAACAATGTGCTTGATGTCATGGAAGGCATAATTCATTGCCCTCTGAAATGTGGCCCCAACATTCTTCAAACCGAATGGGAGTTTCCTATAGGCGAATGTGCCCCATGGACAAATAAAAGTTGTTTTCGATTGGTCCTGTGGGCGTATATTGATTTGATTGTAGCCGGAAAATCCATCCATAAATGAGAATATTTCGCATCCGGCACATTCATCAATAATCTAGTTGATAAAAGGAGTAGGATAATTATCCTTTGGACATGCCTAATTTACATCCGTATATTTGACACACACTCGTATTGTTCCTTGTTTTTTCATGATAGTAACAATGTTGGAAACCCAGTCAGTAAGAGGAATAGGGTAAACGAAACCAGCCCAAAAAAGTTTTTCAACTTCTGCTTTAATTGCAGCAGCTTTCTTCGGATGAACAGGTCAAAGTTGCTGTCGAACTGGCTTGACATCATGTTACATTTTAATTTCGTGTTCAACAATACGAGAGTCAATGCCTGGCATCTCCTCGTAAGACCATGCAAAAATATCTCTAAATTCACGAAAAAGAGCACGGTAATTATCAAGTTCCAATGGAGAACAAGATTTGTTGACATGAATGTTTTCTACAAGATTAGGCTTGGTCGAAATATTAATAGAAATTGTTTCTCTAATATTTGACAGATTTTGCTCAGATTTGATTGTGTCTATGAAAACTGAATTCAATAAGAAATCAATAACTGATGGGTGGTTTATTTCATTTGAATAATCTTTGATGTCATCTGGAAGATGGGAACGATGATGATAATATTCCCATAGTTCCTCTCTTATCATCATTTATTGGATGATTCCTTCATCCGTGGAATGTATGCATGAAAAAGGATCCGAAGAGGTACCATATTCTAACGACCTATCTACCCATACAATTGTTGAGTGCAGATTTGGGTTTGCCGCACAAGCCCGAAATATTGATTGCTATGATGATTCAATGGGGCTTAACGACATCACCTCTATATTACTATCAACTTCAACTTTGTTGGTAATCCTCCTTAAATCAGATGAGGTGGAGGAAATCATGTTGCAATTCTCTACTCTTGCCACTTCCACCAAATTAGATGGTGACGGTAAGGTAAAAGTACCCATTAGGGAAGGATCTTTAAAGAGACCTACTCCAACACTTTGAAGTGACAGCGGGGGTCCATGTACCAACGGAATGCTTCTCGTAGCTTGTGAACTATTGACAAAGAAGGCTAGCTAATCAATGACTGTGATTCCACCCTTAAAAGGGAATGAAATAGTACGAAAGTACGTGGAAACCACAACAGCCATATCATATACCCAAGGCCTTCCCAGTAAAATGTTGTAATCAAGGGGTCCCTCAACTACCTCAACTTCAACAATAATTGTTTTGTCCCCTAGTTCGATTTGCAGGTTACTCAAAATCCCACATGGAGTATATGTTCTTCCATCAAAATCTTTCAATGTGGTCGGTGATCGTGACAATGGCGATGACCCGAGTGTTTTCCAGTAGCTCATGGACATAATGAAAGTATATGCCCCCTCATCAATAATAGTTCGGTGAACATTCTTATTGAGAGCTTTTACTTGAATTAGGAAAGCTAACTACGTCGGTAACTATGGTGTATATCCCGCATGGTTAAAAACCACAAGATTTGAATCCGTAGGATCTATTCCACCTATTGCTAATAGTAAAGCCTGCTTCTGGGAGGGACAGTTTTGCAACACCTCCAGTGTCGACATAGCAGAAGGTGATTCAACAAGATCTTCCACTATGTTATAATTTTGAGCTACTCGAGCCCGAGGGTTGAATGTCGATTTGTGCACAACTCCCTTTGGTGATTTTATTGTCAATTCAGGTACAATTGGTGGAACATTTTCAGATGAAGTCGAAGTCGAAGGATTAGGTTGATCAGTGGCCTGATTATTCGACGATGACAATGGATTTCCATAATCTTTGTTTCTCGTTGACACCAAAGCTTCATTTTGTGGCTTTGTGATGGATAACATGAGTACTTGGGATGTGGAAGCATGGTATGTTGCAACCAAATGTGTCTCCGAGGTTGGGAACGGATCAATCAACACTGTCGATGTGCTTGAAGTCTTTAAAAGTTTAGATACCTCAGAGCGGTGTGGACAATCTCTTGTAAAATTCTCATTGTTACAAATCAGACATGGATAACGAGGTTTCCTTGCCGAAGTAGATGAATCAGATGATTTGTCTGGAGGGGAATTATCTTGTTTTGTTTTGTTCTTCCCCTTTTTCTTGCTCCCTGATTGCTTTGTATTTTTGTCTTTTTAGATGACACAACATTAATCTTGGAGGCAAGAGTATTTTCTGATGCATTGGTAGTTTGATTGGAAATAGCAAGAGTTTGACCAGATGGTCTTCTTGCTGTTTGCATGCTTGAAGAACCGATCACACCATCATCGGCATGAGAGTCCTTACTCGATTGTGGAGGAGGGGGAACAGTGAAAGATGGTCGAGGTGCATTGGGAATTTTATCATAAAGCGTGCCAGATTGTGTGTAAATCAAATCCAAGTATTGGGCATGAGAAATAACTTGCTCTTTTGTGACAACTCCACCTTTTGCCACATCCTCGATGATTGATGGCAACAAGGATTTTATGAACCACTCAGCTAAAAGTTGATTGGGAACATATGTCTTAACCATTCAACGATGATGCCGCCACTCATGAATATGATCTGATATATGGGTAGTAGTAGTCTGTTTAAAGTTGGTTAGGAGTTTCGTTCCAATCTCATATCTGATGGGTAACTGGAAGTGGGTCAAAAATGTAGTGGCTAAAGTGGTGAAATTATCGAAAGAAGCTCTTGGTAATTCAATGTACCATTTAGCAGCTGGACCAGTAAGTGTTCTTTGGAAAAGACGAAGTCTAACTGAATCATCATTTAAGGAGTTTGATGAACACCACAAATGAAAGGTCATGACATGATTTGATGGGTCTTCTCCAGGATTTCCGTTAAATTTCGGAATGTTAGATGGTAACTTATGCGGAATTATCAGCCACCAAGGTGCATATAAGATTGGATCATTAGTGAGCCGATTTAAATCTAGTAATTCTAAAGTTGCTACAAATGGCAACTGTCAATTCAAGTTAGGTTGAGCATACCCAGGATATGATGGAATTGCCTGAGCAATAGGTCTTTGCATACCGACATAGGGCATCTGCATTTGGTAACCTTGGTATGGTTGTTGAACAAAACCAGTATAAGGTGGTTGTTGATAACCAGGTTGAATGTGTGGTTGTCCATAACCTGCAAAGCCTTGTTGACCAGGACCTTGGTAAGCTTGAGATTGACCAAAACTAGGTTGAGCCTGTGGAACAAGTCCAAACTGGGGTTGGAATTGCTGGAATTGGGGTTGTTGAAATTGAGGTTGCCACAGTTGTTGAATCAACTGTTGTTGTTGTTGGTACAACTGTTGTTGATTTAACATTTGTTTTTTCTAGCAATGAAAGGTTGGCCAGGTTGTAAATAAACCATACCAGTGTAAGCTTGGGTCAGTCAGAATAAGGGTATACTAACCTAAGGTTGTTGCTGAACTCCAGAAACAAGTGGTTGTTGTACAACAACCTGAGGAACTTGAACTTCTTGACCTAAAACTTGTGGTTGCAAGGTAGAAGGATCAGTTTGTACCGGTTGAGATACAACAGTTTGAACTTGTGACTGTGGTACAGTAGTAACAACAGGTGTAGTAGGAATAGCTGACACAGTTTGCATTGGTTGTGTTGGATACACAAGCCTCGTTGAACTGGAATTGTTGGTTGCCATTGACAAACTCTAATTCCAAATTGACCTGAATATTGCAGGATATTACCATATGGTAGTCCTCCAGAATAAGGAGGATACGGTGAATAAGCATATTGCTCTCCATATGGTGGCAATCCAGTATTTAATGGATACATAGGTCTTTGTTGACCAAATTGCCCAGCTTGATACTGATATGCAGGATCAAATTGTTGAGTTCCCATTAGAGAAGAACCAGGTAAAATTCCGGTTGAGGACATGGGTGATGACCATGGTGTAGAAGCAACCCCTGAGTGGGTTCCAGACAATGATTGGTAACCAACCGGGATGGACGATTCACCATACAGGTGCGACTCAGACGTGGTAGAAAACATCGAAGAGGTTGCAACAGAAGATTCTGCTACGGCTGCATCATATGATACAATCTGAGATGTTTACGGTTGTTCAGCCATAGTTAACTGACCCAAAAGTTGTCCTAAAGAATCAATGGGTACTTGAAAATAAGTAGGATCAAATGGAGCAAAAAAATCAGGAGTATTAGGGTAAAGATAAAGCCCAATTCCAAAGTGAAATGGGGTTCCAAGTGTGGAATCTTCTTCCAATTCCTCCTCTATAGTAATTAAACCCGATGGAAGAACTTCACCATCAAGTTCATAAAATATTTCTGGTGTTGATGAAGTTGAAGTTTCAGTAGTTACTGATGTCTGAGGGGTAATCGATTGATCGTCTTCCAGTAAAGTAACAACTTCTGAATGTTCAAATTCAAAGTCTAGATGTTCATGTAAATGAACAACAGTTTCAGAAAGAGGTTCTTGAACAACTTCAGGTTCAGATGTAACTTCTGTTTGAACTGGAATATATTATGGATTAACTTCTAGTTGAACTGATTCAAGTTCAAAAGTACTTTCTTGTTGAGCAATTTCAAGTTGAGGATCAACTTGTTGTTGAACAACCTCGGTTACTGTTTCACTAGGATCAGTGCTAATGTCCTCAGGTAATTGTGAAACTTCTTCTTCAGAAACAGATGGGCCAGAAATAGTTGGAGTAACTGGAGTCTCAATACTTACCGAAATAGATGATTCAAGTAATTCAGATGAAGAACT
The DNA here is from genome assembly GCA_031772625.1 of Pinus tabuliformis. Lineage (NCBI taxonomy): Eukaryota > Viridiplantae > Streptophyta > Pinopsida > Pinales > Pinaceae > Pinus > Pinus tabuliformis. Next base: position 225,531,699 of record CM062817.1, on the reverse strand, counting down.
AGGAGTTCTTGATGTACTAGACTCAGTTAAGCGAGACCACTTTGCTCGAATTGGTGTTGCTTCGGGAGGCAAAGGCGGTTTGCTCGCTATTCTCCGCGAACGACGGGGTATGGGTTGATGTTCCTCCACGATTGTTGATTAATTTTATTATCAAAAAAGAAATAAACAAAAGGGGGTATACTAGGCAAAAGGTTTACCAAGCAACTGTGAACTGCAAAATACCTCCTGGCAAACCAAGAAGTACGGGCAGGTAATCTCCTCAAATGTTGTGTTCGGTGTATCACAGTTTACAAGGCGGTTGACTCGGTTACTTAAGATGGATAGCAACCTAGAGTTGTCCTCCCATATATATCGAAAGGTACGTGGAGGCCCAGTCCGTATAATCGTTGTCTAATGCAAAACCGCACAGTGAGAGCATTCCCATATACTTTACGTACTGTAACACCGGCCTATATACCTGAAGGTACATGGACGAGCTATGATATACTCATGTACGTGGAACGAGGTATCACACTCAAGATGTATTGCAAACAAGTTAGCAACAGCTACTTTGTTTTATGACGTCAGAACATGTCTCTAGCCTAGAACCACTAAATGTTCTCATTAATGACAATGCTCCATTAGGTAAATTGATGTTTATTTTAAGTTGATCTTGCTTAGGAATTTTCCTTTCAAGTTCACCACATGATGTATTCTGAAATTCATAGGAATGCAATTATCATGATAAGCATTATTTCCATTCAATTTAACGATGAAAATCCTAGCTACTTAGGGATAGAGCAATCAGATTTCTTTTGATCAAAGAGAAAAGAGAACAATCTAAATGTAACTTCCCTACACTATTCCTATCAGCACACACAAACTTTTTCAATGCAACATGCATGTATTTCTTTTCAATTCCCTTAATGTGAATTTGAACAAAAAGCATACAATCAATCAATATTTTATATGAACGAAGACTTTTACAATAGTTCATATTCGAAGGAAGAGAAGACTTTACGACACTTTCTTTCAAATGAAGATTAATCAATTATATCCTAACTTTGACTATTGATTGATAATGACAAAGAAAACATGAAGAAACATTAATCAATCCAATCAAAGTTGGGCTATACCAGGACATAAAAACTCATTTCTGAGACATTGCATTCATTGATCAATCAGCAAACAATCAAACAGAGAAAAATTGGTAAAAACTCTTTCCAAAGGTGGGAACTGATCCTAGGAGGATTAGCGTAGACCGGAGTGGGAGACAGTGCGCTTCAGAGCACTATCCCTAAGCCAGGGATTCTCTGCAGCGCACTGTGTCCTTCACAAGCCTGCGCTGGTGACAGTAAGCCATTTCAAGAGGCAATTTGACACAGTTTTGACCAATTTTTCAATGTAAACAACTGAATTACAATCAATGAACACAAATAAAGTCTACATGGATGTCTTAGGAGGTGGATAAGCTACTAGGAAAGAGGATTCTTCCCCAGCGGAGTTGCCAATTTATTTTGGAGAATTTAGCATCTACGGATAAACACTAATTCACTAGACAAGTAGTTGTGCCTAGAACAACAGTTTAAAGTGTTTTAGATTTTCCCTATAAGCAATAGATAAGAAGAGAGGATAGAAGGCCTACTTGTAGTTCTGCTTTCCTCTCGTCTCCCTTGTATTGATTCTGTCGCTCCTTCCCGTACTTAATCCACTTGAAAAGTACCCTATCAACACAACAGAAGACGAAAACCGATCAAAGCATACGATCCATTGAATATAAATGAAAGGAATCAGAAGCAATTCATACATATAAGCATTATGAAAGAACACATCATATGGAAAAAGGTTCAAACACTTTATTAGATAGAAGAAGGAATTACAACCATCAGTGTCTAATTCAAAGTCATTCCTCCAGCTTGGATCCCATCCACATCACATCAAAAGCAAGACAAGCTTGTGGCATCACATCATTTGCTCCAAAGTCAAGTCTCATAGCAACATTATCTCCTTACAATTCAACATAATCTAGCTCCTGATCACTTAGATGAGTGGTCAATTTATAGGAAGATGAAGGAGGTTTTATCATTAATGGTGACATTGAATGGCCTTCCATACTTAGAATTAGTTCCATGGAGGAAGGGATGAGAGGATAGGATGCTCCTTAACTCATTCCTCATCCATTTTCGAGCTCATAGGAGTTGATAAGACAGGGAAACTTCTAGATGACTCCAAAAGATAAGCATATTCCCCAAACCTTATGTGAATTTCGCTCATTCTCACCTAGCACAGGTGAAAGGAAGCCTAAGTGCTCTACAAAGCACCCTAGCAGTGGACTCAACTGCTCTGCAACGCACCTTCATAAGGGCTTACCTGCGTTGGTCCCTCTAGAGGCAATTTTTGGATGTCCTCAAGTCATGAAACTGTCTAGGAAGGATGCATTCAAAGGGTTTACTTGTTTAGGGCATGAAACAACTGAAATTAGGGTTTTATGAGCCCTAAAACACTAATCTGAATGTTGGGATTTGATGTGCCCAAATGGATCTATAACACTCATGATTTGATTCTTCGATAGTCAATCATGAGGAAATCACGAGATATATATTCCTATGATATTTTTAGCCTTTGTTGAGTAGGATAGGCTCATAAATCTCTAAACAGTTATTTGATGGAAGTTATAAATCTACCTCTCAGCATGACAAAGACAGTCTTGCATATTGTTTGAAAAACTATGTTTTACAAGTTATAAAACTTTGTTTATTTGATATCATTGTTGTGCGTTGCTTCGATTCCTATATAGTCCTTTGAAGAGTCGTGTTGTTGCCTACATCTCACAGGAGGGCCCCCTAGAATTGTAAGGTTTTACTGTTTGCAATTATTATTTTGATTTTGCACTTCATATCATGTTTAATTCATATATCTAAATGTTAAGTGTGATTGCTAATGAATGTTTTTTGACAGTGATCCTGGAGTATGTTCTGTTTAACCATTTTGTTGTAGAATAAACGAGTGAAGCCAAGATCTCCTGTGCACATGATAAGTAGTATAACAAAGTGTGAATTTATTTAAGATTTACAGTATAGTTTGAGTTTGGTGAAGAGGATTTCAATGTCCAATTAGTGTTAATTTCTCTTTTTCTGTCAGAATGATTTAGATTTAGTATCATTATCTAGTTGAGTAAGTGTGATATTTATTTTTTCAAAGTGTGATCTTTCCTTTGAGCAAGTGTGGTAATCCTAGTTTCATATTTCTTTCAAGCATGTGTGATTTTCCTTCCAAGCAAAGTGTGATACTTCATTTAAGCAAGAGTAATGATTTTGATTTCATTTTTGTTAAAGAGTGACATATTTATTTTTATAAGAATGATAAAAACATGTGCATCTTGATATCTCAATTTAATCTAGGAATAATCAAGACTTGTAGTACATACAATACACATACACTTCATCAGTATACTATCCCTAGTTGATAATTTATGTAGTAATTTAACATCAATTAAATTACCAAACACTACTATAGTTATGCCCACTAGCCACCAATATCCAATTCCATTTCAACACTGGAACTAAATGACAAGAAAGCAATACCAAGAGTAATTCCAGTGAGGAAAATCGCATTAAATTTTATTTCCATTTCAGGGCATGGCAAGAATAGAGACATCATTTCGTGAAATTTGAATCCTAACATAGACATCATGAACATCTAATTTGGAAACATCCCTTGTGTCATTATCCATTGAATAGTGGATGTAGATTGTGTCAATAACTTATTCAAAACATGGACAAAGCAATACAATATCAAAAAGAGTAGTGCCCATGTAACCATTGTTATAAAATAAGCATCCCCTCCCAATGGTGTTGTCGCCTTCAGTATGACACATACCACCATGGCATAAATCATTGTTACAACAAACATTACTCCACATAGTAGACGGGTGGATATCATCTCAACCACAATAGATGAAAGGAGATTCCTCTTCAAAAGCTCATAAGACATTTTAGTAGATTAACAATAACTCTCGCTAGTGATTTCCACAAGGTTGATGGTGATTTGGTTTAGAAAGTCAATGGTTGATAATGCACAATCGACACGACAACGAAGAGTAACATATATAATGCCTTCTTGTCCTTCTTTTATTGCATTATAATAACGCCTTGAACCACTCTTACAACTCCAAATACCAGGCTTGAAAAGCTAATTGTTCTAAACAAAGGACCAAATTTATTCCAGATGGAAATTACACTATGCATGCCCAAAATATATTACAAGAGTTGAGCTACAAGGATCTGTTATCCATAATCCTTCTTTCATCAACACCCTAACCATGTTTTTCAACACTACCATAGCACATCTCAACTCCTCTATCCTCATTTCTTTGTCCTCCTTTGTCATAGTGTTTACATCAATGCCAACACTACTAGCACAAATTGGTGACATAAAAGATGGGTTGTACAAATTCCTGGAGCACATGGTCCTTGATGAGTCCGAGATGCTAGGAATAAGTTGACGAATCAATGCTTTCTCTAGGCCATAGGTACCTTTGGTAAAAGCTAGCAAAGACAAAGAGATGTGGACCAATTGGGTAAGCAATTCCATTTATATTAAAAAATCATTTGTGTAAAATGTAAATTGTAAATACTTGATTATTTAGCAAAAGTCATAATCTAAAATTTTGAACAATGAACAAGCATTGTCTTTGTCTTTGCATCTCTCTTGTGAGAGTCACCAATTGCAAAAGTTTGCAGTTGGAGTCCTTAGCCAAACTAAAATTGCATTTGGGTGTAAGTGCATGTACTCAATTTTTAAGTGGATTTGCACAAAGAAGAGAAACCATTTGGGACAAAAATCATTAAATGATATTGTCTTCATGAAACACAACCTATTACCAAGATACCAACAAATTCATAACAAAAGACCTAATACAAATCCCATTGTGTTAAGTGATATTGATCCAATTTCAGAATAGGTAGAAGAGTCTTAGCTAATAGAATTTAATGTTGATTTTGATATTGATTCGATGGGCTTGGGGGGTTGACCCCAATATAGATCCAATAGTTGGACAGGAAGTTGAAGGAAGCAAAGCACCAAGCATGAAACATGTAAGCATATGTTGTGAAACTCAACCAACTTGTGCTTCTGCTAGGCCCAGTAGTAGTAATACTACTACTAAGGTTGAAAATGTCCTTGACGAGTTTGAAGACTTTGAGCCAGATGATGTTTCTGTAGCTCTTATTGATGATCCCATTCTTTGTAGTGTTGATGAGTTTAACGAATGATCATGTTGATCAATGATTTGTAGTATGATAGTAGCTTGTAACATGGTTTTTGGACTCCAAAGATCATTTAAAACATCATTGATTATGCAATTTGTTGTGGATATGTATTGCACTTGGTACTATTTTGAGATATTCACCCTTAGATGGTATAAATATAATTAAACTTTAATATTTTTTCTCTGGTGATTTGGAATCCCAAAAATATTACTTTTTTTCATTAAAGTTTAATTATTTTTTGTACATTTTAAAAAATTGGTTCATTGAATTTGAGTCAATCCAAGTTTGAGTCGAAACTTGAGTTTATAGGTGGTTGAGTTGAAGTTTGAGTCTGAGTAATTTTATGTATTTTTTTTTTAAATTGGTTCATTGAATTTGAGTCGATCCAAGTCTAAGTCGAAACTTGAGTTGATAGTTGGCAGAGTCGAAGTTTCAGGCCAAGTTTTAAAATTATGACTAAAATCAGCATTAGAAAGAGACATAATACTTTTACTAAATAACATTAAGTTGATGGGAAATAATTTATTTCGCTAAAATTGCTAACCTTGAATTGATGTTCCTAAGCTACAACTAGACTTCATCAAGTTGTAGCATGATATCTTCCTTGGCTTTATCACGATCCTTTAGAATTTTCCCCACAAATGTTTGAAGATGCTAATAATGATCCACTTTTTTCCAATAGTTCATATCCCCAGACCTTGAGGTTCTAGTGAGGATCCAACTTCTGACTCTTCAACGATATCCTAATCTAGAATGGTGCCCTCTCTTGTCAAACCTTGTCCTCCATATTCTCAATTTCCTAATGGATGTGAGGTCGAATCTGTTCCTAATATTAATTTGTTATAGTTTGAACTTGTATCTAAACCCTTGTGTTGGAAGCACCAGCCTGAGCACCATGGATGTGAGATGAGCCAGGCCTGCCCCTTCGACCACAATGAGAAGCTTTGCCATGAGGAGTAGTGAGAATCACAACATCAACGCTTAATAGTAAAGGTTTCATAGAAACAATAGATGGGAAGGAGCACAATATACAAAGGCTAAATAAATTCTTAAAGCCTACAGAGTCCAACCTCCTATAATATGGGTACTCCATGACATTGTTGAGAGTCCATGTAGAAAAAATATCCCATATCCATAAGTTACCTGTGTAATTCCATAAAGTCGAGAACCCACATAATGTACCCACATATCTATTCCATGTGAGATATTGATGATGGAAACCATTGTGAGAATAGGGCACTATATCAGGCCAATCTTATAAAGGAATCAACAAGTTGTTATAGAAGATGGATCACTATGTTTAAAATGTAACAAGGAATGGATTCTTTGACTTGTGCCTTAGTCAAAGATGCTAATTCGAATTTAGTCTCATAGATACTTGAGGTAGTTGTCAGTTAACATGTGTGATGTGGCCTATCACTGAGTCATTATCAGTTAATACGAGTTAGATGGCTTTCAGTGAGTTGTGGACTAGTTGATGGCTAAAATTAGCGATCTAGTGGAGTTAACTCTAATGTCTGCTAGTTAACTAATCTCTAGTTCTATAATAGAGATAGACATGAGTTTAGTTGAGTAGTTGAGTTTTGTCAATTCAACTTACTCTCAGTTAACTAGTTGCAGCTGCTAGAATTAACCTTAATAGGTCATGCAATTTGAATTGCCTATTCAGATTTTTTGTTTGTTTGTCAAGTGGTCTGAGTTCATTAGAGATTACATCCAGCTTGACCTATGGTTTGAGAAACCACGACCCAGGGGAATCTGATCCGTCAAAATCACCCGAGGATCACACCCGGCCTAGGCCACACTAGCCCTTAACATGACTGGATTTTTGCCCACAAAGTTTTGCGCTAATGACCTTCACGTCACAGAGTGACTTAACAGTACACCCATCACCATATATTCTATGCCTCGTGAGCCAAAAATGAATGGTCAAACTAATCTAGGCCTAACGCCAAGGGTGTCTAAGAGAATAGAACTCGTGGCCTCCCAATGGCAAGGTGCTTTAACAATGGGACCTCAACTAATTGAGCTAACCCTTAGAGCTAATTACATATTGAGATTAAATGAAGGCACAAATTGTATTTATCATGGTACACATGTTTTTGTGTGTAGAGCTTGAGAAGCAACCATAGTAATTCTCTTGGGAGTTACACAAGGAAATAGGAGAAATTCCTATTTTGGGGGTAGATTTGCGCTAGGAAATAGGAGCTCCTAACAAACCTTATTTGCCTAAGTGTTAGGCAAGCCTTGAGAGAGAGTTGATCAGTATAGCAGGGAGATTCATGCTTGAAGCAAATTCTATGTAATATATCATATCACTTAGTTGATTTAATATAAGCAATAGGGGTTTTTCCTAGTTGGGTTCCCCAGAAAAATTATTGTGTTCTATGTGTGATTGTTTTTCTATTCATTGTTTTCTTTCCACATAATTTAGGTAGAGAAATATTGTGTCTTTTTCAAATTGGTTTGCTCTCATTAGCAGTTGAAAGGTTTCAAGGATTTTCTACATGCTAATTTACCCCAAACCACACAATAAGCCTTGTCATGGAGATGACATGCACCAGATTCTATCTATTCAACCATAATAACAACATATGGGATTTGACAATAATGATAACAATTTACATCAATTATGACTAGGGATATGCATCCTTTATCACCTCATCAAGACATAATAACAACAAATGGGAGGTGACAAAAATTGATGATGATCATGACTAGGGATTTGAGTCACTTCTCACCCTATTAAGACACATAGTACGGAAGTGATCATCGAAGGTTAACAGACAAAGAGACATCAACCTCTAGTGATCACACTTGCTGAAATTTGATTAAAAGCCTTGATTTAATGCAATAGTCTAATTGTTAGATGTTTTTTCCCTTTTCTTAATGACTTTTCTGGTCAATTTTGATTGAAATTTAGCATGAATTTTTTGGAATCTTAAGTTTCAATGATGTAATCTGAAGAAGTTAAGTGCCCTAGGGTTTTTCAGGGTAATGAATCCATTTCTACACTAAAAAACACGTTTTAGACAATTTAAATTCACAATCTTAACAAAAATTGTACAACAAGATTTCGAGGAAAAAAACAAAAGCCTCTAATTATACTGATAGACATGTTTATTTTGAAGTAGAGCTTCCATAATTTTAATTTAACCAGCCTAGATCCACCTAAACTCTGGATCTACCAAGCACCGAGAGGGATCAAATCTCTTTTCACTCTAAAAGAGGCTTGCATCTGAGGAGTTTTGATCCCTCTCAGCGTTTGGTAGATCCAAAGTTAAGATAGATCTAGGTTGGTTTAATTTACTAATTTAAATATGCTATATTTTAATGTTATTTTTTTATTATTTTTATTTTATTTTGATCAATATTTATTAAGTGGATGGTATGGATTCAATATCCATATAATATTCTAAAACATTCTTAGTAGTATTCACAAATCAAAGGTTGAGATTTATCTCCAAAGTAATTATACCCTTTCCCCCCTTTAGTTAAATTGATTAACTAAAAAAAATATCATATAAACACGTTTCGTTTGAAATGAGTTATGGTTTGTTGAGCATGTAGTATTGATAAACCAAGGTATTGTAACAAAGCCTAAAATTTCCTTAATAAAGTAGAGTGAATTTTCTTTTTTTCCACTGGAAAAATCCGTAATTTTCATTATATTAAGAAAATTACATATTGTAGATGCAGGTTGCATATGTTGTATTGTTCATACAAAATCCACCACGCAGGGTGTTCTATCATGAGTATAAACAAAAGAAAGAGTTAAGTCACATATAAGTCTGGCTAATTGCCTATTCAAGATCACGCAGGATCTGTCTACAAAAATATGATATCCATATCTATGAACAGTTATCAACAATGACAATAAACTATATTACTGCCGGATATCAGGACTGTTGTCCCGCTGTTCTCTCTGATCTATGTACGGCCTGTGGTAATATCTGTATTCTTCAGACCCCTGCAGCTCCACTATTAGCCATTCTCCTCTGGCTAGTATCGAGGCCTCCTTGGATAATTTGTCAGCCTCGCTGTTATGTTCCCTGTATATGTGGAGACAAGAGAAATGATTAAATGTTGCCTTGAGAGTATGTGCATCATATAATATATTGCTGAGTGTGTGAGTATGACATATAGTAGCATTATTGATCCAATTTACAACAGTCATTGAGTCCCCGAAAATATTGAGATTTGTATACTGATGATCCAAAGAGAAATGCATTAGATTGCGAATGGCCAAGAGTTCTGCATAATTATTTGAACCTCTGCTGAATCCCATTTTCACTAAGAATCTATGGTGTTCATTTATATGCAGAACAAAACCACCCCCACAGCTAGTTCGATTTGCAGCCCCATTGAAGAAGGCCCAAGGAGTAGTTTATCGATAATGGGGGGTGGCTGGATCGTCTTGGTTCGAGAGGGAGGGGGGTCAGGTAGTTCTTGATATGCAGCAATAATGTTTGCTTCTGTTCGGGGCCAACACACAGCCTGATCTTCGAATATATATCGATTCTGAGCCAACCGTATATGCCAGGTTACCACGAGGGGAAGGTTAAGCAGCTTGGAGCCTGGGTGGCAAAAATTCCAGTCTGTTCACGAACATGTAATATCATCCCCACTCCAGTTCCCAGAAAAACCAATATGAGAGGAGATGTTATTCCATAGTGCGCAAATGGCTGGGCATTGTAGGAAAAGGTGGACAGTTGTCTCTGATGCCGCTTTGCAAAAGGAGCACCAAGATGGTCCATAAATGGATCTGTCAGTAAGATGTTCACCCGTGGGGATAATATCTTTGAGGACACACCAGAAAAATAGTCTGGTGCGTGGGGGGGTATTCAGCTTCCAAATGTCACGCCACCACGTCGGAGAAGGTTCAGGTTTTCTGTGTATAATGAGAGCGCTGTACCCAATCTTAGGTGCATAGATACCATTGTCTACCATACACCATACAAGTTCGTCCGGTCCTTGTTTTATGCGAATATGGGATTCATTTAATGCAAGAACAAAATCGCGCCATTCCTGATGCCATTGCGGAGGTAGGTCAAGTTGTTGAGCCAATTTCCATGCTTGTGTAAAAATGTCTGAACGCTGTTGATCAGCAATATGTGCAAAATTCCGGATGTCACGTTCATGTAGAAATGAAATGAGATCTCTGCTGAGGATGTGTCTGCCCCCACTACCAATCCATGGATCCAGGCCAATCCTGCCCAGCGATCCATCATTAATTCTCCAGACTAGATTATCGCGGATGAGAGGAAAGGAGTGATCAGAGCCTTCCAGATCGATGAACATCCCTTCGTTGTCCAGGTTGGTAATCTAGCCCAATCCAAAATTCTCTGAGGCCAAATGTATTTATGATAGGATACTTGAGCCCATTGGTTTTGACTGGTTAGTAGCGACCAACCCATATTTGCAGCGAGTGCCATAGCGAAGTCGGGTAGGTCTTTGAGGCCCCAGCCACCCCATTTTTTGGGCAAGGTGATTCTCTGCCAGCTTATCCAAGCAAATATTATTTTGTCATGATTTCCATTCCAGAGGTATCGGTTGCACAGTTGCTTCAATCGGCCCAGAATATTCCTCGGAATCCACGCAAGAGCCATCCCGAAAACCGGGGTTGCCTCTAAGACAGACTTAATGAGGACCAATCTGCCTGCCCTTGATAAGTATCTGAAGCTCCAACCAGTGAGTCTTTTTTCCAATTTAGCGACCAACCACACCCAATCAGCAATTCTTTGACAGGTGGGTTTTAGCCTGAATCCCAAATATTTGAGTCCTCTATCCAGGGGGAGAACATTATAGGGAAAAACCTGAAGAGCCAGCTGTGATTCCTGTACCGAAGTGCGGGAGCAAGTGATAGATGATTTTGACTGATTAGGGAGCATACCAGTAGCTGCAGAAAAAAGAAGAAGGATCTTCGAAAAAGACCTAGAGTCTCGAACACTGCCATCAAGTAGGATAAGAACATCGTCCACGAAGAGAAGATGTGTGAGAAAGCATATATCAGAAATGCGAAGGCCCTAAACATCACCCGACCGCTTTGCAGAGTCTATGAGACGACTTAGGCCTTCCATGACCAGCAGGAAGAGCAGAGGAGAGAGGGGGCAACCCTGTCTCAGGCCCCTTTCGGAGTGAAAAAAGGGTGAGGCCGAGCCATTTATGAGAATACTGAAAGTAGGGGAGGAGATACAGGCCATGATCCAAGAGATGAAGGAGTGAGGAAAACCCAGGTGGATAAGGATCATTTTGATATAGAGCCAGCTGACTCTGTCAAAGGCTTTTGAGAGATCTATCTTGAGGAGGATACCTTTCAGGTGCTTGGACCAAATAGAGTGAATAGCTTCTTGAGCCAGGCCAATGGCCTCATGAATCTGTCTAGATTCAAGGAAAGCAAATTGTTGAGGGGCAATGCACCTGGAGAGGATAGGTCTGAGACGATTGGCAATGGTCTTAGAAATGATTTTGTAGAGGCAATTGCACAAAGAGATTGGCCTGTAGTCATCAAAAGATTCAGGGGCATCAGTTTTAGGAATGAGAGCTATGAAGGTAGAATTGATGGCATGGTAGATGGATCCAGTAGTTCTGCTCTCCTCCACCACTCTCAGGAGATCCTGCCCCAGAACATCATAAAAGGCTAAATAAAATTCAATGGTCCAGCCATCCGGTCCTGGGCTCTTATCTTTTTTGAACCATTTCAATACTCCTTCAAGCTCCCCTGTCGTAACTGGATCATTTAGTGCCTCCACATCATCTTCCTCAACAAATCTCAGGAATTGGTTTGCCACATTGATGATATCAGGTAGATTAACTTCACGGGGACACTTGTAGAGGTCCCTGAAGTGTGAGATGCCCGGGTGAGCAAGCTTGTTGAAAGAGTCAGCGATTTATCCTTCTGGTGTGGGGAGCTTCCAGATAGTATTGGACACTTTCCTGCCCTTGGCAAAGCTATGGAAGAACTTCATATTATCATCCCCAGCTTGAATCCATAATGCCCTGCTCCTTAGTCGTATGGATTCCTCTCTCTCTTTGAGAATTTTAGCTTTTTGATTCTCTAGTTCAATCAACCTACTCTTGTCTGCTGTTGTGATGAAACCCAAACCCCTTTCATCTGTGAGCGAGCATAATTCTGTTTCAATATGGATTGGTTGAGAGGTGTCTCGAGCCTGTTTCTCCTTTGCCCAGACAATAGTTAGATGTTTAATTTCTGTGAGATTTCTGCAGAATCCTTTAGCAAGTGTTTCTGATCCATTGATTGGGTGAGAGATCCAGTAATCAGATATCATCTTGATATATGTTGGGTCCTTCAGCCAAGTATGATTAAATTTGAAAGGGGCTTTAGGCTTCTTGAAGGGACCCTGAATCTCCAGGTATATAGGTGAGTGATCTGACCATCCTCCTGAGCCAACCCATTGCTTGTAATGTTGCAGTCGCTGAAGGAGAGCATCCTTCATTAGGAATCTGTCAAGTCTACGGGCTAAAGCAGCGTCCCCCACCCTTCTGTTTCTCCAAGTGGGAAGTACTTTCTGCATGGGGATATCCACAAAGTTTGTTTGTTCAAGTAGACTAGTCATGTAATCAGTAATGGAGTCAATTTGTGCCGTCGATCCCCATGACTCCCTGAAACCTAAAGAGAAATTAAGGTCTCCTCCGATAACAACCCGATCTTCGCTCATAATGGTAAGATGGAGGAGTTTCTGCCAGAAAGATTCTCTCTGGTTGCAGGGGGCATATACATTGACTATGCGGAGGTTCATGCCCAGTTCAGCAGAGAATATGTCAAGCCCCAGATATCCAGATCCCCCCCAAGACGATTCCACTTTTATAGAGCGAGGGTTAACTCCAATGGCCAGTCCACCAGAACGGCCTACAGCATCGAGGGCAGAGTAGGTCCAACCAGGAGTCATGGCTTGCATGGCTCGAGTGATCTGATCTGCTGAACAGAGAGTCTCTTGAAGCATGATAATATCTATAGGATCAGTCTCAATAAGTCACTTCATGGCTAGTTTCTTGGAGGAACTAGCCAATCCTCTGCAATTGAAGGATAGGCACTTCATGGGGGAACACCTCTCGGGGTGTGTCCTGCTCTAAGGACCCCGTCAATGGTGGATTGACGACCTGTTACAACCTCTGCCCCTGCTTTCTTAATAGCCTTGGAAAGATGAGATTTTCTACCCCTGGTAGGCAAGGTTCCAACCTCTGGCACCGCTATGCCCAGACCCGAAGGTTTGATGGGTGACTCTTTAGCATGAGATCTGGAGCGAAGGAAATATGAATGAGGAGGGGAGGAATCCGAGGGAGATCGGGGAAAAATAACCAGGGGGGAGGAAGGGGCAATTGAAGGGCCCGTGGTACAAATGTGTGGGGGGGATGTTATTGCACATTGAACCATGGAGGTCTGAATGGAGGGGCCACATACAATCGAATCATCAAAAGAAGAAAGAGTAGGGAGGGAAGGAGTACCCGAGACCGTACCAGCTTCAGCTGCCGAGCGAGCCCTGGACCTTGGCGGAGAGGGTTGCCGAAGTCCAGGATCGACCGCAGGTGAGGTTGTCGCTGGGGACAGTCCCGATGAGGTAGGTCGAGAAGTATTTGGAGATGCCGTTCTGGATGGTGCCGGTGTGATCCTCGGAGATTCCTCAGCTTTTTTGTTGAGTGGACAATCTTTGAAGAGGTGCCCAACTTTGTGGCATCGCCTACAACGGAAAGGGACTCCTTCGTAATCAAGGATCTGTACCTTGATACATCTTCCCCACTGTAGGGTGATCTATTCTTCAAGTCCATCACGGGTATCTAAATGTACCAGAATTCACGCTAGGGTTCGGTTCCTTGATTCGACAAATGTACGATCATGATCCAGGTAGGTACCCAGTGCATTCCCGATCCTTATGAAGACTTCTTCAGCCCAAAACTGCAGTGGGAGGCCCGGCAGGCGCACCCATATCGGTCCGGCTCCGATCTGTTCGTGTTCAGGATCAAAAAGGGGGCTCCATCTTTTGAGAAGGACCGGGGCCACCTCAATATGCCAGAATCTGGCCAGTACCAGATTCGTGTGACTTTCCTTTGAGAAATGTAGAGAGAACCATCCTCTGGGGAGGACATGTACTTCAGGAAGATCGAATAGTACACCACCCCATATTTCCTTCACCCATTGTGAGAGCCGTTTAGCCGAGTATGCCCTACCCCGGACATGCCCTACCAGTACAGTGTTAGCCATGACCATGAGGTCGCTCAGAGCCGTAGTTTCGTCGAACCTGATTGTGATATCCTTAGACGTAGCCTTGATGCACTTGGATTTTTTCTTGCTGGTGCGAGGTGCCGACGGATGGTCCACCAGGGGATTTGTGATACCCTCCAGAGGGGAGGGTTTTGATGGCTTAACCTTAACGGCAGGTGTTTCAATGCAGCCGGAAGGACGAGCTCCCAAAGATGATGGAAAAGCAGCAAAGGGTTCTGGCAGGATAGTTGATGGCGCCGAAAAGAAAGTGGAGGAGAGCGGATCGAATGAGGGCTGAGAAGAGCAGTGGCTAGGCAGCGAGACGATAGGCGGGTGCTGTGGTAGATCCGGTGCAGCCGCTGAAGGAGAAGGTGCGGTCAGAGAGCTAGCAGCGAAGCTAGGGTTACCGAATATAACCCTGTCCGGAAAAGGTTCCTCCGAGAAGTCCACCGCCTCTAATTCCATGTTGTCGGCCATATTTGTCTCCTGAACGATATCCGAAAGCGACGGGTGGAGAATCCGACGGTGGAGTCGATGCTAGTATGACCCTGTGCAATGACCGCGACGGTGATGCTATAGACAAACCTGTTGAAACCCTAGCTGCGACGGTGATGCTGCAGACAATCCTGTTGAATCCCTAGCCGAGACCTTCCTGAGCGCGCGCCATCTCCTCAGCATGAAGCCCCGGTGAGAGACTCAAAGTAGAGTGAATTTTCATGATTAAGAATTTTTTTTTAATGTATATATATATCTAACTTATATTTTAATACTTTTTATTATTTTTTTCTAAACAATGGGAAAACCTATCATAAATGAGTTGTCAAATCAATACTGGGGACAACTGTCACAAGTTGATATTTGTGAATGCAGACTGGCTTATTACTGTTATTCAATGAAAACCACACCACCTGGAATTACTCATTGTTGGTCAATAAGGGGGCAGACTTTCCAGATGCCTCTGGGTCTTGGGTCGTTAACCTATTTCCTTACATCCAAGGAAGACGAGCTCTTAACCAAGCATAAGCAGTTTTAGGGCTTACTCCATGCCCATAATACTTTTTATTCTTAATAATAATACTAATGATAATTTAAAATAAAGTAATACTTTTTTAATTAATTATTATGATTTTTTAAATTTAACATAAGGGAGAGATGTCTAATCTTGTGCAGGGACCAGTAGTTGTTATAGTATTGGTCCCCCCAGGCCACCAGAAATTGAGAGATGTGCAACCAATATTTAAACAAAAATATTAAACATTAAGTGCAAATATATTTTAATTTATGTCCAAATTTTCCCAAAATATTGACTAGGCCCACAATTGTCCATAAATAGTCTTTTAAATATCAAGACTACAAAACATATTGTCCCAACTAGAAAACAAATAAAACCATAAATCCTTCCAAAATGGTCTATTCCAGAAATACAAAGTACCCATCATTTCAACCCCCATTGAATTGAACTGAAGCTATGTATCCCAAATGCACATTTATACCTGCACATAATAAAAGTTTATGCATGTCATCCATAATTGTTGTGTTATTCAACAATTCAATCCATTGTGTTCAATAAATGACACCCAACCCATTAAATTCAATAAATGACACTTAAGCCATTAAATTTCCCATTAAAACAGATCAAAACACATAGATCAACCATAACAAATTATCAGCCATTGGATCACATCCAAATCAATCTAGACCACATTCAAAATTGAGATATTGCAATCCATGTCAATCCTTGCTACCAATTAAATTCAAGTGCAAACAAATATAAAAGAAGTTAAACCATTGCTGAAGTTGCATTTTTAACTTTCAAACTATTCACCGGCCCTAGAGACATACCATCACAAAACATTTCACAGTGTATTCAGGTTAGTTATTTCAGGTTTTGCACAGTTTAATACAATTTTGCTTTCATTTCTCCATCACAAAACATTTCACAGTATATTCATATTGTTTATTTCAGTTTTTTCAACAGTTTAATTAATTTATGAAAATCTCTTTGCCACATGACATGCCTTGAGTTTATCAATAAAATCATTTATTAAATTAGTGGGTTTGTAGACCCATTTACAATGAACCAAGTTTCATCTATTTGGAAGAGGAATGGAATCCATGTGTAATTCTTCATTGAGGAAGAATACTCCTCTTTCATGGAAAGTTTCCATTCATGTATGGGAGAGCTATTCTGGAAAATGTGAAATGACATGACTCAAAAGGGAGACAATAGTGGTTGGTCACTGAATATGGTGAGGAATAGAGGAAAATTTGTTAAAATCAGTTGGGTCATAACCATACATGTGAGGCCTCTTTACTTACAAAATATCCTCCTCAAAGGTTGTTCGGGATTTCAGGTTGTTCATTTTTTGTTGGTGTTGAAGGCTAATTTTCATCTTCTTAATCATATTATTGTTCTACACAACCAAAATTTTCATCACCATCTGCGATTTTAATCAACATAATAATTTTGAGGAGAAAGAGACAATTTGGGGTTGGAGTTCTCATCAAAATGGACAACCCTTTGAAACAAATTATCTTTTGAAATAAAATCAAACAACATATATACTTCATATCCTCATATTCCTTAACATGTTTCCCTCTATCAGAGAAACATATCAGAGAATGTTTTCCCAGGTGTTCCCGGATTGAGACCGAGGCACATATCCATATCTAGTGCGAAAGCAAATAGATCCAAAGTGAGTCCCTATAGATCGAGTCTCACCACCATAAGCACTACCAAATCATGTCATGAATAATAGGTGCATATAAACAACTTGTATAAGCACCTTACTATTTTTTTTGTTTGTTTCCAAGACAACCTGTATAAACTCATGGATATCAATACTCGAAATGCGTTTATACTGGAAATGGTTGAAATGCACAAACTCATTATCCATGAACTCATGCACCAACTATCACAGGAAACCATGAAATGCACTCAAAACATTGAATTATACAAAACATTTATCCTTTCAGGTTGCAGGTTGCCTCATGCACAAACAACAACAAGAAACCATGAAATCCACACACAACATTGAACTGTAAAACATTTGTCCTTGTATGTTGCAGGTTGCCAATATTTATAGTCCCAATCCTATTATTCAAAAGTGAATTTAGTTATTCAAGAATACCCAATGCAAATTTTTTTGGTGATGTATTTTTACCATGTCTAAGACAAATTTGTGGCATTTTCGTTGGGTTCTAGGAGGATTTGCTATGACAATTTTTGACCATATTATTAATGCAACTCTTGACCTAGACATAACTTAGCCATGCCTCTTGCTAACTTCAGTTGGATCAGTGGTGGCTATTTAGAGACTAGTAGTTGTTGTTGAGCATTCACATGCCCTACTCTAAAGACTGACATTATAAATAAGGGTTTCTTGGGTTATTCTCTGTATTGGATCTTGTAAATCATTCCTTGGCATCGACTTAGCTATGTTATGAAAATTCTATGAGACTTGGTTCTGAAACTTTTAATGATATTTTGGGCTGATATATATTATTCATAATGTTGGACTAATTAGGGCTAGACAAAAGTTTCAAACCTCAAATTCAGGTTCTCATAGATAGACACATCAATTCAGTTATCCTAGAACCTCAATAGAACCTTTACATAAGCAAGCCTAAATCTTCCTTCATGCTTGGATAATGTTATTTATAGGAATAAAAATATTGGCAAACTAAGAACCGCTTCCACAGTAGGAGAATCACTAACCATTAGAAAGAAATTGATCAAGTTTTATGTTTGTAAAGTCAGCGTTCATGGACATGAGGCTCAACATTTTTAAGAGAAATTAACACCCAATCAAACCTTTACTAAGGTAAGCCTAGAGCTTCCTTCATGCCTAGAGAGTGTTATATATAGGAATAAAATATTAGCAAACTTAGAACCATTCTCACAATAGGAGAAACAATAACGATTACTAAGGCAAGCCTATAACTTCTATTGAGCTACTAAATTCCTTTATCAAGGCAAGCCTACAACTTCCTTCATGCCTTGATATTGTTATCTATAGGAATAACAATATTGGCAAACATGAGGCTAAACAATATAAGTCATAAAACAATTTATAAAATAGAACTAGACCAGATCAACATCTTAACCATAAAAGGAACCAGATGTCAATTTTTTAGTTGAAATTTATCCAACGTCTACATCATTTTATTATAATGCATAAAACATTTTATCCAAAACATATATTGATATAATTAGAGACATACAACCAATTCTAGGCCAATTTCAACACATTGGTAGTAATTTTCCAAGTGCAAATATAGTCATGGTATGTTAAGTGTAAAAGAAAGTTATCAAAAAAACAATTACTGATATAATTGAAGACATACACCAAATTCCTTCTGTAGATTTGATTTTTCAAGGATACTATCAAAAAGGTATATGTATGAAAACTTGTTAAGCTTCTACTAACATACATGTTGTTAATTGTCTCTAGGAAAGCAAATATACTATTAGCTTGTATGAAAGAATAATTTCAATTATTGTTAACTAAATGCATGAAATAAATATGAATGTAGTTGCATATATGGAAGAGTTAGTTATGTTTCTTGTACAAGGAGAAGTGGCAGGTGAGTGACCAGGGGTGCCCAGATGTGATGCCTTTCATCAGATGAGGACATGACAGATCATGTGAATGTAAACAATGCTCTCAACAATGTTGAGGATGACCATGCGACAAAAGTTGATGTTGTCCCACCATCAACCACAAAGCCACCATCAACCACAACCCAAGGGGCAACTTCAACTAAGAAGATCAGCGCTATCAGAGGTTGGACAAAAGAATACATGTTAGTTGCAATTGACAATATATAGTTTAATGGATATTCAGTTCGGGCATTTGTAAAGAAGCATGGTATTTCTCCCTCATTAATACATTATTAGATAAATGGGATCACTCATACAAAATGTAGAGTCTCTCTTATAGATATTGTTGAAGAGGAGGCCAAGGTGGTCGAGTGGTGTAAGGAGATGGCCCAATTGGGACATGGGCTAGAGTTGATACAACCCAAATCTACAGTTGCTCAAATATGTCAGGGGAGACCAAACCCATTCAAAGATGGGTTTCCTGGTAAATCATGGTGGTTTGAGTCTAAAAAAAGGAATCCAGACCTTGTATTGCATACAACTGAGGTCCTTTACGGAGACAGAGCTTTAAATTTGCGCCCTACAATTGTATGTAAGTTCTATGACACTCTTTCTAGTGCATACAATAAGAATTCTTATGGTGCAGACCATATATGCACTTGTGACAAAACAAGTTTATAGGTAGGAAGGAATTGTGGCATGTCGATAATTTCCAAGAGAGGGAGTTGAAACATGCCAAAGACTTTGCCTAAGAGAAAGGAGTGAATAACTATTCTATGTCATGCCAATGCAATTGGTGCTTCAATCCCAAGATTTTATATATTCAAAGGTATAAATAATATGAAAAACTATATACAAAGTTGTGAACCAGGTGCATGCATGGTTGCACATCCCCATGCATGGATGACTAAAGAACTCTTTTAAAATTTGATTTGTCACTTTGTTGCATCTGTACCAGGTGGTGTCTCACCTGATAACTAAAACCTATTAATATTAGATGGCCATGGAAGCCACATTGTTGTGCAAACAGTTGAGGAAGCAAACAATTTGGGCATCGACCTGTTAACATTTCTTGCTCATACCACTCAGATTGTAACCCCTTGATGTCAGTGTGTTTGTCCCTTTCAATAAGTATTTCAAGTCAGAGCATGCTTCATCGATGGAAAAGAATCCAGAGGTTGAGGTGAAAAGGTTTGAGCTAGCATAGATTGCAAGTAAAGCGTTTAAAAGGGCTCTGACACCATTAAATATCAAGGTTGGTTTTAGGAGGACTAGAATCTGGCCATTGAATTATGATGCTCTTATAAATGATACCAGTTGTAGCCAGACGTTTCATGTGGATGGTCAAGAAGAAGGGCATGTCCAAGAAAATGTTGAAGTGTAATAAGAAGTAGATGAATAGGAAAATGTGGTTGCAACTGATAATATGATTTCCCTCTCTCAAGGACACTTAGTAACATGGATTTTGTTCTACCAACTGAAGCACATGGAACTTATGCTGTTAATATTCTTAATGACTTTGTTGAGCATACAACTGACATTGACAATGTAGTTTAAAATGACATTATCAATATTGCGTTAGGAAGCAACAATTACCAATTGACATTGCCAAGCCAAGTAACCTTGCCATCATGGCTGACAGATGCCATGATTAATTTGAACAAATATTGTGTCTCAAGAACTAATGAACAAAGCATGAACATGTCTTCACAACCAGCAAAATTAAACAATGAAATTGTTCATTATTTCATGGACAATAGATCAATGGAAGAAGATAATGCACATAATGAGGCATCAGATGAAGAAAACGATATATTTCAATCAATTGTCTTGGATACTGAAAGAAAAGTGTCAAGCAATGACATGCAGGTGGTAGGGAAGGAGAAGTTACTTGGTTGGTTCCTAAAGCTACCAGTAAAGAGAGTGTTAATGAAAAAAAAGAAAGGAACACCAAGTAGTCTTTTTTTGGGTCAAAGTTCACAGTTACTCACCTTAGAAGTATATATAACCCTATTCGTTGAGTCTAAAAACAAGAAATTTGAAATTTAGGTATTAAAATAGAAAAAATAAGGATTTAGCCAAGGAGAAGGAAACAAGGATTGTTGCAACACAACGTTGAGCAGAGGAAACGCTTGAAGGAGAGAAAGTAAGGCAAGAGAAGGACCATAAAAAAATGGGAAAACAGGAAAAGGAAGCAAGAAGGGTTCCACAAATGCTTGAAAAGGAACAATGGATGACTGATATAGTTGATAATGATGCAAGCACAGTTGATGAAACCAGGATGATGTCACAAAGGTTGGACCATATTGCAGATAATACACCATTATTCCAAGATCTCATAAACATTCAAGTCTCTCGCTATCAAATTGGGGGTTTACCCATTTGCTTTATTCCTACCAGTGCAAGTGTTAATTCTATGTATGCTCATCAGACACCTCCACTTGATGTAGGGGTTAGTAGCACAAGTGTGAGGTATGGGTACTCAATTCCTCCATGGTTGTAAGGGGAAACTTGGACTCAATCATATGGCAACAATCCAACACATCCTAATCAACTATTATTTAGTGGGCCAACCTACTTAACACAAGCAGGCAACTCAACAAGTTTGGGCATTAAAGATCTCGAGGCCATCAAGAATATGGGTGTCATATGTTTTTTGTTGTAACCACATTATGATGTGGATTTTGGATGGATTGCCTCTTTTTCTTGTTAGATGAAGATTTTGGCTTATAACTTAGGTCATTTTATTCCATATTGTTTGTGACATTGTAACCAAAATCTATTTCAAAAGGAACACTAATAATCTATTATAATGGAGAAATCTTACTTGAGAATGCAAATCAGATTTTCTATTATGCCTCTACACACAAAATGATTTACAACACATTTATACCCAAGATGTTAATTAAATGAAAAATGATGGAATAATGAAATCTTGAACAAATCACTTCTTATAATATGGAAATTTCATAAAATAGTGAACAGTAAAAGTACCAAACCTCACACCTCATATCAAACCTCATTTACTGTGATATATTTGTAAAAATAAAAGTAAAAGTATCAAAACCTTTCTATCCCCATTTACTGCGATAAGAAAGTAAAAGCAGAATTATCAAATCTTTCGATCCCAATACATTGAACTCTGAATAGAATTACTCAAATTAGAGAAATTGTAAAACCTCATTTACTGTGATATATTCGTAAAACTAAAAGTAAAAGTATTAAAACCTTTCTATCCCCATTTACTCTTATAAGAAAGTAAAATAAAAAGTATCAAACCTTTCTATCCCAACATTAATACATGTTGATGTTATGCAACTAGCTCACAAAATAGAAGAAAAAATAGATTAACGACTTCAAATAAGCCTCTTCGAGGGGGCAACCTCCTTTACATTACACAAATGAACAATTCTTCAATGATGCAAATGACAAAACCTCCTTTCTATATATAGGAATCTAAGGGTTCACAATATAATCAAGTCGGCCTAACATTAATAATATAAAGGCACAAAAATAACAATAGTGGGATTATATGGGGCACAATAATAACAATATGGGGACAATAGGGACACAACAATAACAATAAGGGCTAAAATGACAATAGTAATGGGGGAATCACTAGTATTATAGGGAGTTAACATTCCCCTCTCATTCAAAAAAGTGTTGTCCACAACGCTTGAGTAGTTCTGGATACTTCTGTACAAAATTCTCATCCTCCCATGTGGAATCTTCAGCAGGTAAGTTCTTCCACTTGATGAGATACTCCGAAATTGATCGATTTCGTAGCTATCGAGTTCTTGTTTCTGTGACTGCTTCAAGTTCCAATATGATTTTTCCTTCCTTGTCAAGTTTTGGCAATATTGTTTGAACTGGAGCTTGTCACCTATAACCTTCTTTTAAGCATGAAACATGGAAAACTGGGTGCACTCGAGAAGCTACAGGAAGCTCCAATTTGTATGTCGTAATACCAATCTTTTGCAACATCTTGTACGAACCATAATACTTTGGTGATAATTTATTATCCTTCTTAGCTTGCTTGAGGGACATTTGTTTATATGGTTGTAGTCATAGAAATACCCAGTCACCTACATCAAAACTTCTTTCGCTGCGATGTTGATCTGCTTGTTGTTTCATTCTATTCTGCACCAAAGTGAGGTTATCCTTTAAGATTTGGAGAACCTGTTGTTGATGCTCGATGTGATCTTCCACTGCTTGAACCTTCGAATTTTCTCTTAAATATGATGTGATGGACGGTGGATGATATCCATAAAGTGCCATAAATGGGGTCATTTTTGCTGCAGTATGGAGGAAGTGTTATACCACTATTCAGCCACAGGAAACCATTTGACCCATTATGTATGTTTATCTGTAATATTCCTAACCTAGAATATTCCTCAAACCCCAGCAAAAACTCCAACCAAATATGTGAAAATGATATAATAACCCAGAAGTGATAAAATAACAATGGAACAGCATATAATAATGTAAACCGGAAATATAAGCAGATACATAAGAAATGCAGCGAGAAATTCTAAGCCATTTTATTATACTGAGCAATAAATGAGTACAAGAGGTGATTAGATAGATGGCACCTCGACTTGCACAAGGAAAGTGAAGAAATACTCTCAGAATGACAAGAATGGCCTCTCTGCGTGGATGTTGCTGTTGTGTTGTTGTTGCTTCTAGAAAACAAATGATGATTTGGGGTTACTCCCCTCCTCAGGAAAAGATAAAATTCTGGATTCAGGCTCTACTCAAGAAAACCATAAAAGCCAGAAAACTTTCCTGGAATGGCCTCACACTGATCTGCGTCCCAGCGTCTGGGAAACTGTCGTGCTATTGTTGCTGTTGAAAATCGAATGACGATTTGGGGCTGGTCCCCTCCTCAA